>CP136872.1:24859494-26059494 GCA_033000465.1 Sciaenops ocellatus | reverse complement strand
AATCCTAGACGGACTTACGAGATCTTAGAAGCCCTTTCCCTTCCACCTTAAATCTATATCTGCAGCGTTAGAGTTGCACAGTGCACGCATTAGATGGCGGATGTAGGGAAACTAGTAAAGAAAGTGAATCTCTGTGAATTCAAAGTGTTATGTTTCTGAAAAAAAGGAGCAGTCCTCCCTGGAGAAAGTGATAAAATGACAGTGTGACACCAAAAATCCTCCACAGAAACAAATTCTTTGAAACAGCATTTGCAGCTCGCGCCTCTGAAACTCTTCTTGGAAAGTCAAAAAATTCTGTCAGGAGCTGAAGCTGTTGTGCTGCAGCGGCTGTCACTCACTCGCTCCCTCGCGCTGTCTTCACTTTTTTCTTTCCATTTAATTTTGAACTTGATCTAATAAAACAGAAAACATCACCACCAATAATTTCCCCACTTTCTCTGCATTTCAAACATTCTGCCACTTTAAAAAGCACCATGCATTTACACCGCTTCAGCATGTGATCGGATCAGAGCTGATGTACTGAGAATGTGTATGATAATCTGTGTTTACACAAATAGCAGAATGTCCTTTATTATTCATTATGACCACTGTGATTAAAGCTAAAGTCACAGGTTGAGCATATTTTAGGATTTTCTTCAGAATAAAAAGACCTACTCGCTACTCAACTGTAAGTCTTGGCTTTGCCCTCCACGGGGCAAAGAACTCGCCTTTCCGTGCTGTATTCCTGCCTAAAGGAGGATTCCTGCCTTTATATTTGAGATGACTATACAGAAGTCTGAAAGCACAAAGAAGCTGAGCATGATGGCTTGAGGCTGTTTGTAACAGTGTGACACTGCAAATGAACCAAAGTGTCAGTCATTACAGTCATTTCAGTCCCTCCCTGATTAGCAAATACATTTGGTGAGGATATTAATGGCCCATCTAATAGCTACTGATGTATTTGAAATTGTAGGTACATTAAAAAGACACCATTCTAAAAGGGTACGACTAATTTGTTTTATACAGATATAACGCAAATAAAAATACCTTGTGAATTAGGTGGCTAAATGTTGACCCAAACTAGTGTCACATCAGTCAATCAATTCAGCCAATGTGACCACAGTATGAATCATTTTTACTGGGAGGTACTCCAGTGCATCCAGACCTGCCATAGTGGGCCATAGTGAAGCTTTTAGAAGTCAGATATGCTGTTTGTTTTTTCTCCTTTCAGGGTGAGAAGGGTAAAGGGAAGATATATAATTGAAATATAGAAGGGAGAGAAGATGACAGAAGAAGAATATAGAAAATGGGAGGACGGATATACAGGCCAGACGTGGAAAGGATGAGGAAAATGAAAAAAATAATAATAATAAAAAAAAAGGTTTTCACATCTTTATAGAATACATAACAACCATGTGAAAGATTATATTTTAGGGTGTTTGCATTGTTTTTATGACTAGTTTTGTTGTTGTAATGCAAATTTTTGTCTGGAAGAATTGTAGCTAAAGAAAAACATCAGATTTAAAAGAGATATTTGTAATCACAGCTCAGTCTGAAAATATAATACAAAGAATACAAAGCAAAACTGAATTAGTTAGCTCTAAGGGACATTTTGGCATCCTGAATGACAAACTATTGTTTTCTTAACCCTCAAGCTTGTAGATAATGAGGCCTTTAGGTATGAGGACTGCCAACAACACGAACAGTTTAATTAGTATATTTCATTCAGTGTTTTCTTCCAGTATCAAAAGCAACAGCAGCCTTAATTACCAGCTATTAATGAAAATACACCAAGGCAGCACAGGACAGAAAGAGGCACAGAGAGTGACCAGGAACCGGCGCTTAAGACCACTCAGGATCCTGTTTTAATGGCAGTGGAAGTCTGACCCTCTCGTTACACGAGTCTTCAGAGTGCAGAATGTGAAAAGCACAGAGAACATTTTGTACTGTAACCGCTGTGAGCTCCCTTCTATCAACATAAAACATTATTTCCCCAACTCGGCTGCTTCTGACGTGTAAGTTACCAGCGAAACAGCAGCCTTTGGGGTATTTTCCACAAATACGGCTCATACGTAACCAGCTGAGTTCATACTACTATGTGGAAGCATAAAATGAGGGCACATTTCAGTGATGACATATAAATCCTTCAGCTTGTATAACGTGTCATTACAGCTACTGCGATAAAGGACAACAATACATACAGCATCATTATAAAAGCTGATTTTTCTTCTGCTGTTAACAGGCTGTCCTAACTCAGTGTCTATCCAAAAGATTAACAATGTAACATTTCAGCAAGGTTAGCAACTCAAGCTCAAACAACCTCAACCACACCTGATAGTGGCTATCGCTGTACACAAAACAAAGACCTGGACGTTGGTGGATCTTATAGAGCATAACACAGCGCAAATAATGTAATGAAGCAAAAAATTATTTACTCCCAGGTAATACACAAAAAATGCTTTGTGAACAGGAGGGTGGTTACAATTAGAGAGGGAAAGCTTGAATTAAAGAATCTTTGTTCAAGTTCCATGTCCGAATTATTTTACATATATTAAATACACATACCCTTCACTGCTGTACGAAAACAGAGTACAAATATTATTCAGTTCACGAAGAAATACAAAAACAATATATCCTGAATGAGGGAGGACAGCGTTTAGCTTTCGTTTACACACAATGGTATCTACTCGTTGAACAGAGAATTAGGATCATGTGTGCAGGTTTTTGTGCTTGTACGTGTTTGAAATAAAAATTTCAATCAAAACTCTAACTGCCCTCCTAATGTTTCCCCCGAGCTGACTATAAAATCAAGTATTCAGCGACAGGAACAGGCTTTCCTTCTCTTGTTGTTGTTAATGGTTCTGTTCCACAGGCTTGTCTTTGCTTTTCAGCTCAATGAGGTCAGGTTGTTCTTCCAAAAATATTAGTAGGTGTGCTGAGCAGATAAAAAGGAACAACATTCCTTAAACCCACTGACATTAAGTAGAAAAGGGGCTCTTGACTGTGAAAGTGCACAAAGTGTGATAGTCATCCAGGATTATGTTTCATTAAAAGCACTTCAAATTGCCTTTGTGTAGAAACATACTACATAAACTAAAAATGAAGGCAGGTACAGAGAGGGAATATATAAACAGAGAAGCAGCTGATTAGGTTAAAGAAAGGTACTTTTGGAGACAGAGAAACTCTCTGGTTGAGAAGCTAATGAACTTATATTTAATAACAGTGTGTTCTTGCAAACTAGTGTAGAACTGCACGGGCCATAAGGAGGTCTTCACAAGAGGGAGTAGAAGGAGAAGGGAGGGAGGGAGGGAGGGAGGGAGGAAGGGAGAGATAAGAGAGAAGGGAAGGATGGGGTGATGGAAGGACAAAGGGCACAGGAAGGGTAAGCAAAGAAGGAGAAGAGAACTGAGAGAGAGGAGGTGCCAGGAACTGGATGAAACTGAGAAAATGAGGATGGGCAGACAGAGGAAGAGTGAGGAACCTTGTTTTCACTGATAAGCACATATCAAAAGCTGTCTTGGCTGTCAGATCAAAGACTTGGCATCACCACGGAGTTGACCTTTTTAAGTATCGTATGTCCGGTCGGGCCACTGGGGCCGGCAATCAGTGATAAGGGGATGAGCTAAACCGACTCGGGTGTAACGCAGAGTTCTTTTGGACTCCCTGGGATACCAAAGATACAGGAAGATGGGTCAAGAGCTAAAATGATGTTGATACAGTATGAAATGTTTTTTTTCATCTTTCATGTAAGTATTTCAGAAAGGTCCACGTGAACTCAAAGCTCATGCTGCTTTTTATTTGAACTTTTGTCTCCTTTTTTTGCATTGTTATTATATCTCATGCTTGACAGTATTCCCTTCAGGTGTGAAAATGTCACTTCATGTGTGTCGTGTTTTTCGTTCCACCTCACATATGTTGACCTTTGCTTCACATCTAAAGGCTGAATCACACATTAAAACCAGCATGTGTCCAACAGCCATGTGTTCTTTGGATTTAGATTGGACTTTGTATGTAAGAAAAAATGTCTGTATTTCTTTAAGTTTCCTTTCCAGTTTTTCTGTTAAACCATAACGCTATGGAGTTCTTGAACTTTTTAGTAGTAACTTACAAGTTGTTATTGAAGTTTTTGTAAGTGGCACTCTTCATTTGTTCAATAGCACTGGGTATTTCTGCTAGTGCTAACGATCAATCAAACAATCAGTTAATTAGTCGATGATCCACCGCTGTCTGTGGGCAACAATCTTCTTACTCGATACCAAATGAATGATTTGACAGGAATACAAAATGAATGAGATCAATGTTAACGATTAATGCCATTGATCAACATTTCGTCTGACTTTTTTAGAAAAGTTATTAGAGATTTTGTCTGTGAGAGACAGTGAGAAAATGAAAGAGGCCTCGAATTAAACCCAAACACTAGCTATGTAATGCCTTCGCAATGTTGTCAGAGGTTCTGCTAATGATAAGCAAAAACATTTCTTTGCCCCCTTGAAGTTTTTCTTGGATTTGATGTGAGGATTTAACTACAAAAGACTAACAGACAGACCAGTTAAAAGCACAGTCCTCAGCTCAAATAAGCCGCTTTCACACGATGCCAGATTTATTACATTTTCTAAAATAAACTGAACTAGAACTGGAGTTCAGATGGTGTTATTGGAAATGATAGAGGTCAGAAAGAGAAGTAGAGGCGAGGCAGAGAGACTCTGGGAGAGAAGCATTAAAAGAAATAAACAGTTGCTCTCCGTGTTTTATAAGGGACGAGACAAGCGCCCAGCAAATCAGCCACTGTGAAATAATGGGACTCATCATCCTGGCAACTTGTGAGAAACTTTTTTTGGTTAAAGCCTAACAGCATTTCTGTCAGACAACAGATTATTTTCAGTGTTTTAAATCATTTGCAAGCAGCACAAACCATTCCAAATGTTTTACATTTCCTGTATAGCCAGAGGCTGTTTTTGTGTTGGGGCTACCCCTCGATTTCAGCGACCATCAGGTAGCAATAACAGTAAAGAACCATGATAATTTGGACAAATTAGGCTAAATCAATGGCTGAGTTAACAAGACATTATTTAGATTTTATGGCTTGTTTCTGAAGAGATGGTGAAAACTGCTGGTAAAGTCAAGGAGCAAGTAATCACAGAAAAACAAGTAATAACGCTCACACAGAATAAAAATAACCACAACGTACTTGCTGCACACCGGGAGGGCTTGAAGTCAGCAAGAGCCCCAAGGACGAATGCTGTTAAATCATACCAACTCTGGTAACCCTGTCAATCCTTGATAAATAAATGTTGCAATAAAAGCAAACAGTTTTCTACAAAGGTTTCTGATGCATTAAAGAGACTTAAGGACACTCAGGTTTTCTGTATCCACTCAAGATCAGACCCACTGACAGCAGAGCACCAATATTATTGTTTTAGATATCCTATTTGGAGATTAATGATTGAAAAATCCATCTCTTGATGCTCCTGAATAATCATCATGCTGAAAAATGTAGTGCTTAGTGATGTAACCTGGGGTCATTGGGTGTTTTGGGTCTTTCTCCGCTACCTCTGTGATGCCTGCCTCAGGGTGGAACTTCTACTGTTTCACCAGGTCCACAGAGAGCTGCCAGTCCTGCTGTGGTTCTTGGCAGCCGTACTCCTATCCTAGACTTTATGAAGGTGATCATCCGGGTTGGGCATGCTCGCTTGCTTGCTTGCTTGCTTGTTGCTGATTCCCATGCTTCGATGGGTCTCAGAAGCTGGTTGTGGTGCCAGGCGTACCAGCCTTGCCCAAGAGCCTTTGGGCAGCAGCTCAGGATCTGCTTCAATGCCTGAGCATTGTGGGAAATCTGGAGATTCTGCTTTGCTATAGAGGAAGAGGTTTGACAGGCTGGGCAGAACATTGTACACTGCATGAACCAGGAACCTGATGAGCTAAGGTTCAGCCTACCAGAGACTGAAAGCCAAATTTAACTGTTGAGAACTCAGTGAATTACATTTAAGAAGACATTTCACTGCTAATACCATTTAATAAGACAAATACTTAATTTTTTGTCATATCATGGTACTATTTAGGTGTGTAAATACTGTATATATCTTGATACTAAATGTTAATCACCCCAAAATCCACAATTCTCTAAACATGACTTGTGACATGTAGCCTTTTAAATAAAAGTCTTGTAGAGAACTTGTGAATGACCGTAATCAACATTTTGTCCATTTTCCACTTGCAAGTACTGATGTTCATGAAGCTGAATCACTCAGTAGGAAACAAGGCTGGACAGAAACGTGATGGCTGGCTGTGAAAAGCTGTGAAGAAGTGCAAAGAAGCCAACGTTTCTTGGCTAACATTAACCTTGATGTTTTTTGATGACGTTTCCCTGGTAGCCCATTGGAATGAACGGACCTCTACTAACCTCTTGATTGTAGTGCTAAAAACAAATAGACTCTGTCTGTACTGTACTGTAGTGAACAGTATGGCATAATGGTGCTATGTTGAGGAGTGTTTACACCCACCAAAGGCTAAACATTACCAAAAAAGGGAAGACAGCAAAGACCATGAAAACACAATCTTACAGACACGTGAAGACAAATAGGATTGTAAGTTAACAACATGAAGAACTGCAGAAAAACATGCAAAAATAATGAAAGCCATAAAACAATATAGCCTCAGCAAAGGGAGAATGATTGTGAATGATCAAGTGATGGGGAGTAACAGCCACCGAATAGAAATGGTAATTGCCTCAGGACCCTTTACAATATTAATCTTCTAATAATCTGACTATACAGTGACTGATCTCTTGACAATTACAGTATGGTGTGTGAATCATTATCATAAGATGAAACCAATTTTAGCATTTAGATTGAGGTTTTGAGAAAACCACAGTGGAGCTCATTTTTCAGTCGGGGATTTAATTTGTCAGTGGATCAGATGCTGCTGCCTGCAGGTCTGGTGTAGGTCAGCTTTGCAGAGTGTAGCAGTCGCAGGCTTGGTGTGAATTGAGTGTTTTGCTTGAGGATACTTCAGCAGTGTGACAAGATTGAAGTATTATCTCCCTGTTGACTATAACATAAGAGCTGTGCCCTTCTGTTATGCATCTTTTCATCTCGCTAAAACAGATTTCAAGCTTCAAATCTGTGTTCAAAAAAAAGTGCAATTGATATGTCGTCTATGTAGCACCGTCAGTGAATAAGAAGTGAGCCAAAGGGTAAGACAATGAGTGTGTGTGAAAAAGAAACACAGACAAATTTTATGTGTATGACTAAGCCAACCAATTTAAAGAGAGGGCACAAAAGGGCCACATCCATAAATGAGTGAAATGGAGAGGCATAAACAATGAATACAAGGCACTGTCACTCTGTCTTTATGTGTGTGCGTACTTCAGCCACTATAAGAATGATATGTGGAAGCCATGTGTGTAAATGGCAAAATGGGGAACATAAACAACACAACGTGACTCTGTGTGTGGGGCTGTGTGTGTGTAAATCATCAATTTAGGGTAGTGAAAGTCTGTTTATTCATGCAGTGACCCACATATGCTCCCCAGAAAGTCCTCATCAAAAGCCTCATTGTCCTCCTCCTCTCACTCCCTTCACCTCCTTCTCCCTGTCGCTCTGTCCTCCCTCCCCGTTTTTTCTCTTTCCTTCCCTCGCTCAATCACTCTCTCCGTCTCTCTCTTGGGGTCTTTTTATAAGCCGGTCTTGACAGTCTCAGACAGTCCCCCCACCCTCCTCCCCAACCCTCCCCTGCGCTTTCTCGACTTCCTGAACCCCACGGTAAAGTGAAACCTCCGACACATGCACAGTAACACACACAGCAGCAGCAGCAGTAAAGTGAGAACTTGACGTCCATGGTCACACAGTATACGGACTCTACTCCATCATAATCAGCTTGCTCATAACTCAGACAGATCAGACAGAGTTCAGGATGTTTTTGGGGGGTGTGTGTTACTTTACAAACTAACTATCTGGTTACCTAAAAATACCCGCACTCTATACCCCAACACTCCACTCTGAATACTGGAACATATACTTCATATCATTTGTGATATGTGTTAATATGAACCATATTGATATTATATATCATATTTAAACAATATTCTTATCTTTTCACATTCTATTTACATATTTGTATTCATAGTATATTATTTATAGTATGTATATCTTGTGTAGTCAAGTATTTATTATGCATATATTATACATATACATATCATATCTTGTATATATACACGTATATTTATACATGTGTACATTATATATTGCAGTTATGTATGTATGCACACCTTGCACAGGTTATGTGTATCTATGTATTATTATTATTATTATTATTATTATTATTATTATTATTATTATTACTATTATTATTATTATTATTACATACTGTTATTAACAATAACATCACCATCTAAACTTGCCTTGAATTATGATCTGTCCCTACCCTGACATATTTTAGCACTTTTGCTCAAACATGGCGCAGAGCATTTCACAAAAATGCTGGGATATTCATATATGAATATTTTTGTTTACAAAATTGGGTTTTACAAATTGGGAACACAAGAGTTAACAAGGCAATTTACACTTGGTGATCGATAAAACATCACGGAGGCGGGTTTATTTACCTCCAGTATTCACAGCAGTAAACATCATGATGCACTGATATTTCATCCTAAATGGATCCATTATGCATTGATCTGATTTGGAGGTCAAAAGATGTGAAGATATCTAAAACAACCATTTTTTTCACTGTTTCTACAAAATGTATTTCCTTATGAAGGAGGTCAGAACTGTATGTTGGTTTAGAGTCATTAGATGTTGAAATGACATAAATTAGACTTAATACTATCGTCTAAATCCGGACCAGTTTTAAACTAAACATCCACCTACAAATTATTCTGCCAGTGGAACAGCATTTGTCTCATATCCATCTAAACATCAAAGTGGTTTTAGTTTCATTATACATAGTTTCTTGATTATGTTGCCATGATAAAATCAGTTATTTCAGTCTGAAAGAGACAAAACAAAGAAAATGTTCTTGAATGGATATCGCGTTGCATGCTTGCCAAGTCTCATAATTCTAGTTTGAGACAATCTTTTGTCTATCTGGCTTTTCCAAACAAATCCTCACATTATGTCAATTTCAAAAAACATTTGTCCACCTGCTGTGATTTATGAGTTACACACTTTAATTAATTATGTTACCAAGGAAACTTGGCCAAAGCTGGGTTGGCTCTGTATTAATAAATCAAAGAAAGGTCTTTTAAAACAGCTATGCCAAAAGTCCACGTCCCGGTTGTGATAGTGTTTGTTGCCAAGCAACATCATGTTTGAAAGGTGCTGAAAACTACAGGTGACAGTGACACACTGGGCTCAGAGATATATTTAACGTGCAACTATGCAGACCTAACTATTGTTGAATCATTTCATGTCTTACTGCAAATTCAAAACTTTGTTCCATATCATCAGAACAGTAGGCTTAAAAGGAAACATTTAGGAAGATGGTGACTCAATTAACTAATAATAATAATAATAATAATAATAATAATAATAATAATAATAATAAAGCTGCAGTGAAGCCTTGACAGGACAGATGACCACACTTCAGCTGCACTTTGAGACAAGGGACTCAAGCCTGACTCAGTGTATGAAACTCTACCTGACAATATGGGATTGTCTTGGTTTCCAGTTTTCCCTAATGGAAGTCAGCTGTGGGTTTTTTTCCTGTCAGGAGCGCCATCAGAATGTTGTCCCACCGGGAGGCGGTCCAGTGAAAACAGAATGACAGAGCGAGCTGAGGAGGGTTGGGAAAAAAAAAAAAAGAGGAGAGGGAGAAATTATGGCGAGGAGGGAGTCCAACAAAAATATGGTGGGCTTACTGAGAAGTAAGAGGGGCGAAAGTAAGGAGAGGGAGAACACAGAGACAGGTCATTCTCAGGACTTCTGACTTTTGGAAAGAAAAAGAAATATCCTACTTTGCTGTAGTTTTCATCAACGGCATTAAACTTCATGCGAGAGTAACTCACTGGAAGGTGGGTCACATGCAAAATAGGGTTTGTAGATCACATTGGTCTTTTGTAGCTACACACCCAACACAAGTAAGAGCTTCAGAAATGCCACTGATCCATCAAATTACAGGTGAAATGAATATTTGGAACTGTGTTTTTTTCAGGAGAATAAATATGACAAACAGAAATTCGAGTATTGAGTCAGCATTGAGCTGCCATTAGATTAAGTATATCTTAAGGCACTTCCGTACTGGCATCATCAGTTGTACCAGATGTGGTAGGAGCCACTTCAGTAGAGGCAGCACTCTCTCGATCCCTCAGGAAGGAAAATAGGCCTGAGAGAAAAAAGATTGAAATGCTGGATACTTTAGCAGTTTGTTTACATTCTCCCTGTGGTGCATTTACATCAAGCATCCTTCCTGATGACTTATCTTCTCTCCACTGTGCCCAGCTGATGAATCCTCATCACTCTGGGAACAGATGACACACTGGCTGGGATGTCTGCCAGCTCTGCTTTTGTGTATTGTCAAAGAAACAGCTTCAGTGCTCAGTGCTCGTCTCCTTGATAGTGAGTCCATTCATGTGGTAGGTCACGGCACCTACTCGCCGACTGATCAGCCTGTCTTTTCTAACAACCCCCCTCCTCTGCCATCAGGTGCTGCCTCGCCACGGCCGGCCTCAAAGAAATTTCATGTACCTGAAAGCTTCTATTACTCAACTCACTGAACAACAAGAAGAAATTACCTTTCTGCGTGTACCGAGTACATGGTCCATCACTAAAGAAGTGGATCGCTGACACATCTGGATGATTGCTCTGCACATATCATTGCAGCACTGAGTGGAGATGCTGCCAGATGGCTGCAGAGCCTTTTTGGTTTGATGTAAGATGGTTCCACTCAATACACCACCAGTCAGTGAGAATGGGATTGAAAAAGTTTAGATTTCTCACAAGCTCAACTCAACTGAAATCCAACATTCAATCAATTAAATAGGAATTTTACAGCTCAACATTAAACTGGGCTGTCTATCCAGTAGAAAGACAAATATTGTTGAAAATGGTGCTATGTGATGGGAGAAAAAGGCCTGCCTTTATGCTGAAATGGTATAAATCCTACTGCAACCAGAATGTACTGGGCTGCAATGGACCAATAAATGCTCTGGCTGGCAGGTGACGTACTGCGAGTCGGTGCTTGGGTTTTGGCTTGTCAAATTTCAAGCAGGAAAAAAAAAAAAAAAAAAATGGCCTGGTCGAACATTTTCCTTTATTACAGCTAAACAAGGCGGGAAATAGGCAATGCAGTACTGCCTGGTTTGACAGTTTGATCTGTGTTTTGTGAGCCTCCTCCGTTCTCGAGCCAACTGTCCGTAGAAATGGTGGCATGGTCGATGCAAGGTGGGCACGTAAAAATGCATGTGAATGACAATCTTTAGTTCAAACAACAGCCCTCAGAGCTGTTAGCAAATGTGTGGGAACCTCTATATATCACTTTATTTAGTAGATTTTTTTTAAATGTGGGAACACTGTCTTCAGAGTGAAGACAACTTCAATCTGCTGCCAAGAGTTAGAGGTAGGACATCCACCACCAAGCCTCTAGTCTTGGCTCTGAAGACTTTGTACCTTTTTCTTTCCTGCAACTGGTGACCACATTTCATTGGAAAAACTATAATGTCTCATGCTGTAGGAATGGTTTGTTGGGGGGGTTCTTTGGAAGTTTTAATACTTTTTCCACTGTGAAACTTGGATGTTCGCCTTTGGAATCTATTGTAAATGTTGGGAATCCGAGCTGACGTCAACTGCTTCAGGGCACAAGCTACAAACTTCAGTGTTTGATATCCAAAACTTAGATTTCTTATGAAGAATTTCTTTCAAGAAAAGAGTCAGGCATGTCTCGAACGTGTGCAGCAGTAAATTAACTTTCAGTAACTTTCATGACTTGCATTTTAAGCTCGTCTGATTTCTTACTTTACCTTTTCCTGCCTTTGATGTTTGAAAGGACACCTCTCTGCTAAGCTTATGCAGTCTGAATGGAGCAGAAGCTTCATTTGCTGGAGATAATTCACAACAAAGACCAGATTTTTGATGGAGCTGGCAGAAGCAGTTCTCACTATGGGAGACTGTTGGTTGCATCACTCATTAGTAATGAGCATTTTAAGTCAACATCCTTGAATGAATATTCTTCTTTATGTCATAAAATATTAAATGAATGCATTTTTACTTCCGCTTGGTTTGAGTACATTTCCCCTTCAAGTGTTTGAGCTCATACATTTATTCTTTTCTTTTCATGGAACATATATGTTCTGATGCGTGGTCCAAGGTGAACCAATTCAGGTGAAATTCCCTCTCAAAACCCTTCAGTGGTTCAGCGTGGAAAAGCAGCTGCCGTCTCCTCAAACTCTGTGGATTTATTCAACAAATGAAGGTATTTTCTCTTGTGTCTTAAATTTGTAGACAGGATTCCTGTTTTATTTTTACACCACAGCACAGAGTGAGTCTTTGAACACACACACACATGAGACGATTAAATAATAGTCCACCGACGTCAGCCACATAACGTCTGAATTCATGCAGCTTAACACTAATTGCTGAGCACATTAACCTCTGCAATTTGCAGTGACTTTTAACCTGACCCAGACCTTTCACTTAGCAATTTAACCCCCTGAGGCCAAGCTTGTTGGACCTGAACTTGGAGGTGGTGTTTCACCATCTTCCATCTGCCCTCTTTGCTATCTGCTCTGTCATTAAGACATGCATCCTTGATTCAGTCTGCTCGTTCTCCTGTTTTTCAGCTGCAGAAATATCTTCAAGGAGATATAAACAATGGATCATGTACAGATGAACACTACTGCATAGTTCTCTACAGGTAGAAGCATTTTGTCATAATGCACAAAAAAAAAAAAAAAAAAAAAAAAAAAGCGCCTACTTACATGATATTAACAGACATGACAAAATGGGAATTAACACCATGATTTTACAGTCATAGGGGTCTTTTCATAAGAAGATTTTTAGAATTTTATTTGCCTTAAACTTAATTTTTGTGAGAAAACAGCAGGTTGTAGTTTAAACTGAATGGTTCGTAAATATTCAAAACACTCAAAGTGAACGTTCAGAGGAGCCATTTTCAGATGGCAGCAGTTAAAGATAGTTCTTCAAGGATTACATTTTTGGAAGCTAATAGCAACTGATTTTGTGAATAGACTGTAATGCATTGAATGTCAAAGTGTATTCAGTCAGTAAAACTTTCTCAGTCTGAGAGAGAAAAGAGAGAAAAAGGCAATTTTGCCAATATGTAGAGTGACTCAGAGGAGACAGATTAAGGAAGGGAGAGTAAGAAAGGACAGATGAGAGCTGACAAGGAGAAGTAGCTGGAGAGAGGGGTCATAAGGAGGTTAGGGAGGTGGAGAGGTAAAGTCAAGAAGCAGAGACTAAGATAAGTGATGCAAAAAGGAAGAACAACAAGGAGTATAATAAGGTGAACATGAGAGGAACTGAGATGGAAAGGGAGTCGAGAAAAAACATAAAGAATGTTATCCTGCATGGACACCGTCCAAGGAAAATGCTCCAGATTGATGAAAAAAGGAAAGGAGAGGCTGGAAAAGGACTAAGGAAAGTCCAAAGAAAACAGACTTGGGGTTCTCAGAGATCCGGGGAGTGATGAGAAAAGACTGCAATATAAAAAGGCTGAGAAAGAGTGGGCTGAGCGTGACATGAAAGAAGACAATGAGTAGAGACTGGAAACAATAGATGAGGCAAAGTGTTAAAAATAAGACTGGGAGGGGTATCTCAGAGACAGGGCAGTTATTAACCTTAGATAATAGATACACAGATTACAATGACAATAAAACTGTCAGTTATGCCAAGGCACTAAAGTATAGCCAAATGAAAACTTTCACCAGAATATAAATATATTTCCCCCCAATCTAGGCCTTCCTCTCCGTCTTCCAAAACAGGCCAAACGTTCAGGGTTTCTGCCAACAACCATTAACACTCCAGCCGAGAGCTGCCAGCTTCTTACCCAACGATAGGTTCAATTTGTCCAAATTAGTTTGCAGTTTCCTGTTATTAGTGGAACAATGCAGTAAAGCACATACCGACCCCAGAGCAAGACTGGGTTAAAAGAGACTAAAACAAGGCCTCAATGTCCAATTTAAAAGAACTTCTCTGGCTTTTTGATGTGATATTTTTAGAGATATAAACCAGACTTAACAACTATTAAATATAAACCCAGGAACAGAGTTTAGATACAAAGCTTCCTTTATTAATCGATCATTTTTCTAAACTCATTGTATCTTGTGCATGTGAGCGATACATGACCATGAGTGATGGATGGAGGGGTATGGGGATGGTGCAGAATAAGAAGCGGAACATAGAGTTCAGGCTTAAATAGTGTAGCAGACAGACCAGGTGAGCCACATTCTCCTTGAAGTCCCTGACTCTGTCCTCCAGGCTGCTGTGTGGAGAAACCATGAAGTATGAAACCCCAAACATGGAGGGTTGGGAAACAGAGGGAGGGTTGTCACAGTATACTGCAGAATAAGCACACAATCTGATGAAAATAACAGAGTCGTGTGTCGAGCAGATGTAAATTTGTTCAGTTTTCAGTTTTGCAGATCAGAGGACTCACTGGCTCAACAAAGCAATGCACACTGGAGAACAGCTGCAACAGGATATTCCTGTGTTGTCTTGACCAAACCAGGCTTTTTGAACAGGTTGATGATTGCCGGACATGACACAGGTGTGCCTTGTTGCTGAGTCTAGCCACGCCCTCTGCCACACGCACTGCCAGGTAGAAACAGGGAAAGGACAGAGAACAAAAGTGAACAAAAATTGTGATTATTTGTGTGAGTGAACATTACATTATTACTGTATTGAAATAATTAGCACTTTAACTGATTATGAACTTGACAGAAAATCAGAACTTCTGTTTCCAGCTTCTTAAATGTAACCGTTCACCTCTTTTCTATGTTTTGTGTCACTGTAAATTGAATTTTTTTTTGGACTGAGCAAACTCAGAAACATTATCTTGGGTTTGGTTGGAGTTATTTTCCATTAAATGATCAGATGATTGATCTGAAAACTGAACAAATCTGGACTGGAATCACCACGTCTTTCTTATCACGCATTATATGGACACAAGCTAAAACATCAGTACAAGTGGTCGAGGTTAAAATCCACCTGTGGGCTCTCAGATGGAAACATTTCAGACCTGTAGCCATGTACCATGAGAGTCTTTCAGTGTAAATGCACTGAAGGCTGTAACAAAGCAATTTATAGGTAGATTAAGTTTCAGCCATAAAAATGATTATTTAGTCGCAGCGGTGGCTAAAGTGAAAGACTCAGTGTTCAGCACTGCTATATTAAAGTATCATAGTCCGTTACCTGTCGTACATGAGACAAATTATGTTCTGTTAGGAATGCATTAACCTTGATGTATGGCCGTGTTTATGTGTGTAGGTGTGTGCGTAGTTTTTAGCACTGATTACACTGCCACAGAATACAGTGTTTTTTTCAGTAAGATTTAATAAGTCAGCTTTTTACGCTTTCTATTTCTTTGTCATTGCCGTCTCTTCACACAGAAAGTCTTTTTGTGTCGCCTCTTTTGCTGCCCTTTCTACAATTTCATATTTCACTAAATATATATATATATATATATATATATATATATATATATATATATATATATATATATATATATATATTAATGTATTCTTACCACTTATCTGTTTTTTCACCTATTTTTTACAAGAATGCTCTTTTTCATGATCTCCACTCACCTTTTCTTCTCCCCCACACTCACACAGTGAGAGAAGATATAAAGTACAATAAATAAAAGCTTTGGACAACTCCAGTGGAGCCATCGGAGGCGAGTGCTGCATATAGATGTTGGCAGAATCATTAGAAAGTCGTTATTCTGCTTTGGGAGCATTCAGGGATAGTGCAGACTCATGTTTAATTAGCTGAATACATTGTGTTTGTGATAATATTTGATTTTATGAAGATGTAACTGCCGGCGATGGGACTTTTCAGCCACTTCAGCACAAGTTTGTTGTCAAATCTGTTGTTCTGTTTACTAAGTTGGGGATATTGTAGCTCTGTCTGTGGCTCAGGAGGTAGAGTGGGTCGATCCCCGGCTCCTCCAGTCTGCATGTCAAAGTGTCCTTGGGCAAGATACTGGACCCCAAACTGCTGCATGTAAATGTAAATGGATGGTGGTCAACAAGTCATGTGACTTGTGCATATGATGTAAATTAACTTAAAATGGAAAATAACTAAACATTTACTTTTGGTAAAAGTATTCCCGGTCTCCTGGGTGACAGTCCGTCCACGAAACTACCTGCAGGCACAGACGTTATACTACATTACCTGATGGGTTTACATAGAAGCCTGGTGCATCTCATTCAGATGCTAAAGTGTACCCTGTGCACTGTATTCGACGACCCAGAAATGAGAACAGGCTGCAAGGGCACCTCAGAAAAAGCTTTGTTCTCTGACTTTTTGCACACTGCTGTCCCAACTTAACCTGTAGATGAAGTAAAAACAGAGGGAATTCTACACATACACACACCATCAGTGTGTGTGTGTGTGTATGTTTAAATACAGTATGACCTAGCACCAGGGGAGGCTAATAGGGTGTGATTTATTAAGTGGCAAAATCTGACTTCTGGCTATGAACCTAATATCACTCATGCACAAATGTGAACATGCATGTGCACACACACACACACACACACACACACACACTCATGTGCACTCCAAAAGGTGTCATGCACCCGTGCTTTGTTATGTCCGAATAGAGTTTAGACAGGATTAGTGCAAACACACACACGTGCACACACACACACCCACACACACCCTGGCCCTTAACAACAAGGAAACAATTAATCTCCGATTAGCCAGGCCAAGCAGCACCAGGTGTTCAATTAGTTACCTGTGTGTGTGTGTGTGAGAGAGAGAGAGTGAGAGGGAGACAGAGACTCAATGTAAATTGGGTTGAAGCTGATTCATTGGCACATCAAGGCAAAGGGTGGGTGGCACCTGTATGTGTGTGTGCAAGACAGGGAGAGAGAAAAATTGAGAGGCTCTGTGTGTTAATTGGGTAGAAATGGACTCATTGGCATACTGGCACAAAAGAGGATGGCACCACTGTGCGTGTGTGTGCGCATGGGTGTGTGTGTGTGTGGGGGGGTAGTTAATAGGGTCTAAATTGATTCGCTGGCGGGCCCGGGTAGCATCAGGGGTGAGTCTGCACATCTACTGGGAAAGAGACAGACAGATGGACTCAGGGAGAGAGAGAGAGAGAGAGATTGACTAGGTGGGTCTCACATGACACTTCAGAGGTGGGTTTAAGTCCAAACGGCACAGCTGCCATATGTGACAACCAGTTTGTGTGCATACGTGTGTGTGTGTGTGTGTGTGTGTGTGTGTGTGTGTGTGTGTGTGTGTGTGTGTTGATGGAGCATCTGGAGTCTTTCTGACATTTTCAACTCCTGTCAGCGCTGATTTGACATCTCACAGCTCAGTGGTTTTTAACTCACCAATACAGACAGACACACACACACAAACACACACAGTACTGTTCTGACTAATATGTATAATAAGAACAGAAAAACTGAGCACAGATTGTTGAGAAATTATCTCTAAGTGATTCTTGACCTTCTTAACCCCTTAAGACCGTATAAGTCCTGAGCTTTGTATTGTAGATAGTTTAAATTGTCTTCAATAACCGGAACTGGAAATATACATCAATACATTTACATCAACTGTGAATCTAAAAATGGCACCGCTGACAAAGTGTCCGCACGATTACGATCTCATGGAAGCTGTCAGATTGTGTTGTGAGGGAGATCCTGACCCACCATGCAGAGTGGAAAGAGACGTTGCAAGTTCAATAGCTATTTACAACAATCTAAGAGGCTACAAAGCCACATATTTGGTATTAAATTAAATACACATTTGTTTTACACAGTTTAACTTGAGACAGTTTCTTTCTGTTTTTGAGATCGAGCTGTTTGCTGATGAAGTTGGACAAATTCTGATTTCAGTGATGGTTGTCAGTGACAACACTGAAGAATTGCACTGGGGTCTAGATGGTTGACATGTCCATGTGGAGTCTTCATGTGCTAACAAGCAGTCAACAACATTGCTGAGCATTTCCACTTTGGGACTGTGTCTGTATTTTGCAAGATACGTTTCATTAATTTCAAAACAATAGAGACGAGTTCCGTTTTCAGTTTTTTTAAAGTTGCAAAAGAAGAAACCGCACTTTGAGCCTTCATAGTCTGTTACCAAAGGTAATACATTGTGTGTTTGGTGAGCAGGTACGTTTGAGCTGCAGGCGGATGGTGGTTAGGTGGATGGAGATACAACTGTGGATACAACATGAAGACAAAGGAGTACTTTTATAACTTAGGCATATAAAGGCATGAGGAAAAACAATTGTAAATGTGTAATTTTGATGAATTGAGATTTGTAGGGGTTTAATCAAAGCCAAGAGAGGAACTTTAAACAAACAGAAAATAATATAAATGTCTCTTAGATGATTCATGATTCAAGGACCATTTTACACTTCCCTCATATTCTTTAAGACTTGGAGAGATAACAGAACAGAGACAAAGACAGTTCAGTGAGAGCAAAGATACAGAGAGAGGGAGTGTTATTAACAGATATAAACAGAATAAGACCACTCCAGAAGAACAGTTAGTATATATAGTAGAATACTTTATTAAAAATGGATTTCTTTATCTAATTGTGATCCTGAATAAATGAAGCTTTGGATCCGACTCAAATCTAAAACTAATACTCAACTTCTCTCCCAGCTGTTTGCTGAGTGCCTAAGTGTGACCATTTGTTGAGGGAAAAAAAAAACAATAAGTACAAAATTGATGATGGTTATATTTCTGCTGTGCTTCAGGGCTCACATCAACATATCATCCAGCCAACACAGCATTCCCTGCTGCGTGCACACAGCCTCTTAAACAACGTAATGGCATTCCCATGGAAAACAGTGAGGTAGACAGAAATAGAGAGCAGACATTACACGCCGGCATTAATGTGCGTCCAGGACGACTGGGCTGTAATCACGCAGCTTGTGTTTGTCCACTTGAACAACAAAGTGTAAATACAGATTCCTCCAAAGCACAATTATAAGGTATAAAACCTGAAGTAAACTTTAGAGAACATTAAAGCCACTAAGTGATGAATATCTGAAACTTTCTGACTTTGGTGCTCCCTGGTGGCAGTATTTTAAAGGGCACTGGGATTGAAGGGCTAAGAACAACACTTAGACTGCACTTATTTTTTTTTTATTTTGGCTTTATTTTACCAGGAACTCCCTTTGAGACCTGACTGCACAAAGTAACAACATACAGTATGTAACAGGATACACAAAAATCCACTATACAACAGCAGAACGGAACAACCATCCGACATCACAATATTTATAATGCCCTTAAATTCATCAATAGATATTACTGTGTCTATTATTCCATGTCCAAGGTGCATATAAGAAAATGCAGTTTTCCAGAGATCTGTCAAAATACAGGGTGCATTAAAAGGCAACCACTTGGAGGATTTTGCATTTGTAATGAAGCTTCCAAAGTTTTCTTGGTCGTTAAAGCCAATCATCACTCTGAGCAATATGTACATTAATAAAAGTTTGTCGTCTACATCTATATGTCGTATACATATAGATAATACAGTATGTACTGTATATCTATTCCATGCTGATTCAACAGACGGTGACCAATTCTGGGGTCTTGACCTCAAATTGAATACGAGGGATTCACAGGTATAGAGTAGCCAGACATAATACGCCTGTAATGTTTGTAAATGGTTTAGATTTCCCAATGAACTTCCTTAACCTGGGGCTGAGAAACACCCATTCATGCACACAGCAAACACACACACACACACACACACACACACACACACACACACACACACACACACACAGCTAATACCCATTTGTTGTGACAGACGTCATGTGGTTCTTATTCAGTCATGTGTAATGAAGTTAGCCCGGGCCAGAGCAGGACCATATTACATGTATTATGTGAGCGTATGTTGGAGAGAGGCAGGGGATGAGTGACGGGTGGAGATATGGCAATCATATCAAGTGACCTGATTGAGAACATGAGGATTGCATCTGCCCTCTAAATAAAACTGATGAACTCTCAGTGTCACCTTTCAGACTTTTATTATTATTATTATTATTGCTATTATTATTCTGCAGAAACAAAGCAAGAAGAAGAAGAAATGGCGGCTTTGAAGATACTAAGAAAAAGAACAAAGGTAGAGCAGAGAAAAGAAAAGAGATCAAGGCTATCTCTACATTAAGGCAGATTAATGCGAAAACACTGTGTGCATGTGAAAAATGTCTTCTTTTTCCAGGTTAGGGTTAGGGGTCTCTACGCTGAAACACTCGCTTATCGTTCATAAGAACAAAAATGTGCATTATAGCCATTTGAAGAAGAGCAAGTGCCCAATTCTAAAGAAGAAATCAGATTCTAAGTTGGGATGACCCTAAAAGTCACCCGTGACGTAACTCCACCACCACTTGTGTCAACAGAAGAACCAATACTAATCGTGTCAGGAGGAGGTCTGTAAGACGATATTGCATGCTGCAGAAAAGTCCCTTTAGTCAGTCAGCCTTGTCTCTCAAAGGTTCAAGAAAGTGGAATTTCATTCCAGATCACTTCAGACAACTAAACGCTTATTGATTTTTCAGTAACCAATTAAAACAATGGATGATTAACACATATGTCAGCACTAAAGTCTCCTTTTCTGCTATCTACATCCTCTGCTTGCTTGCAGTACTCTACTCGTTGATCGCTGTGTGCATACTTTGTGTTATGACTGCTCTTACTTTTTCTGACATCTGTGTGTCCGTCTGCAATCTCTAACCTGCATGCCCTGTGTTGTATTTGTTTTACTGTACGTTAGGAAGCCTTTCTAACGCCCTGGCCAAGTGCTACAGATGAAAAATAGCCTCTTCTTTAGCTAATTCTTGGATCTTTTTTAAACCATGTGTATTGATTCATTTGCACTGTCCCTTCTCTAAATAAGCTGGAATACTTGCTTACTCTGTAATGCTCAGCAAACAAAACCTCCATGTTGTCGCATTTCTGTGATCGATCATTTGTTTCATGTTTGAATTTAGTCGTTCTCATTTACATATTTTTCTGCATTTAGACTGTATAAAATTGTGATTTGATAGCTGATCATGAATGCTAATTGCTGAACCCATCATGTTTTTTTTTTTTTTTTTATGTACACTGTTAAGAGCATTTTTAGGAGCAAAAACATCACCAGCATGGATACACTTTTATCTATCCATCTATTTTCTGCTACCTAATCTGATTCTGGGTCATAAACTAAGTAGTCCCTCTCCCAATATATCCTGCAGCTCTTTCTGGGGAATTTTTGAGATATTCCCTGGCCAGAGGGGATTTGTAATACCTCAGAGGTCTTCTGGATCTGCCTGGCGGTCTTTTCCTAGTTGCACGTGCCTGAAATAATTTCAGGATGGATCCTGCTCAGATGCTGAACCAACCAACCAACAAACCAACTGGCTACTTTTCATGTAAAGAACCAGTGGTTTAACTCTTTAGCCCTTTCCAGATGTCATCATTCTTCACAAGTGGCTGAAATGAGGGGAAACAAATAGCTGGTTTAATATTTCCATGAATGTATTTTGATGGATCACTCCAGAAAGGTTCGATGAAACATATTTTATGCCATATTTCAGTTTTCTGCATTGACCAGCGCTCTTGCACCTTCTTCTTCTGGTTTATCTGACAAGAGAACTGGCATCATACATTACTTATCTGGTAACTCCTATATTCACACAAAGCTGGCCAGTGTGTACATGCTCAAAGAATTCTATATGTTTACTGAATAACAAGCTAAGCTCCTTTCTTATATTTTCAGGAAACTGTGGATCCTTGGAAAGGTTTAATGGCCTGAAATGCTTATGTTTCATTGAGACTAATTACACATCAGTCGAAGGTTTATTGGATTTAAATGACTGCCATTAAAATCTGCCATGGCCACAAACTTCCCTAGGGGGCATTAATGTCTTGGCCAAACTCAGCTTCTGTGACAAAATTGTAAATAGGATCTTTGGCCTCAGTCTTGTTTTAGGACAGCTATATTGCTACTACATCTTAAAACCTGCTCTAAAACTCGGCAAAGCAAATGCATTTAATAACCACTGTGTCCTCTCATTGCTTAAAATGCCCCTGAGCTACAGGACACAGAGTCACAGAGCCACTTCAGACGCTGCAAACTTTTAAAGTCTGTCTGTCTCCGTCAAAAATTTGAACCTGACAGAACCCTCCAACCAGAGCTGTGTATTCACACTCCAGTATACTTAAAACACCTTTACCTTTTTTCATCTTTGTCTACCCTTTCTGTCTTTACTCCATCAAGGAGGCAGTGGCTGGGATGTCTTGTCATATTTTGCACCCTTACCCATCCATCCAGCCCGACTCCCATTTTCTGTAATCTGCAGGCCCAGTGGAGATTGAACGGCTCCCTCCTTCTGAGAAATCCTCCCCCTCCAACAGACACTTTCTATCTCTGTACCCCAGCACCGCCATCCTTTACTCTTTCCATCCTTCTTGAAGTTGTAAGCTGTGATCTACTGTCAGCTCCCATCAGACAGGTCAGGTGGAAGACAAGAGGAGGAGAAGGACACTGTTATTGACCTCTTCCTCCGTCTATCTCTTCCAGAATGTACAGAGAGTTGGTGGGAAGAGACTTCATTGTCTTTCTGACTGTAAAATTTAGGCACTCTTGTAGATGGTAATGTAAAAGCTCATCATCAAAAACTAAAGATATCGACTGAATACAAAACAACTCATGTTTGAGATCTGCAGATGTGTTTAAAATCCATTGAGCCATCTCTGATTCTTTCTCTTTTTCTATATAAAATATTATCAGTAAAAGACATAGCTGTGTTCTCTTTAACATGAGATAGAATAACAGTTAGGTTAGATGCATTGCAGCGCTAGTTATATGAGCATGGATTCGCCAGTTCAAGGACCAGTGTGTAGGATTTAGTGACATCTAGTGGTGAGGCTAAAAGCCAAAAAGGTTTGCAGAATTTTATTGAATCTGGAAAAGGTCATTGAGGACATTATGGATATAAATTATTTGGGGGAATTCCAACCTGTAGTGAGGATGGTTTGATCCAGGTGCAGCAAATAGCCAGTTCTCTTGTGGAAGCCAGGGGAAAGAGTCCTGCACAGCAGTTGTTGATTTTTTGCACAGTTCCTATGTAAATATTCATTTGTTGCTTTTCACTTTTTTTTTGGAAGCACTGTAAATAAATGTCCACCCATGGGGACCTCCAACACAACCTCTTCAGTCTGCCTCCTACTTTACAACCAGTCCTCTGGCAACAACTATCCAACATAACTGGTAAATGGTACATGGAATTTTTAGTCTACTAAAAGCCACTAAAAAGTCCTTTACACTACATATCGCATTCACACATTCACACACACTTTCATACACTGACGGCAGAGGCTGCCAACTACTCATCAGAAAGTAACTAATCCCATTCACACACACGGTCACACACACACACACACCGATGGCACAGCCTTTGGGAGCAATTTGGGGTTCAGTATTTTGCCCAAGGACACTTAGACATTCGGACCGGGGGAGGCCGTTCCAAACCGCTGATCTTCCGATTAGTGGATGAACGTCTGTAGCTGCAGTATCTCCACAGTTTGCTCTCTTTTGTGCAGTTTCACAATAAGCGAAGTTAACTCTAGGGTTCATGGGAAAGTTTAAACGTACAATAAATGTGTGCAAACATAAGATGAGAACAGATGTGTGTGTGTGCAGATGCATTGGGGGAAATTAAGAATTGATACCATGCTGTCGGATTATATTTGAACCCTAATAAATTGTCTCACTGAACTGAAAAAAATGCTGATTGTGTCATCTGAAAGACTGTATGTTACAATAGCTGAGACATTGTCACTAATTACCCTGTCATTAGCTTCCACTTCACAACACACTATAAAACAGATCCAATCTCAAATGCACGCACACACTCAGACAGAGCTCATTAGGCACAAGTTTCAGGGTCACACAAAGAAAGAGAAGGGACAGATGTGAGAAATAGGTGTAGAGAAAGGCTTGATGAGAAGATAACTAACAGGGATAATAAGACAGAGGGGAAGATTAAGAGAGTGTGAAATAAAAGAAAGAGGAAGAGCGTCAGCGTGGACGATTGATGAGAGGAAAGGATCAGAGGAGTGGAGGAAGAAGAGGGACCAGTAATGTGAATAAGAGTTTTAGGAGACAGGACTTTAAGCAGCTTTAAGTAGACTTTTGGGGGGTGTTAAGGGGTTTTAAAGCCTGTTGTTTAATGGTTGAGGACAATTCCTGTGGGTGTGAAAACCACTTTGGGGAAATGCAAGGTACACACACAAAGGACAGCAGCTCCACAGAGGACAGGTATTGCTTAATTATTGTTCTCAACAATTTCCCCCTCAGTAATCTTAATGGAGTCACACCTTCAAGAAAAACCTCTCTGCCATGCACTTCACTGAACGCTGACTATGCACATTAAGTATAATAATACTACTATATAATAATGGGTTTAATTATGACTCTTGTTTTTGCAGTCTCATGGCTGTGGTGCATCAGGATTATCCGGTTGTTGGATGTGTGTGTGCAACTGTTTTAGAAGGTAATGCAGAAGTGCCAAAAACTGCAGTTCCTCTTGTCGTCCACTTGAGGTTGGCTCCAGAAGTGAGTCAGTCTCCATAAGTCCCCATGTTAAAATGTCCAACTTCACAGCAGAAACAAACATGTTTACAGCCTGGTACAAAAAACTGTTTTAGTCTCTATAGCTAATTTCCCTGTTCATGACAACTGTACTGAGGGTGAATTTTTATACAACTCACCTGTTCACATTATATTAAGGCTTAAAGTTATGCAGGATTAAGAGCGTGGACGCTTTGATTGACAGGTAGGTGCTGTTACGGGCGGCTTGTTTGAGCTCCACCGACCGATCCGCGTCTTTGCCCATTTTTATTTTCTGAGCTTCACAACGACTCTTCAGAAACCTGTGGGTGACGTCCATATTTACACTCTCTTATATTTATATTAAATGCATATAAGGTTGATGAGAAGATGGAAGTAGATGCCAAAAGATGCTGATTTGCCATTGGCAGTACAAACTGGGACAAAGACACATCTGCAGAAGTTACCTCAAGATCCTTGTGGTTGACCTCACGCCATGATCTGACCTCTTCTTTCACTACTGACAGGATCTTCTATGACCAGTCTTACATTTAAACACCAACCAAGTAGTTGAGCAGTCATCAGGCAAGCATCCAGGTCAAAGAACTCTGTCCTTGCTTGAAGTTACAATGTTCTCCATTCATTTATCCGTCTACAAACACATCCAGGCCACGAGCAAATCATTTTAAGTGCAGCTAAATACAAGAGCAGCTTTGATGTTTTGTTTTTTTTATATTCCAATTGGCAAATAAAGATGGGAGCAGAGAAAAAGAGATAATTAAGACTATTTCTTCTGCATCACAGGCAGCTTTTAGTGTGGTTATCATACGAGGTGGCGGTTAAGTCCCTTTCTGCTCTTCTCTAATAGGGGCAGATAGAGACAGTAAATGAACTGTGGCTGTATTACAAGTACCCTGGGAGCTGGACAATTAAAGAGTACTGTGAGCACACACACACAAACACACATCAGCAGTTTTTTTTTCCATTTCTTCGGGTGAGAGAAACAAGAGTTGCGGCACACATACATATGTACCGGTTTACATACACCTGCACACACAAAGAGGTGGTCGGCTACAGGTGAGGGGTGTTGTGAATTATGCATACACACAATGACAGCAGATTCTCTATGAGCATACACATACAACCACCTGAAACCTGATGTTAGTCATACAGTAGGGCCTTGTTTATGTGATGTGCTGCTGGACAGTGGGACTGGTTAACCGGCCTTAATGAAATCGCCCATCAGATGCCCGAAAGGCAGGCGATGTCAGCCTGTACTCAACCTCCAAACAAACTGTCAAACCACCTGCGCTGAAATTTGTCATTTGCACTGCTGAATGATTCCTACCGTGTACGTAATATATATATATATATATATATATATATATATATATATATATATATATATATATATATATATATATATATATATAATTTATTATTGTTTTTTCTTTCTCTGGCGAGAAAGTTTGGCTTCTCGAGTTACTTTGTTAAACTGCTGCACAGAGACTGAATACAAATATAAATAAATAAATAATGAACTAATCTTAACCACAGCCATGTCACATTTTCCCTGTAACAAAGTATTTGGCGAAACATAAACATAAAAAAAAATCATGATGCTTTAATTGCTGAGAGCAACGATTGGAGGGAAGACAAATGACATTTTATGAATGAGTCTGATGTATGGTTTATATTGTTGTGTTTGTAAAATAAAACATACCATGTTCCCGCCTTGAGTATACTGTATATACTGTAATTTGAAGGAGACAACGTGGAAGTGCCAAAAACTGCAGTTCCTCTTGTCGTCCACTTGAGGCTGGCTCCAGAAGTGAGTCAGTCTCCATAAGTCCCCATGTTAAAATGTCCAACTTCACAGCAGAAATAAACATGTTTACAGCCTGGTACAAAAAACAGTTTTGGTCTCTATAGCTAATTTCCCCGTTCATGACAACTGTACTGAGGGTGAATTTTTATACAACTCACCTGTTCAGATTATATTAAGGCTTAAAGTTATGCAGGATTAAGAGCATGGAAGCTTTGACTGACAGGTGGGTGTCGTTACAGATGGCTTGTTTGAGCAACTAGGCTTCATTCAGCCCACCTCAGGTCCACTGACGACCACGTCTTTGCCCATTGTTAGATTACTCTGGAGGCGGCAGTTTACAGCTTTTTTTTGTCATTATCATTTGTCATTATCTTTGTTTTAGCAGTAACCCTTTCAAATATAAAGTTACTGTAACATGTTACACTATAAAACAGCAGTAGTGAAGGACTACTCTAAACTTTTTAAGTAAAAGTCATGCATTTAAAATCTTAGTTGAGTAAAAATACATAAGAACCTGCATAAAATATACTTAAAGTACAGTAGTCATTATGCAGAACGGTCCATTTACATACTAATGCAGATAAATTATGAATATAGCTTTCATGTGATAAAATAATGAGATATGGGAAAACACATCATCCGTCCTCCGTCCTCCATCCTTGCTGGTTGTCTGTAGGAGTAAAATATTCTGCCTGACTGTCTACATCAAGGAAACAAATGGGAAATGGTGTGCAGCTGCAGGCATGCGATACTCCGGGGTCATCACCAAAGGACAAAACTGACTCAGAGTTGTCAAAATTGTTATGAAAATACAAACCACAACAGATGCAGACCACCTCTGCTGCTGCTTTGACAGTTCCCCTCCGTCTTTCTCTCTCTATCTCCATTTCTCTCAACCTGCCCATCGCCCCCAATTTCTCTGTACCCACCTGCCTCCCTTTCTTCATTTCTCACTCACTGTCTCTCCCAATCCTTCTCTCAGTGGGCGGTCTCCTTGAAAAGGCGGTCCACTTTTGAATCTGCTGCTTCTTTGAAGTCCAGCCATCTCTTCTCCTCTCCTATGCCATCCTTCCTTTCCTTTATTTCCTCCTCCCATCTGTTCACCTCCTCTCTTATCTCTTGTCTGTCTTCATGACCCCTCCCCCTCCTCTTCTGCTCTAATTCTTTCCCTAACGAACTTCGGGTCCTAATTTTCTGTAACTCCTCTTCTCTCTCCACCTATTCTTCTTTTTCTCCTCTTCCCCTTTGATCCAAGTTTTTCTCCATTGGCTAGAAGGCATTTCTTATTGACCTAACTTGACTTTGACATTGGACTTTTGTACACCTTAATAAAGCTTAGGCTGCCGTTACTCAGCAGAGGTCTTGCACTTGAAATGTCGAAAAGCTCTCGATGTCTGTCAGCCAGCAGGTGCAGTAAAACACACTAGTACCAAATCTACCAGCCATGGAGGGAATTTTGTGGCATGTTTCAGAACAGCTGCAGTAGAATATTGGCTCACTTATTGAGAGGATGTACATCCAAATATTATCTGCTCATGTGTGCATATTGCCCCCAAATTCCACTAGTTCTAGTCAATGTTTCAAACCCCACCGGCTCCACCGCAGTCCAGTTCAGGGATACCGAGCAGGGATAGCCAATGATGTTTTCAGGAGGTCTGGATAGAGAAAATTTGCTCATGTTCAGGTTCCGCAGCATCATCATGAGACGGACCAAAATAGCGTCACACCCGCGATGTGACGGAGACATGCCCGGTGGAGTTTCAGGGTTAGTTTGTCTACATAAGACATAAACATGCTACAGTATCATTGGCTTGTTAGGAGTGCTAGTTTGGCTTCCTTCATGTGAACGCTGCCTTGCAGATAGAAGTCTCACTTTTATCATACAGCTTAACAAAAAGGTCTGAGGTATATTTCAAGCTATTTCATGCACACATATTCCAACCACAGCTGCTGTATGTGAAACACGCCTTCTCAGGTGCAAAATTCAACACATCTTACCATCTGTTCGACCACACCAGCATGTGTCGGTGAAGCTAATGCCACTGTATTACAGCAGAGCCGTAATACGTAATAAGAGATGTGTTATGTGAGGTTTAAAGAGATATTTTAGGTTTTGTTTGAGATCTATTTTATAAATGAATTGCTGGAGCCAGACTTTCAGTGTTTAAACACTTGCATTAAAGAGCTAATTTAATTTGCATTTGAATGTTTAATGTATCTTATTAACCTTTGGGTTTTATTATTTGATTTTTTTCTATTGCTAGTTTGTAGTATTGCCCTAATAGATGATATAATTACTTCTATATTCCATATTTTAGTTTCATGCCAACCTGCGTCTTTATCTAAAGCAAAGATTCTGAAAACATTCAGAGTTCTCAGCAAACTTGGAACACTGCATCTTTTTTTTATTATTTATTAAAAATAAGAGGAAAAACGAAGAAGTGCTGCAGAAGCAGGTACCTTGGGACCAGGTAGCCTTTGTGCCTCTGGGTAGCCTTAAATATGTACTTCAAAAAATCTGCTAGGTAACTACTTTCAACATGTGTATTCACTTGCAGCGGTAAATATGCATCCTTTGCATGCTATACATCTTGTCGCAGTGAGCCGACATTTCTAATTTTAATTCATTAGACTCAGCTCATTTGGCTCACAGCAAAACCCAGCATTAGTCAGACAGCACCATGTGTTAGAGAGGCTGAGAATAACACGTATAGATGCTGTCTCAGCATCCAGGGCACCGCTGGTCTGCTTGTTAGGCTCCATGCACATAGTGCTTCTGCTTGGACAGGGCCACAGGCGCTACAGTATGTAACATATATACATGCACATACAAAGACTCACATCCATTTGGATCCATTTGTTACTATAATTGATTCAAATCAGCAGAATGTGCGTTAATGAGAACGGTAATCAAAGACTGAATTTCGTTTAAACGGTTTATTAAAGACACAAAGGGTTGTGCGGTGCAGGTGGGGAAGACAGTGGCAGGGTATCCAGGGTTGTGCAGGTCTGGTGGTGACAGCAATCCCAGAAGTGTAGACAAACAGAGCTGGACGTGGCAGGAGGATGGAAGACAAGGTTTTTCTCAAGCACAGGAAAAGAAACAGAATTAGTCAAAAATCTCAGCAGAGCAACGTTCACAAAAACACAAAGAGGCCGTAACGCTGTTACCAATAAGGACACTGACGATCTGGCAAAGTCTGGAAGATTGAGCCGAAGTTTTATGCAGCATAGATCGATTGGTTGATGAGGTCCAGGTGTGGTAATCAGGCAGGTATGAGGGACAAGGAGTGGAGCCAGTGAGCAAGCTGGCAATGTAAACGGGCTCAACAGCCTTTATGAACATAACGGCAGAGGTGAATAGACTGAATAAGACAAAGGAGGAAAAAAGAGGAAAGGTAGAGTAAATCTGGGACTGAACTTCAGTTGTTAGCTGAAAGACAGACGCTGAGCTGGGCGTCTTGATGTTGGACTTGTAAGTAATATTAGCTGGTGGAAAAATAATGCAAAATGTCGGCAGTCATATTGGGCAACTAGCTTTGTGGACACACAGTTTATGAACTTAGCTTGCTAAATGCTAAATTAGCTTAGCTGTTTATGTAAACTAACTATACAAGGTATGCAGAAATGCAGTGGATATGCTATATAAACAGTCTGCAACAGAAAACTTTAGCAACAGTAGCTCTCATCATGTGGTTACATGTAAATTCTGATTTGTTTTCGTTTTCGTATTTCATAGCAGCTCTCTGATCATGTGAAGGCAGCGTTAGGCAACACTGCACCCCGGGAGTTTGGAACGGCGCGGAGCGGTATCTATTAAAATAATAACACAAATCTACGGAGACACCAAGAACCTTTGCATCTAAGCTAACATATTCTTATTTACAGTAACATCCAACTTGACTGCAGAACTTTTCCATTATTTATCTCTTTCTTGTTCTTTCCCTGCCCTCCACTTCTTTGTGATTCCCTTCTCAGCATGATGCAATTATTCACAAGCTACAACGTGCGGTTCAAAAGAGGACTTCTATACATTGAAACACAATAGATTATGCATTGGATGCTATGCTACTGTGCACTACATTTTCACAAAACACAGTATCTGGTCACTTCCAGCTGTTACAGGGGTTGGAACTTGTTTTTTCCATTACTCTCTCTGCACTCTCCTCCTTTCTTTTCAGCAGAGCCTCCACTCGCAGGTGAGCTCTCCCAGGAATAGTTTAACAGCGGGTGCAGGCAGGGTGGCCATGGTGATGCATGGGTACACAGCATAGCAGCACGCTGGGCGGCTATACATGGGGGCGATGAGGAGGAGGAGGAGGAGGTGGAGGAGGAGGAGGTGGCGAGGAGATGAGAGGAGAAGTAGAAAGGGGGAGGACTTTCAACGGCATTCTGAGAGGTGATAAGAGCAAAGGAGAGGGAGAGGAAGAAAAGAGGAGAGGGTGGAGGATGAGAGGAAGTGGGCAGAGCAGAAAAGAGAGGTGAAGAGTGGAGAAGAGAGGAGAGGATGGGAATCGGAGGAAATATAGAGGGGAGAAATCAGCCCTTCAGTGTCAGCAATTCTTGGACTTTGTCAATCACAAAATTTACTCCATACATCACCATCTCACCCCCTGTCTGTCTTCTCAGTCAAACACTCCTTGGTTCAGTGCTACTGTCCGGCCCACCAGTACCCTGTCTGCTTTCCATCTTCCCTCAAATCAACAGATATCCCAACTGATTATGTCTTCCAGGTCTACTACTTCTATACTTGATCCACTTCCTACAACACTCGTCAAGGCCTGTCTCCCCACACTCTCCTCACTTATCACGCAAATTGTGCACTCCTCCCTGTCATCTGGTATTGTTCCATCCCTACTCAAAACTGCTTCAGTCACACCCATATTAAAGAAACCTGGCCTTGACCCCAATGATTTCAATAACTATCGCCCTATCTCAAACCTCCCATTCATCTCAAAAGTTATTGAACGTATAGTAGCCTGCCAACTTCAAGACCATCTATCAAACAATAACCTCTTTGAGCCTTTCCAGTCTGGTTTCCGTCCCAACCACAGCACAGAAACAGCTCTCACTCTGATTACAAATGACCTTCTTTTAGCAGCGGATTCTGGCCTACTCACCATCCTCATACTCCTAGACCTCAGTGCCGCATTCGACACAATATCTCACACCATTCTCTTAGATCGTTTGGCCGGCACTGGGGTCTCTGGCATTCCTCTTCAGTGGTTCCATTCTTACCTGTCTGACCGTTCGCAGTTTATACAAGGAGAAAATACCAGATCATCACCCTCACCACTCCCTCACGGTGTTCCACAAGGTTCTGTCCTCGGTCCCCTACTCTTTATCATCTATATCCTCCCTCTTGGCAATATCTTCCGTCACTATGGTATCCACTTTCACTGTTACGCCGACGACACCCAAATCTACGTCACCACCAAACCAGACACCACATCGCCATCTACTGCCCTTATGGACTGCCTACAAACTATCACAAACTGGATGTCAAACAATAAGTTAAAACTCAATGGCAATAAAAGTGAAATTCTTCTTGTCGGATCCAAATCATCACTCTCCAAATCCCACCCCCTCAGTATTCTTATCGACGGCTGTTTGGTCCCCACCTCAACCGCAGTTAAAAGTCTTGGTGTTATTTTGGACAGTACCCTCTCATTCACATCCCACATCAATAACATCTCATGCACAGCCTTTTTCCACCTTCGCAATATCTCCAGACTCCGCCCCTCCCTCACCCAGCACTCCACCGAAATCCTCATAAATGCCCTGGTCACCTCCCGCTTGGATTATTGCAACTCCCTCCTCACCGGTCTACCACAGAAACTCATCCACCGTCTACAAACCATCCAGAACACCGCTGCCAGAATCATCACCCGTACCAAGTCCTCGGATCATATTACACCAGTCCTCATGCAACTCCATTGGCTCCCTGTTCATCAACGCATACACTACAAAATACTTCTACTAACATTCAAAGCTCTCCATAACCTGGCCCCCCCATATCTCTCTATTATGCTTCACCCTTATATCCCACCCCGTTCACTCCGTTCCTCATCTGCTGCCCTGCTTTCCACCCCCTCCTTTTCACTTACCTCACTTGGCGCTCGGGCTTTTAGCTGTTCTGCACCTAGACTCTGGAACTCACTGCCATTACACATTCGCACTCTGGACTCCATCGACACCTTCAAATCCCACCTCAAAACACACCTTTTTAAGTTATCCTACTCCCTATAACACTCTGTCCCTCTACCGCTTTATCCACCTTATCTATTTTCTAGTCACACTGTATTTTCTTTGTATGTATTTATATTTTGTGCTATTGTATTTCATATGTTTTGTTTTGTTGTCTTTTTGCTTTGTTTCTTATATGTAAGGTGACCTTGGGTTCCAGAAAGGCGCCAACAAATAAAATTTATTATTATTATTATTATTAAGTGAAAAGGAGAAAGTTGGAAGCGCTTCAAAGAATAACAGGAGATTAAAAAACGAGACCACCACCATGGGGGGAATCCCACTGGGGAGGGATGGACAGTATAGAGCAGGGGGAGTCACTTCTGATTTCAGGAGGTCCGGATACAGAAAAATGCTCACGTTCAGGTTCTGCAGCATCATTATGTTTAAGTTGCGTTATAATTTAGTTATACAAAGCAGCATTGTCATTGTATCTACATCTGCACTGTGTGAAGTCAAAGACTCAAATCAAAAATAGAAAGCTTTAATTCAACGTCATGTCAACAGACAGGACAGAGAATAGGTCCGGTCCACCTATTAGTGACCTGTGGTCTAGAGGGAGGCGCATGTGTGCAACACAAGGCATGATAATCTCCATTTTCTTCTTTCAACTGTGGCTACACACTGTCTTAACAATTTGATCCCTTCCTGCCAAATGTGAGAACTGTTCATTTCCATTATGTCATCCATTGTGTATTCTTGCCCAGCGTGTGTAATGGTTATCATAATATCATATTTCAATTAGTTAATTCCGGGTGCTAATTGAGTAGCGTTAATAGAACACGAACAGAAAACAGCAATCAGCTCGTGTTTTTTTGGCAGTTACTGCTCTTCCCTACACTGTAGTAAACAACGAATGGCAGAAATCTGACTGACAGTCAATGCCAAATTTTCTTTTGGCTGACAAGCTTGTTGACTGTCCTCGCTTTGGCTCTTCAGATTGACAGAGGGGGGAAATAAATGAATGGAAGATTTCACTATGGTTCTGCATTGTGAATAACAAGCACTTGAATGTTTTCAGGGTCTTGGTAACAACACTACAGCATGTTTTAAAGGAACGTTGTTTAACTTTTCTACCATCAAATCATTTCTTTAATCATTTAATGCTACCTTGACTTGAAATCAGGTGAATGGTGTCTCTGTCATTCATACATCTGTTCTCACACTATGTAACTTTGGTCTCCGGTTCGGGAGAAGTACATAATGCTTTACGGCATAATATGGACTTTAATGGGAGACAATGGAAGGCAGGAAAACAGCTTAAAAAATCTGATAGTTTACAGTGTTAGCAGTGTGGAAGTATCAAGAAAACTTGGGAAAAACAGTCACATTTAACCTCATGCACATGCATTACAAGTATTGCCATCCCCAGACAAACAAACACAGTTTGCAGGGATCAGTCACTCTCGTTGTTGTATTTAAGGAACAAAATCACTCATATGCATACATTTTGACATGCAAAACCGCACACACACACGCAAACAGGATCTTAACCTCATTACTGCTACGCACCCACTCACTCAAGACCATAATCAGGTTTCGGGCCAGCTCAGTGTATCTCCCAGGCTGGTGACATCCATCATTGCAGCCAGTTTGAGCAACTCTGTGATGAAGAAGCACAAATCTGATAGCGGCATTGATTCATGCCATTATGAGATTACTGGCAGGCTTCAATCCAGTAATGTAGCGTTCATATTCTGTCAGCGGTGACGGGTGTTATAGAATATGGCCGTTCACCTTCATATAGCCCTTTATTAAATCGATAGCTGGAAACATAGTATGAATTTTCATTGAGTCTCAGTTCTCATCAATAATTGCTAAGAAGGATGTAAACTCAGGGACAATCAATAATGAGTCATTTAATGAGATAAGTAAGTACTGCAGAGAAAGCAGTGTCAAGCAGAGTGAGGAATTAAAATTTTTCAAATGCAGCATATTAAATCAATAAAGTAGAGCAAAACAAACATTTTCTGCTTCTGTTTTAGAATTCACATCTAACGTTTGGTTGTTTTAATGTTTATAACAGTTATGTTGGGTTGGAAATGGATGTTCCGCTACCCAAAATTGTCTAATCTCATTATTAGGTGGAAAAAAGAAAAAAAAATCGAATATACCTTAATTAATCTGATTTAATGCACCACCCAGCATGCTGGGTCTGGCTAAATGCTAAATGTTTAAAGTGTTATATATTAATATTAAATCAGTGTGATGCTTTGAATGCACCACAATTGCATTATTAATGAATATAGGTTAGACAATACATTTACCTGATTTAATGCGACTAAACAACATCAAACTCCAGTCATCAAATCTCTGAACACTTCTTGTCTTAAGTTAGTCTGTTTGGGATCAGGTCCTTGAAAGACACAAGACCCTTTCTTTAATGGACATCCAACCAATTTCATTCCACTGAGAGGTCAAAATATTGACTGAACTCTAATTTACAGCTGGTATAAATGCCTTGCTGAAGGGCCAGTGTTGGTAGGCACTGTCGAATTGCTGCAAGCCACTTCTGTAAAAATACTGCTGATGTCCTGCTACAACTACACCTATTATTCCATAATGCGAGTGCGAAAACAGCCTATTAGCTGGTGAGGCTGCACTCTGTAAGGCTGATGTGCTCCTAATGGTCCCTCTGGGTGCACTGGAGAGTCCCAATATATCAGTCCAGCTCCCTCCTTACCCGTCTGTCTTTGTTTTCAGATCCTTTTTTCTGTGGCAAGGACAGCAGAATGACAGAGTCCCCACTGCAAAGATCATCTGGTTAGAGAAAAGGTGCCTTCAATTTACTAGAATATTGCTGTAGGTCAGAGGGGTACAGTGTATTTGAAAACTTTGGCTCCCAAACAAGCTTTCCACCATTTAAACACAGTGGGCCACTTAAAAAATGCGTCATGGCATAAACTGAAGATACATTATAACACTTAAACCATGATAGGAGTGGTAAAAATGTGCCCTTGTTTGCTCTTTTACAGAACTAAAGATTATATTTTAAGAATACAGATGACAGCATGGATAAATAATAATCTACTTCTCCAGACTGCCAAATCTATACAATAAATAAGTTTTATGAATGTCTGATACTGCTTGGGGTATCTTTACAAACAGTGCAAGCCAAAAATGAACTTTTAGGAAGCCAAATATCTTTTTGGCCTGATGAACAATGTGGGAATTATTCAACCAAATGTTTCCAGAATTCCTTTTGGACCTGGTGGGCTCACATTCTGCTGCAGACAACTGGTTCCACAACAACTCATGAACCATTTAATTCTTCCATTATGACTCACTGTTATAATTTACTGACCATTCAATGCAGATTCCCCACATTTCACCCACATTGTGCTACCTCTAAGTAGATGATGACCTCTATAGCCTGCTCTGTAATCCACTCCACCTTTTTTGTGCATTGAGATTGCATAACAGCTGTGGTCTTTGTGCATTTGATGCTTTTCAATTAGATACTTTTCATGGAAAGGTGGGTTGTAGGCATGATGTCTAAAGTACACTTTAGTCAAGGTAACTGGGCATGTGAATGCAATAAACAGCTTGGATATCTGAGTGGAGCTTGACCGAACAGAGACAGAACACTTAACCAGAACAAAACATGTAAAACTAAAACAAAGATGCTTTAATGCCATTATCATTTTGTAAATATGAAGATGTGCATTCATTTACAGTCACAATGCCACAGAACGGGGACATATGTTGATTTAGATTCCACTGGTCTGTGTGTGTTTTTGAGGATGAGGCTCATGGAGTTTAGCTTGGCTTTCATAGAGTTTTTATGTATCTGAACAAATACAGGTGTACATGTTTATTGATCAAGCCTTTGAAGAGATTCTCCAAAGCAACAAGCCCCCAAAAACAAATAGATCTGACCTGAAATTTAATTCATGAATAAAGCTCTCACTGATTTCACAAGGCTGGAGTGCTTCAACGTTCTTTTAAAAACTTTTATCTTGTCTAAATCACTCCATATTCCACACAGCGAAACACTGACATCAACATATAAGTTGTCTGTCTCACTTGCATCTGATGGAGCAGATGTGCCTCTAATTTAATCAATATACACTAGCTGTTTTCACATCTTTCCACTAGTCTTCCACACCAAACTCAACAATGCATGGACCTCCCTTAATTCACAAGGGTGTCGAACAGACCAATCAGGCATAACGTTATGACTGCCTGCCCAAATTATGTAGGTCCCTCTTTTTGCCGCCAGAACAACCCTGACCCGTCGAGGTATGGACTCCAATTAGACCTCTGAAGGTGTGCTGTGGTATCTGGCACCAAGATGTTAGCAGCAGATACGTTAAGTCTTGTAAGTTACGAGGTGGGGTGTCCGTGGATCGGACTTGTTTGTCCAGCACATCCCACAGATGTTTGATTGGATTGAGATCTGGGGAATTTGGAGGCCAAGTCAACACTTTAATTAATGTTAATGCTTCAGTAGCTGGTGCGTGTCAAAGTAACATCCACATGAATGGCAGGACCCAAGGTTTCCCAGCAGAACATTGCCCAAACCATTACACTGCATCTGGCATCTTTTCTTCCCATAGTGCATCCTGATGCCATGTGTTCTACAGGTAAGCAATGCACACGCACCTGGCCATCCACGTGATGTAAAAGAACACATTAATATCAGTACCTTCTTCTTCCATTGCGTCATGGTCCGGTTCTGATGCTCACGTGCCCATTGTTGGCGCTTTTGGCAGTGGACAGGGGTCAGCATGCAAGACTGTGTGTTCTGACACCTTGCTATTAAAACTAGTGTTAACTTTTTGAGAAGTTTGAGCTATGTTCAAACTTTGTTTGTTGGTTGCTGCCCACGTGCATCACTTGACCCTGACCCTGTTGCCAGTTCACCGCTTTTCCTTCCTTTGACCACTTTTGATAGGTACTTACCACATCCTACAAGAGCTGCAGTTTTGGAGATGCTCTGACCCAGTAAGAGTTCAATCCATAACTTTCCTCCCACCATCCTGATGATTGAATTTGGAGCTCAACATCAGTTTGAGTCAGAATCAATAATCTAAATGAAGTGGTGGAGGACGATTGTACGATACATTTTCTGCTAAAACCAGCATCAGGTGGCAGTACCAGCCGGTCCGCACATCTCAACACTGTAGCCTAGCAACGCAACATGCACTCATGTTCGAACACTGCTGTTTAATGAAAGTGGTGTATGGTAGTTTAAGGGCCTGTGAATTACCTTTGCAAATCTGTGAGTGTTCACTGTGTTAATTTCTAATTTCAAACAAAACACAAAAGCAGATGAGTGGCCACTTGTGAACACACAATCTAAGTGACCACTTGACAGACTGTTGAGTGGACGAGTGGCTGGCTCGAGTTTAGACAGGACATTAGCTCATTGTGTGGTTACACAGAAATGCTCCACAGACCTGGATTCATTTGCTCTTCAGTCGCTCAAACTCCCGCCTTTATTCAGTGAGACATCTTTGCTAAACGAGTCCCATAGGTGTAGTGACTGTATTAACAAAGAAAAAAAAAAGTGAGCATCGATGCCAAGAACTGAAAGTTGTTGGCTGCAACAATTCACACCTTGGCACATGATTAACCCAAAGTCATTTCCATGCTGTCGTTAACACGCAGTGGCTCATTTGCTGAGCTTCTGAAAGTTGGATGGGAAATATTCTTGGACAGAATACTCAATCTGTTAATTACCTGACGTGCTGGCCGTGAACTGTTAGCAGCTATTCTGATCACACAACTTTATGCTGCCAAATTTCATCGGGTGAGGTGTGCCTGCTGTATTCACCGCTGTGTCGGGCAGCACTGCTGTCTTTCTACAGAAAACATCAGCATACAATGATGTTACAATGATGTTACTGCTCATCATGTGAAACAAACAAAAAAAAAATTCTATCATAAAATAACATTTAAAATCATGTTGATGCTTCACTGACATGTAATTAGGGTTGCAAAACTCGAAAGATTGAAGATTGGCCCTTAACAGTGAACTTAAATATAGTTGGGGAAAATATATTTTAGATCACTGAATTGTCTTATGGAGTCCAGAGGACAGAGAAAACTCCAGTGTTGGAGTACTTGAGATCAGTCTTTTTAAAGGCCGACTACATTTTTACTTGGTCTTGTCTCACTTACATTATTACTGTTGATTATATAAGTTATACCATGATGACAAATGTACACTATATTATAATAATTATAGATGTCTGATGAGGGTGGGTGGTGCAATGATATGCTCCGGCCAGGTGTGTAGAGCTGTTGATAACAGCAGTTATGGGACATTGCTTTAAAGTGCTTAGCCAGATGTGCGCACATCATTACGCGATAATAATAACTGCTAAACATTCCTAACAAAGGCCAGGTGTGTGTGTGTGTGTGTGTGTTAACTTCCACTCATGAGATTTTTGTGCATGCCCAAAGTCTGTCAAACCAAATGTTCTTTGAATCCCTCTCACGCTCTCTCTTTATCCTTGATAACATACATTTTACTTTTTTCCCACCTCGACTTTGCGCCGATTTCCCACAGTAAACCCCGTCTCTGTTGGACGTTGATTTATTAATCTTGGGGTTTGAGGTTACCTTACAGGTAAGTATTGCAGGAGCACCACTTATGTTTAAGGACACTTTGGATCAAAGCATCTATCACATTCTACAAATGATTTCCCATTTCATATTCATCAGATGCTTCGATTCTTCACCAGGTCATACATGTCTGTTTCTTGTGTCAAATGCTGAATTTCAATAAGCATAATAAGCATACCAATACCTTTGAGCTTTAATTGAATATGCACAGTATTACACCTCTTTCCCCTTTTGCGTCCCCTCTCTTAGCATAAAAAGCCCCTCTATTTTAATTATTCTCTTGCTTTTGCATGTAATTATGTGGGAACTTTGTGCACTGAAGACAGTTTCTATTTATCAATTTCCATATCTAAATATCTTACAGTGAGAGGTGGTTGCTGGTTTATTTGTTTGTGATGTGAAGCCACCTGAGTAAAAGATCTGCACTGCAAGTGTGAGCAGGGTTAGGGGTTCAATCCACCAACGTGGTCGGCACAATGAGCACTCTAAGTAAAATCAGGTCCTTTGAATCAAAACAACTATCCTTGATTTATATTCAGTTGATGCTTTAATAGGTCCTTAAAGTCTGTTCCTTCTGTGAATAGTAAGTATGCCTGTGCCAGTAGTTGTGATTATCACCGATGAGCAGCCACTGAATATAGATTATGAATGTTTCACTCTCTCTTTCTCTTTTTGTTCCAAGCGAGAGCCTGAAGACTGCCAACACCACCGGGTAAAACACTATCGACACTATTACACAAAGCATTAACATTCTGAGAGCACAAAGTCTTCCAATCACATAATCTGACACTGTCCTGGACACAGGAAGAGGCACATGGGTGAAAACTCACACACGTACAGCTCAAATGCTTGGTTAAGGTTTGGCAAAAACATGAAATGATGGTATGTGACGGGACAAGCAATCTCCGTAAAACATGACTTGTAAAATTGTCCAGTTGAGAACCTCTGCGCAACAATTGAAGTCAAGAATTCATAAAAAAATGTCACTTCAGATTGAAAGTGAACGATGGAATAACCCACAAATTGACAGCACCGTGACCACCGCCATGTGAATTCACATCTGTCACTGAGGGTTATCAAGGTGCCACCTTCCGTCACACGTGTCTTTTAATTGGACGTACTCTTGGTCTCAGGTTTTCTTATCCTAGAGGCTCCAAAGTAAGGTGTTAGATTGCTGATGGAAAGGAAGGGCTCTAGTAGCACCCATCTAGAGTATTCGCACTGTGCAACGTTACCTGATAAGTTTCTGCTTCTGTTGATTGATTGAGCATTTCTCTTCAATTGCTCCTTTGTAATTTGAACCTAATGGAGGCAGCAGTGGAAATAAAATCTTTCTGTACTCTAATTTGATGTCAGCAGACGAGTGGAACAGCTACCACTGCTAACTGGAACATCGCAGTCATCAACATCTCAGGGTATCGAACCATTTGTCATGCCGAGGGATGAATCTACATGGATGTTTTAATTTTGAGATAAGAATATTTTGTGATCAGAGAGCGGAAAAAATATAAAATGAATTATACTTAAATGCTAAATACTAAATTCACTGCACTTTTTAATGAGGCATTAATGGACGCAATTGTTCAACATTGTAATTTACAGAGATAATGGATGAGCCACTCACCAATGTCATTACATCACATCACATTTTGGTGCATGTTGATATCATAGACAGTATAAACAAAAGCTGTAATGGCACCCACCTGTCAAAGCAGCCACGCTGTTTCTTGTGTACCAAACGCAATTTGTACAGTGTATTTTTTACATATACACAGTTCAATTGTTCCCTTTTCCTCATCTGAATCGAGAGTCTTGAGACACATTTGGTATTTGTGGTATTGGGCTTGACTTGACTTAATATTAAGTTGGGACACAAAATCAGGTTTTGGTTTCCACCAAAGACATTACTGTTTCCCTCTGCTGGCAAAGGTGTGTTAAACAGTGCTTAGTTATGCGGTTAACATCTCCTGAGGTTTAAAATTTGAGCCAGTTTTTATGTGTGACAGCTCCTCCGGTTTCACCTGCAGGTTCAGATCATGCTGGATTACATCAGGTGGGCTGTCTGAAGAAACATCTGATTCGACGACACAGATAAACAAAGCGGAACTAATAGTCTGGACGCTTTCGCAGTGTCCCATATCAAATAAGCAATCAAAGAACACTTGATCACAACTTGGTCTGACAGGGGAGAGGCTTTTTAATATCTGGATCCACCATTCCTCCAAGCGCACACTCGACTCTCTGAAAGTCAAGTACAACCATATGAAACGAGTTGCCTGAGTTAATGTGTTTTCTGATGGTCTCTGTCAAGAAAACAATGAGTGGGTGGAATATCCATTCCCAAAAGCTTAGAGGTACTACAAGACACATAATCACATTCCTGCTTGTGTACAGTTTTGTAAACATATTTGCTCGTATTGCCACAGGTTTGATGTCTCCTTCCCACTTCTGTGACTAAATTAACTGCCTGTTTGAGCTGCAGCAAATCGGCATCTTACTCTTTCCGTCCGTCCTCCCCCTCTCCTCATCTGCCCTCCTCGTTGATGTTCCTAAATGAGCGGGCCATTGCAGTAGCAGCAAATCATTAAGACGGAGCAGAGAAGGTCAAGTGCTTTATAAAGACGAGGGACAATTAAAAACCCACCGAGACAATGTAGCTCTGAAAAGGTTAGCATACCCTTCCAGCATACACACACACACACACACGAGCAGAGGAGGCATTCATAGACAGGCTCTAATGCACACATGCCGACCAAAGCACCAATGGGATGAAAAAAAACAGCACTAAAATACAGATGAACACACCAAAGTGTGCACACGGCTTATACACAGAGACGAAGGATTGTACTGAGAGTTACAAACACACTCACACACACCCATAAACCCCAAAGAACACGTTCACTGCAGGAGCATGGCATACATGTGTTAATAAACAGCTTGTGTTTCTATGACACCGGGGGTTACATGCCTGCACACACACACGCACGCGCGCACGCATTACACAATAACCATAGCAGTGTGAGAAACATTTAAAAAGGCATAACAAAATATGATCTTAATGAGCACAGAGGACATTGTTCCCATCTTGCCAAGTGACAAAATTACTGTAATGTTACAAACAATTTCCCCAACAGCAATTTTGCATCTGTTGTTTTATGACAACCGCTAAGTACGAGTGCAGGTTATGAAGTTACAGCACTTACCCAGAACAGACTTCACCAATACATTGTCCTCTGAGCACCAAATCAGTGCAAATAATATCTGAATTATTATTATTAATAATATATATCACAGATCAGGTGAAGTCCTGAGGAGGGGAATGTCAGCGAGGGCAGATGAGCACAGCCACCCTCCAAAGCGGTGCATTGTTTTTCTGACTTTGCCGTTACTCAGTTTTACTTTTGTTACGTTCATTAGCAAAAATGTGCTTTCACTCACTGGATGAGGCACAAAATGTTAAGTCAGGTAAGGTCAAGTAAGTTAGGTTTCAAAGTTTGAATGTGAAGGCACACATTCATGTAAAACTAATAAGATTTATCCTTGAAATTACAAAGAAAAACATTCAGTTACTAGCTTGGAGATAATTATAGATGATTTAATATTTAATTACTTAATTAATTGTCATTTTACAAATCTGGAGTTATTTTACATACATTTATGATTTTGAAGTGTATTATAAATATTTGAATTACCACTTTTGCTACATAAATATGCAGAAAAAAATGCGGAGGTCTAATGGCTAATGTACATTTTCTCTTTCAGCTAAACACTGCATACAGAAATAAGAAAAAGACAGACTTCCACGCAGCCTTTCCCCTCTTCATGCCCGTTTTCTCACCTTTCCCTCCTCTCTTCTTATCATCTCCCAGTCTTTACATTTGGACCATATATGCTGGATCCATAAACCTGCAGAAAAGGGATTTCCTCGGGGCTGTTTTGCATGTTCTCATTCAGAAGTTATTGAACTGACAGAGATGTGAAAGTTCAGACAAACGTCATACATTACAGTCCTGGTTGTGTGATGTCTAGCTATAGGGAAGTATCGCTCACGTTCAGGAATACTGATTAGGACGTGATGAACGTGTGGGTTGAGATGTCACATGTACAGGCATTACTAATTCCATATACCTGCTGTTACAGTATGCTGCTAGATACTGCACCATTAGTCCCTTGTATTTTTAACTTTAATTGTTCTTGTATCATGTCTTCTTTCATTTCTATTCACACTTTTATTTAATACTCTTATTATTTCATTTTTTCTTCTATTTATTTCTGTCTTTGTGTTGCTGCAACACCTGAATTTCCCCTGTGGTGATCAATAAAGTCTTATCTTATCTTGTCTTAGATTGTTCTTGTCCAGAGGCTTAAAATGCATGATTTCACGCTGGTAACAAAATAAAACAGTAATGATTTTCACTTATAATTTTTCAGCCTTTCCAGGAAAACATCAATCGTGCTATAGAGACAGCTGAGAGCAAATATAGCATGTGTTGTCAACCTTTAAAGCTTTCTCTTGAGGAGGTTTAATGGTCCAGTTAGATAATGATTATGTCTATCACACACAGTGCTTGCAGCTATTCATAGAGCGATTTTACATAACACACAGATAGACAAAAAATTTGCATATCCATTTTTTAATACAACAGACAGAAGTGTTTTACTGAAAGCTAGGCTACGAGCGGCCGCGGCACAAACTGCCCTGCAAACCGTAACAAACTCTACCCGCCCACGCTGAAATAAATGAACCGGGAAATCTTTACTTTCAAGGCCATAACACGAAAGCTTCCTTCACTTAAGTAAACATCTATACTGTGTAAATGTTGACTCATCCCTTTTTTCCTCTCTCTCTCTCTTTCTACAGGAGAAAAAGTAGAAATGGCATTTTAAGGCTCATTGTTCATTTATGTGACACGTGAGGCGGTGCTCTTTGAATGTTAATTTCACCGCTCAGCAGCACAGTGATAATGTAAGGTATATTTCTTATTGTGTCCCTGCATTTATGAGGAACAAAAGTCCTCACAAGGACATATAATGAGGAACATCCTGCAGAAACCTTATCCTGGTCCTTATTTAAGGCATATAACAAAGAAAAATGATCAGTTATCAGTCTTGGTTTACCTTATTTACACTGAATTTAATTTAATTTATTGGCAGGATTAGAATACAATATTCATAAGTATGTTTTCATTGGTGTATAATCACCTGAAAATAAGAATCTTTGTGTTTTTGTTGTCTTAAAATGAACTTTATCTCTACAGTGAGAGCGGGTCCTCATCCATGGAGTCCGCCATTTTTTCTACCGTAGCCCAGAACAGACAAACCAAACACAGATCTAGATATGACCTTTTGCTTATAAAATTGATTTGAAAACTACTGCAATGTTCTCACCACTCTTATTAGCAGCAGGTGGCTCGGGAACATTTAGTACCTAAAAAGCCAGATATGTTTCTCAGGAGTTAAAAGAATTAAAAGCAGAGTGAATCTTGGGTGTACATCCATCAGGTGGATAGAATCACGTCTGCTTATTATCACTTGAAAGATTAAATATGTAATAATATAAGGCTTGTGTGTGTGTTAGCGTGTGCATACTGCCCCCATGTGGCCATAAATCAATAAGTTTAGGATTAGACAAAAGTTTTAGGATAAGAGCTGAAGTTAAGTTGTGAATGTCGTCAATAAAGTTAAACATACAGTATAATAAGAGTATCTGATGCACACAGTGACACAGCAACGACACACAAACAGCTCCAGCTCCTCCAGGCTGCATGTTGACACCGGCGTGTTACTCATGGATAAAATGTAGAATCATTTATCAGATCTTGGAATCTGTTCCTTGTCTCTCCTCTCTGTATCGCCCTCTTCTCCTTTCATTCTCAGCTCTCCCCTCTCTGTATGTCTTCACCACCACCTTCGGCTTTCAGCTTTCCTGTCACGCGTCTTTACCTTTGCGCTTCTGATTGTTCCATCTCTGTCTCTCTCTCAGTCTATCTTTCAGGGTCATGGTATATTTCCCTGGGTGTTCGCTCACAAGATTATCTCATGTTGGCGAGCTGGCCCCGCGGTAGAATTAATTGCATCAAACGCAGATAACGGAGACAAGGGGAAGGGGAGGGGAAGCACCGATTACATTTGGCTTCAGTCAGATAAATAGCCTCCACTAACAACAAGCACCACTGCTGATTTCCTTCCAGCTCCCTTTCCTTTCTCTTTTGCTTTTTGTATCCAGCCCACCTCTTTTTCTTTCACTCATTCTTTCTGAGTCTTCTGCCCTCCAACAGTGAACTTATTTGCTTGGAGTTCTGTGTCAACATATAGTGACAGTATCTTACGCGCACATACACACTAATGTCCAGTTTCAGCACCTCTTGACTACACAGAAACATTAGCAGACATGCATGTTAAACCATATTCATATCCAATAACTGTCATTCTGTCTGCAAACATGAATACACAAACTAATGCATGTTTTCTTTCCAAAACACACATATTTATATCTCACAAGTTATTCAGCGCATTTAATTCTTGCATTAATGCACACATGCACAAGTTCACAGCTTAATGCAATGTCCTTTTCATTGTAGCAAACCCAAGCAAAGTCATACACACACAAACACACACATTCACACACCATGGAGCGTCAGCACAGAAAGACGGCAGTTGCAAATGAATTGAAATGCCTTTCATAGCGACACACCGTTGAGGACATAACAGCACCGAAAACACAGAATCGCCATTGTCTCACAAAGAAATTGATCTTCACGCTGCTTGAACATGTATGGATGGATTTCAGAGGCCATGCAAGGGTTGTGTCAGTTTGTATTCATCATGGAACTTGCATAGCTATCGTGGTGATTTCATTTCCTCACATATCTCACATAGTTCAGGATTACCTGTAAATCATTAACTATATATGAAAGTATGACAGCAGGCAATTCATCCTTTTATAGGCCTCACAAGATACAATATAGCCTGAAATATAGCTCCCTTCATCATTTGTTTCAAAGTCATCAGATCGCTGTACTGTTCCTGTTTTGTAATCTTCAACGAGTCTACATGGCCAATCAGCAGCACACATTAGAGGATCCAATGCGTCTGGCTCGTCTCTAAACTACGTTTTGAAAGAAAACAGGACAAATAACCACGAGGAGCGAGCAGTCCGAGTTCTTTATGCACAGATTTGCAGTGGAAAGAAAAAGAAAGTGAAAAGTTGAGATAATGGACGTGGATACATGAACAACAAGGACTGTCTGTTCTGCAGAGAGAGTTGAAGGTGAACTTTGTCAATGGAAATGTATAACTGAGTGCTCATATTGTGGTTCAGCAAGGACAACCAGATTGTAAATGCTGAAAAGCTTCTGTGTCAGCCACTGTATTCTGATAAAAACTATATTATCGTGACCCCTTCACACAAACAGATGCATTATATGACTGGATTCATCTATGACACGACCAGATATTTAGCTTGTGTGATCTTTTGGAGCCCTGTCCTGAACTGGTGACTTGACCGTGACGTGGATAAGCAGTTACAGAAAATGGATGGATGGATGGATATCTTTGAGGCATCTGCGAGCTCTCGGCTTGCATCTTTGAACATTTCACACATAGCAAACATGGAAGCGAGTACTGATTCGCCTCTGATCTGGATCTTTTGTCTGCGATCTCCAGAAGTGGGATGAGTAAACATTAAATTTGTGTCTTGGAGAGACTGGTGGATTTATATCTTTTCAAAATTTTAAGACTAAAATGGTTCAGACCACAGCCTGAGGTAGTTTGAGCAACTCAATACTATTTTCAGATGTTTCTTGGTTGCATTTGTATTTGGCTGTTACATACTGGCTACCTATCCAGGCTGCATAAGATACATGTAGTATCCAAACAGAAAAGTGGCAAAACTCACCTCTAAGGGAATTTCTTGTGGGTTTTATTCCCCTCAAACTTACAGCCTAATCTCCCACAACGTCTCGTAGTATAGGATTGACATCACTCAGGTAATTTTCACAGGCTTTCCATCGTCGTTCCCTGTAGAGCCATAGAGCGCTTGATGAAAATGTTATTTCGTAATCCCCTTGATAAGAAAACAAATTCGCGGGCCTGAAATCAGTGCAGTTTAAGCGTTGTTTTCATCATGTAGCACATAATCCGTTATCATTGATTTGGCTTGGTGAGACATTTCCTCTCCATGGGGCAAATCGTCTGATAATTATACATCCTATCATGTCTGACCAGTAAACAGGTTTTGAAGTGCTGTAGCTTTAATATGAAGCTGTCTTTGTGCCCCAGCAGACAGATAGACAGTAATTACCTGATATTAAAACCCCTCTCATAAGCTATAGTGATTACAGTTGCATATCTGGAAACTGCTGCTGTGATATTGTCAAATAAAATCAAGGGTTTGAATTTGGATGGAAAATTAAAAAGTGTGTGTCGCAATAGATGTTATTGCTTGGAAAGGGAATCACTGTTTACACAAAAAGTAACTGAGCCACTCCAGTTTGTCTTTGGCGATGCGTTGTAGTCTTTTATCCAGATGCTGCTTTCCAATCATTCATATGCTTGGTTTTAGGACGTACCTAATGGTGGCAATATACAAAGAGGCTATCAGAATAAAAGCCCATTACAAAAATGACAAAAAACCTCTTGAATCAGTGATTTTGTGTGTTTCTGTGCCCATTTCCTCAACCTCTTTGTCAGACTATCAGCCCCCAACTACAGCTCACCTATAGACAGGCCATTACTGTCTGCAAGGAATAATGCTTGAATGAAGGATTTTCTGCATTGCGCATCAAGGATATGATTGTAGTAATCTCTTACTCTGATCCTGATGTGCCCCGTGGAACCGGTCTCAAGATAAAGTCAAATTGTTTAATCGTTTAACATATTCAGAAGAAGAACATGACCACATCAAAATGACCAATGGCATTATGGGAAGGCAAAAAGTTCGAGAAAAGAACTTAGTCTGGGAGGAAACCTGTTAGAATTACAGAGCGGCGAACTAAAGCTGTAACAAAGATATCAAAATTTTCCAATGCAGATTCATTTGTTTTGAAATTCCTCAGTGATAATGACAACTGACATTTTTTGTAAAAGATTTAAATGCTGCCCACATTTGGGTTTACTCGAATTCTTACTTTAAACATCATGAATTGTTTTTGAAAGTTTTGGATAGCTCTCCTCATGTCTGTCTTCGATATATATATATTTATATAGATATATCTCCCCCAGTGATCTGGCAACATAAACTCCCAAGTTCTGAATATTTTTCTTCAAATATATTCACAGTTATGCTCTGCTTGATTAAAATACAGTCTCTGACATGAGGAAAAACTTGAGTAACCTATTACAGCATCTTAACCAGCCAATGAATATGATAAAATATGCTAAATGCTTGAATTTTTTTGACAGATTTGTTGCTCCTGAACACCTCACAGTAAAAATTGAGTTCAATCTTTTTTTTTTACCACAGGGAGCTAAAGGGCTTCACTTCTGTGAACCTGGCAACATGACTGCATTTTGGATCCAACTGAGCTACACAGGGAGATCCAGTGTTTAAAAGTAACATTTGAACTGTGCACAATTAATTATGTAGGCTGAGTACAACTACACACACATCACAGAGAGTCCGCCAGCTTTTTTTTGACTTGACACAGTTTAACACACACACACACACACACACACACACATATACTATCTCTCTTGATAACTGTCCCTGCTTTCACATAAGCACAATCTTTTATGTGTGTGTATACTTGTATATACAATTCCTCCATTTTGAATCTGTGTAAAAAAATAAAAAAAAGATGAAGGTCCAGGTTCAGATTCATCAGAAAAAACCACAAAAATTCCCTGATTTAACAACATGTGGAACAACATGATGAGCCTGGTTATACTGGCTAATTGCCCAGCTCCAGTTCTGGCACGACACTGGCTCCGCTCCCTGTCAGCATTAGCTGTGCCTTGGGCTATAAAACATCCTCTTTCCAGTGGTCCGAAACGCCTGTGGTACAAACACTAACACGCCCCCGGTGCTCTGAGCTCACAGTCCGGACAGCCCGGCTAACAAACTAACATTAGCAGTTTACTTCACTGTCTGTCAGGAAACTCTGTAAATCACAGAGAGTTGAGGCCAAACTATCTAATATAAAATTCATTTCCAACCAGTTTTTACTGTGTTAATCTTGCATGTTGCTTGTGCTGCTCAACATTTCTGAACTGCCACAAAACAGAAACCAGCAGCAAACTTTTTTTTTTCTCCACATCTCCTCCTCTAGAGGCTCGAATAAAAGTACTGCAGCATGAAAGAGCATGCAGCAAAGAATGGAAGTCTAACAAGGCTGCAGCTGTTTGTGGCACTGGGTTGTGATTCCTCAAACTAAAGGCAACAACTGTACTAAAAGAAAAACCTGAGGCCCCGATTTGAGGCTTTTCTCAACTAAAGTATCTCATGAGAGACTTTTGTCAAAAGACAGTGTGACCTCATTTTAATTCTCTGCTAGGCCTTCAGGATGGCTGTTGAAAGTTAAAGGACACCCACATGAGACTTCCCTCAGTGCTGCACTTCTATTCCTTTATTCTTTACCAGAACATACACAAACATATAGAGGAATAGGGATTTTGAGGTCCCAACATTTGATACTACACTCAACAAAAATATCAACGCAACACTGAGCCAACGTCCTGACCTGTCCTACACTGAGCCACCATGCACCCTAAGCTCAGTGTGATGGCGTCATCTTGTTAGTCCTGCATCTGCCGATTGCTCAAACAAGCCACCTATAACAGCAACTACCTGTCAATCAAAGCAGCCACACTCTTAATTATATATAACTCTAAGCCTGATCATACTGTAAACCAACATTTGAGAGAAATAAACTTTTTGGTTGCACAGAAGACGTCTTGGATTTTTTTTTTTTACCTCAAGCTAAAACAAAAGAGTTGCATCTGTATTTAAGGTGAGTGTACTTCTTGGTCATCCAGTCTCAATACTCTTTATTCATTAACTGAAAAAAACAACAAAATAAAACCACAGATATATAAATAAACAATGAGCTCATATTTGTGCCCAGCTCTTGTGGGTATGTCAAATCTAAACATCTATTGACGAAAACATTGACGACCTTGAAAACTAATCATAGCTCCGGTGAGATCTCATCGTTTCTTTTAGCTGTTATTTTTCTCCCTTTTCACAAGAATTGCAAGTAAAAGAGCTCAAGGATAGCCGGGCTGACTTGATGATGCTGAACACCAATAAATCACTACAACCAGACGATACTGTAAAGTATGCTTCGACAACAGCAAAAGGGAGTTATGGAGAATGAGTCATAACTATTTGTCAAAATCTAATTCGGCCTTTTTTTTTTTTCAGCCCTTCATAGCATAGACCCAAATGGGAAATTTAGTTTGCATCCTGGGACCAGCCTTATTAAAGCACAGAAGTATTCTTGAGGGGGCCGACTAGCCAAAGGCCCAAGACCCATTATAAATCTCATTCTAACTTTACAAGGCCTTTGTTTAATACAGCAACAGAGAGGGTGTTTTTTTGTAATGCAAATATGGGTACAACAGTGAATGAACTGGGGAAGGGGGTGAATATCTTTGGCTTCACTATCAATAATTAAAATAATAACATATTCAGGTTTGTTCCAGCTTTAGCGGAAAGTGGCAACAAAGGCAGACATGTGTTGCATGAGCTGTCAATGTCTGTACTCACAACAGAGGATAAAAAATAATAATCATTAACTTGCTCCGTGGTTACCATGAGACTTATTTTCAGCACTCCTTGCTGTGTCGAGCTCGGTCTTTCCTTGGGGGAGGAGTGAGGAGGTCAAAGTCAACCCTGAACATATTCTACATTTACACAATAATCCATTCCATGTGAGCTGGCTGACTGAACTAATGAAAAGTGACAAGCCATCAGTAGTGGACCAAAAAGTCAGATTCTTTATGTAAGCAGAAATACCAGTGCAACAATGTGAAAATCCTGCATCCCAAAATTGTTCTCAAAAGTGATAGTTTGGGTTATTTGAAGGGGGTTGTTTGTCCATGGTCAATGTGTTACCTACTGTAGATGGCAGTCAGCACAGCCCCAGTTAACAAACTGTGTTTAAGTATACACCATATTTAGAATATTTATATGGTGGCCTTTTCTGAGAGATGAAGTGCTCAAGTGACCAGACTTGACCAGAAAAAACATAATTTTACCTCAGACAGCATGGGGGTTTCTGGTCTACAGCTTCCTTCGATCCACAGCAAATGAGTTTGGATCCAAACTAATGTGTTAAAACACCAACGACACAAAGAATCCAACAGATTGAGGCACCAGTGGACCAGCTTCTCCGGTGTTCTGTGAGGTAAAATCATGGTTATTGTCAAAGAAGTCTGGGTGTAGATCGATATAAATGCTTCAGTTTCCTGTCGGCAGGGTTTGTCTGAAGGAAAGGTGAACTATAGCGTACACTCTGTTTTGTTGCTGCCTCAGTCCTCCTGTCCAAACTTGGGATGTGCCAACAGCCATCTACTGTACATGTAGGTAATACACTGACTATGCATCAGTACCTCATACGACCCCATTGCAAATAACCCAAACCATGTATTATGAGATCTGTCAGGTTGGCTGGAACACATCTATAACCAATACGACTGTTTAGTTCTTCTATAACAGCCCATGAATTTGAAATTCCCAAAACTTGTGGAGCATTTCAGTAGTTCAGACAGGCATGGAAGTGATTTTATAGTCACATATTCCATATAACCTCCAATCACGCATGTCTGTGACCTCTCACAACAGACCATCCATATCAACATTTGGCACTCATCCACTCTGAATGCAACAACACTGAGCATCCTCACTGCTGCTACACTGCTGCCTGCTTTCACATATTTTTTACTCCCTCCATCTCCCCAGCCTCCTTTCTGCATTTGCATTTTAGTTGCACAGGAATTCTGAGCGTGTTTAATATGTGTTCGAGTTCATTAAATGTTGTGTATCTCAGGCTGTACCAGAGGGGGGGTTGTAAGCTCAAGGACAGTCTGTGTCAAGACTCATTCCAGAGCCACAAAACTACAAGGCAAACAACAAATGGTTAAAACCTTGACGAGGGTGTCCCGACTGAACTAACTATGAAGCTTGAGCTCCAGTTAATGATCTCATTTCGATAAGCGGAGAGACAAGAAAGAAAAAAAAAAAAAGGACTGTGGAGTTTAGATTGTACAGCTGCTCATTATCCTAAAAGCTATTAGGCTAATTGAGAAACAACTTGTAATAGCCTGATAACTATTATAGAAGTGCAATGTTCAGTGCATTTCTTTTTTAGTGTGACACGACTACCACAGGTAGCTGATTCACTGGAGCTTTCAGAGGGGCTGTGCCTGTGTGTGGGTGTCGATTTTAAAATATTATTAGCTCACCAAAATACAGCAGAAAGAGGACATTCGTGACATCTGTAGCACTCATGCCGATTTAATAAATGTGGAAAAATGAGCACTGTAATATTTCATGGAAAACCTTTAGTTATGCGACATTATACCGTATATATTAGGGTAATATTTATGCAACCATGGCTGGTTTGAGCTCATTACGGTTTATCTGAACTTCACAACATTTTACATGGTAGAGACTGGAAGGACGGACAACAATGACAGACAGGAGAGATTATTCAAAGAATTCAAGGCTTAAGTTAAACAGCGCTGAAGAGGTCAAACATTCTTTTGCTCTAAATGTTTCTTTTCATCGATGACAAGACGAAAATGTGTCGAAAATGTTGGCTCTACTTTTCTTCTCTTAACACCATACGAACAATTTTATCACCGCCTTTTAAAATCATTTCCATTTTTTTTTTTTTTGTGAAGCTGACATGTAGCTGCTGCAGCAGCGTGACGCACATCATGAAGCCATAATGCTTTAATGGCTTGACAGAAGAAATGTGTGCAGAAGCACTATACTCAGGCAGTGTGAAAATCCAGTGTAATGTCTGCACATTGGAAAACACTCTGTATCTGTAATACACAGCATACTATTTGATCTGCAGTCATCCACTAGCACTCAAAACAAGGCAGATCTCAAAACAAGCACATGGTTGGTTCCCTTTTAAAATCTAACACATCTCTGTATTTCGTCCACTTCTTTTTGTGCTTAGTCAGTGTGCATTGTCGCTATGCCACGTATTCCTCTGCGGCCACCCATATGCACGCACGTCCCTGCTGTCTCACTTTGAATTTTGGTTAATTAGCCACTAGGAGAGTTGTAAACGAGTGGGGACACACCGTTGATTAAAGTGTTATTTTGATGATGAGAGCATCTTCAAAGGGAGCTGCACTTTAAGCATTAGTAGAATAATTACCACCCTGCTGGAGTAATAGGCCCCACGGACGGACGGACGGATGGATGGACGGACGGAGAGAGGACACGCAGAAATGCAGCAGGCATTCACACTTTTGCTGCACATATTTATAGAAATGTACAAGGAACACCAGCCTTCAGGTAATCTTAGTGGATGAACTCGTCTTTCATTTGTATCTTCAAATGTAAGCTGACATTTTGAGCAAAACAAAAGCATTATCGGGCCGACACACGGACAAACACACACTGTAAACACACACAGAGGCACAGACCGGACTTTAATAAGACATCACTTCTTTATTTGGCGCCTGCAGAGACACCAGCCTCTCCCATTCAGTCGTCTCTCTTTTTATTTCATCCATCATTTGTCACTGTTTGTCAAAGAATAAAAAAAGAAAGACTGAGAGCACTTAAAGGTCTCATTCATCTTCCTCTGTTCTGTCTTTGTTGTTTGTCTTTTTCTCTTCGCTGGCTTCTCTCAATCTGCCTCTCACTTCTTCTCCCACCAACACATTTTGCCCATTTTCTCTCCGTCTGTTTGTCCTTTCAGACCCTTTTTTCTTTTCTGTTCTCTTCGTTTTTGCACCCCTCGTTCTTCCTTTCTTGCTTGCTGGTGCACTTTTCATGTAAGGGACAAAAACAGGTTGGTGGTGGTGGTGAAATGCGAGTTTCCAACTGATCCAACGGCCTTTTGAGGTGGAGAGAGAATAGAAATGTAATTTTAGTAACAACAATAATGAAGTCGGTGCCTAAGCGATGGACCTCCCTGCTGGAAAACCTTTCAGTATTCCTGCTGCAAACTACCTGAAATCTCTGCAGTTCTGCAAATCTATGACACATACACGTTCTTTTATGACAAGGATGTCTTTACAAATCGTCTCTCGCTCCCAATATCAGCTGGGATCAGCTCCCTGCAGCCCTGATAAGGATAAGCTGTTATAGAAAATGGATGGATTTCATTACAAATCTATATTTTTAAATAAGCAAACAAAGGGAATTCATTTTTAGTCTGAACTGGTATTGTACCAGCTGCTAATTAAGCTTCATTTGGTAGAAAGTAAATTGGCCAAATCACAGAGACTTTTGCTGTTGTCTAGCTAATGTTGCCTCTGCAAGCCTGCTGAAATAATATTAATAACTTTATTCATATAGCACAGGTTAAGATCAAAAAGTAAAAACATAGAACATTACAGATTCAATGCCACAGAAACAGTACAATGAAAAGAATGATGAAACAATAAAAGATAGAGAGATTAAAGGTTGAATCTGAATCAGCGAGTCTTATCGTCTCAGGCAGGTCGTTCCGAAGTCGGGGGGCCCTGATGGAGAAGTAGTCACCTCTAGTTTAGAGCCTCGACCTTGGAACAACTAAAAGTGACCCGCCCGAGGATCTCAGGCTACACGCTGGCTTGTACAGGGTTAACATGGCAATGTAGTTAGGGGTCAGACCCCGACGTGCTTTAAAAGGGATCAGTAAAATCTTAAAATCAATCCCAAACCACGCAGGAAGCCAGTGGAGGGAAGCTAAAATGAAGTGAAAGTGAAACAATTCAGATAAATAAGCGGATTTGAAGCTCAATAAAATATTCATTGGTGATCTAACCGGTCTCAAACACATGAATGACTTTTGTTACATTCGTTCCTACATTTTCAGTACATGCTGCTTTGCTGCACCAAAAGCTGCAGACCTGGAGTGTTCACTTCTGAGGAGTGATGAGCAGCTGTGTGAAACACATCAGCCGTCGCTGTCAGACCCAAAAAGTCAGGAGGGTTAGAAACACGGAAGGTCAAAGCAGTGAAGATCAAAGCTGCCGTCATCACACTGAGAGGCTGCCGGCTTCAAACATACAAGAGCCAGCGTGCTGCACACAGATAACTGAAATCAAATCAGACACAGCAAATGTCATCACTCTTCAATTCAAGTATCAGAGAATTCACGCCACGATAACGGCGCATCATGTCTTTCAGGTGACAAAAGCTCCGTGGTCAGCGGCTGAGGTAACTCCTCTGGTTGTTGGTTGCTCTGTGTCTGCATGAAATTCAGTCAGTGTAAGCGGGGAGCGGTCTCCTCGTTCAAGAACTAATGGTGGATGACCTGCTTCTCAGACCACTCCCCTGTTGATCCTCACCTGCATCTCATCATCTCATTAAGCTCCTGCAGTATTAAACTCCGGTTCCGGTTGTACCTTACGCGGTTGTCGGAATATCTTTTGTCATGGTATTTTTGGATGCCTGTTTGTCTGCTTCGTCCTCCAGCCCTGCCACGCTCAGCCTACCTTTGTCTGCTCACCATCCTGCCCTGAAGAACCCCTCCCTGGACCTTACCTGTTGTGTCTTATCGTGTCGCATCTTGTAAATAAAACCTTCAGTTCCCGTCTGCGGTCTGCATCGTGGGTTCAGTGTTCCGCCGTAAGCTCGGGCCTAACATCTATAGGTGACATAAGCCTAAAGTATTGTTGTGGATTAGAAGTCTGGATCTTGAGCCAGAGACTAAGTCCCGACTCTTGTTTCAAAAATTCAATCTTATCTTCAGAGTTGAATGCAGTAGAGTTTTTTTCTCACAAACAAAACCTCATTCATGAAGGAAACTGCTTTTTTTAACTTGAAACATCATCTTTTATAGATCACAACATCCTGCTCTTTCAATAATGGTGTCTAATATCAGGATCACATGTTTCTAATCACGTCCAATCAAACACAATCTGAAGCTTGAGGATAGACATAAAGGGAAGTAAATGTGAATCAGGTGCCGTTTGTTTCATTAGGCTGCTGCTCACCTTGCCTCCTCCTGACTCATGCTCAGCTGTATACTCAGGCTCCTTCATGACGACAAAGGAGACTGGAGATGACAAACAAGGTCATGAGCTGAGTTCTAACCTATTACTTCTGAAGCGTGTGCTTGAGTCCGGTGAGAGGCCTGGGATGCCTGGAGGAAGATTTCTCTCCGGTTGTTGAGGAAACACATTTTTTTTTTTTTTTTACTGGAGTCATCTGAGGTTAGGGTTGGCTCACCGGGAGACAGACGAAAGCATCACTGCCTCTAACACCGTCTCCCGCAACATGTTCAACTGTCAGCTCTCTGCTCTGTATCTGCCAACCTGTCTCTGCTACAGTGTTTTGGATAAACAAAAAGGAGCTCGTTTTCACTAGCAAAAAATCCACGTTTAGGCCGTCCTGATTAATTAAAGCATGTAATTTTACTCAGATCATCAGATTTTAAACATTTAGGAACAGTTGCCAAACCAGAAAATAGTGCCCCGTTTGACATTTACCCTTAAACTCCCCCCGAGGAATCCATGTTATCTTCCACAACTTACCCAGCTGTCATTTCATTGTCAGTTTGTTTGCTGACACTGACCCTCTGTCTGTCAGCCTCTGTCAAATGAAATAAACCAAAACAGTATACTGAGGAATTCACTCAGTGAGAAGATAAAATATCAGTGACAAAAAAATGACAAGTGTCACGACACTGCTCCTTGTCGGTTTGAATTAAAGCTGCAATATGCAGCCTCTTTATCATAAATATCTGTATTTTTATCAGTCTGTGCCTCTGTGTGACTTTACTCCTAAACAGAATATCATTTGAAGTGTTAGAAAACAACCTCAGTGTTGTGTCTGTTAATACTGTAGGTTGGTAATGTTTTCTGTCTGCTCTTTGCAGGTGTGAAGTCGACCAACTGAGGAGGAGAAAAGTAAAGCAAACGTTAAACTCTGCTGGCTCAAAGAAAAAAAAGAAAATCATATTATGCATCTCAAAATACAGTTAGATACACAGTGACAGCTTACAGCTCAGTGACAATGATAACATGCTGATGTTTAGCAGGCATAATGTGTTGTGGAGAAATCGCTGAAAATCAATGGCACCAGGTCAGGAGGGAAGAAAGTGTTCAGGAGCCTCTGATGTCTTATGCTGTAATATTTATTGAATCTTGATCAAGGAGAATCAGAGACATCCTCACATACAATCAGGTATGCATATGAGTCGGTCTCTATTCTGCCCAACTCATGCTGGTGGTCAGACTTTAAACTCCTACAGATAACACAAATACAATATGCCCAGAACTGGTCAAAGGGAATGTATTTACCCATGTTAGTGTTACTGTCAGCACATTCTAGTCTGGAGACACTGTTGTCTGTTAATGTTAATGGAACGTCAATAGTACCAGACCCTGGTAACTAGGCAACTTTGAGACAGCGCTCCAAACAGCGGCCTCGCTTACCAAAGAGACAGAGTCTTCTCTGATATGATTTAGTGCTGTCACTGTCTATGACCCCAAGGCCCATGCGCGGCCCTCAGAGGGAAAACCGGAAAACATTTTCTCCATAAAATATGATCCAGTTTCACCAAAATCAGTGAAATAGTTGGTGGTGTGTGACTTAGTGCCGTAAAGCGTTACGTACTTCTCCCGACCCGGAGCCCAAAGTTACATAGTGTGAGAACAGACGTACGAATGACAGAGACACCATTCACCTGATTACAGGTCAGTGCAGCATTATGTGGTCATCAAATGGTTTAAAATCTGTTATTTTATGTCAGAAAAGTTACAGTTTTCTGACAGTGTTGCTTTTAAACAAGGTGTTATGATTTGGTATATGCTCACATAAAGTATCTATAATTTTGCATAAATGTCCAGAGCCTAAGTCCAGTTTTCAGAGATATTTAGGCAGAAATATCTGCAGGCCATCATAACATTTCTTAAATTTCTTAAGATCTCACTTTCAAAGGAGCTGGTTGATGTCAAAGATGAATATCTGAAAAGTGTCAGCGTTAGAGTCCAGCTATCGTCGTTCATCCACACCTACCGGTCGAGTTCTGGAGTTGCTGCTGTGCAGCAAATGTCTGGAGCGGTTAGAGGCCTGTTTGATCAACTTCACATTCATGTCAGGATGCTGCTCGTTGTTCTCGTGTCCTCAGCGAGGCTTGAAAGACACTTCAGTGCACTTAGACGACCCTTAATATAGTGCAGGTGTTGAATATCCTAACTAAGTGGCAATATACTATAAGCAGCAAGACAGGGGTGAACTGACAGGTGTTTACAAGTTTGTCACTGTGATTAAAAAAAAAAAAAGTGTTATATTGGTATGTAACAAGCAACTTTTGATAAATTGGTAATCTGCACATTTTCGACCATTCACAGATTTTAGCTTTTAGTTCCAAAAATGTGTCAGATGTTCCGGATACGCTGTCAAATCGCTGCTAAACTGATTTCTGTATAAATCTGGAGTGAAAAATAGGCCAGACTTTGAGGGTTTTTTTGTATCTACATCACTGTTCTACAGTAATTGTAGCAAACCTCCAACAAAATGCACAGTTCAACATCAAAACACACAGTGCTGCATCATTGGTCCGATTTCCATCTGCCAGCCTTATTTTCATTCTCAGTGCATGTTTTTTTTTTTTTTTCTGAACAATGTAATAAGACTAATATCTCACTGGAAACACTGAGCTTGTGAGATTTATGCTGGCTTCTGTTCGGCTTGCAGAGGAGCTCATCCAGGCTGCATTAGGCTACAGTACAATATCTAATTACCTTGGGACTGTATGCCATCCTCCATTCCCCACCTGCTCATTAGAGCATCTGCCGGACCCGTTGTTCCATCTGGGTCTGCTCGCTCTCATATAGTGGTCTGTCTTTGGTTGCAGTGGACTATACATTCTTATTAAAAAAACATTTTAATTTACTCTTTAGAGGTGCATTCATGGATTTTTTGGACACGTTGGCACTGAAATCTTTCCTTCAGTCTCTCCCTCATTGAAACTTCATGAGAGGAAATTTGCAGATAAATGGGATTGATCTCCAAAATTATAAAATAATCAACGTTAAGTTGGTGTGAAAAACATCCACACTTAAATCTAGACATCTGTTAGCCATCACTCATTATTCTGAATCCTCTCACAGACACTTTATCAGAGGAAAATGTATGTCACATGTTAACTCTATTACATACAGGAGAGCCACTTCAATTACCATGGCATGTGATACACGCCACACAAGTACAGACATCGACACAAACATGCAAAGAGGGACACAAGTACACACTTTTACTGGTGTGCTTGTGTATGTGCATAGAGCACACACACACACACAAACATGCACACATACATACACGTGCCTCATGCTAAGAATGGTATAATTCCATTACTGACCCTGGGAGTTGACTGCAATTATAAAACTCTTGTGTGTTGATGCTAGACACACACACACACACACACACACACACTGTGCACCCTTACACACTTTGACTTCAATTGACTTCTATTATAAAGCTCATGCTAGCATGCTAAACCTCTCCCTACGGTCCTGCAGTCAATCCTATTTCCATAACCAGCGTGGAGCCACATTGCTAATAAAGTTAGCATGCTGACAGTCAGTATTCACCGTGTGTGTTAATGCCCCATTCTGAGCCATGCTATGGAAGTGCTAGGCCCGCTCATATTGGTTTTCTCCATTAGAGACTAATAGTTTTAGTTAGGTTAGTGCAGTCCATTCAGATCCTGCTGTGAACATTGATTTTTAGTGTTTACTCTTCTCCGTGTGTGTGTGTGTGTGTGTGTGTGTGTGTGTGTGATCGCTCTGTTCGCCTCCCGTGGTGCATCATAAAGCAGAACAGTCAGACTGACCACTAAGAGAAATATGTGTTTTAACCCCCGGGTTTATTGTCATATTACTAAATAAATTGATTTCACGGTTTTGCTTCCAGCACAATTTGTTTTCAGAGGTAGAGAAAAGTAAAGACCCCTGTGTGTGTGTGTGTGTGTGTGTGTGTGTGTGTGTGCAGTGAATTATCATAAATCTTAATAATGTTGGAACTTAATTCATGACATGCCAGTAAATCACTCAGGAGAAATGCTTTTGAACTTTGGACAAAGAAAAGAAACATAAAGAAACAAATGAAAGTTAAAGATAGAGCATGTGTTCCCTGCATTTTACTTACTTCTCTACAGAGTATGTGCACCTCCAGTGTTTTCAGTGCGTCTCTATCTGAAGGGATCAGATAGATCAAACAACACATAATCAGGGTCCATTGGTCTAATCTGCCAATATTTAGCACTAAGTCTGGAGTCGGTATAACAAATCACAGATTTAGGGTACATTCAGGCAGAATCCAGCACAGCGGTGAATCGCCTCAGGGTCGTGGGCAGTGTGTGGGGGGGCTGCTGGGGGGGCCGCCTTTATCAATGTCATCCACAAGAACAACGAACAGCATCAATGTCGTCCCTCGCTCACTGTTTACGTCTCTCGACCAATTCTTGGTCTGTCTCGTCTCTTAAACCGTCGGACACAAACCAAATTTGCAGCGTAAGTTGTGAGTCAGACTCAGATTTAAAAGTCAGAACACATCAGGTAGAGTATCAGAGTTTAGATGGCTGACTGTGGAGGTTTGACCGGTCTGATCCTCTGATTGGTGGCAGCAGCGTGACGTCGGGTTGTGTTTTTTCCTGAAGTTGGTTCTGTCCTGACTCAAATGAATGCTGCAGAGCAGGACCCTGTCTGAATGTACCTTTAGTCTGCATCTCCTCGCGTGAACAATAATTTGTAGATAACACCATATTTCCAATGTACAATGATGCAGCAGGAGGATGACGAAGATCATGCGATGATCAGGACAAGATGACTTGTTAAGACTCGTTAACTCTCCTCTAACATGCACCGTGTATGTCTGAACAGTACTCTCGTATCGCAGCACGATCATTTCCAGACCAGAGAGCTGAACCGGCATCGTGTCGTTAAGTAGCTTTATGTTTCCACCTATAAAAGGAGAGCAGAACAGATTAATTACATCAGTGAATCTGCTGTTCGTCATGTAAAACATGCACAGGCTATAAACATAACCCGGGATGAATGGGAAGGAATATGAGGAGCCACATCTTGTTCTTTTCTCTCAAATGGACTAATTGAGCTTCCCCGCTCAGCCTCAACATTAGACCACTTAATGGATGCTTTTATCGAGCCTAACAGCCTCTGCATAGGATGAGTGCGGACAGTTTCACCCCTTCTTCTCTCTGATTTAGAAGCAGCTGTGATTTCTCAAATGCTCTAATCTCATTGGCCGACTCAGTGTACTGTGTCACCGCATTAACGAAGCTCCCTTTAAAGGTTGCCGGCGGAGTGGAAGTAAACGTGGTGTAGGTAACAGGTAGGTGATTAAAAATGGCTGCTTCCAGGAATGACTGCACGTCTGACATAGCGCAATTATCATCTTCCATCTGGCACTTTCTCTTTCATCATCTACCATGTATAAGATGTTGAGAGTGTGAATTTAGAGAGTGTGGAATTGACGTATTTGACAGAGTTAGAGTCGACAACCAATTTAGAAAGTGTGGTGTTAATATTTTCACATAGTTTCATATGAAACAATGAAGTATATTTATTGAGCATCCATCACTGTTAAAGTTTCACTGTGAACATGCACCAATTTCACATCTTTCACTCTCTATGGTCTTCTTTAATTGTGATCTTCCTTCAAACTTTCTTTCTGTCTACCATTACTCACACCCAGATGGCTGCTGTGAAAAAAGTCTGTTGTGATCTGCTTCAGGAAAACCTCGGGTACGGTCGAATAGTCCAAAAAAATGTGTCTCCTAAGTCCTTTTCTGAACACTGACCACAAAGGAAAACACCATGAGGTCAAGGAAAGATGATGTGAAGGAGAATTCAAAAAGTGTTTCCTATGCAAAGGGATATAAGAAAGGAAGCGCTGAAGCGCCTTTCCTTAACATTTAGAGAATTCGAACAGCTCCTATCATGGCGGCTACGTAAATACTCCTGAGGAACCTTCCTAAGCAAAATACACGTATTCGACTGGACCCATCATCTAGCCATGTCCAGTTCCATTTGTTCCCACTACTCCTCTTTTAGATTCCTGCCACCACCAGCCCTGGACACCTCGCCACCGACTCCCCTCACCTGCACTGCACGTTCCCTTTGGGTTATCAGTACACTGTTTAAAAGAGATTCAGTCTGTAGACATTGTTTGAGTCTGCTACCGTACTTCCTAACAGAAATTGAAGGAAATTTCTTTGTGATTCTTGTGGAGATGACAGACTTCCAAAGATAAAAAAATATGTTTTGGGAAATGTTGCAGCCTAAAAAAAAAACATGGTTTCTTGAGTTTGAGTACTTTACTCGCTGAGCTTCAGTGAAATGTTGGAACAAGCAGGTGCTGAAATGATTCATGTTATTGTGATAGTATATTTTCATAAATTATTATTCGTGACTCGATTTTTAAGCTATGTAGGGTGAACTGACGGGAAAAGTACGGGTTCACATGTGGTTATGAAATATGTAAAACTTTTTCATTTTTCACCTCAGTGGCTTCTTCCAATTCTGCAGTAGTTGAAACAACAATGATTTGATTGTTTAATGTTTTTGTATCTAATGAAACAGTTGGCTGAAATGATTTCACACGGACCTTTTGACTGTACTGGGCCTTCAGCTAGCGAGTACTCGCTCTCTGTTTGACTTCAAAACATTGTGCAATCACTTCAGAGAGTATAAATAAAATATACAGAGGAAGCTCTTATGAATTGTCTTTGCAACTTTGAATATTAGAAAATCAATGCAGGCCGTTAATTTTGACACTAATATTGATTCTCTCACAAATCCCAACTTTGGAAAGAGATTGCCCAAAATGTGTGTGTGTGTGTGTGTTTGTGCATGTGGGTTGCAGAGTCAGAGTCACAGTTGGTGGGTGGGTGGTTATGTTGAGTTGGGTGCTCCCGGTACTCCTGCTGAGATATGTTGGAGGGCAGTCGGAGAAATATGTATTTTAACCTCTGGGTTAATTGTCATTTTAAGGAGCAAATTAAATTTTATGGTCTCGCTGCTGGCACATCCTTTTTACTGTGCTTGGAGAGCTCGACTCATTTATAAAGATTTATCTTTCATCCTGTATTTTCTCTGCACATTCATTCATATTACGCCATATCATCATGCCATGATATATTAAGCAGAAATTGTACTTTTTTCATGCAAAACAACATTTAAGTAAATGAATCTTAACAACAGATTTTGACATCAACAAATTGCAGACTTAGTTTGCATCCATCTCTGAAGACTAGAGCTACTTTTCTTTGACTGAAAGGGCTGAACTCAGAAACAAAAGGAGACAGTGGGTGGAGGTGGGAGGCAGCTTCTCTGCAATGATCACGATTAACAAACGCTTTAACAGACTCAGTTTAACAGAAACAGTTCAATGCAAGTGAAGAGGCTATAATTCATCAGGCGACGCTGATGATCTGAAGCATCAACTAAGGGTCACAGGAAAATCACATGAGCAAGGGAAGAACTTAATCCAGTGAATGACTGGAGTGTGAAGAACAGAAATAACTGTTGGGTACGACTGTTTTTCTCTGGTAATGACATAATGGAAGACAACCCATGCTAGGTCAAGGATGCCTCACAAAGCCACAAACATAGTCTGTATAAAACGTGGACGAACTGTCCATGACGACCATCTTCGCAGTCCTACCTCCGCCATCTCTCCCAAAAATGGGCATAGACGTGGAGCTGAGGCGGGCTGAATGACGCCTGGTTGCTCAAACAAGCCACCTGTAACGTCACCCACCTGTCAATCAAAGCGTCCACACTCTTAATCCTGCATAACTTTAAGCCTTAATATAATCTGAACAGGTGAGTTGTATATAAATTCACCCTCAGTACAGTTGTCATGAACGGGGAAATTAGCTATAGAGACCAAAACTGTTTTTTGTACCAGGCTGTAAACATGTTTATTTCTGCTGTGAAGTTGGACATTTTAACATGGGGACTTATGGAGACTGACTCACTTCTGGAGCCAGCCTCAAGTGGACGTTAGAGGAACTGCAGTTCATTGCTCTCCTTTTTTCAGCCTCGTGGGTTGACAGCAAGTCAAACATCGATGTCTCGCCCCTCTTTTTCAGTCAAACTGGGACATTACTCAGGTGATTCAGGACCACGAGCTATAATCGGACAGAGCTGAACATGCAGTCTGACGTGTCGCTGACATAACTATAAGAACCTGATCCCACCATATTTACTCTCTGAAAGGATATTTTCTTTTTTTGCCTGCTTTCCTCCTAAGAGAGGTCAGAGTTAACAGTCAGCTCCTGAGCTACATCCCAAACTATACTCAAAATTCAAGACCACAGATAAAATCAAATAAATAAGAGCACCTCTCACATTAAGAGTCTGATGCTCTCTCGACTGAGACTTTATTACTTGCTGGCCTGCTCTTGCCAGCTCACAGTCGGAACAGACATTCCTGTCAGTGTTTTTGATCCGGTGTCAGTGTCAGTATCTATTTGGACGGACATAAAAACCTGCACTGTGCCAACCTGGCACCCTCCAACTTGGATCCATAACATTAAGTTTTATTGCAGACCCTGAGAATACTGACAGAGACCCTGGTAAGAGTCTTTGATAAATGAACCTCCCGGCCTGCAAGCTGGTAACTGCCAGCAGAATGTCTCTGAACATTTCCTCTATCATCAGGGCTTTCTAATCACAAAGCATTCACCTTCATACCGCTGCCTCCATCAGCGTTTAACTCACCCTGCGAGCAGCCGGGCAGCTCGTGTGTGTGTGTGTGTGTGTGTAGCATTATTTCCTGACTATAGTGCTTTTCTCATGTCTGGCCTTGCCAGCGATCGATTGGCATCTCCTTTGTCTGCAACATTAACAGACCCGGAGGTGTGTGTGTGTGTGTGTGTGTGTGCGTGCGCGTATGTGTGTGAAACCAATATGAACTGACTTGCAGTGCATTCACCTGCCTGTGTATCCATTACCTGTTCACGGTAAGGAGACCGCCAAGGTGAAGTTTTCTTTTGCAAACTGGCGCGCTGATGTCCGATAACTATCGGGGGAGGCGGAGAGAGGAATGATGGGTAGTGGAGTTGGCTCAGTATCATGAGATCAGTATCAAGACTCATGAACTAATATGACAGCATACATTGTACTGAACCTCCAAAGGTGGTTCAAATTGTTTCCTGCATAGCTCGATTTGTTTTCACAACCTGTGTCATATGAGATAGATAGATAGATAGATAGATAGATAGATAGATAGATACATAGATAGATAGATAGATAGATAGATAGATAGATATTTTCATGTTGTTCCATTGCTTTCTGAATGTACTCAATATAACTCGGGTTGTTTCAGTATTTATGTAGACTGATGGGTACAGTCCCTCAGCAAACATCCGACTGACAGAGACATGCAGTTTCAACATCAATCTTAATGTCTTGTATAATGTTACGGGGAACAAATCCCATTAAAATAGCTTTGGGAACTGTTTTGAACTGATACGCGGCGGTGCTGATATCACTGAGCAGTCCATTTGGCAGATATGAGCGACTGCGGTCGCCGTCTCAGCTTTCGTCCTGATACTATATTTGCGGAGGCTCTCAGTGTTGGTACAGGCCGTCCCTTTGACATCTACTTAACATCAAAGTGTTTGCTGAGCTGCAGTCTATTATACTTCCTGCTCTGTCCCTTTGCGCTGAATGTGACGTCCTGTTATACCGTGACTGACACTGCCCCCGTTTCACCTGTATTAACATCCATCTTCAGTGATGTGTGCCGGCTGCAGTGGTTTTGTACTGAACTATTCAATGATGCATTAAATGGGCCGAACAAGCAGAGTTTAAAGCAACATTGTGTAACTATCGATGATCACCCACGGGAAGTGTGTAACGCTTTACGGCACTAAGTCACACGCCACCAACTATTTCACTGATTTTGGTGAAACTGGATCATATTTTATGGAGAAAATGTTTTCTGGTTTTCCCTCTGATGTCCTCCGGCTGCTCCGCCTCAACTCTCTGTGATTTACAGAGTTTCCTGATGGACAGTGCTGACAACTGTAGCTGCTGTTAGCTAACCTTTGTGAGCCTCACTGTCTGGACTGTGAGCTCAGAGCACCATGGGAGTGTTAGTGTTTGTACCACAGGTGTTTGGGACCACCAGGAGTGGGACAGGGAGAGGGAGCCAGTGTCGTGCCAGAACTGGAGCTGCAATGAATGAGCAATGTAACTGGGCTCAGCAGCCTCTATGGACATAATGGCAGAGGAGAAGAGAGTGAAGAGGACGTTGACGGAGGAAGCTAAGAAGAGAAAAGGAGAGAGTGAGCGAGCAAGAAGCCGCCGGACAAGAGTAAATCTGGGACTGACTTTTAGTGGTTGGTGAGAGCTTGGTGAAATAAAAGGCTGAAAGACAGACGCCGAGCTGGGCTGACTGCTGTTGGACTAGTCAGTAATATTAGCTGGCTGCTATGTCTGCTGTTGGTGACCTTGTTGATGTTTGGCTGTTAGCAAAGTTGTCAGCTTGCTAGTTTTTGATCATATTATAATCATAACAAATCTGAAAGTGGGAGCGCTAAAATGCAAAAATACGTCTACGAAATATTGCTTTAATCTAGTCACCCTACGCCATCTTCAACAGACGATGAGGGCCAGATCCAACCAGTAAGTCCTGTCCAACCAAAACTCAGAATATCCTTTCTGTGTTTGTATCTCATGTACGCATGCATGTACGTGGGCAATACATGAAGGGTTAGGACATGAAAAGACAGCACTGATTTCTTCTGACCTTACGTTGTTTATAATAATATAAAGTTGTGTCCTTTCTGCACAAATCATCCACCCTGATCCACTCCTTACATCTCCTCAGCAATATACAAAAAAAAAAAGCAAAACATTGCAAGTAAATGTAATTATGCAGAAATGATGTTGCCTCCAAAACATACTTGGAAAAGCAAATAAATAAAACATTTTGTAGAAGAAGGGTTGAAGTAGAGTGCAGCTTCATCCCATTTAGGCATTATCTGAATACAATATAGGACTACATGTTAATGGCAGGTGTAAGGGGAGCCAACGCATCTTTAATGACATTGGCTGGATTGATGACACGTGCGCGCACCAGTGCCACCAATGTCACATATAAATAATTATACAATAACTTTTAATTTCCCAAGAGAGGTCATTACAATTTTATCAAGATGTATATCCATCACTCTTTCCCCCTTTTGACTCCTGTACCCAACATCTTCATTAAACTTTCCCTCCCTTGATCTCCTCTCTGTCTCCACCCTCTCATCCGTCTTCTTTCCTCCACCTCTCCTCCACAGCACAGCATCACTCCTGTTTTATCCTTTCAGCATCTGTCTCTGTTTTTTCTCTCTCATTCTCTCGTTCTCTCGCTGATCTGCTCTGTCACTCTCTCTCTCTCTCTTGCTCCCCTCCAGCTGTGAGATGGCAGGTAGCTGTGATGTCATTTATCCTACTTACTGTGTTGCCATGGTGCCCCTGAAGCCAATGGCACTGTGGGTAAACATGGTTCCGCATGACTGGAGGATTCATCAATAAAAACACTGTTAATGAGAGATATCACACACACATCCACTCATATGAATGCACACCTGTGCACAGACGCTGTACACTCCCTATGAGGTCAATGCATGCAAACACACTGCAAACTGTTTGAATGTTATCAAGTGATTTCTCCTGTTTCCAACACAAATCGGTTGGTTATTGTTAGGGTTTAGGGTTAGGGTGGCAGGTCAGAACAAAGAAAAATGTGCAGGATTTAGTGACGTCTAACACTGTAGTTTCTGATTTCAACCATCTCGCCTCACCCTCTCTTTCAGCTCACCTTTTTAAATCATGTCAGCCCGGTTGTGCCGCTTCACACTTTACAACATCAGAAAAAAAATCAGGCCTTACCTGACTCAACATGCTCCCCAGCTCCTGATGCAGGTCGTGTTCATCTCATGACTCGATTACTGTAACGCCCTCCTGACGGGACTCCCAGCCTGCACAGTAAAACCCTTTTCAGATGATCCAGAACGTGGCGGAAGACCTGGTCTTCAACCCAAAAGCTGCTCATCAAGCTCCACTGGCTACCTGTAGCAGCCCACATTAAATTCAAATCTCTAACGCTGACTACAAAGTAGTCTCCGGTTCTTGAACGTCCTCATACAGACATATGTTACCTCCTCCGATGAACGACGCCTGGCTCTGCCACCCGTACGCTCAGGACAATCCAAACTTTTCTCGTCTGTTGTTCCCCGTTGGTGGAACGTCTTACCAGTTCCTACCAGATCAGGGGCGTCCCTCTCTACCTTCACAAACCTCCTGAAGACCTCCAGCTCTTCAGAGAGGACCTCCTCTCCAACACTGCCAACAACTGGACATGATACATCTGTCCCTGTCACAGTACTAAATGTAAATGTGAAGGAGAAACTATGGTGGTGAAACGCATACTAGCTAGAGCTAGTTTAGTTTGTCTATTCTGGACTACTTCAACATGGCACAGTACACATCTGTAGATCTAAAAAGCTCATTCTAAAGTACCAAAAACTTTCACAGAGATCTCCCTGAATCTGTCACACTGGACCTTTAAAACTAAAGCTTGTGAAACAGCTTCAAAACTGGTAAAGTAAGAGTAACATGATGTTGCAATGGCTTCTGGAAACTCAAGCTACTGCTCATCTTTTTTTATGTCACTTTTCAGTGCTCACAGATGAAACTGAATTTACCTCCATTGTGTTGTATTCAACGGCAAAGAAATGAGACAGATATCTCAAATCCTGAGGAAATAAAACCAAATCTGTCTGCCAGTGTCAAACAGAAAGCAGAAAAAAATATGTCCTCGTGACATGAACTAAGCCTTTTTCAGCTGATCTGATGCACACATTGACAGAGCTACATTATTTGTCAGCACTTAAATACATCACAACGTCAAAAAATGAGTCAGATTTATGCGACTGTTTTCTGATTTATCGGTGCACAAAAAGTACTTTAGGTTAAGGTTAGAGAATTGGTTAAAAGAAGAGCTACTTGCCCTGCAACGTCTTGCAGCTTTATAACGATGTCACACTACTGTCACAGTTGTTCCTGACACAGACTCGCAGTTCACAGAGCCATTGTCAGTTGTCTCGAGCTGTAAACAAACTGTGCTGCGAACAAATTAACAAACGCTGCTGTTAGTTTCAGAAAATCAGAGCATTGCTGTGTTTACAATGACAGCAAAGTCTTATTAATTCTTTTTTTTGTTGTATTTTTTTTTTTGTTTAATTTTATAATCTTCGACTTCTGAGTAAAATAGAGACAGTGGATCTGCTCCAAATGAAAATAATTCATAGCCTCAGATGATGCCAAATGGTTACATTACTGCTAGCCTGAGGCTATGTAAATTGGATTTGATGTGAGAAATGAATAAATAGGTTGACTGATTTTCAGGTGTGACTGGCGGCTTACAGACTACGAGGGATGTGTTTATTTTGTCGCTGAGCAAACTATCCTGTAAATAAAATGTGATGATTCGTCCATTATCGAACATGACATAAATGTTTTGTTACATAATGGACGAACTCGTTCTCAGAAGCACTAAAGAATCTCCAGCTGCAGAGCGATTTCAAAAGATAATAAAATATGCTAATGAGTAATTTATTCGACATGCATTAATTAAATATCATATGTGATAAAACTCCTTCATGAAGTCTACTTTCTCTAAAAGAGAATGTGCTTAGCCGACGTTCTCTGTATAAATAATGTAAAAAAAGAAAAACTTGATTTTTCAGGAAATTGCCTAAAGCGATCCAATTAAAGTGTAAAAAGAATTAAAAGTGAGAGCTTCCCTGAGCTCGTGCTGCAGCTTGTTTTTATTAATGTTTGTTTTTTATCTGTTTCTGTGTCTCTGAACCATTTTGTGACAGGTTTGTTGTCTGAATTAAATTGTCTTACAGGGGACTTTGTGAAACAAGAACACTCCCGATCAACAACAACTGGAGGGTGACTCAGAGAGGGGGGCAGAGGAACCGGTGCAAACTTAATAAAGCTCGCTGTCTTATTTCCTGCATAAGAAGCTGTTTGGAGATACAATATAACTGCAGTGATATCTGAGTTTGTTTTGATTCTTGAGTCGGCCCTACTTGACATATTGAGGATCCTGCAATGTGCCCTGTGAGGGGAAAGAGAGAGAGAGAGAGAGAGAGAAACTACAATGAATGCTGGAGACAGAAACTAAAGGTACGGAGAAGATGTAGCAGAAACACAGAGAGGTGGATGAGAGGGAGGGGAATGAAATCAGGATGAACACTGCAGGAGACACCAGACAGAGAGAAACAAGCCACAAAAACATCAAGAGAGTAAAAACAAAAGACTGAGTGAGAATGAAAACCAAACAGAGAGATGAGGAAAAACAAAGATCCAGACGGAGATTCATACATATGAGGGAGGTGGAGCTGCTTCACAGTTTCACCAAGTCTCCCAGCAGCTGGGACAGCTTCCATTTTGGGGAACCATTCAAGTACTGAAAAATGTTTACAGGCAGGTTATAAAGTGAGATAGAGCATGTAATAAAGACACTTCTCAGGTCAGTTCAGTAAGCAAATGACGCAACAAGGTAGATTTAGTTTTAAATAGAGGCTAATGACCTGTGACACAGTCAACTGTTTGCTGTTTGTACACTGTAAGCCTGTTACTTTGAAATTCACAGTAACTAACTGGCAGCTGTTGACAAGTAACTTATTGTAAATGAAATCACAGTAACTGGCAGCTGTTGACAAGTAACTTATTGTAAATAAAAATCACAGCAACTAACTGGCAGCTGTTGACAAGTAACTTATTGTAAATAAAATCACAGTAACTAGCTGGCAGCTGTTGACAAGTAACTTACTGTAAATAAAATCACAGTAACTAACTGGCAGCTGTTGACAAGTAACTTATTGTAAATAAAATCACAGTAACTAACTGGCAGGTGTTGACAAGTAACTTATTGTAAATAAAAATCACAGCAACTAACTGGCAGCTGTTGACAAGTAACTTATTGTAAATAAAATCACAGTAACTAGCTGGCAGCTGTTGACAAGTAACTTACTGTAAATAAAATCACAGTAACCTACTGGCAGCTGTTGACAAGTAACTTATTGTAAATAAAATCACAGTAACTAACTGGCAGCTGTTGACAAGTAACTGTACTGTAATTTTCTACAGTAACTCCACAGTTACTGTAGTTTGTGACTGAATACACAGCATACTACTGTGGAATAGTTTACAGTAAGTTACTGTGCACAAACACAGTAAATCACTGTGGATTTTCACAGATGAACTTTACAGTGTAGCCTTTAGCTGTACTTTACAGTTTTATGAGCACGGAGGGGTGAGCTGTGCAGCTGATTTTTTGGACTATGTTTTTTTTTCCTTAATTAACTTGCTGGTTAATTAGTTCAGCAAACATTTAAATATTTGCAAATGTTGGTAGCAAATAAACTCACCAGATAATCTAAATATGACGGAGAATTCTGTTAAATGAAACCATTTGAAGCGCTAACCAAACATTGTCTCTTTAGCTAGCTGAGGTTCGGTGCCGACATAATTCAGTTATTCAATAAGTTAGCACGGAGACTGGCTCATCATGTTTTTCATATTTTCATTTTCAGTGTTTACAAACCGAGAAATCAAGCTATTAATGTAGAAAATAATCAGCAGTTGAATGATTATGATGATAATCATCAGTTACAGTCCGATACAAAAGGCATAATTAGCTTCGTCTCAACCGACTACAACAGTAAAATCCTGCTTTTACATCAATGCGTGCAGTACACCGTCACAGCGGGGGTGTGAGGCCCTGCTCATTGACATGCATGCACATGGATCACGGTCACACCCAAATAGCTATTCCAGTCCTACTGCACGTGTAATCTTGGTGCAATACATTTGTAACAAGCAGAATGATACAGCCTCATCATGCACGTAGTCTCAGCTGTGATTTTATTTTGCTATGCTGAGCAACTTTCAATAGGACAAAAAAATACAATTCAAGTATTTACTCTATACTCTAGTACTCTATTACCCCACTACAACACTGTGCTCCTTGGTTCTTTGTGGTTCCTGAGCTCCCCTCTCCATCTGAACACATTCATGTCCCATCAGTGCATGTTACTAACTTAGCTTCTTCCACCGGAGTTTCTTGCAGGTTCTCATTGTGGTTGAGCCTGCTGCTTGACGTCCACTACAAATACCATTATTATTACCATTAGTCATGTTTTCATTAAGATTATAGTTATTATAGTCACTTAACTTGTTGCTAAGTGCTTGTACATGATGGGAATTATTGTACATATTATAAAGAGTCCGGTCTAGGCCTGCTCTATATGGAAAATGTCATAGGGTAACTTCTGTTATGATTTGAAGCTATATCGATAAAATGTAATATAATTTTAGATCGTTGTTTCGGTGGGTTGTTAAGAGTAGATTGCAGTCACAGTCACATGCAGGGCTATTCTAGATCTACTGCAGGCTGTAAAATACAGTAATTGTCTGTGTTTTTATTGATATGACAGACGCAAGACTTCTCACAGCCCAATAATAATCTAATGACTTAATATATTATATTGTAATATAAAGGTCACATGGGACATTTTCTGTGCTTTTATTTTCTTAATACAGTAACAATATGTTTCTTATTGTGCTCACATACGTCCTCCATTGCTGGCTTTTAGCAGTCAGTAAGTCTCAGCAGGGACCTTTGAAGGTAAACATGCTTCTCTAAGAATGTCAAGAAGAGACATCGAGGTACATTAAGTTTAAACACACGTGCATGAGGACACATTTACATACAGTACATACACACACATACGAACATACATGAAAAATGTCAAAGGAGGTCTGCTTCGAATGTTACCCATCTGTTCTTCAAGCCTCTGAAGCATCACACATTCCTCTGCGTTAACATATGGAGATCATGGAGAGGCAGAGATGAATAGAAGACACAGATTGATTTAGTCGGTCTGTTTAGTCTTTATGTGTTTATATCTTCTTCTGTCTTTATTTCTACATCAGTCCACGCAGACTTCGTCAAGAACCAGAAGGGATGGATTTAATTTCACATCTGGCAACGTGTATCCATCTCAAATGTGTCCCAGCAGACCTCATATGAGTGGAAATTAGAATTTAATCTAGAGGGAAACTACAAGCACTGCTTGACAGAGAAAGAAATATGCAATTAATGTTCAAACATACTCCGAGACAAGTGTCGCAGCGGCTATCCACTACATAATATCACTAGTGTTGTTGGTTTCTCCAAAGACATACCTCAAACTCCAATTGTTCTTTATACACACACACACACACACACAAAGAAAAGAAAACCTGAGCTGCAAGTAACCAGAACACACACACACACACACACACAGACACACACACACACTGAAAAGACACATGGAAGCACTCAATCAAGTAGTTGTGAACAGATACAGATGATGCCAAGAGAGCTGCTTTCATATCCAGCCAACTGTCCCAGGATAAGTGTGTGTGTGTGTGTGTGTGTGAGGCACAGCAGTGAATAGCAGTGTTTATATTACATTAGCACTTCTAACCCTCTCTCAGCCCAGAAAATTAATTGAGCATGTGTGCATGTGTGTGTGTGTGTTTGTGTGTTTGTGTGGTGCCTGTAGGGAAATCCCAGTGCTGGGTACACGGTGTCACCGAACACCTCCTGCCAACTCTGAATGAGTTGTCTTCCAAAAAATTAGTCTCACACACAAACACAAACCTAACCACAAACACAAACACAAACACAAACACACACACACACACACACACACACACACACACACACACACACACACACACTCACACACAGACGTAATCATGTGAAAGAGAAAGGAGAAGGTAACCTGAACTGTCTCAGGAAATGTGAAGGAGTGTTTGTTGTTCTGCATGTGTGTGAGTGCAGCATGTCATTGATTTTTTGTTACATTTTCTTTCTATATCTTTTAATAAAACTACAGTGTGGGTCAAGCAACATTGTCTACGATTTCTTGGCGTCTCTGTCATTCCCACACTGCTCCAGTACGTACGTAACGCTTTACGGCACTAAGTCACACACCACCAACTATTTCACTGATTTTGGTGAAACTGGATCATATTTTATGGAGAAAATGTTTTCTGGTTTTCCCTCTGATGTCCTCCGGCTGCTCCGCCTCAACTCTCTGTGATTTACAGAGTTTCCTGATGGACAGTGAAGTAAACTGCTGACAGCTGTAGCTGCTGTTAGCTACTGTTAGCTCAGTTTTTTGCTGTCCGGACTGTGAGCTCAGAGCACAAGGTTCATGGACCACTGGGAAGAAGAGGAGTTTTTTTTAGTCCCGGAGCGTGGGCAAATGCTGACAGGGAGTGGAGCTGGTATCAGGCCAGAAACAGAGCTGCATAAGCAGGTGATGTAACTGTGGTCAGCAGCCTCTATATGGAAACTAAAAGCTGCAGGAGTCCTGTAACAGTAGCACAAGACTTCCATCACCACCAGAAAACCAGACTGATGTATCGTATGTGATCAGGCTGTTACTTCAAAGGAGAAGATACCTGAACCTTTTGTCAACTTCCTTCACGTTGCGTCGCTCTGAAATTCTCCCAGCATCATAAATTTGTGATCTATGTTCTTGCATTACCGTCTGATCGGTCCATTTACCACCTAACATCCACACACTTATATTTTGACTCACGGCTTAGAGAAGAGATTACTTTCTCCTCGACGTTGTCACTGGATGTAAAACGTGTGCTTGAACTTGAAGAACACTGTTGGTATAGACAGAAACATTCATGTGTTCACTCATGTGTTGGTGGGAAAAGAAGGTTCTCTCACTCAGAGGATGTTTGCATTTAAAACACGTTTTATATTTAATGAAATATCTAAATCAGCAATGCAACCACAGCTACTTGTACTAATGCAAATGCAATTTAGGACCACAACATCGAGCCAAAAGTCTTTTGAACCTCATTATTTATGTTTAAAGCTGAATGAATAAAACCAAAATGAGAAAAGTCTGAACTGACGTGTATACACATACTGTCTATATATACCTGTAGTTTTAATTAAGTGAACGAACAATGCAAATATTTTTATTTTGAAGCAATTAGCCATTAAAGAACATTGCACATGTTTTCTTGTTTTAAATTAAACCAACAAATGGACAATAATGGACAAATTTCTGTTTCCCTGGGAAAGATAAGTGCCAGGTTCTGGCTGAATACATCAGCACTGAGCAGTTTATTGTTTTTTCTCTCATTTGCTTTTAATGGATATTTTAATGACACTGTCTGTTTACTCTTTCCCACTCTCTTTTAGCATTGCTGAGATAGAGAGAAAGAGAAAGTGAAGGAAGAGGAAGAGACAGATGCAAAGAGTGAAGAGAGGTTAACCGTGCGTTTTCTTGCCAGGGGTACTGTAAACTGTGGCCATTTGGAGAATAGATTGAGATGGTTTCGGGATGAATGGTTTATTGTGTGATGTTACCATCGGTTGTGGGAATTAAGAGCCGGTTTATTTGACCAGAGCTGACCAGGTCTGCATTATTGAAGAATCCTCACATTGGAAATGAGAGTCTGCTAATTGGATTTCTCCAGACTCCACTATCCCCCCTAACTCCATCTCTCCATCGGTCTGTATGTGGCTCTCTCTCGGATGCTGTCTTGTCTCGTTAGCCTCATTTCCTGGGTTAATTTTCCCTCTCACTCTCTCTCACTCTGTGCCTCTCTTTAATCTTGGAGCTGTGTTGGAATGATGAGTATTCATTCATCTGGAGAGCCTCTCAGTTACTCACTGTCTCTTTCGTACATATTTAAAAGTCTAGTCATCTAACCATCTTTATACAATCAAACCATGCAGGATTCTCGTTTCCTGCTTCTTCTCCGATACGACTTTGTCGATGTCTTCCAGTTGTCATTCAGGTTGGTTAAAGTTGCTCTGTGACTCTTTAATGAGAGGTCTTAAAGAGAGGTTTGGTGCTGCACATTCAGATCTCATCCCTATTGTACACTTTAGTCTCTGTGAATATACACCACTGTTACTAGGACTTCCTGCTTCCTGGCTTAAAAGATTTGACTCGGAGAACCCTGCGACACTCCTTCCTCTGGGTGTGTAGTGAGATTTCTCATTTACCACATGCTTGCATCTTCCAAATAATCCACCTGTAATACAATCTTAAATCTTCGGCGGGGACACTGGACTTGCTAATCCAATTTGTCTTTCAGCATGAATTGAAATGAAAGCATCTGAATGTATGAGCTGAAATTGCATTGCAGCAACACAAGACACAAAGCGTATGTTAAAATTAGGAATGACTTTTATGAATATTGCTCTTATATCGAGCTATAGGTTTGTTGGCTTGCACCTGTTTTATGACATTGTCAAACTTCATCAGTTCAGTGAATATAATATCAAGATCACAGACAACAACAAGGTAAAACAAAGAGCACGATGATGAATATGAAATGTGTCATTAGTGAAACCCTGTCAATATGTTGAGGTGACTTGTGATTTCTCCATGATAAACAGGTTTTAATTCTGTAAAACAAAAGATCATGTTTCATTTATTTATATTTTAGATCAATACTGAATATCACTCTGCTGTCAAGCTTTTGCATAATTCAGTAAGAGTGACATAGTACAATTTAAATGAATGAGACACAAGTAAATAAATACCATTGAATCTGTGCTCTCTCTAGGTCCTCTTAACACAAGACATGTACAAAATTGTGTCATCAGCATATGTGGACATCAAAATACTGATTAGGAAGAATAATGGAATATAGATGTGCAGTTGATAGTGGGCCAAGAATAGACCCCTGTGGTACTCCGCTATGGAGGTTAAGAGGACTGAAATGAACCATTTCCATAATGACATAATCACTGCCTGTATTATGATCAGAGATCTATTAATCTGCGTTTAATGCTGGATACACACAGATTAATCACAGCCCATGTTTCCCCTTGAAGTCGCACATCACAGAACACACTAGATTTGAACACATGATGAAAGCATATAATAAAACATTGCTTGGCCTAGTTAATGGAAAATTTACATTTAAAACACATCCACATGGAAAAATCATCTGCAGTCTAGAATTTTCACCATATGAGAACTTAAAGCCTGAAATATCACCTCATGGAGGTGAGTAAGTCTACTATGACTGATGTATTGATGTACCTGATTAATTAATCTAAATATTGTTATTTATTTTTAATCACCTGACAGCCGTAATAAATGTGATTTCTATTCTTGTTGTGTTTTGCCTTCACAGTGAGTGAATGCATCTGTCTAGCCAACGTTATTTTCAGTTTACACTGTAGCTAACAGAGCAGTTAACCCTTTTCCACGCTGGTAAAATAAATATGTCAATTCAAGAGTTATTATTTTACACCAGCTGGTACAACTGTGCCATTCTACTGTATCTATGCTTGTCGCAACTTTTGGAGCCATTTTTCTCTTTTGTATTTTTCATAGCTGTGATGTAGGAAGGTGACATCCTCATTCAAAATCCTGTCAGCAAAGTTCTGATTGGACGTTCCTCCAACAAATCAATGAGAACAACTCAAAACTCATTTTGAGGTCTGTTTTTGATCACATCTATCATCTGAATGTTGACCCCAGTAGGCTCTCTGGTGGCTTTATATCCTTTCTTGGCACTAATCACTATTCTTTATTCAGCCGATGAGCTTTAGGAATTAGTTTCTCCTTGTTTGTCTTAAGCAGTGGGCATATGCAGCAGTTTGTAACTGGGCCTGGACAATAGAGCAAAGTAATTAAATTTCCAACATCATGAATCTTTTTTCCAGCCTAAGTTTGCTATCATTGCAATTTTAAATACATTCTGAAATCTTTGACTGGTTCCATATCAGAACCTCAGAAAGGAAATCTTTGCACTGATGTTTAAAAGAAAAAGTATAAACAAGAATTATTGTTACACTTATTGTAATCGAGTGAACATTTATCTTAATATAGATTTCAGGTCGTCCTCGTTTGTCAGCTGCAGACTTAAATATATACAGTGTATGTGTTTACCTTCTCCTTTTCCACAACAATTACAGCCTACGTATTTATTTATACACGTCAGGGAGCTGCCCAGTCCAACTACTCCCATTTTGCTGGCCCTCGAAGCAGCAAGAGGAGCAAAATGTCTTGTTCATGCATTGTTCAACGATTCCCCCCACGACTGACTTTGTTTCTTTGTGTGCCTTTGCATTGCAATAGGTCGCCATCAGTGACGAATGGAGCCATCTTAACACCCCGTCTTATTTTTCAACAGCACGCAACAAGGGGCAGTGTTATGAAAGGCTTTTTTTTCAAAGGGCAAAAGTTCCCTTTATTGAAAACCGTTTGTTCTCTGAAATGTATTCACAAAGCCTGCCACCGTCTCTCCTGTGTGCTATGAACCATGCATTCTAATAGATGGCCATAAATGAGAGAATTAATAATTGACATCCTGCATGAAGAAGCTCTAATGAGTGTTGGTCTGAGCCAGAAGCCCTCTGGGAAAATAAACAATCTATTTATTAAATATAATGCAACACAATGATGGTTATTATACTTGGTCACACATCTGAAATAGGTTCCTTTTTTTATTATTTAAAAAGCAGATCATGCATGGTATAACAGCTTGGACTGCACACAAGTGATCTATATACATATGCAATTTACTGTTGAGAATGTAATAATCTTCTGTTTAGATATATGGACCTATCCACGCAGTATATCCCTGTAGAAACAGTAACCTGCATACAGTCGAGGCATCTGAATTTCAATGTGTCCAAGTCAAAGCTACACTGCCACTGTACAGTATGTGTGTGTCTGTATGTGTGTGTTTCTGATGCCTGAGGTAGAAAGGATATGACTGGATGTGTTATTGATCACAGACAGGTAATCACCAGCTCTGATCCTTAATTACACATATAGATTATCTGAGGACACGGCAGCAGCTGCGTCTGTGCACCCTCCACTCTCGACTGACAAGGTCACTGCAAAGACAGTCTCGCTAAAATGTAGTCGCCTTGCAGAAGTGACACAGTCAATACGCTGTATTGTCAAGTACAGCACGACTGACAGCAGCCACATTTCCACAGAAGGAGGGGAAAAGATAATTCAGATTAATAATTGCATCATTCCCAGTCATAATGGGAAAACCTAAATTGGGTCTGACTAATTAGAAACTCATTTACCCAATATAGACCGTAAATATGCAGAGAAACATGACATTGGGATGTTGTGCCGCATTTCCATTATGAATATGTAAGGATCTATTTTTGGATGTTTGCAGAATTTCACAGTTGATTTGTGAAAATTCAAAAAGCTAGATCATCGGGGTGTGGATTAGCTCAGTTGGTAGAGCATCCGCTCCATGTACGAAGCCTTGCCGCAGCGGCCCAGGGTTCAAATCCGACCTGCGGCCCTTTGCTGCATGTCATTCCCCATCTCTCTCTCCCCACATTCCGGTCACTCTTCAGCTGTCTCTATCAAAAATAAAGCTTGATAAAAGCCAAAAAAAAAAAAAAAGCTAGATCATCAATCAGTTTAACATTCTGGTGCTCCAAACATCAGGGGGTTCTCGTCTGATGCATGTTCAACGTTCTCTACTGATTCATCTGTTTGCGATTCAGTCATCTTTAATGTTGCATTCACATGGACACGGACGGCAAAGCAGATATTGCAGTGGACGAGAGCGGGAAGGTAAAATCAGCCATTCTGTTGGACGGTTTGTTTTTCCTGCGCCGTCCAGAAGGAGTTGTCCATCTGCCGCCTGCCTGAATCCATATGAATGCAGCATGATGGCCGTGTTTGTAAGAAATGGCTGCTGGAAGCGATGAGACTCGACTATATGTGCTGACCAGGACCACATTACATTCAATGTTTGATACATAGAGGTGCCATGAGATAATTTCTGTTATGATCTGCTGATATATGAATAAAATTGGAGTGAATCTGCTGTCCATTATGGGCACATGGACGTATCACACATACATGACCTGTATGGCTTATCATTGACCAAGTACTCCCCCCTGGGGATTTTAAAGCTTTATTATCTGATGTTTTTTTTGTAATTCTTGTAACTATTTTTGATTAATTCCTTGTTTGTTTCTGTCTGTGAATTCTGATTATGAATGTATTGTCACTCTTGGAAAAAAAGACCTTAATCTCAGTAATCTGCCTGATTAAATGAAGATTAAATTTAAAAAATAGTAATTGAATTAAAAATACTGTATGCTTGCTGCAGTGAAAGAACATGGTAGATACAGTTAGTCGCCCGAATGTTGGAGAAGTCCATTATTCTGGCAGTGTAACTGTCAACTACTTCATCACAACCCGCTACCTTGCAAAATATTTGCATTGTTCGACTTCTCCGTGCCAGAAAGTCATGACAAGGCCGAACTGCCCAACGCGGAGGGTAAAATGCTGCAGTGGATGTCTGCTGCTGTTCAGGCAGGTGAATCTAGGCGAGCTGCATGCTGTGATTGCACATTTGGGTACAGGTAACAGCGGAATCACAGTTAATTAAAAAAACTATGATCAAGACAAGAGTGAAGACATAATGAGGGCTTTGTAGGAGGCCTGGGAGTGTGACCTGCCTTTTGCAATGCCATACTTGCCCCAATTTATGTCCGGTATATTACTCCCCTGCCTATCCCTCCACATCCTGTGGTCCCTCGTGCACCGACCACACACCACCCAGCAGCTCACCCACCCACATAGAAACTACCTCAGCATCATCAGTAGCAGCCTTCCTCGGAGGAATACTCAGAAAAGATCTCTAAGTATACAAGAAGTGCCTCTCAGCTAATCAAGAAGTGGTCATAATCAGTTGGTGAAGCTAGTTTTAAGTTAGTCTGGCTTCAAATTGTGACCCACTTACCTTTGAGACTCTAACGCTGCTTTGAAAACTTGAGCACAAACACAATTTTATTACAAAGAATGGATTATTAATAGATAGGATCTGCAGTGTGTGTGATCTAATGAGCGAGGGACAAAAAAAAAAACTCTTCTCTTCTGTTCCTATCTGTCATTACGAGTGGAGTCTCATATTTTTATCTCATGATTGCGTGCCAGAGTGCCAGACGTAATCAGTTTATGAAGCCAGACGGGCCCAGAGGAAGCCAGTTATTGTGTGTGTGTCTGAGCTTGTTTATGTCTCCATCTTGTGTTTAGCATGTGTGTGTATTTTCAATAGTGTGACTGTGCATGAGACATTAAGAGCGTCGCCTTGGATTGAATCCTTCCCCTGCTGGAATGCACAGCCTGTTCAACCCTGTTCGATATCACAAGAAAACACTGGATTTAAATAATGTCTTGCAGGAAAAATCAGCTCATCAAAAATGTTAGAAATGTTGAAAAACATAACTAATCTCTGATGGATCCTATTTGGTGAAAGCCCATCTGCAAAATCCTGCAAATTTCCAGTCGTCCTGATTTCAATTTAAATTCTATTAACGCTAAGAGGAACATCTGCCATGCACAATTGCTCCTGCAAAATGGCCTCAAATAGCTGTGACACTGCATAAAAGCAACAAGTGTTGTCTGTTATTCCGCTGACAATTCTGAGCTGCTTTGTTTTTCCCCTCTTTTGCAATTTCCACTCGCTCTCTGTCGCTCTCTGTAAGTCGCTTTAATAACTTTGCATTGTGATGGCTGTGATTTCCCCCAACACTCTCTCTCTCTCTCCTTTTGCCTCTCTGTGTGACAACATTGCGGTGTGACAGTTTCTTGTTGTTCTGATGTCTGTGTTTCCCCTCAGCTTTCACTCTCGCCTTGTAAGAGCTTAACCAGCGGCTCCCTGTGAGCCCGAGCGTAATTACAACAGCAGCAACATCAGCTCAGCTATTTTGTCTGACAACAAAACTGCTTTGCAGACAAAGACACACTGGCTTTATTCAGCTGGAGGTTTGATTGTGCGTGTTGTGTGTCCGTGTGCTCATTAAATGCCTTTCAGTGTATGTAAAGTCTTGTATGTATCATGTGACGCATCGTGTGTCTGACCTATTTCAGTACATTAAACCATTAATTGACATGAACATGTGTTATCATGAATGCATGTCTGTGTGCAATTTAGGTCACTACCATGTGCAAGCGTGTATGTACCTTACATGAATCGTCGTTCAGGCAGCTGTTGTCGCCACATTTATTCTTAGCATGCATGTTGTGATAAGAGCACATCAATACAAACAGTAAGTTGATTTACCACATGATGATCAGAGGAGATGCAACGTGCACCTTTAGAGTAAAGAGGGGAAATCAAGCCATAAATAAAAAAGCAGCACACGTAACAAAATGATGAAACACACGAGACACAAGTGAAGAGAAACACTGCATGATCTAAAGAAGGTGTGTGAACCCTTCATCTGTCACTGACACCTCCTATATTCTCAATTATGTTGAATTTAGAGCTGAAATCCACTCATGTTCTATCTTGTTGTTGCAGCCAGCAGTGTTAGAAAACTAATAAACAAACGTTTAACTGTTTTATTCTAAATTAGTGGCACTACCAGAGTGATGCTGTCCCATAACAACAGAGTTAATACAAGTCAAGATACCGTAAAGGACTGTGCATTTACTAGAAATCTTCCTGTGGCGGGGGGGTGAGTGGACATTCAGCTGCAGGAGAGAGACAGAGGCATGGGGATGGCTCAGGAGAGCGGTGCCAGGTGAGTTGATTGACGCAGCTGGAGCCCGTTGTCTAATCAGACTCTTTTCTGTGATGGACACACAGGAGCCAGGCAGGTTAAACATTTGTCACTGAAGTGTTGTACCTGGATGACGTATGGCCCATGAGACCACCTGAAAGATACATTTAAAAACAGTATTGTGAGTTGGCTGATGTTCAGTGGCTCTACTCGATCATCAGGTGTAACTGCCAAATGCAGAACGCAATGCCAGCCCACAGCTCAAATACCAGCAGGGTGCCTGAAAACATGCAGAATGAAGCCTGTGACACTGTAATAATATGGGTAAAAACATTAGTAGTCAACGTGCCATGTCAACAGCAATAAATGCAAATGTGGTGTGTTGGTGTCCAACAGTCTTGCGTTTTACCCGAAAACAATAGACGTAACAATACATATAAAAACAACTTTAGTAGTTGCAGTGGTCATAATTTCTGTTCCTGACATGAGTAAGCATCATTTTCAAAGTGACATCTCTGTCTTAACATTTGAGGATGATCGAAGGGGTCGAAGCATGATGGATCCTGCTGCAGGGGGGGTTTAACTGTAGAGTAAAAATGAAGCTTACATAACACCAAATCTTCGTTTTCCAGTGGTTCGTTGGTTACCTCTGTGCGCTCACTATGTTTGATTCAAACCCTGTCAAAGATGTAGAAGCGTGAGGAGCCTTCAACTGTTGCCTGATGTTATATGTATGTACGTAACAGACCTTAGTAGGTCTTTGATTGACAGCTTAGTAGAGACTTAAGCAGTTACAGTCATCTATTAGTGATTGTATGGGTTTAGTGAATCCGCAGGGAAGGAACGTGCTGAGAGAGCGGAAAAGAAATATACCTAAAAAGAAACTGGAGAAACCAGACAAAAAGACAGAGAGCTGGAACGAAGACGATGAGGAGACGAGGGACAAAATAAACTCTTACAGAGAGAGGGAACCATCAAATTTCCCCAGAAGGCTCTCTGAGTAAGAAGATTTCATTAGTAATTGATCCAAGCGTGCTGAAGCGTGCATGATAAAATGCTCGACAGATGACTACATTAGTTTGCATTGCAGACATTTTGGGACTTGGATGGTTCCAGACAGAGAAATAATTTAAAAGCTGCATGCTCCCAGACATCGGTATTGAGTTTGATTTTATCTTTCAACTTTAAAGATAAATGACTGTCTCACTTAAGCAACAAGCAACACAAAAAAGAGAGAAAACAAAGTCAATAGCTGTTGTGTAATCGCTGCATTGATATAAAAGCTGTCTATTTGGAATGCAAAGTAAATGAATAAATGTAAGCTGTCTGCCCGTCCGTGCCACGCTGCCAGTGAGATCGTAACGAGGATTCATCAGTGTGACACCTGTGCAGTTTGGATCTTTGGGATCTGCTTTTTCACAAACTATTTACACTCCTTTTTCAGCCATCTGGTGAGTGATGTTCCATGAAAACACAGGAGAAATGCATTGATGCATTGCTACTGATGAAAAACAGGCTGGTATTTTAACTTAAAAGAAAAGTGATGGGAGTGAGGCTGTGGTTTTAATCCCGAGCGTAGCTGAAATCTGATTCGCATCAGGTTTGTCCTTGCTGACAGTCGGAGGGCAGATCCCAGACGCTTGTTAGAGACTGATGGTCAGCAAAAGAAGACTGTGACTCTCCTGTGAAGACTATATTTTGTAGTACGTTTTCCTGCTTTTCATAACTGAGGAAATGTGTACAGGCAGAGTTTCATCTGAGTTTTACAGCACCTTTTTAGGGCAGAAAAGACACCCTTAGTTTGTGAAGGTTGGTGAACTCCTTGTACAGCTTATACACTGACAGAAAACACCTTTCTTGTGCTACAAGCAGTGGTCTTAGGGCACACTGACCCACACACACAAAAGAAAAGACAGAAACTGTCACTGTTCAAGTACACAGGGAAGAGGACCAAAATGCAAGCAGAGCAGACCAGGAAACAGTTTACAGTGATATTTTACACCTGCACCTAGAGTCTTTAGGGAGTGCAGTAAGTAGCCAGACTTAAGAATTTGCAGAAGTACTGAGCCCTGCCGCATTCCTTGGTCAGCCACAAACCAGATGGCTTTGTGCAATCTGGCATCTATCTGAAGTCTGACAGTCCCTTTCATCAAATCTATAGTCAAAGTCTATCTTTGTGAACCTGGCCTCAGGTTTAATTGATTAAAGGGACTAGAGACTGAAGTCAAAGGCAGCCGTACAGTCAGCAACAAGAAGTCACTCTGAGCAGGCAAACTTGCAAAAAAAATGGTAGGAAGGCCGGTCAGAGAAAGGCAGTAGGTCTAAACACAGGTGGCAGATTACAGGCAGCTTAACAGGAACAGGGAACAGGTGGACAGGAACAGCTGGGAAAGCAATGGCAGCAAAGCAACACTGACAACATTGTGCAGGGTCAGGTGACATGCAAGGATGGGAAACCTGTTGAGGGCAACTGTTAAAGAGGTGGGAAAAAGAGGGAATAAGAAGGAAAGGAATAAGGAAGCCTGAATTAAACCAAATATGACCAAATATAATCAAAGTACAGTGTTACGAGGACATGTTAGTGCAGCAATACGTTCTATTGCATAGAATCAGGGACCAGTTGTAGAGGGGGATAGATTTCTCATGTCCAGTTGTTGGTAGTGTTGTAGAGGAGGTCCTCTCTGAAGAACTGGAGGTCTTCAGGAGGTTTGTGAAGGTAGAGAGGGACGCCCATGATCTGGTAGGAACTGGTAGGACGTTCCACCAACGGGGAACAACAGACGAGAAAAGTTTGGATTGTCCTGAGCGTACGGGTGGCAGAGCCAGGCGTCGTTCATTGGAGGAGGTAACATATGTCTGTATGAGGACGTTCAAGAACCGGAGACTACTTTGTAGTCAGTGTTAGAGATTTGAACATGTGCGGTGAACTCCACTCACCAATTAACAAACGGGTCATTGGTTTGTGAACTTGGTGAACTCTTAACGTACAAATATTCATTATAATTAGGATAACAGGTGTAAAGTGTACAGTGTCCTCCTCAAGTTTGCGGCGTAAAAGGTGCATGTGACGTGAAGTGAACAAGACAGTGGAAGTTATTTTGTAGTTGCCATTTCGGAGGTTTTCTGAATTACAATCTTAAAGCCTGATTTGATGAACGGGTTTTCGATACATCCTCTCAGACGTGCAAAACCTTTAGCAAAGGTCTTACTTCCTGTTCGGGTGAACCTGACCAGCATTTGAACACCTGTGTTTTGTACCTGCAAAGCTTCTATCGCCGTGTGAAATAATGAAGAAAATTGCTAAAAATGACGGTGTGTTTTCCACAAATGTTCCCAGCACAATAGCAGAAAAGGTCTGTTCGAGGGTCACAAGCAGCACTGTGGCTTCTTTTTTTTTCATAAAAACCCGACTAGAATTAAAATCCGCTGTTTGAAAATTCAACATGGAGCTCAATAAAAAGGCTCTGAGTTGTCAGTGGCTCTCGGTGTGAAGAGAACAACCTGGTAATGAACTGTCAATTAGCCCAGCTAACAAAGCTAACAAGATGAGACGCAGACAGTGTGTGTGCTTGTGTGTGTGTGTGTGTGTGTGTGTGTGTGTGTGTCAGCAAGGACAGGAACTGTGTGTGTTTGATGTTTTGTCGCTGCGTATGTGTGGGAGTGCAGCAGTGCGTGCATTTTGAATGTTCACGGTCAGGTGTGCACGTGGGTGTCTTTGTGTGTGCTGATGGGATGAGAAGCTAACAAGCTGCGACACAGAAAGCATCGGGTGACTTGATTCAACAGTGCAGACATATAGTGTGTGTGTGTGTGTGTGTGTGTGTGTGAGGAGAAAAGAAAAGAAAATAGTTAACTTGGTTAATGAAGCTAACAAGACACGACCCCTGTGTGTGACCGTGAGAGGAGACAAAGATTACGTGCATCTACAGTATGTGTTATAAGCTTCGAGTAGATTCGTGCAGAGTGTGTGTGTGTGTGTGTTAACCTGGCTAAGCAGTAAAGACACATACGTCAGGCTGCAGAACCCTCTAATCAGCAGTGTCACCTTACATTTCTGTACATGTAACCTCTGTCCGTGCCTCGATCTGCCGTCTGCCTGTCTCACTCTGCCTTCGTCGGCAGGTACAAAGGTTATTTTTCATGAGATGGCACGAGTCAACTTCACAGATGTATGGAAGCTGGAGAAAAATGATAGAAACAACCTGGTGGCTGCAGCTAACACCTGTACAACTGGTACATTAGATGTAAAAACACAAAATATGGCAGTAAAATTCTATGAATAAGGTAAAAATTGCTTTCTATATCTGTTTTAATTAGTGTTTTGTTTTTGTTTTTTAATATATTGAAGTCCTGGTGAGAGGGCCTGATTCAAAAGCACCTAATTCTGTCTCCGTCTTCCGTTTTTTTAATAGATGGAACTCTTTATTGAGCTCATAGTTGCAATTTAAAGTATCAAACACTATCCGGGTGGGTAGGGGCGCTCTGTCATTTTGAAGGAGACGTCCCTAAAAGCTGTTCTTCCCAAGGAAAGATGAGACTGAAAGTCTGGAATGCAACACATCACTTCATAATAAAATATTTGATTGAATTAAAAACTCTCTATTCTATTGTACAAGATAAGACTATTTTTAAACAGCAGGCTGCTCTTTCTCCACGGGGATTCAAATGTGGATTGTTTTCAGTTAGACTTGAAGAGAAGTGCTGAAGATGATTTCTGTTCAGGTTCTTTTGGAAGGCTGCAGGAGGCGTGTGCTCTTTGCCTGGACTGACAGAGATTTTAGAAATCTGAATCAATCCCTTTGCCCTTTAATGTTTCTGTCCACCCTTCTCTCTTCCTGCTTCTGTTTTATGTCTCTATTTTCCATCTCGTCTTTTCACATCCCTCATTCGTCTCTTGTTGCGCATATGTGTGTGTCTGTGTATGTGCCAGATCCTGTCTGAGGTGCTATTGAGGTTAATGAGGGGAGACAGTATCAGGCTCCAGATCCCTTTAATAAACCTCGTCAGCTCCACCCGCTTGGTGCATGCTAATGAGTTACCCAAATGTATCGCTGCGTGTGTGTGTGTCAGCGGAGAAGAAAATAAAGTGTGTATGAGTCTTAAAAGGAAAGTATGGATGACTTGAAAAATGCCCTTTGATGCGTTGCAGGTTTGCAGACAGGCAGGTCAGTTTGTTATCAGGGACAGACGATGAAGCAGACAGCTCACAGCCGGTGACCAGATTTTATTCAAATGGAGCTGAGCAAATTTTGGAGCTGAGCGTGTTGGGATGAGATGAGATTAGAATGGATAAAAGTAGATAAAACTTTAATAATGTCAGGGGGAAACTGGGAAATGGAGAAGAACATTTAAGACAACAGTTACAATAAAATGAAACAAATGCATCCAACATCCTCGTCAACTGTCGATCGAGTAGAAAAAAGTTGTATAATTATAGGTCGGGTGACAAAGTGGATCATTTGTTTAATGCCCTCGTCGTGGTTGAAAGACAGAACCTGTGTCCGTCTATCCAACCTCCTCCCTCTGTAAACATCATCGGCTCCTGATGGGCAGGACTCATAATTCCTATGGCAGCCAGCGGGCCGTGTCACTTGAACATATGTTGCGATCTGGCATTTGCTGAGATGACTGATGCTGTCACGATGTGGTGGACAGTCTCTTTTACTATGATACACGGTGTAGCACTATAATGCTGTGTCACAGTGTATTAACATTTGACTGACATACAGGAAGTTATAGGTGGGATCAGTCATACTGAGGTAAGATAGTCAGGCTTTCACGTACAGCAAATTGGTTCGGGAGTTCGTCAGCTGTCCTCTAACCGCCAACCCAAAGTGTTGGTATTTGAAGAACTGGGAGTACGAACACCACCTGTCCCCACCTTTGAGATACATATCAATAAATATCACTGAAAAAAAGTCAAACTGAATCAGCAGTTATCTCTTTCACTATAGTGCAGGTCTACACTGTACTCTTTACAGTATTATTTACAGAGACTCGACAATTCTAACCATGAGCAAGCACTTGGCGAGCGTAGATTCATTATTTCAAACACAGGTGTATCTCAAAAAATTAGAATATCGTGGAAAAGTTCATTTATGTCAATACAATTCAATTCAAAAAGCAAAAAGTTGCCTGACCTGAACCCCACATAGAGAATCTATAGGGTCGTATTGTCACGAGGACGATGAGAGACAATGCAGACGAGCTGAAGGCCGCTATCAAAGCAACCTGGCCACGCCGCGTCGATGAGTAATTCATGCAAAAGGAGCCCCGACCAAGTACTGAGTGCCTATATATGAACATATTTTGGAGCAGGCCGACATTTCTGTATTAAAATTTTTTTTTTTATTATTGGTCTTATGTAATATTCTAATTTGTTTTCATTAGCTGTAAGCCATAATCATCAAAATTAAAAGAAATAAACAGTCGAACTATTTCACTCTGTGTGTAATTAATCATAATAATGAGTTTCACTTTTTGAATTGAATTACTGAAAGAAATAAACTTTTCCACGATATTCAAAGTTTTTGAGATGCACCTGTATAATGTTGCTGTTAAACATCCAGTAATTATTTTGTGCCTCTGGTGGTAGTTTTTATCTTTAGCTTGACTTTTTTTTTTTTTACTTCAGATTTTTATCCTAAAGTCTGCGTTACAAACTGTGCCGTTTGTTTTCTCACGGCAGTGACGGTCTCATGAAAGATGTTACTGAGTTACATTTTAGGGATTTTGGAGCTTGACCAGCACTAAAGAGGCTAAAACTAGATCTGAACTTTGAACAGAGTATTTTAAAACTTCAATCTGACAACTGTGATAACAAGTTAGTTTATCAATATGATATAAGAATGCAATATCATAGTAGACTCCAGATTCATTTTTCTCTGTGTTGTCGGAAGTCTTTGCAAAAGTTGGATGAAAAACATGTTTCTACATGTATAAGCGCTCCTGTCTCTCTACATATTTCAGGCACTGAGCCCGTGCTTTGCAGCCTTGTGGGTATCTGGTAAAACAGATAGCTTGAATAAACTTGACCCTCTCGAGGAGGAACCGTCTGGCGTCTTGCGTGCCGCTCTTCCACGTTTCCACCTTTTCAATCTGCTCGGCCCCGGACGCAGACACGAGTCACTGTTTGTCTTCCTGTTTTCAGGCCGTAGACGGTTCTTCATCATCAGACTGCTGCGCTCCTCCTCGCTGCCCTCAGTGACGCCTAGAGGTGTAATCACAGAACTTCTTTAGGTGATATGATCCGGGGCCGAGGCTGAAATGTGATGTATGGAGTGAAAAAGAGAAGGTGACAGCGCTGTACGCCGAACTGCTCACACTGTGTTCAGAATTTAAAAATATGAAACTCTCCCACTTCCCCCTCCGACTGTCTGAGCCAAGGCAACCATTCAAGGCGATGTTACTGTAGCTGACAGCGACATGAGAGAATCATCTCTCCGTGTGTGTGTGTGTGTTTCCATTTGCAGTTAGAATACGAGCTGCATTAGAAAACACAACTGTCCTCCACGGACAAGAAGAGAAACAGAGATGTGGTGGTTTTAACAGATTACTGCAGTCACTTCTGCCTCCATCACTTTATCTCAGTGCTGGTACACTGCAATACTAGCACACACACACAGAAATGCAGCTCTGTTCATACTGCAGGCGAGGGAGAAACTACTCTCCCCTCCTCTCTCTTCTAATGTCACTCTGTATATCCAACACACACTCATACACACCACACACACCTGTACTCAGGTTCCCCAATGAAATGTCTTCCTTGCACTTGAAGAAAAAACTTGAGAGTGGCTCATATTTCTTTCTAGCTTGTATTCATATGAGTATAGATCTCTGCAGAGTCATACATCTAAATATAAGACTGCAGAAAGGAAAAGAGAGATAGAAAATAACACAAATAAGGAGGAAGGGTGAGAGAGGGAGGGAGAGAGGAATGGAGAAGGAAGGGAGGGAGGGAGAAAGGAGGGAGGAAATTGTGATTGCATTCATTTTGTAGTCAGATCTTTTGTTCTGTGTCTCTAAAAGGGTGAAGGAACCATCTCCATTTAAATTGCTTTCTGTGGCAACAGAGAGGACACACAAACACACATGCACACACACAAATAAATGCACCATCGAGCATACCCACACATGTGCAGCAAACACACACACAAGTGTGTGCAAACACAAAATCCATTTCTTGCCTCCTTTCATCAACACCCACACACCCACACACTGTTCTGTTGAAACACTCTGCATGTGTGCACATATGCAGAGCTCGTGTGAGAAACGTGCAGAGTTAGGAGGAAATAATTTACCGTGTGAAGATTTTTCTGTGTTAACTTGTTTCCATAAACAACATCTGCAACATTTCTAGTGTTCTCATTCAACGTGTGTTTGTTTTGTATTAATCAGCTCGGTCCATGTTCACTTCTAACGGTGTGGTAAGTTTGAATTTGTAGATCATTCACATCCAAGCTGTGAAATGCACTGCTCTGAGGGTTTTCTCATGGGGTTTTAAATTATTATTTGGGATGCTAATGCTATAAAAGAAAGACAGAACTATGGATGGAGAGAGCCACAAATGGATCCAAATATACATCATGTTCTTATTAACAGAACATGATGTATATTTGGATCTATTTGTGGCTCTCTTCAGCATACACTGGTGTGGAAAGAGGATCTGTCACATGTAACCAATTCAGTTTGGTCCAGAGATGATGATGATTTAAAAGCACTCAGTGGAGATGGAGGTTTGCACCTATCTGATCGAGCGACGCATTCGACTGCCTGCATATTTTATCTTTGGTAACATTCAGAAAAAAAGAAATCTGCACTGCAAACAGTTACACAATCAATATTTGCCTCCCAAAAAACAATTACAAACATATTAATTGCATTTCAAGATCATCAGTTGTGGCAATATTAATGTGATTGGAGAGAGACAGGTGGAGTTAATTCAAAATATAGACACACAACCACAGACAAACTTCAGTGTTGCCATCATGTTCTGTTTCTTCTGTCACATTTGTTGTCTCAAGTTTAAAAAAGTCTTGTAAATTATGCAATTTTCCACAAATGTATCTTTTTTTTTACTCCCAAAACATCATCATATCAAAGATATGTTGTCCAGCAGCTTGCAGACATTGACACACACTGCTGCTGCTCAGTTTGGACCTGTGATTTTCACAGAGATGGAGAGGAGTCAATCACAAAGTGGAGGCTCAGCTTAACTGTCACACACAGCTGTTTCATATTGGCAGAACAAGGTGTTCTTGCCTCATTCTGTTTAGTGGCACATCAACACAAAAATATGACAGTGGAGTAACAATCAATGTTTATCTAAAGGTCCCTGATAAAATGATCTCCAAAGTCAGCTGGTATGTTCATTTTCTGGTTTATAATATGTCAGAACTGTTTCTTTAATTAATGTAACCTCACATGTTTATCAGACAAAATGTCACAACCTTGAATGTTATTTTCACCTCTGAGAAAGATGCAAGGTGTAACGAATATCTTAATTCACTAAAATCACACCCACATGCACAAGGAGAGTGTTGGCTGAATGTTGTGTTACGTTGGAAGTAATGTAATGCAAATTGAAGCTATCCCCCTGGGACGTGTTTCAAAGTCTAAAATTCAGTCCTCCACACACAGTAACACACACACACACACACACACACACACACACAGGCTTAAGGCATTTTTCATTTTCCTGCATCATAGCTGTAAACCTGTAACTAATTCCACAAGTTGTCCAGGCCTAACAGAGACAATATACAGTATACAGTCACACACACACACACACACACACAGTATTAACTGAGTGCCACTATGTTAATCTTGCAGACACACTGCTCATTAACATGTTAATTATATTTTAAGCGGTAAAGTTTGGGGAAACACGGAGCACATTTCACCTGAAAGCGCTAGTAAATTTCCACCGTCCCTTATTTTTTTTACTCTGACTTTCATTTTTAACGGATGCTGCTGTGCTGCTTTCAATAAATATGCTTCAAAAGTCTAATTTGCTTGTCTTCTATGTAAATAAAAAAGACTAACCTACCAAAGTTTTTCCCTTCATTACTGTCATTCCCCCGCAGCGATCCTTCTCATACGTAGTGTTTCATTGAAATAGTTTAATTGAGTTGTCATTTGTCAGAACAGAAATAGTGTCCAGTGTAACATAATTTAGCTGAAGAATTAATTAACTTTCAGTTGCAGTATTTATAATATCAGAGGGCAGAGGGCTGTTTGCTCTGCACAATGGCTTGATGAATGAAGCTGCTCTTACAGTATGTAGCATTTGATTAAGACTTGGTTTGTAAAGAAATAACAGTTAAAGGACATTTTTATTACCGTTACAGTTAAATTTAAAAAAAACAATTAAACTCAATTTAGTCTATACAGCGTCAAATATAACAGAAGTTATCTTGACTTTTTTCCACCAATCCCCACCATGAGCAAGCACTTATGTAATAAAGGCGGTCTAACTTTTTCTAAAATTACAGTAAAAGGATGTCAGTACTGTTGAGTTCACATTTAAGGTTGGTGTTTTATTCTGTATTTTAAAATGTCTGTAGATTTTACAGTGAAAAACTGTCAAAGCTTGACAGTAAAAGACCGTAAAATATGCCATGAAATATTTCACAACCTTTATTTATTTGGCATTTTAAGGTAACTATAGTAGCATCTTATATTAGAGACTGTTACTTGTACAGTAAAACGCCATAATATTTAATGACATATTTTACGGTCTTTTACTGTCATGGTTTGGCGTAAAATCTACAGACATTTTTTTACAGTGAACCCGAAGACCTGGTGCTCTGAGCTCACAGTCCAGGCAGCCCGGCTAACAAACTGAGCTAACATGAGCAAACAGCAGCTAACAAACTGAGCTAACATTAGCTAACAGCAGCTACAGCTGTCAGCAGTTTACTTCACTGTCCATCAGGAAACTCTGTAAATCACAGAGAGTTGAGGCGGAGCAGCCGGAGGACATCAGAGGGAAAACCAGAAAACATTTTCTCCATAAAATATGATCCAGTTTCACCAAAATCAGTGAAATAGTTGGTGGTGTGTGACTGTAAAGTGTTACGTAGTATGAGAACAGACATATACATAAGTCTTTTGACTTTTTATGTCTTCAATCAGCATAATTCTGCAGCCTGGATACATTTACTGCAGATGTCAGTGAGAACAATACAGCAATCATCATAATTTCTTCCCAATATAGTCGAGGTATCATTACTCAGCATGAGGGAATCGTCTGTGGGTTTATTCAAGGCAACAAATATATTCAGTTACAGAATCTCATCTAGTCTATGTAAACATCTTAACAGGACTCAAACCGTCACTGAATTACAGCCAGAATTATGGCTTACTCTGTCACCATTGCCGTAGCCAATAGGACGTCATCATAAGGAGAGATCTGACAGGAAAGGGAAGAGGAAATCAAATGGGAGGAAAGAAAAGAGGAGTGGGGAGGATGAGAGGTGATGAGACGCTGAGAGGAGGAAAAGATGACAGAGGAGATGAAGGGATGGGAGATGTAATGATGCAAGTACCCAAGATAAGTGACTGCCATCTGAGGTTGGCAGGCCCCAAACACACACACAGGGACACACAAACACACACTTCCCTGCTGTGTAGAGGCCCTGTGCAACATGAAAAATGTTCGCTCTTTTCTCAGCTTGTTTACAACAGTGGCACTTTTCAATTAGCTGGGCAAATGCGCACACACACACACACACACACACACATATTGACACACTGAGAGTTAGGGCACACAATAGCACGTATGCACACAAACGAAGTGCAAGCCTATTTTTCAGTAGAGAAAGCTATCAGTTGAGAATACAAACAACAGAGGCTGTCGAGCAAATGAGCTGTTGCACACGCACACACACACACACACACGTAAACAAAGTAGCTAAGTAAATGAGTTAAGGCAATGTCTACACACAAGTACACAGAGTTCTTGAGAGTGTGTGTCTGTTGGGGTTTCCTTTGAAGACTGTTCCCCTCACGCCACTATCCAATCAAACACAGGCATTATTCATGGACACAATCGTACACACACACTGTTATTGTACACCACCAAGTGGTGACCGGCGCTTCCAGTCATTTTAAAAACACAAAAATTAAATAAAAACAGTTTTAAAGGTCCACTGTGTGGAATTTAGTGATATCTAGTGGTGAAGTTGCAGATTGCAACCGAATGAATACCCCTCACCTCATCCCCTCGTTAAAGCACAAAGGAGAAACTACAGGGGCCGTGCAAAACTTGTATGAAAACATAGTTATGGATATTATATTCCATTTCTGCCAAGAGATCCCCTTAAATGTTACACACTGGTGTGACTGGTGTGGACCTTTTAAGGTCTTTTACCGTGATATTACTTCTATTGTGCTTTTTAAAGAGAAATAGATAGAAATTTAAACACACACACACTCAGGTCCTTTACTTATTCTTTTGGAGATGGATTCTCTCAATCAAAAGTCACACCATCCAATTCCCCAAATCTCTGATTCATTCTCATTCTGTCTCTGTCATTGGACAGTTACATTTGGTCTACACGCAGCCACAGATGTACATCAGTGTGCATACGATACTGTATTACTAATTATAGAAATATACTGTACAAGGGGCAAGGATTTGGAAAACCTTCCCTTTGGAAACCCTCTACAGCAATTTGAGCGAGCACAAATCAATCCATCAATATTCACTCACAAGACTGACAGTGAATGAAGGCAGACTGAGTGTAATCAGTGTTCTGTGCTCATGTGAGCATTGTGTCTCTAAAGTGTTTTAATTATTTGGATTTTTCATATTTTATTTTGTCAGTCAATAGTTCAATTATATTTTCTCTGAGTTTTATTTCCCCAAAGCAACGAGCTTCAAAATATGTGTCAAAACAGCTAAAAGATCATTTAGAGTAAATTTCAAACGTGATGAGAATTTTAAGATCAAAAGATGTGCCGTTCATCTAAATCTACCCCTGAGCATGATCAAATATTAAAATGAATATGATGCTAAAATATGGGTTCAATTATGAGCTCTTAAGTGTGCTGCAACCCTTGTTTGTTATAACCGTTATACATTTGTACACATCTGGAGTTTGTTCAAATCTTGTCCTGTCTTTTTTTCAATAGTGTTGTCTACAAGAGTCACAGAAAAATTAAATTCTATATGAAGTTGTCTTATGTAATATTTTTTAACGAGAAACACACATAATAGGCACAAAACGCACCAACACCAAGGGCAATTGTACATTTTTTTTTTCTCCTCTTCCTCTTCCATTCCTCCCCGGCTGTGCCTCTCCTCCACTTCATCCTTTCTCCTTCCTCCATCTGTGGAGAAGCTGCATCATCTTGGTGGTGGTTGCCAGTTTAAATATGTGGAAATGACTGTGGCTACTTTTAAAGACCTATTTGTTCAAAAGAAATATGAGTTAATACATTTAAGATAAAGTTTGGAGAGATGGCCTGTAGGTTGACCCAATATTTGGCTTTGAAATCATACTTTTCTTCAATAATTTGACGTGTTTTTTTGCAAAACATCTTGTTTAAGCTGCTTCAAAGCTTCTACGCAGTTCTCATAACTATGTTTGAGATGTATCCTGTCCGTAGAAACAGTTTTGCAGTAATACTCATGAGACTCAAATACACAGTCAGGCTGTTTACTTGAATGCATGGGTGCACTATAGCACATACTGTAAATGCATAATATAATAGGTCATCAAAGAGCGAGTGAGTGAGAGAGAAAGAGGGTGTTGGGGTTAATCATCAAGAGAAATACTGCTTTTGCCCTTCAAACATGAATTATACACAAGCTTTTAGATACATTGGAAACTGACACAGAAAAATATAAAATATACAGATAATAAATTAACCTTTTAGATATATTTCACAGTCAGGAATACTTAAATCATACATTATCTGTACTATCACCTCTTGACACTGCCCGTAAGTGTTGAAAGACAAATTCGTAGAACATGATGCCAAACAGAAAAAACTCCAGCTTTGTTTGGAATGATAAGATTTTTGATGCATAAAGAAAGAAAAATATGAAAGCAATTCACAAGCTGTGTGACTCTTGTCTAGATGTCATCGCTGTGCTTGAATTTGTCTCACATTTATTCTTTGATCTGAAAGTCAAATTTCACACAACAACATGCAAAGAAGAAGCAGTTCCCCATGAGTCACTCTGCACTTCATGATCATGGCTCTGACAGTGTTTTGGTACTTAATAATCTCACTGTGTTAAAAATAATAGAGAGGAGATAATTACAATTGTCCAAAAAATCTGAATGCTTGTGTTATTTATATTTACAGAGTAATCAAAAGCCCTGCGTATCTGCAGACCCCGTTTTCAATGCCAGGTGGATGGACACTGTGGGTGTGTGTTTTTCATCTGATTTGTCCTGGTCCTAGAAATCTTGGCATGATCACCTGAGTGAAATCTAGCATTAATTCAGACGGTGTGAATGTGTGTGTGCTAGGCATTACTTCAAAACCATAAATCAAAGCACAAATCAAATTAAAAAATAAGTAAATGCATTTTCATGTAAAGCGTGATTCAATAAAGCACCCTCATATTTTCCATCTTGTTCCATTGTTCTTCGCTTAACAAGTTTCACATACTTTCACTCCGTTCTCAAAGTTTAAACTGAAAGCAGAAGATGTCTGCTTCTATTTATGTGACATGTTAAACTTTTCTCATTTTTTTTCCTTTTTAGTAATTCAACGGAGAGGCTTGAATGGAGGATGTCATCAGAGAAAAAAGGCTTTTGAGAAGATGAGGGGGGAAAAAAACAACAACAAAAGAACACTTTCAGTCCCACAATTTTCACAGTTCATCAAATATGAAGTTCCCACGTGTCTAACATCTGTGAAAATGTAAAGATCTAACTGACAGGTGTGACAGTTTTAACCCTTTAATTCTAATGCTGGTGTAAAAGTTAAATTAAGTATGTATTTCTTTGCATGAATGATGGAGACAAGGTCAAGTACAGTACATTTCTATTTCTCTTTCCGTTTTCCCCAATAACACTCCGCACCCTTAAAACTGGAAGAGGTGTGTGTTTCTAAGCCGGCTTTTATGGAGCTCTGATACAGTGACCTACATTCTTCATCCGTTGGGAGAGTTCATATTTTCATTGGTGATTCCTATAAAAAAAGAAAACATACAACGATGTTCAGTGTCCGTAACATCACGAGTATAAGAAAAAATATAAAGGAACACTCGCTGACTCATTTCCAGCAGTGCCAGTTGTGTCAACACAGAGAATGAGGGTGGCATATGTGTGCAAGAGAGGATTCCCAATATGTTGTGTTGTTGAAGTCTACTTTGTTGAAGTCATATTTCTATGCTAATGTCAAGAATTTCTCTCATTCCTCACCGTGACCTACATACTCAGCTTGCAGGGAACAACCGAGAAAACAGAGCAGAGACGGAGTCAGGCAGGTTAAGTGTGTGTCAGCTGACATGACTTTATTTTCATATGCTCACAAAGTCAGCGCATCAACTCCAACACCAAAGGAAACAGCACCATCTCTGGGATAGAGATGATTTCAAATCTGAGGCCCTCCATCAAACTTTTTCTCTGTAATTAACCATATTTATTTATTTACTATCATGTGAGAAAAAATGTTTTTTAGGAAGGGAACATTGAGACAAAATGCCTAAAGGAAAACACTAACTAATGCCAAAAGTGATTAAGGGTAAACATGCCCTTTCAAAACACTCTCCAAGTCAAATTAAACATATATCTATATCAAGTGGTAATCAAAAATGTATGAAACTCTAATCCAAATTGGGCATCCTTGGCAGAAAATCCATGGAGTTCATCCACGGTTGTGAGCACACTGGAAGACAGAAAAAAATACACATTTTACAAGCAGATACCTTAAAATACAGCTGCAGTAAAAGTGGAGAAAACGTTATCAGCATGTAAATGCTCATCACATAAATCACATTTATTTTATCTTTGCCTTTTGTTGTTGTCTGATAATTATCTGTTCTGCTTTGACAGTATTATTCTGATGGACATCGTGTTCATGTTTAGGAGATTGTTTTTTTTTTTACCCCCCTTCCTATTCAGTAGTGACTGGTGTATCCGTCCTGTTGATGTATTTTCAGTGGACAGAAGCTTCAGTGGAGTTAGAAGAACATTTGTTGTGTTGATCAAAGAAATGTGTTGTTTTCAGAGTTGTTTCTCTCGTCGATCCTCAACAACCTGTTCAGTTGGATCGGTCTCATTCAAACTTGTTGTCAAGACTTTGTTGGTTAGCTACTTTGTTTGGAATGGATTCTGGCTCTGCTGCAAAAAAAATGACGTCTGCCCTGTTTTGTTTTGTTATTTTTCTAACTGGAGAGACAGCCATGAGTAACACCAGATATTTTTGAATCTTGGGATCTTGGTTGTAAAAATCTACCCGTCGTCCCCCTTTTGAATTTACACAAAGCTCAACTGATCTTTGAAATAGTCTGTATTATGAATGGTTTCTTCTTTGTTAAGGAAAACACAAAAACCTTCACGTACCATAACCAGTGATAACATTTGAGATATCCTGATGTGGAACCTGCCAAAAAAAAAGTGGTTTATGTAGTTTTAAAGGGCAGAATGAGGTACATTGAAAATACCTCATTCCTACTTGTGTAAAGGATTAAGATAAAAGGGCAAGAGGGTGGCATAGTAAAAGAGGTACACTGCTAATATTAGCAATATTATTCAGAGTAGAGTGAGATATTACGATACCAGCTTCTTATTAGAACCCACACAAAGTTGTTTTCCCATCCTACTAAGACTCTGGATTTCAGATGTAATGGAATACAGTAGACTATATAAGATATGGTATCTATCCATGTATCAAACTAAACTAAAAAAAATACTGTGTTAGGTTTAGGGAAAGATCCTTGTTTGGGTTCAAATGAGTATTTATTAGATATGAAATGAACAAGTACTCCATCGTTGTTATGGTTTCAACAATAAAAACCCAGTTAAGCATACGGAAAGATCATGGCCATGGTGAAAATAAATCAGTGTTGACTTGGATGAAACAAACAGCTGTCTGTTGTTTTCTTGACCCCACCTTGTGTGAACACTGTCACATTATAATAATGTCTCCTTGTTTCCTCAATTGCTCCTGACAGACTAGAGTCATGATTCCTACAGCTGCTAGACATCTTTGTTGCTTGAATTTGCTGTTCTGATGTCTGATTCAGTCATTTTCTTCTTGGGAGGACAGTCTGTGATAATTACACTCAGAACAAACACAACATTCGTGTTTCCTTTTGTTTGTTTCCAGTCACCCTTCCTCTTGAATCTTTCATTGCAAAACTCATGAGACATTTTATAGATAGCTGAGCAACAACAAAAACAGCCAGTGTGAACGAGGCAAAGCATTTTTTTTTCTGACTCCAGGTTTCTGAAGCTCAGTGCGGTGGCTCTAGCTGCCACCATCTTTAACCTTGATATAATTTGAACAGGTGAGTTCAGGTGAATTCACCCTCAGCTGTCCAACAACAAAAAACATGAACCCCCACAAAGGGATAATTCTTTTTGAGAAGTCTCTACATTGAAGAAGAAATGGAGACAACACAGTTTTAGATTAGATTAAGTCCAATTTATTTCATTTTCACAGTGCTGAATTACTGAAAGCTCATGATGCTCTGATATCACCCAAAATCTCTGACTATAATAAATTAAATCATTAAACATAAAAATAATAACATACATAGATATAATTGTCTATTGCAGTTTCTATAACAACACTACTACTACCATTTCTGATGTATTTCTTGCAAAATGTCCTTTAACTGCAGGCAAATACTATGAAGTGATACACAGAGACACAGTCTGTGCAAAGTGGTGCACTGTAGATAAGAAACGTGCAATAAGGTGTGACAACTTACTTTATCTGTCTTCTGTTCCTCAGGCCATGCTACCTTATTCAAACCTCAACTTATCCACAAGGGCTAGGTAGGTCACTGTCACTTCATTTCACCACATTTACTCAGATTAGATCCCCACGTGAGCTGCTACTCCGTTTGAAGAAGCATGGCTCCCAAGGGGGACAGACTACATTTACTCAGTTTGGTTCCCCACATGACAAGAAAACGAGTGCATTTCAATGAAACTGGCCCTCCAAGGTGGAAAATGGAGTTTATTCACTTTGGATCCCCTCATGATGCAAGTATGAGAACATTTGAATGAACCTCAGTCCCAGTGTGAAACTAAATTTGCTCAGTTTGGGTCGCAGACTGCAGAAATTCAAGAAGATGCCACATAAGGTAATATAAAAATCTAATTTAATAGTCAAGTAGCTGGCATTTGATATTCACAGCTAAAATAGTCGGTGACCTAGAATCACACATGTGCAGCAGTGCAGGAAAATCCTCCACTTGGTGAAATTTAGACACTCTGCAGTTTGCAATTCCAATAACTAGAAGTTGTCATTTTTAAAATGCATTAATCAGAACCCGACCTCTGAAGTGCTTAAGTCTACTGAGGCCTCAAGGTAAAACATTCATGTGTTTAAAATTTCAATTTCATTTCATTCTTGACAGGAGTTTTACTCTCCAAATTTCTACTAAAATGGAAAAGTTAAATATGTTTGGCTATTTACTTGACTATTTCAGCGCATTCTGCTACTGAAAGTTTAATCATAGAATGAAAAATATTTTGTTGTCCTTATTTGTGAAATTGAGAAAATCTGGACTCGCTGACAAAAACAAAAAGATGTCACCTACAAAAAAAACATTCATATTTCTGGGAATGTTTATGTACATATATTTTTATTTTCAACTGGAGAAAGTTGTATCCAAATATTGCAAATTTTTAAAGTAGATGAAGTTGTGGATCATGAAATAGAATAAATGACCACATCAAAACATGAATTTAACACAAAATACTATAAATTAGACAATTTGCTACATTCTTTTACATCTTCATCTAAAGAAAGACAATAAGAATGGAGAGGACTTCTATTTTAGCACAATGCCATAAGTCAGCTTTTAATGTCATGTCATGTATATGCTACGACAGGGCAATTCTTTGGAATGAGTTTTTCTCAATAAAAATGAAGTCAGGACAAATACATAGAGTCCTCAATCTCATGAAGATGGAAGGTTTATGACCACCAGCCACATGATCAGATGTCATTCTTGGACACAATGAATCCTGGATGTCTGGACATATCTGCAGAAGATTGCCAGGGAAGGATCGGGCATGCAAGAAGAACATTTCCCCAGCGGGAGTTGCAAGAGAGGACATAAGGTGTGATGTGGTTGAGAATTTGTGGCCAAATGCAGGAGACAGTTTTGACTGGCACTGCTGTACAGCTGTAGCTATGTAGTTTGTGTGTGTGTGCTGTAGTACAAGAGGTGAGTTTCTTGGTTGCATTAGTGCATTTTAGATTTTTAAAACTCACATAGAACCACATAAAAAGCTGTGATACAAACATCCAGATCCTTTTTACAGTTTTACTCTCTTCTTTTCTATCTTGTATTTCCCTGCTGCTGTAATATGAACTAACCTGACTTTGTCAGATGCTTTGTTACACTGAACCATCAGGAAAGTCAGTATTGGGAACGAGAAAGTTCTCTCTGGGTACTCCCTCCTCCCAAAGACATGCAGGTTTCTTGGTGACTCTATTGCCCATAGGTGTAAATGGTTGTTTGTCCGGTTGGTTGTCAGCCCTGTGATGAGCTCTCGATTAATATTTGGCAGGTGGCCTGCCTATCACAGGTGAACTTCAACCATTCAGATCAACAAACCATATAATGTAGTCAAACTCAGTGTTGTTCTTTGCTCATCTTTCACTGAAGGATGCTCTCCAATGACTAATGTTAGCAGCTGCTATTGTTGCTTTTAAAGAATAGTTACACACACCTAATATTAAACCATGCCTGTAGCTTATGCCATAACTGCCAATAGTTCCTCATAGGACAGAGATTAATCCGTCTCTTGAAGCCTGGCGAGATATTCTCATGTTATCTTGTGATTTTGTGAGTCCAGCTCAGTTAAATCTGAACATGTTTTCTTGTCTCTTAAAGACCTGTGGGATCTATTTTTATACTCCTTCATGTTGATTGCCCTGTCAGTTACTGTAATTGATTTGAATCACCTGTCACTACGTGTTACGCAGACGACAAGCCGCTATTAACGTATCATTAAGAAGTCAATATGTGCCGACAGTTTGATTGATAGAATAAAAATCTAAATATTGTATTGGAGTTTTGAACGTGCGCACCTCTCCTTCTTTCTAAATGTCTCCACCTGAACATGCTGAGGTGTTTTTCTTTTATTTTGACTGATGTTAGATACGTGTTGCCTCAGCCTCGTCCCCCCCGCTGGGGTTTGGATTTGTTATGTGATTCAGATTCAACTTCCTGCACCACATAGATGATTTAAACACACCGTCACAGCGGCAGACATAATGCTGTTATTGTTTCTGTAAGCATCTGTGAAACTCAAAGTGTGTATGTTTTCAGGGAGGGAATATGGAGACAGAGAGAATATTGTGTTCCTGTGTGTGTGTGTGTGTGTGTGTGTGTGTGTGTGTGTGTGTGTGTGTGTTGACCTTTCATTTAAACTTGTGTGGCTCTTACTGGGCTGATAAGGATCACTCATTATGTGGTGAGTTAGTTCTCTGCTGAGCCTTGTCACGACCCCCTAGCCACATCACAGCAAGCTGCTCATTTGTATTCATGGCTGGTTAACAGCCGGTGCACCTTTCCTCTGAAATACAGCAGGTGGAGAGAGGTGCATGAACGCACACACACACACATCATACATCTCAGTGCCTGGCTGAATTCAAAGACGGAAGAGAAGGGGTCTCGTCTGGATCCAACCTATTTAATTCATATTTTCATTTTAACAGAAATTCATTTTACATAATAAATGTGATGTGAAGTTGATTGTGATTTTGTTAAAAATTTACGTGGTTAGGATTTAAAATTTTACTTGTAGATTTATTAGTCCTCAACATTTAGACCTAAAGCAACATTGTGTAACATTTCTCCCAGAAAATAACAGATTTTAAAACATGCAACACTGACACTGTGTCTCTGTCATTCATACATCTGTTCTTTCATTTGAACTTTGTGCTCCGGCTTTGTGCACCACCAACTATTTCACTGATTTTGGTGAAACTGGATCATATTTTATGGAGAAAATGTTTTCTGGTTTTCCCTCTGATGTCCTCCGGCTGCTTCGCCTCAACTCTCTGTGATTTACAGAGTTTCCTGATGGACAGTGAAGTAAACTGCTGACAGCTGTAGCTGCTGTTAGCTCACGTTAGCTCAGTTTGCTGTCCGGACTGTGAGTTCAGAGCACCAGGAGGGTAATGCTAGTAACTGTACCACAGGCATTTTGGACCACCAGGAAGAAGAGGAGGTTTACAGGCAGCCTTTCTGTATAGTATGCTTTTAATGTGAAAAAACATCAGGAAGTTGACATAGTTTAACATCTACAAGGAGTAAAGAGGAAACGACTGGACTCAATTACAGCATGAAAACATTATTTCTGTTAAAGAGAAACTCAGAGCAGCACAGTGATGATATAACATGAATTAGTGCTGTGGAAATATACATTTTACTAAATGTATTGAGCTATTGTAGTAGGCTGCAGGTAATTCCACCCCTATTGAACTCATTTGTTTAATTTTGCAGCCGTGTGAGGATGAAATCAGCCGACTTATTGCTGATATCATCGTGAGGATGGCGTGAATCAAAGTGCATGATCTCAACTTTTGGTTTGAGAACATCCAAAATGACTTTCTTTAATTGCGTATCTGTGCACATCTATACAGATAGGATAGGATGTCGAATATCCAAGACAAGCTTTAAGTCAAACCACATTCAACAAATCATGGTAATTGGAGCCAGTTGAGGTAGTCCAGGCGTGGGATCAAGGACTGCTGCCTGTGGAGGTCCGGGCATGTTCAAACTTTGAGGAAAGCCCAGGCCAGATCCAGAAACTGCTGGGAGGGATTTACGGATCTAAGCTGGCCTGGGAACACCTCAGGATCCCCAAAGATGAATTAAAGGATGCAGCTGTGGAGAAGGACTTCTGGTCTGCTCTGCTTAGTTTTCAGACAAACCCTGATAAGACACTAAGAATGGATGTATGGTTGGATAATGGAGGACTACAAACATACAGCCAACGTTGTTAGCTACGTCCTCTTAGACATAACTTCAGCCTCCACCGTGAGTCATTTATTCAAATAGTGCTTCAGTGTTATTAACCGGTGAAATTCGAGTAAATTTACATCGTACGACTCTTGGAAGTCTGCTCCTGCAGTTTCTCTGGAAAATGTGTCAGCGGTTTAATTTGGTTCTGATTACGCGATCGTCCTTCAATCAGAGGCCCTGCTGAAGTGTCTTTATGCGAGACACTTCACTCCTAGCAGAGCTGCTGACCTTCCTTTGGTCGAGGGCGAGCCAAAAAAAAAAAAAAAAATTCACTTCAGGGGAACAAGGATGTAAAAAGAAATTAAATATCACTATCAAAATGAATGAGTGGATAATTAAACAAATGTTTGGCATGAAAAAAAAATGGTTTTATATTCTCATTTCCACTTTAGTACTACTCTTTTCTCTCTCTGTACTGCAGTGTGTGCTTTATGTACATACACAGAGCGGAGGCAGCCCACCACAGTCCATTACCACCAAAAAACGAAATGAATTTTAAAGAGCATCATAATTCAGTCCTATTTTCTCCCTGAGCACAAACATGTGCTGTATGGGGTCGGTGCTTAGAATTGCTGATTTTGTCAGGGTAGCAACAGTTGTGGAGCACAACCTGTACTTGAAACAAAATTGGAAATAAATCCGAGAGCTGCCACGAAGCAGAGAAATCAATAAATCAAATACAAGTTTTTACTACTCTACGACTAAAACTGACAAAAGGTACTTCACACACTAGATGCAAATCGTTACAGATGCTTGTGCGCATCTAATTTACACATTTTATCTTAATTCTTTGTTGCATATACATAAAATTAGCTTTAACAACAATGTAGGAATGTAACATAAACATCATTGCTTTAACATGTTTCCTGATCTGTCACCTGATATTTTGCCAACTAAAACTACTGGATTTAAGGAGCGAGGGACTATTGGTAGAATATGGGAAATACAAAGCATTTGTATTTAGCCGTTTTGCTTCTCAGAAAGTGTCATTGTTCACACAGCTGCAAAAGGTTGCGTGTCAGGAAACAGGTAATCTTAAAGGTCCAGTGTGTAGGATATAGTGACACCTAGCAGTGAAGTTTGCAGACTGCAACCAAAGATTGCTTACGTCTACTGTTCTGCACTGTGCTGCTCATTTTAAGGCAACGAAAACACAGCGATTCTTATTTTCAGGTGATTATACAGTAATGAAATTCACAACTACAAACTAGAGACTAAGGGAGTTCAGAGGATGATGGTTTCCCAGGGTGCTTAAGAGCTCACCTAATTGCCAGAAATCTCGAAATATCAGAAGGGTTTTTATACTGATGTGGTACTTTTGAAAGATTTTTGACCTTTTGTATCAACGCTGAAACTACTGCAACAACTTATGAGACATAATAGAGCATAGATATAGAGAGTTTCTTCAGTTGTAATGTGGCAAAGCCCTATACACTTTCTAAATTTTGTTCTGGTCAGGTCAGTCTCATACACTACATGCTGTGAAACAATCGCAGAGAAGAAGAAGGTAGAGCAGACTGAGGGAGATCAAGAAGGGTCTGAAATAATGATGAACGCAGATTAGGAAAGAAATCTATGAAAATTAGAAAGTTAGGAGACAGACACAGAGTAGCTAATCTCTGGGAGAAAGATAAAGAAAGAGGAGAAGAAGAAGGAGGAGGGCGCCTTTACATGAAAGACCACATGTGATCAGAGTAAACTCTCAGTGTCATTAGGAATCAGCAAACTGATGGAAGTGAAAAGCAGCCTTGTTAGCCAAGAACCGAACCTTTCTCACAGTACTCGTCCTGAGTGTGATATCACACACTTCAAAAGGAATAGTTTGAAATCACCATCACAAATCCAGCAGCACAGCATGACTGCTAAAAGCTGACATGTGATTATCATCTGTCTTCCATTGTGATGTATCTCGATAATCATCTTCATACATATATTCAAGTAATGAGCTATTAAACTAACAATGAGCCAGTAAACCTTTCACTGATGTTTCCATGGCAACACCTGCAAAATCAGTGAGACCCAATCACTTAGTGCCTAATTAATTTGTCACATCATCATTGATTTAAGTAATAAAACATAATAGCACTGTGGCCACAGTGCAGCAGTGAAAATATCATGGTATGATTTTTGATGACAAACAAGCTTCCCATATGTTTGATGACAGAAAGCAGCAGATCACGCCGACCGTTTAGATGATGAACACTGCTTCATGTCATTCACAATGAACGCATCTGACATCTGCAACTAAAAAAAAAAAAGCTTGGCATCAGGAACAGGTTCCTGATTAGAATTGATTCAAACTGCATAAAAATCTGGGAACATAATGTGTTTCAGTTAAGTCAAGATAAGATAAGATAAGCCTTTATTGATCTCCAGGAGGGGCAGGGGGGTTAAAAGTGTCGTACTAGCCTAAACACAGAGAACTAAGTCCAGGTAAATTAAGAAAAAGGTTAATAAAGAAGAGTGAAATGATATTATGATGCAGTGTAGTATGACAGTGCCTCAAACATCCATCCATTGCTGCAGCATGGTGAGTGTTTTTCTCTTTAGTCCTGATAGAATAAGCCAATTTGTCCTCAAAACATTGGACATTAATCATCGATATTTCTTAATTTTTCACAAAAATGCACACTACTTACCTCACAAAGTACCTTTTTGCTTATGCAAGATCACTCTTAGTAAAAGTCTAACTGCACTAATGCATTTTTTTTTTTTTTATGCATTTCAAAGAGGCAATCAAATCCTAACCCTATCTGAGATGTTAAATCTCACACTGATAATGTGACATGCGCTCTGCGTGACGCACTCTGCTCAACACTGATTCAAACTCAGACGCAACATCGCCTCCTGTAACACGGAGTCATCTGGACTTGCAGACTTCTATCCTGCAGCCGCACTGTGCAAATGAAGTTTTGAGAGGTCTAATGAGACTGCAGCCTAATGAAAATATATATTCTATTATTTTCTTGCAAGTGTGAATATTGCTGCTGATGAATGCGTTTCAGGCTGCAAATTATTCTACAGAGGGAATTAAAAAATAATACCTGCAGGCATGTTTTGTAATTTAAATAGGTATAAATAAATTACCTTGGAACTTCAAAAACACTTTCTCTTCTTGTTAGCTTGATGGCAAAACTGAGCGGAAAACAAAACCTCTCTCTCTCTGTCTCACATCACGCAGTTGTTGTACAGCATAATGAAGCAGCGCTTCAGTCACTTGATGATCCCGTAGGTGTTTAGCCTGTTTCCATTGGAGCAGCAGACCTTTCTGACAGCTTGTCTCAACATTATGTTGGACACAGATGGGAGAGACAAAGGACAAACAGCAGGGGACGGTTTCAAGCAAAAGAAAAATGAAAACAGCGGATTTGATTTACTGTCATATGCCGTGTTAAACCTTGAACAATAGTGAAATGTATCAGATTGTTAGGACTTCCTCTCACTGTGATCTGCTTCTCCTAAAGCTTCTGTCTGTGACAGAACATGTCCTTATGTCTGAATATGTCTTCTCCTCTATTTATCCTTCCCTAAAGCTTCTTTCCGTCTTCCTCTGCCAATCTGCCTTTTAAGAGCTCTTTGTCCTCCCTCTTTTCTTTCTCTCACTCTTCACCACCCTCTGCCTCAGATATACCTTTTCTCTCTTTGTCTGTTTCTTTGTGGAAACAGACAAAAACATTGTCTGATTTAATCCCCAGTAGGCAAAGAAGCCCAGCTTCTTCTTTTTTTTTTTTCTGAGGCAACTGTTCAACCTAAGCGATTGAGGACACGATGACAGCAGCTGTTTTTAATACTCGTGCATGTCCTTTGGCTTTGCAAAGATTTAATCGTGTCTTTAAATTCAATATATGGAATTCAGCCCGGCCGAAAAGAGCCCTCAAACCTATACGTGCTTCTTTCTGACTAAATTGAGTAAACTAATTTCCCCCCTTCCTCTCTGCAGGCGGCATACTGTTAATCCAGTTTACATGCATACATATGAAGTCAACTCAGAGATGAATTATCATGAACATTACTTTAAGCATGCCATAAATAATCTAATCTTACCTGAATGTCCTGAATTCTGTAGCTGTGTAACAGAATCATTTATATAAGTGTGTAATTAAACATCCTAATTCACAGCTGTGCCTGGAACAACAACCATCATCGAGCTGATAGCGAGCTTACAGTGACACCGTGATCCTTTTAGATCAGAGTTGAGAACAGTCAGAGCTGGCTCATGCATCATATCTCAAAATGAGCAACAGAAGTCAAGCATTACACAAAAAAGACTTCCAACACAGTAATGCAGCGATACTAATTTAGTTTTCTTAAAACACTGCAAACACCTACTGGGCTCAATCCCACTCAGCACGGCCTTGATCCATTTTGGCTGTGAACCAGCCGACAAGGCTGATTGTGTCCATTCTAAACAATGGGCGGCTGTACCAGAAGCATCCCAGAGAATACGGTCAAGAATACGCAGCTATTTTTGCCACGCCGAGCTGCACAGAGCAGATTAAGCTGGTCGGAAGTCGGGTATAGAGAATTTGGTAGATTTTCAAAATAAAACATGCTCATGAATTCACTCCTGATCGTGAAAACAAGGCAAAAGGGAAACTATTTAAGTATGTGACCTGCTTAGTCATGGCAGAAGCACATGTATCAAGTAAAAATGACCAAATCTGAGCAAGTTAACAAAGTCTGGTCGCTTCTGAAACACGAAGGCACGTGGCGAACGGACCAAAACAGCGTTATGACCACAACGTTACAGACAGATGAAATGGACAGTGAGTTCAAACTGATGGGTCTTCTGTTCACTTGTCTCAGCTTGTTTGATGGTTTCAGCTTGAAAGTCGACAAGAGACACCGAAGAGAACCAAAACACTCAGCTAAAAGGGGCCCAAAGGCTGCAAAGGCTGCGGTGCATAGTGTGATTCTCAGTGTGTTTGGCATTACAAATGATCCTCACTCATTTGATATCAAACACACTGCTTCATAAAAGGTTTCAGAATGCATGGAAGCTGCTCCAGTCTGAGTGTTTTGTTCGTTAAATGTTGCACAGTCATGGATGTGTGTTAATTGGGTATCTTAAAATGTTACACAGAATGTCAGGATGGAGGGCACGAACAATCCACCTTAACAATATCTCTAATGCATGTCAAATGAGTCAATGTGATCTTTTTTGTGTGTGAAATCAACCAGTATTTAAGTTTTTTTTTTTAAGGCTGGCAGCGAGCGAACATTGGCACTCACTTCACAGGTGAAGCCGTTCAACACACGTGTGCACGACGCTTGTCTGGCGTGTGTGCAGAGGCGTTGATTTTGTGATTTTTGCACAGTAATTCAACAGCTGCTGCTTGAGTCGTGACTTGCACTTACACTGCGAATACACAAAACCACCCACTGACACACGCTGACACACAGGCGCAGGCGAAGACGCACAAACACACATTAAAAAGTGTGGCGACCATTTGCTGCATGCAAACACGCTCATATACATACATCCACTCATCCAGAGCCAGTCACAGCATACAAAGGCAGTCAATCACAGACACAGCCAAGTCTTACAGGGATACACACAACTACACACACACACACAAACAAATAGACACGAGTTGCAAAGTGAAGGACTGAGAGTTTGACCTTTTCTGCCGTCACAGTTTTTTGGTCATATTTCCATCTTGCTTACATTCCTCTCTTTAACGCTTAATAACCTTTCATGTTAACATCACAGAACCATGATTACTGGCTTTAACTAAAGAGACTTGTACCATTAAATGTCTAAACAACATTGTAACAAGGGTCATATTGTGGTCACACCACCCGAGGACCAACACGTTGACAAAAACTGTAATTTAGAACTGACCTTAGCCCGTAACATCAAAAATAAATCATCCATCCAACAGAATATGAAGAGGGATTTATTAAAATGTAGATGACAGACTGAATAGTAGGTTAATAATCCCTTCATGAATCACTCATCTATATATACAGTGAAGTAAACTGCTGCCAACTGCTGTTAGCTAATGTTAGCTCAGTTTGTTAGCCAGACTGTGAGCTCAGAGCACCGGGGGATTGTTAGTGTTTGTACCACAGGCGTTTTGTACCACCGAGAAGAAGAAGAAGAAGAAGAAGAAGAAGAGGTTTACAGGCAGAGGTTGAAACATAGAACAGGATGTTGATAGAGGAAGCTTGGGGACAAAACGAGAAGGTGAGCGAGCAAGAAGCCGCCGGACAAGAGTAAATCTGGGACTGACTTTTAGTGGTTGGTGAGAGCTTGGTGAAATAAAAGGCTGAAAGACAGACGCCGAGCTGGGCTGACTGCTGTTGGACTAGTCAGTAATATTTGCTGGCTGCTATGTCTGCTGTTGGTGACCTTGTTGATGTTAGCAAAGTTGTCGACTCGCTAGTTTTTGATCAGAACAAATACTCAAGTACAGCTGAACATATTTACCACAGCGGGATCACACTCTGAAACTCGGGGCGAAAAATTGCAAAAATACAAATATGTACTGCTTTTAACCTGTTAGATACACGTGCAGCACACACATGTATACAGGTAGTTACAAGACTATGCTCACACACGCAAGAAGTTCTACATAACCAACACAAACAGAGCTAAGTCGGTCACACAGCCACATGCATGCACACATTCACTGATCCACACATAAAAGACACACAAAGACACAGACAGAGGCAGACAGTGACACACACACACAGTCACAGGCAGGCGGTCTCTCTCACACACACACACACACACGTATACACAGAGCGGGAACAATCATGTCTACTTTGTTTTGCCTCCTCTTCCACTGAGGAGTGACATTTCGAGGGGCTCGGCGGGGTGGGGCTGAGGGGGCAGGAGGAGGTTCAGCGATGAAAAAACACAAGTCAGGAACAAAAAAACAGAGACAACAGAGTGTCAGAGAGAGAAAGACAGTCAGGAGAAAAATCTGTGTAAAGTTAGAGGTAGATAGGTCCTGTGCTGCCATGCTGAGTAAAAGAGAGGCAGAGACAGCCAGAATCTAAAGAGACAAAGAGGGAGAGGGAGGGAACGTAGGCAGCATTAATTAGGTTATTTCAGCAGCATTAACACGACATAGCAAGAAGTGAAATAACAAACATTATGCAGCTGACTATTCCAACACTGGAAGGTGCTCAGTGGAGAATATGACTGGAAACTCCAGCAGAATTAACTCTGTGTCCCACAAATTACATTTATACAATACTAATTTGTATTAAAAGGCTACTGGCAACATTTTGTTCCAGTGAAGTGAAACATTTTTATGCCACAGCACGAGGAAGTTGTTGGAAGGCAGTCTGTGGTTGGGATACAAATCATGTGTCTCAGTTCTGGTTAGACAATTAAATTAATAGATCAGGGAAATCCATCTTGCCTCATGCTTAAAGCAACATTGTGTAGAAATTGGTAATTTTGCAATGTAGCACTCTCAGATCCAGGGTGTAATACCACCATGGTAAATATGGATATTTGTTCTGATTACATTACTTCTGATCAAAAACTAGCGAGTCGACAACTTTGCTAACAGCCAGACATCAACAAGGTCACCAACAGCAGACATAGCAGCCAGCTAATATTACTGACTAGTCCAACAGCAGTCAGCCCAGCTCGGCGTCTGTCTTTCAGCCTTTTATTTCACCAAGCTCTCACCAACCACTAAAAGTCAGTCCCAGATTTACTCTTGCTCATTTTTTCTGTTGATCTTCCTCCGTCAACGTCCTCTTCGGTCTTTTCTCCTTTGCCATTATGTCCATAGATTGCTGCTGAGCCTGGTTACATTGCCGCTTGCCCAGCTCCGGTTCTGGCACGACACCCAGTAGTCCAAAACGGCTCCCTTGGTGCTCTGAGCTTTGATTAGCTAACAGCAGCTACAGTTTTCAGCAGTTTACTTCACTGTCCATCAGGAAACTCTGTAAATCAGAGTTGAGGCGGAGCAACCTTTTCTCCGTAAAATATGATCCAAGGTGGCACAGAGTGAGAATGAAAGAGGGACCAATCGCCTGTCGTCAGTGTAGTGTCAAAAATATTTAAAACCTTTTATTTTATGGTCGAGAAGTTACGCAATGTTGCTTTAAAGTCAGGGTTGAGATATTCAGTATTTAACTATAATCTTACCCTACGCTCTAATCAAGTGTTTTGAGTTCCTTGAACAAAACCATTAAAAGTTAAAAGGTATCTAAACTCGTTCCCAGTAGACAATTCTGCAGTAATTTACAGCCAGTGCCAACATTCAGTGCCAGCGCTGGAAGTACTATCCCCACAAAACATATTAACCAATACAAATGAGTCGTTTAGGAATGCAATATTTAGGAGAATACATGTATATTTACCCCAGCATCATAAAGGGATTGAAGAAACACCACAGATTATTGTAGCTGAGAAAAACTGTGAGTGTGATATATGTGAAAATATTTAATAACCTCTTTACAAAATGTGTTGTATAAACAAGTTTCTTTAAAATTTAAACACGCACTCTTTAGATATGTGTAAGACGTCAACAGGAGAAGTTCTCTGCCTACGATAAGCACATTTGTAGTGCGCTGCATCATTCTTAGTGTTAGAATATATTCATGGGATGAGGTCACATATAAAGAAGATGTGCCGTATCCTGAAAGAAAATGTGCAGCAACACAAACAGATCAGAAAACAATGCAGGCTGATGTCATACAGATCATTCTGGAACTCTGGAAATTGTGAGAGTCAGTCGAGGATAGTTTGTATAGATTGTGCAGGCGTCCGGCTTCAGCACCCACCCAGTTGGCTGAGACTGAAACCCTTTTGAGTTGCGAGAAACGTTGAGTCTGCCGACTGCTGACACTGAGGATTGTCTAGGAGTGCATTCATATCAGGCGCGTATTCAAACTCTGGAGGTGGATGTCAACATTTCATCGCCTGCAGTTATTGAGGCTTGGAAAGCTCGGCGTAACAAAATGAAGCAAACTCAGAGTCAAGATGAGGTAAAATTCTTTGCTACCTTCGAAAAATGATCAAGCTACAGCCACAAGTGATGTTCATATCAAGCTGTGGTCTTCATTGATACAACAGAGGAAGCAAAGAGCAGCAAAGATCAAGTCCATCATGGCTGAAAACTTTGTTCACTGTGGGCATGATCACATCCTAAACTGTCACATGTTGCATCTTTGGAGGCCACAGCCCCATCAGCTCATGACAGATGTTGAGGATGGAGTTTGATGTACAGTCCTCATCCACCAGCTCCGCCTCTGGCCCCCCTCAACCTTACAACAGAGCTCACTCCAGTATATGGAGACGTTGTCAAGGTTTAGAGATGATAACCTGAACACCGTCAGCATTGTGAGAAGGAGAATGAGGTGTGAGAGTGGGTGTGAAAATGTAGTTGTGCATTAAATATTTGTCAGTGTTGTGCTTCATAGCCTTTTTCTTCTGCACTGTTTTCCAACCTGTAACACTGAAAGGACATCAGCCGGCGCCAGAAGGCACTGAAACCTCAATTTTTAATTCGTCCAACATCAAGTACTCGTTCTTCCATTCATTTTTTATTGTTTTCATTGGACTTTAAAGGCCAAAACATTCAAATGTATTTTAGAAATAAAGATATGCACACACCAAACAGTCCTTCAACAGCATCTTTCTTAAAGTGGTGTGATGATGTGAAATGTAAAGCTCTGAACTTCACCTGATTTTGCACTAGCTAAGATATTGTTAAATTATGAACTGGGCAAAATTTGCACTGATGGTTTGAAAATGTAATCGTTTTAGGACTGAGGATAAGTTTCTCCACAGCTTCTCTGTTACTCTTTAACCTCCAGACCTCTCCACTGTTCTGTTAGAGGCTCATTGTGTTTTGTCTGTTTGTTTTTTCTAAAGATTAGTTTTAACCAATTTTCTCCAAAAATATATTTTTCCACATATTTAAATGTCATGACTTCAGTTTGGGGTCATTTCACGGTGCTTGGAGCTCAAAAAGTAACAATAAGAACGCTTTTCTCAGTACACAAAGACACTTTAGAGGATAAAAATGATCAAAATGTTAAAACAGTACACTTAAAACAGAAGTTTGGGGAGGGGGTAGCTATGGAGAAGGCTATGTGGGGGTGATGCGGTCACGGGTGGGGGTGTGGGAGAGCAGGCGAGCAGCAGTGTTTTGGATGGCGTGCCGTGGAGGATGCTGTTGCAGTAGTCTATCCTGGAGGTGACGGAGGTCGGATGAAGGTTTCTGCAGCGGAGAAGGAGAGTGATGGGTGGAGTCGGGCTGTGTTTTTCAGAAAAATCTGCTGAGGTAGACCTTGAGATGTTGACGAGAAAGCTCTGGACGAAGCTGGTAAGTACTTCTTTAGTGAATATAACTAAAACATGTAACAAAATCAGCACAAAAACAATAAATACTAGTTCCTCAGCCAATGGAGACTTATTAAATTAAAAATATATTCATTTTTTTACATACTAATGAGTCCTGATTATGTTTTAAATCTATAATCCTTTCACTGGCCTGTAAACACAAGTCACAGTGTGTGTTCATGCATTGGCATGCTTGTATAATGGTTTCTATTTCGAGCAGGTTGGATTCACTGGAGGTAAATGACAGCTCTGGTGTGTGGAGATGAGTGAGGAGGAGCTGAATATGTGGCTCAGGAATGTGCTGCGTTGGAGGTTAACACACTGAATTACAATCAGGATCAGCGCGTAGCCTGGAAACATGTACAAGGAATGTTCCATGTTAACACAGCGCTGTGAAATGACAACAAGCGACAAGAGCACGCACAAACAAGGAGTAATACAAGACCATACGAGACGTTTAGGGGCGCCCAGAGACGCTCATGTGAAAGGACTACGAGGCATTCACAGACAATCAAGGAATTCTTTAAAGAGACACGTCCACGTTTTTTCACAAGCTGTCAGTTGTCAGGTGCTTTCTTCTTTGTCTCTCTTTAGGTTTTTGTAAAATTGCACATAGAAATGGCAAAATTGAAAAGGTCAAAGAAAATAAACCTCACAGGGCTCATAAAACTCAAAACAGCTATAAAACCTGCAGCATGTTGATCCATTTCTTTACAGGTTTTCATCGACTTTCTTTTCTCTCCATCTTTCTTTCCTTACTTTCACGTCAAGTGACCGTCCTTTTGCGTTCTCCGTCTGACAAGCCTTCCTCTTTCTCTGTCTCTTTTTTCTGTTTCTTTTTTTTCTTTTTACTGTCTTGGGTTTTTTTTCCCCTCTCATGTTATCTCCGACTCTCTGTCTCTCTTTCTCGTGTCTCCTCTCGTCTCTCTCCGCTGCATAACCTTAATGTTTGGGCCTGTCAGGGGAGGCCCACAGAGAACCAATTAGTTGTAGGTTTTTTATGCTTTGCTGTTGAGACACTTTTGCAACATGTGCACTTTCACTCGCACAAAGTGTTTCTGCGTCTATCAATATTAAAATCAGAAGAAGAAGAAGCTTGTGTGTGTGTGTGTGTGTGTGTGTGTGTGTGTGTGTGTGTGTGTGTGTGCGTGTGTGTGTGTGTGTGTGTGTGTGTGTGTGTGTGTGTGTGTGAGAAACAGACTGAAGCAGAGTTGAGTGGATTGGACTGACCAGGGTAACATCGCAGTGGAACTTATTTTGAATACAGAAAATATCAAAGGAGTTTCTCCATCACGTCTTTTGAAGTGTCCATCTGTCGAGCAGCTGTATTCCTCTGAATGACCTTTCCTTCTGTCCTCTCCTCGTCCCAAACATTCAGCCTTTCCTTGCAGAATTAGTATCGCACAAACATCCAACTCACAATGGGCAGTCTTCTTCTTTGTCTCGTCAAAACCTGGTTCCTACTTTACCCACAATGCAACTTGACTCATTTAGATGTAATGTAGTCTCGGGCAGACAAGAGGAGTGGGCTGCAGAGGTGTGGCAACCTCACCTCTTTCTAACTCAGCCCCAAATGACGCCGACTCGACGTCATTTGAGGCTAAAAACAGACTTTGATGAGTAAAATCAGTGGCGCTCCCCTTTAACACTAGAATCAGGTCATTTGGCATGTAACTCTTTCAAAATAAAACTCCTACATCTCTCAGTTCATGACTTTTCCTAAAATGTGTTTATTGATCATCTAGTTATTAATTATTACTTCTAAAATTAATCTAAAATTAATGCTGTACTTTTGCTGAATAAGCCACATAATCTGAATTTTAAATTGTTATTTTGTGAAATCTTACTTGATTTTAAAAAAACAACTTCACTGCTTCTAGAAATGATGTTTTCTGTGACTGAGCAGGTGGTAAAAATGACCCCTTGTGTTAGAGCCAACAAAAATCATGAAACGGCCCAGTTTCCATAAAGACATGAAGCACTAGTGATGACACACCCATGGTGTCACATGTTCAACAAGTCCTCCAACAAGACTACACAAATATGTCCTCATCAGGAGGACATCTGTTACGATGAGTCTGTCTGCCTCCTACTTCCAGCCTCACCTGCCTGATCACCTCACCACCTGTTCCTCATCAACCAATCATCCCCCGCTGTCTTTAAGACCGGCACCACCTCCCAGATTCTGCCAGATCTTTTATGTGTGTTATGCTCAACTCTCTGTAAGTTTTAGAATCTATTTTGATTAACTTTTATTTTTCCCTGTGCTCCACAAATATCTCCTGCCGCCCGCCAGCCACGTCCAGCTCTGTTTTGTCTCCATTTCCTGTGTTTTTGGACTTCTGCCACCACCAACCCTGCACCCGCCTTTGGATTCTCTTTTCTTTACCTGCCACTGCACATTCTCTTCTGTGATCAATAACCTGTTTAAACTGATTCTGGTCTCAGACTGTGTTTGCTCTTTGGGCTTAACAACATCATATGTCAGTGCCACCTCTATGGTTAAGGTCTGATTAGGTCTACAGAAAAAAGTACTGTTTTTAAGTTGGTCAAGGTTAAAGAAAACGGCTAGTCACACTATCATTTAGCCAACTTCATGAGACACTTATGGCATGCATGAACAGGTGTACAGAGCTCAGCGTGTGACGCCATTCACCTGATTACAAGTGAGTGTAGCATTGAAATTGCTTTAAACTTTATGTTATTTAGTAGAAAAGTGATACAATTGCTTAATAATCATGAACACAGGATCATGTGTGCGATGTAAACAATAAGGAGCTCACATATTACTGCACAGTTCTTAAATAAAACACACACACACTTCCTCTCCCTTCACATCGGGGCCGCCTGGGTCCGTGCACTTTGAATCTGTTTCCAAATGGACTGAAACCAAAGCACGTTAGACACACTGGGGTGCTCTGTGTGGCAGTAGGCTATGACACACCACGTACTCAAGATGTGGTGGGTTTCGCTCCAGCTTTCTGGCATTTGTCGTCCAACTTGTCTCGTCCCTGTTCTTCCCAATTTCCTTTTCTCTTTATCTCTGTTCCCTTCTCTCTATGTCCTATTTTTTTTTTCAGTTCTTCTCTTTCATTTCAAAGTGTTTCACTGGCACCAGACTTGTCTTCCACTGCCAGAGCCTCTTGTCTCACATTGCCTCTCTAACCCTCTGTGTGTGCGTTGAACCACAATCCTTGTTAATCCCACTAGTAATGGTGTGTATTGGGAGAGGTATCAAACATGACCACTGGGGTTGGTTCTTTGGCCGAGTTATAGCCATGAAAAGCAAGGATTCAACACTGTATGTCTAACGGCTCATCAGAGCCTGCTGTGGAAAATCTCAGATTTTTAATTAAACATAAATGAACAATGTTCATATGTGTATAATATATATTACTAAAGACGTGAATATTATTAAACTGACAAATGAATACAAAATATAATCCTCAAAGAACTCAATTTACTGAATGAATATAACTCAGTAATGTTGTATTTTAAGATGGCTTCAGTAGCCGAGAATGTTACTGCTGTTGACCTACATGAAGGAGCTCGTGCCATCTCCTGTAGGGCATATTTGACTGCTTGATAAGTGGACCTATATTTTGTCGACATTACACATCCGAGGTTATCATCCATATTTATCTGGTTCAGTATGTCAGCTTCACATGCTTCAATCAGATAAACCCTGCAGAATCTGTGCACCAGCTGTGTCGACCTTCCTTCGAAAAAGATGCATTTTAATGTGTTTTAAATTAAAGATATGAGGCAGATGTGTGTGATTTGAGGAAAAAATAGTACAGTCAGTAGTGGGATGAAAAAAGGAGAAAGAAAATCTCATTTTTCAGCCAGTTTTCAAGTAACACCAAGACCAAAACCAACAGCACTATCTTATTCCTAGAGCTTTAGCTTTAAGCTAGAGCTTTATTGTTGTCCAAAACTATTAACAACACATCAGTCAGGCACAGTGTTACACTGGGTGACACTTTCCTTTATTATCATACATTTTGTGTGTTTTTAAATTAAACTATGCATTTGTGACCTCCTGGGTTGGGAGCAAGTTGCTGCCCCAAGCAAAGGAGTTCAAGTATCTCAGGGTCTTGTTCATGAGTGATGGGGGAAAATGGAGCGCGAGATGGACCGACGGGTTGGTGCGGCGCCGGCAGTATTATGGACATGGTACCGGACCATTGTAAAGAAGAGGGAACTGAGGCAGAAGGCAAAGCTCTCGATTTTCCAGTCCATCTACGTTCCAAACCTTGCCTATGGTCATGAGCTTTGGGTAGTGATCAAACAAATGAGATCATGCATACAAGTGGCCGAAATGAGCTTCCTCATTCACAGAGGTGGATTGGGCATCTGATTAGAATACCTCCTGGGCGCCTTCTTTTGCTGGTGTTTCGGGCACATCCAACTGGGAGGAGACCCCAAAGCAGACCCACAACCCGCTGGAGGGACTATATAGCCCATCTAGCCCGGGAATGCCACGAGGATCCCCCAGGAGGAGCTGAAATGCATTGCTGGGGGAAAAAGACATCTGGAGCGGCCTGCTACCACTGTGACCCAACCTCGGATAAGTGGAAGAAAATGGATGGATGGATGGATTTGTGACCTGTATGGTAGATATTTATGTCCTTCTAATGGGTTTGTGGTCCACAGGCACTGAAAGGGTATAGAGAAACTTGTTTGGTCCCATATCAATGCAGGCACTGGCATTCGCTGAGAAATGCACCACAAATCAAAAACTCCACTCACTTATTAAATTCTACTCTGACCCTCAGCATTTCTCACTTTCTTTGGCTAGTTAAAGAGTAAAACTGCAGTGGGACAAAAGGGCAAACTAAGGCAACCAAACCTGGCAACCTAAATTTAAACAATATGCCCCTTAGCTGTTCTAAAATCGCGGCCTCACATAGCTTATTGCTTTCATAAAACTGTTACCTGTCAATGTACATGTCTTCAGTGACACTTAACCAGAACGGTTGCAAAGCAATACATTGACGCAGCATTGATGCAGTCAGTAGTCAGTTATGATAGCACATCTCTTTGCTAGAACTGGCGTGTTTGACTGTCAACAGGTGTGTTTTAATTGTGCTGTGGAAGAAGCCATGGAACTGCTTCAGCATCTTCTCTCGTAGTTGTAAGATCTGAGGGATGATTCACATTTCTGCCCCATCACTGACATCATTTCTTTTGCCTCGAGGCCAGAGAGTTTAGTTCAATGGTGGTTTGCAAGTATGGTTAGTGTAGACTGCAAGCTAGATCTCTGGTGTAGTTTATGTGCTTTGGATGGAGATTAAAGGCAACATCAATTCCTCTTTCAGCCACTCGTCGACACCTAGCCCACCCAGTTAGCCATCCATCAAGACTGGAACAATCCGTTGTATAATGCTAAACTGGAGCTTGAGAGTTTTTTTCTTAGAGTGGTGTATTTCTGCATGTTTGCAGGCAAGTTTACTGAAAGTTCATTTTTGTTTCCAGAAAGTTTGTCAGTGTTTATTGACTTTATTAGACAAATTGTACGGTAGGTGTATTATATTTGGTCAATACTGTATGTAGGTGTGTTGTTAAAATGAGAGCTGGAAGGTGTTTTCCTTGTTGTGAGGTCAATATCTTTAGGGAGTATTGTTGCTCTTCTTTTGCTCAAACATGCCTGAGGTAAGACTCAATAGAGTGTGTAGGAACAGTAAGACTAAGACAGCTTTTTCCAGCATCTGTTTTATGGACTTTTTTAGACATGTCAGATGCCAGTTGTGTTTTATAAAAGGCCCCACACTGTTACACAGAGAAAGTTAGACCTGTTTCAACAAAGCATAAACATTATAAAGGTGAGTTGACCTTTTACCACCTACTGTTCTGCCTGCAGGATGCAAACACTGTGAAAACTATGGAAAACTTTAGAAGACTGTAAAGCTATGAAATATTATCTGTACTGTACGTCTTTATAGATATATAGATCTTGTCTTTTTGGTCACAGTGGTCATTTTAAAAAGTGGACAACAAGCTCTTTGTATTGGTATCCACCTGTCAATCAAAGCGTCCACGCTCTTCTGCATAACTTTAAGCCTTGATATAATTTGAACAGGTGAGTTCTATAAAAAATGTTTTTTTTAGACTAATGTGTGGAAAAATAGCAATCTGTATATGACAGAAGTAAAACTTAAGGATCATCCTCTCTTTAGTTGATGAATGTAATTGGGGTATATGGTATTTTACAGCTGGTATACAGTTATTTTATTTTATTTTTTTATTTTATTTACAGGTTTTTCTAAGATCTAACATTACAAACATACAAACAATGTACAGGTTTTCTCTTAACTTACATCAGAACTAAAGGAAACGAGGAAGATCCAGTTCATGATCCTAGTGAGTCAAATACTCAATATTTCTTTTCTTGGAGAAGGATGTGGTCACAGATGACTGCTATGAACTACAAGTGAAGAATTCTCTTTTTCTGCTGAGTAACTCGCTTGGGTACTGGGTTTAATATTGCTTTTGAAGTTTAGTTTATATTATTTATTTGAAAGACATTATTAAATATAAGATGATTACCCTCCCTGACATGACATGCGAGCGCCACATTTCTGCATCTACATGTACATGTTTTATATATGCATTCTATGCAGTCTATTTCCTGACAAATTTCAACTTGGCAGGTCAATAATTGCCCTGTTAAGTCAAGAGATAGCATTTAAATTAACTTGCAGAGTCTTTGAATGACAGCGTGAATTCTTGCTCATTGTGTAGGAGTAATATGACTGTGATGTGCAGCTCAAGAGGTGATGGAGCGTCAGGAAGGCGAGAGCCAGCAGTGCTGCGGCCGGTTAATGAGGCCAGGCCTGGCCATTGTTCCAAAAGCCCATTATTCCTCAACCCCAATAGTCCAAAAAATGTCCCATTGGCCTGAAGGCCCATTTGTCCGACATCACGTTATCCTGAAAACAAACGCTGATTGCTCTGAAGAACCATTGCTCCCAAAATACCAACCCAATATCAGACAAATGCCAGTTCCTGTATTTTCGACGCCTAAGCAAGGTGAAACGTGACACTGGTGCACTGGTATTTTCTGGTGCATCTGGTTAGATTTTCAAAATAAAGCTTACTGAGAAACATTTCAGGTGATGGTCACAGTTTAGGAACCAAAACTACTTTGTTAGGTTTAGGAAAGTTCATGTTTTAGGTTAATCTACCAGACTGTCCACGGTGCACTTTTAACTCGGGTGACGTCGTCGCACACAAACTGAGATGATTTGGTTCAGACACTGGGAATTTTTCTGTGACAGTAAAATCTCTTGAAATGTCATTTGGTGTGAAGCCAGAGAGATAATGCACATGGACCACGAACAGGTCCAACAGTCTTTGAACTCAACTGCAGCTCTTGTTTTTGTGATAACGGGCTTTTCAATTCGATGGGACTATTGTGGTTTCTAAATAATTGTCCATCACAACAATAGCATGGCACCATCATCATCAGCATCACCTACCCACGTCTCAAATAAAATCTCTCCCTCCATAAAAACACTGCTTTGGGAAGCCTCGATTGTAGAGTAGAGATGCTCTGTCACAGGGTAAATACTTCAAAATGATTCATCTTCAAGATGGAGAACACTGAACTAAGGTGGAGGTTGTGGTTTTAATTAAAATCTAAACTGAATCTTGAGTTCTTTCACTTGTTCTTTCTCCTGTACTTGAGGCTGAACTTTGGATGTAGTAGAAGTGGACTTTTTTTGTCCAAAGACAGTGCAGGAATGATGGGATCTCTCAAGGGGAAGGTTCTGCATCAAGCTCGCCTCGCGGCAGCAACACGTTCACCTGATGTTGACAGATTGCCGCTGCCTTTTTTTCCCCCTGCCAGCCTTCCACATTTCCCAGCATGCTCTACTGAGGATGTAGCCAGTAGTTGACCCAGAGCTTTCCTCCAAGTCTCTGAGGGATCAGCGAGTGTGTGTGTGTGTGTGTGTGTGTGTGTGTGTGTGTGTGTGTGTGTGTGTGTGTGTGTGTGTGTGTGTGTGTGTGTGTGTGTGTGTGTGTGTGTGTGTGTGGGTGGCCTAAACAGCAGTGTGCCGCCGGTCTGCCTCGCTTTCTCTTCGGCGAGTTGCAGGTGATGGCTCACCATCTGCTGGCATCCTGCCTAACAAAAAAAAAAAAAAAAAAAAAAGACAATCCACCGGCTCTGCTTCACATCAGACATGAGCTGATATCAGACATTCTGGTTAAACCTGTCAGCCTCAGAGCCAATTAGCTGCCCGTGTGAGAAATTTCACGTGTGACCCCATGGAATTGGAAGTAGTATCGTGTGTGTGTGTGTGTGTGTGTGTGTGTGTGTGAGCTCTTCATGTGTGAGTCATTGCGAGGACTGTTGGTCCATGTCTTACTGAAATGTTACACATATGCATTCAAGGTATCACTGGCTGTTTGTTATAATCTGTGTGGATCTATTTCTGTGTGTGTGTGTGTGTGTGTGTGTGTGTGTGTGTGTGTGTGTGTGTGTGTGTGTGTGTGTGTGTGTGTGTGTGTGTGTGTGTCACATCGCACTGGGAGGTGTGACTGATTCAACTAGACAATGACACTCATGTTCTAACAAGTTAATTTTCTCACCTGACCCAAATGAAATTATTGTTGACCATATAATTATGCTCACTGACAGACTTGTTTGTGTGTCTCTCTGTGTGTGTTTAAATTAGCTAACGATGGTAAATGACTGTTAAATGAAGCAGAAAATTACTGTCTCTTCCTGTTGCTTACATGAATGTATCCAAATACTAAAGCCTGTAATTATTTTTGCCTTTAAGGTCTAATTTATTTCATTCACACTCTTTATTTGGGTGTGTTAAACCTGTCTAGGGACATGCAGACAGGGTTGGGTCAGATTACTTAGAAATGAAGCCAGTCACTGAATACAAATGACGTGGCAGTTTGTGTAATTAGTAATGAAACACATTTGATTACTGGATTGCAATAAATGTAATCTAATCTGAACACTTTGGGATTACTTTAAAATCAAACATTGATAATACGTCACTCTATGATGTTTGGATTATTCTTGGAAAGAGAGCTGCTGCTTCAGTCTTCCATCTTGACTCAACACCATTGATTGGCGTGAACCCAAAATAAACAGATGCTGTCTTCTGATTTGAAAGAAATGGATCAAAAGGAGGCCGCAATAATTACATCATGAGGTTGATTTTGTAAAATCAGTCTTCTATCACCAGAACCACCACGTGCTATATGTTTGTGTCTGACATTATTTGGGTTCATGGTAGTTTTGGGTTTGTTGAGATGCTTCAACAAATCACTATTATGCACGTGAGTATGTGTTTGACAGCATCTCAATAAAAGGTCAGTGGCAGTACTTTTGCTATGAGTGATGAAAGATATCTTTTTCCTCAAAGGGACTGTTAAGCTAAACGGCTTTCCACATATATAATGAACAAAGTCTCCAACAGGACGCTCTGTGGACAGTACCATGACGTTCAGCTCTCAGGTGTTTAGAGATAGTGGAGCAGGAAATGAGCTCCCATGCACGGCTGGATAAAAGTAAAAGAAAAGTAATGAATGTATATTAATTCTGTCTCACAGACAAACATTGCAAATCGCTCATTGTCTGACTTACACATATATCAGTGCCTCCCCCACCAAACACACACACACACATACACAAACGCAGGTGGGCCGCATAAATAGGAGACATTTTAATAACAAAGATATTGCCTTTAATTCAAAATGTTAAGTGTGGTGTCATTCGTCAGACAGAGCTAATGACCTGCCCACAATGGGAATGAAAACGTGAACACGGAGAGGTGACAGAGACAGAGAGGAGGAGAAAAAAGGGAAGATAAATAGATGGAGGCAAGAAAAGAGAATGACAGAAGAAAAGAGACAAAGGTCGGGAAAGAAACAGAGCAGAAGAGAGACTAAGCAAAAAATAAGAGAGAGAAATAAAATAATCTGACACAAAGAGAGAATCCAAGAAAAGACACAGAGACAAAGAGAGACAGCGACAACAGGATTTGCATTCAAGCTCTGTCAGACTCTTCTTTCAGCCTATTAATTAAAGCCCATCCTGATTGTTCTAAAAATGAACCAGCCAGCCGGCAGACAGCCTCACACATCATTAAGTCTCTGATTACATCTACAGCAAGTATACGGCTTTTTTAAAAAGGAAACAGAAATGATTACAGCTACAGCGATTAAATAAGGCAGAAATCGTCGCATGTGCTGTCAAGTCAACAGCTATTACACAGGCCTGAAAAAACAATGACAGTGATGCTGATTTGTCCTCTGATATCGCAGAGAGAGAAGGCGAGAAATGAGGGAGGCAGGGAAGAGAAGGCGGGTATGAAGGATAAGAGATATGAAGCGAAGCACCACCAAAGAGAGACCAAAAAGAGAGAGATAGATTTGGAAGAGAGAATCAAAAGGCCTAACAAGCCAACAAAGTGCGATAGACAATTAGCTTTCCATGAATTCTCAACATCTGTGAGTGTCTTTTTATTCTCTATTTCCACAGCATGAAATGAGACCGGAGACACGGATCTCTCTCCGAGCCAACGCCGGCCCGCTAATTAAGCGGTGCAGGCCGAGCTCTGGAGTGCTATTCTCCCATGCCATCTTTGTTTCTTGGAGGCTTTGGAAACAAATGTGCTCTCTGTAGCTCATTATTCAAGACAGAGAATTCATTCATGAACCGAGAATCAAGAAAACAACATTACATTTTGGCCCTGAAACTAAACAGTGTTGTTACTCGTGTCTTGTTACAAGTTTGGCAGCACGAGAATCCAAGCACTGTAAAATGAAACAGAAAACAAATAAATAAAAAATAAATAGATAGAAAATTCCCTCTCAGCATCCAGACTGTGGTTAAGTGTCTGCACTCGAGTTAACGTCAGTAAATGTTTCTTAATCAAAACGGACCGTGATCTTCACCTAACCTTAACCAAGTGCTGCCACGATCTAAACATGACACAAAGAATATGAATGACGCATCAGTCAACATGTATTGCAAGATTGTTGTCGGGGAAACAAATACACTGTCAGTGAAGATTTTACTGATACGTTCAGTATGAACATTTATGCCCTTTGCAAGGTACGTTTAAGAACACGTACTCACTATGTTCATAGAAAACATCAGTCTGCATTCAGTTTCCATCAAAACATATTTGCTTGTGTCAATTAGTTTTATATGAACAGAGTTTCAAGGAGACAAGGCTGATTGCTGAAATTTTGTATCCTGGGTTATAACAAATGGTCATTCGTATAAGATTTTAAACAACAGGAAGCAGTTTGATGAGAATGTGTCACAGACAGGTCTGTTGATTTTCCAGAGTTCAGTTTTCAGATGTCATTTTGTATCTTGTAATCTTTAATTACAGACTTTGCACACCAAAAACAAAATTCTATTCACCTCCATATTTGTTTGGCTTCAGGACTCTCAGAGGCAGACACAGTGCTAGACACTTGATACCAGTACGCGTTTCTTTGGGTGTCAGCTATCGTTGCAAATTTATATGCAATGACAAACTAATGGAGACACCATCAGTTTGTGAGATCAAGTGTCCACTTGTCCTTTGGACTCGAGCCATGCAGTGTAAATAAATCCAAAAGTTTCTCTGTTTGACATGTCGGTAAACTTCCTGAGCTGTGGTGCATTGAGGGTTGCAAGTGTTGAAGGTCAAAGTGGCTCTGCATCTTGGTTATAATGTAATTCACATGGCCTGATGCGCGCACACACACACACACACACACACATACGGACACATGTGAGTGTGCATTTGAGAGCGAGAAGCGGTGTGTCAGTGTGTCACAGAGGAACCAATAAATGGAAACTTTGATGGCTCAGACCACAGGAGACACACACACATAGGACTTCAAAGACGCTCAACCTGCCACTGCTCACACTTAGTGTGTGTGTGTGTGTGTGTGTGTGTGTGTGTGTGTGTGTGTGTGTGCACACTGAGAAGAGGAAAAGCATTGATCCGGAGAGGATAGGTATGGTGGGATGAGAGAAGATGGAGGGGAGGGAGGGGATTTGGGGAGAGATCTGAACCTCGGCAACAGCAGAGATAACGTCGGCGGTGAATCTACATGAAGAGGTGGTAAAAAGGTTTAGCAGCATCAGAAGCTCACTGAAGGTCTGATGTAAAAAATATAAAGAATTAAGAAACTATAAGTGATAAAATCTCACAATAATCCTCATAAAGCAGCAGAAATACTAAATTATTCAAACTCAACTCAAACACTAAAAACAAGCAATGTTCCAGTCCTGATTGCAGACATCAAGTAAAAGATATTAAAAGATATAAACATGGTGTAGTAACCAAAGCTAAACCTGTAAAGGCTGAAGCGTTTCTCTCTAGGGGTTGTGGCATGAGTAGGTGGTGTGAGCATTTACTATGTACAGGAGCACCAGTATTACGTGAAGGTGATCGTAGCCATTTCAGACAATGTTTGGGATTCCACTAGAGATGGCACAGCATGTTTCCGAAGTGTAAAATAATGTAAAGAATACCGACTGAAACAGTACAGAGAATCTGGTCAATTTTCAAAACACCCTGGGCAGACTTCCAATCATAAAAACAAACAAAAAGGAAACAATTTATTGACGTAGCATACTTTCTCATGGTAGAAGCACATAAACCAAAGGATCTGAATCTGAAATCTGAGCAAATGAACAAAGTCTGGCGGGCAAAACGTTTCTGAAACGCTTCTGGTGTTGGTATTAAGCCATGTGGCCATGCAAATTCAGCATGCAATACAGAAACCACACTTCTTTGACGCCGAGTCCACCATCTGCACCATCCAGTCATCATTCAGAGCTGTGGAGACAAAACAGACTGATAATTATCAAGACATGTGGTATGGGAGAGCAAGCAGAAGCAGAGAAAGGGAGATGTATTTTTTTCTTTTTTGTAACTGAATCTCAACTTTGTAACAATAAAAAACTGTAATAAAACTCTCTGGATTCTGAGGCCATAGCTGTGCAGTAATTGAGGTTCAAAGAGAGAAAGTTGAGAGAGAGCGAGATCCTGAGAGGTCATGGTGTAAACTTAGCAAAAAAGGAGTGAGCAAGACTTTTCTGCAGTCACACTCCTGCATTAGATTTATGTGTGTATAGGTGTGTGTGTGTGTGTCTGGGCCTGTGTGCGGTCGATAACACATGACCTGACACAAAGCCATATCCCTCTGTGACTAACAACAAAGACAGGTAGAGGAGGAAGCTGAGAGGGCAGGAGGAGGAGGAGGAGGAGGAGGAGGAGGAGGAGGAGGAGGAGAGGGGAGTGGAAGAGAAGGAGAGAAAATGTGAGAAGTGGCAAAAGGAAAGAATGAAGAGGAAAGAGAAGAGGGGGGATGTGAGAGCAATTTTGATAACAAATGACCTGCCACAGAGTCCATAGACCTGTAGCAGGGACTGTTGGAGGGAGAGAGACTTTGGACAGTGGCTATTATCACTTCAAAGCCTCACTGGGGAGTTGGAAAGTTCTCATTGACTTGTGTAAGGTAAAGATAGACTGGTATTTCTTCTACAAGCAGTAAGTGGTGCAGAGTACAGGCTTCTCAACTGCCATTTACCCTATGTGACACAAGAAAACAACAAAAAAACGAAAAAAACACGTATTTGAAGCACGGAATGAAATTCTCTGGGGAATAGCATTAAAGCAACATATAGCTACTACTTAAAGGTCCGGCGTGTCAGATTTAGGGAGATGAGCACGTCTCTATGATGTCATGCCGCACCGGAATGTGTCACCGGTGCTTTGAGCTGTTTGGAATCTGCACTAGATACACGTTGGGAGTGTGTTGCTGCCCAAAGCGAGGGAGTTCATTTATCTCGGGGTCTTGTTCATAAGTGTTCGGAAAATGGAGCATGAGATGGACCGGCAGTTGGTGCAGCGTCGGGAAGTTGAGCCACAAGGGAAAGCTCTCGGTCTTCCAGTCCATCTACATTCCAACCCTCACCTATGATCGTGAGTTTTGGGTAGCAACCGAAAGAAGGAGATCACGGATACAAGCGGCCGAAATCAGCCTCCTCCGCCGGGTGGTCAGGCTTAGCCTTAGAGATAGGGTGAGGAGCTCGGACATCCGGGGGAGCTCCGAGTAGAGTTGCTGCTCTGTCATGTCGAAGGGAGCAAGCTGAGGTGGTTTGGGCATCTGATTAGGACGGAGGGACTACAGAGTCCATCTAGCCCGGGTGGACATGGAATGCATTGCTGGAGAGAAGGACGTCTGGAGCGCCCTGCTAGACCTGCTGCCACTGCAAGCCGACCCCGTATAAACAGGACAACATGGATGGATGGACACTTAGGAGTCAGAATTTCACAAATGAATGTAAAAAGCAGATGACTTACACACATGCCCACCTCCCTCTTTTAGCTTTTACTGCAACGATCAGCATCACTGTACTGAACTTGCATTGGCAGTGAATGTTGGCACAGAGTGGAAACTGCTAATGAAGAATAGCTGCATTCAAATGTAGCTCATAGGAAACAGGGTTGTTATCTGGTACAGTAAGAATTTACTCCTCATTAAAGTTTAATTAGAGTTAAATTGCTTTAATTTGAACAAGTTAACATTCCAGTGACCTAGGAGCTGTGATTATGTGTGAGATATGTGTATGTGGGTGTATGTTTGTGCCTGCATGCGTGTGATCCGGTTCTTTCTAATCATATTCTACATTTGTAGGGACCAAAGTTTAGAAATGGGTGGTTGATCCTCAGTTCTCTTCAAAGAACACTTGGATTGGAGATTGGAGAGCAAGGGTCGTCACGAGTAAAGAAGTATTTTTCTTGTGTATGTGGGCGTGTGTGTTCTGTTTTTCATGTTTCATTTGCCTTCACTCAGTTCACTTAGTTATCGAAATTGTGCTAATAAGTCACATCAAAGCAGTGGCATTAGATGTGTGTTTGAGCAGAATATATGTGCAATTACTCATCGGATCAGGGAGAAAAATGTCTGAAGGAAAGATGCAAAGTTTGTAATTCCTCAAACTCTCAGAATTGACGACGCCATTAGAGCGTAAAACTGGTGTGAATTTGTTTTCGCGATGTGACTCTGGCTAATGGTAATGCAACAATGATTTTCACTCGCAGTAATTTGTCCTCTTCAGTCTGTCGCTTCAGCCCTCTAATAGCAGGAAAAACAACTTGTAAACAAATCTGAAAAGTGTAATCCCTCATTAGAGGAAATGGCAAACAAACAGTAAATGTGTCTTTCTTACATCCGTATGTAAACATTTCTCTGTCATTTGTGGATGTATTTACAACATTTCTCAGGGCTGCGAGTGAAATAAATATATAAAACAACAAAGGGGAGCAGTAATGTTTCTTGCATTCACTCTCACTTTGTAATGCAGAGAAGAGAATGAGTCTGGGAATGAAACAGATGAGACACTTTAAGGGGATGTCAGTCAGCCATATAAATTATAAAGATGTTTTTAAACCTAAACATGTTTCCCCCACATATTTTGAAATGTGTTAATAGTCCTTATTTTTATTGCTAATATTTGTCATTCGTCTCTAGAGTACAAGTCACTAACCTCTGTCGTAGTCCACTCACTACAACCGAACGGCACCACATCTTCTGTACTACTTGGATTATTCATTTGGAGATAGTTCACGTATCTCGGGCTCTTGTTCACGAGTGGAGAGATGGACCGAGGGACTGGGGCGGCGTCTGTAGTGCAGACATTGTATCGATCCATTGTGTGAGAGCAGAAGGCTTCACCTATGGTCATGAGCTTTGGGTAGTGACCGAAAGAATGAGATCGCGGACACAAGCTGCCAAAATGAGCTTCCTCTGCTGGGTGTCCGGATGCGGCCTTTAGAGATAGGATAAAGAGCTCAGACATCCGAGAGGGGCTTGGACTAGACCTGCTGCTCCTTCGCCTCAAAATGAGCTATAGCCCAGGTGATTCGGGCTCCTCCTGGGCGCCTTCCTTTGGAGGTGGAAGACGCCCCAGAGCAGAACCAGAACCCGCTGGAGGGACTAAATCGCCCATCTGGCCTGGGAATGCCTCAAGATCCTCTAGGAGGAGCAGGAATGTGTTGCTGTAGATGCCACTGTGACCTGATCCTGGGTGAGTGGAAGGAAATAGATGGATGGATTATTTTACAGTGCAATTAGCAAAAATCATAACAAACAATATTTCCGACATGAGAGGTTAATGGGGATTAACCTCAACTCTCAAACTGAATGGACATCAGAGGGCCGTGTGTCAAAGTTCAATCAGATTGAACTCAAATCGGTGACTGGATTCTGATCTGACTGTGCCATTAGAGCGCCATCACACCCACTCAGGTGCTCTGAGTTATACTAATTAAATCTCTGCTGAGGCCGAGGTAAGGTCACATTAATCGTCTTATCCCCATCCCTAAAAAGGATCTGATGTTTTTCAAGTATTAAGCGAAGTGATCACAGACTGTAAACAGAGAGCAGTGCTGTGGTTTGCAGTCTGGCCGTGCAGTATCATACTAAACAGGGCGATGGCACATCACTAGAATAATGATTTCTCCACTTCCAAACACGGTGAAATAACTAACTGGCACTGTGCCAGCTTGAGCCAGGTGGGAGTTTTAGGCCTTTTTTCATGGAAGGAACATGTCAGTGTAGGAAAAGCACGATTGTAAATAATAAAACTAAGGACGGCTGAATTTGATTTTCAGGGTCTTGGTGTTGTGCATCCATGCTTACTGGCACATATGATGTATTACAGAGAGCTTTTTTAATGTTTTTTTTACTGTGCATAAATATCGGCTGTGAAAACGGACTATTACCAACATTCTGTCAACGAAACACACTTACTCACACAGCTAGTTGCAGCTGAATTCAAATGATACTGTACTGTCTCTGACAGTGCTTTAATGGCTGTGAAAAGATTACAGTGAATTCAAGTTAACCACAGACTCCTTGCTGATATGGAACAAGTGACATGCTAGATGGATCAATGGAAATTGTTATACCTTAACAGGTGAAATAATGCTGCGTTCCAGACTCCAGAATATGTTTGACCTCCTACCAGGAAAAGTACAATGAAATGCTTCTCAAAGAAGGAGGCGTCTGACGTCAAGCACACACTTCTCTTCTAAATATCAATCACTTAGGGTGTAAATGCAGACCACAGCATTCGTATCAGGCTGTGAATGGAATAATTTAGATACTTTTAAAAGTGCTGTAAAATGAAATGTATCATCTGTTACCTGTCTGTTTCAGGTTCAATCACGTGTACGCGTTTGTTCATCAAACTGTCCACCAGGAGACAGCCTCCGTCTCGGGCAGTGAGAGCCGGTTAAAGTCCTGCTGTTTATCTACAGTGATTATGTGATGAAATGTTGAGCAACCCACATTGTTATGACAAACAGCAGTAATGTGGTAGTTGGTAGTGTCTTTGGCAACTTACAGGAGAGAAGATCTTTGGATTTACGAGGAAAAGTTGCTGCAATTGGTGAAGTGACCAACAAAGCCTGATGCTGATTGTGTGATGTGAGTAAAACATTTAAATTCACAATGTCTTCGTCTCTTTCCACCATGCATGAGATAAGATTGTAAACTCAGTTATCAATGTAATAAAGTATATATTTCCAGTTCCGGTTATTGATGAAAACTTAAACAATCTGCCATACAAAGCTTTATTTTCTGTGTTTTGATACACTGGGAATGACTTTAAAATGACGGGCACTCCCGAGCGCTCTGGGGTCTGGAGGGTTAGTGAGTTTTGGGGCACTTTTTTTGCCAACATGCAACATTCACTTTTGTTTTCTGTGTAGTCTTTTGTTTCAACCCAACTATGCTGCTTTACAGCATCCTCGTCTGTTTCTGTGTGTCTGTTTTCAGGCTTGTTTTCTTCACAAGTAACTCCACTTACAGACTTTAAGACACAAAGGGGATTATTGAACTTTTTTTTGGCCAGAAATCCAAGAAAGTGAATTTTGCCTCACACCCTGGGACCAGAGTCATTAAAAGTTTTAATTCTGAGATCCGTGCTAAGGGTCATAAACTTTTATCAGCTGAGCACTCAAGCTGAGTATATTTAATCTCGCCCTATGACCCAGGCTCATTAAAAACACGCAGCTCTTCTTGTCTGACGATAATCTGCACTAGAAAGTTATTATAGAAACAATATATAAACATGGACACATGAGGCCAAGTGAGAGAAACATGGTGGTGAGGTTGCATGCGCTATGTGCCTAAAATATACTGTTGAGAATGAACATCCACAGGACAGACAAAACATTTCACAAGATGAAATCTTCCCCCACTGTGTTTATTAGCTGGAACAAACTCATAATAGACCAACAGATGTAATAAAAAAATAACAATGCACGCTGTAGAAGATTTAATTTGGCTCAAACTTTTTATTTTGACCTCCTGAAGGTCAACACACTGTATGTTTCATGACAAAATATGCAGATATTTTCTGATGTTTTCGAGTTTTCTCATTGTGTCATGATGACATGGTCATGCAGTGATGTCCAGCTATAATTTGTGTTTATTCTTCCTCCACCTCTTCTGTCCCCGTCTCTCCATCATCCTTTTTTCCCACCCAACTTCTTCTGCAAATCTCCATATACACCGATCAGCCATAACATTACAACCGCTGACAGGTGAGGTGAATTTCACTCGATTATCTCGTTATCATGGCACCTGTCAGCGGGTGGGAGATATTAGGCAGCAAGTGAACATTTTGTCCTCAGGGCTGATGTTAGAAGGAGGAAAAAAATGGGCAAGCGTAAGGATCTGAGCGACTTTGACAAGAGGCTAGACGACTGGGTCAGAGCATCCACAAAACTGCAGCTCGTTTTGGGATGTTCCCAGTCTGCAGTGGTCAGCATCTATCAAAACTGGTCCAAGGAAGGAAAAGCGGTGAACCAGCAACAGGGTCATGGGTGGGCCAAGGCTCACTGATGCTCATGGGAAGTGAAGGCTGGCCCAACAGATGAGTTAAAAAAATTATTGCTGGTTCTGATAGAAAGGAGTCAGAACACACAGTGCATCAGCCCTAACCTTGACCTTAACCCATGTTGACCCCGTCCACTGCCGACAGCACCAACAATAGGCATCAGAAGAGGGCCACAGAGCAATGGAAGAAGGTGACCTGGTTTGATAAATCATGTTTTAAATCACATGGCACCAGGCTATACTATGGGAAGAAGGCAAGCCGGTGGAGGCAGTGTGATGCTTTGGGCGATGTTCTGCTGGGAAACCTCGGGTCCTGCCATTCACGTGGATGTTTCTCCGACACCTACCTTAGCACTGTTGCAGACCATGAACCTTAATCAAATCGAGCATCTGTGGGATGTGCTGGACAAACAAGTCGGATCCATGGAGGCCTCACCTTGTAACTTACAGGACTTAACAGATCTGCTGCTAATGTCTTGCTGCCAGATACCACAGCACACCTTCAGAGGTCGAGTGGAGCCCATGCCTCGATGGGTCAGGGCTGTTTAGGTGGCAAAAGGGGGGCCTACACAATATTAGGCAGGTGGTCATAATGTTATGACTCATGGGACTTATCTATTATCTCCTTCTTTCTCTCCTCTCACTCCGTTGCTCTGTCACTTCTGTTAAGTCTGACATATTTGTAAATTTAGTCCACTCTAGTATTTTCTGTATCTCTGTTTTTCTCTCTCTCTCTCGTTCTTTGTTTCCTCCCGTCTTACCTCCTCCGTCTCACTCTGTCTCTCCCTCTTTCCATCAACAGTGGCCTCCAAATAGACTGCAGAGTGGATTAATGATCTACTGGCTTTATATCGTGTGTGAGATGATGTCTGTGACTTTGTGTGTGAGTGAGTGAGTGTGTATGAATGCCGTCCTTGGTCTGGCATTAACAGTTCATGTGGGAGTTGATATTAGTCTGGCTTGACAACAGCTATCCGTTTTATAGACACACAAATACACACACACGCAGAAAAGACCAACAGGAATTAGGATGACAAGATGGCACCTAGTTGGTGATTTGTCAAAAATGTTCATCCAGATCGAGTTTTAGTCATTAATTCAGTCATTTATTACTTCATCCTGCGAGTGTGGGGGCTACGTTTCCTGTCCAAAGTGAATTAAGAGAACAATTAATTAGCACACTATTACCTCCGCCAATAAGGTTGTTTTTTTTTCTCCCACTTGTTCATTAACATGATATCTCTCAGATTTTAATGAAATTTGGTGGAAAGTTCCTCCATGAGCTCAGAAAGAAATTATTATTTTTAAGAAATCAAACACACAAACAGCATACTTATTCTATGACTGCATTACTGTGGGTATGCAGATGAAGACCCAGATGCAAATCCATCTACTTAGGCGGAGGTTCGCGGGGTGGCTGACAGCGGGCGAGAGGTGAGGCGCACGGCGGACAGTTCGGCGGTCAATTGCAGGGCTTACGTGCGATCCTATGGGCAATTTGGAGTCGACAAATAACCTGCATGTCTTTGGACTCCGGACAAAACCCACAAAGACACAAGAAGAACATACAAACTGCGCATAGAAGGCGGCCGGAGCAGAATAGCACTCACAGAAAGCAAAAATCCACAAAGGCAAAAATCAACAGTTTAATTTTAATATATTTTTCCATGCCTGGATCTGAACCAGTATCATTAAATGGTTCTCACCAACTATATCCAATGAATCCATACTTAACAAATCAAAGGTTCCCTTAATGTCAGAAACTAAACAGCAGTTCAGCAGGTAAAGTCAATTTGCTGTAATGAACGTCTTCAGACAACGACCGTAGACCAGAATCACTTCAGACAGTTTATTGACAACACTGACAGAATCATACTCGTGGCTGTGAGGCTGAAGGTGGCATGAGAGACAGAGACAGACTGGCGCAGGTGTGAGGACTGGTTGGAGGTAGACGTGGCAGATGAGTGACAAACTGATTCCAGAAGCACAAAGAAAACAGATATGATGAACAGAGCAGAGCGTACGAAGTAGGCCATGCGTATAGTTAACCACGATGTAGTCAAAACTGGAACGCCGGACTCGTCTTATATACTATGAGGGTTGATTAGATGATGACGTGGTGATGTGCACGGCAGGTCGGAGGCCATGTCCAAGTCCACCACACAGTCTCTGTGGAGGTGGCGGTCTTGTCTGCAAACTGTTTTGAAAATGCAGGTCAGGTGTTGACTTCTGGTTGCACATTTGCATATTTGTGGCTTTACTTTGAGAGGAAGAGAACACCCAGTCAACCCAGTCACTGTTCTGCCACCTGCAGCTTTAACCGTAATATTATGCAGCGGAGATCAAAAACTAAAAACCATCTACAGTACTTCCTCTCTCTGTGTGTATTTTTTTCTATTTTGAATATACCGGTCTGTTTCCGACTATTTTGTTTTGGTTCCTCTGCGTGTGATATGAAATCATCTGTATCCTGTTTGTGTGTGTGTCTTCGTAGCATCTGCATTTAGTTGCAGGTCATTTTATATTCATGTCTAATTCCAGTTGTACATAATTGAGAGGCAGAGGCAGCGCGGCGGAGTTAAGGCCAGCGATGTTCACAAACACAAACCTGATGAATTTTACAACACTTCGCAGCACTTTGCCGTGTTTTACAGCGTACGCGCTGACACGCATGGCTGCCCAGGGATATGCTCACTCCTGCTGTCCTAGTTCTGCTTCTAATTCGCCTCCTCCTCCTCTCTCTCTTCTCATTGTTAGGTTCCTCTCTCCTCCTCCTCGTTCCCTCCCTTTCTCTCCTCTGTGTCACCTTCCTGTCTGTCAAACTGCCTCTCAGATCATCTCCAGCCATGTCTCGCTCTCTCTTCAGTCACACGGCGTCTCCAGATGTTTCCTTTTTATTTTTTCGCAGAGAGCAAAGCGCATGCTAATTTCAGATCTTTCACACCTGCTTTTAAAATATAATATTGTGTAACTTTATTCATCGACTGCTGATTTTTCTTTGTGAGTTAACCTCGGGGTACAGGATACATCATGCATATTAAACTTAACATCAGCATGTCTGAACTGATGCACGCAGAGGGATTCAAAGCCATTAAGACAGTTTAGACAGTATCAAAGCCTTAAGAAGGAACCCTGTAACTCTAATCAAGGACACAAACATATTGTCAGCTACAGATAACTACAGTGTCTGGTCTACTGTCTGCTGCTGTCAGATGGAGGTGTTGAGAGATGGGCAGCACAGATACTAAAGCCTTTTCATCAAACAGTATCAGATACCAGAGCAGACATTTTGCAGAGAGACAAATGTTACAAACACTCATTGAAAGCAGCAGTGATGATGGGAAGGGACAAGGACGGTGTTCACTGGTGGGAGCAGTTTGTAGAGTCATGACTAAGATTAGATGAGCTCAGCATCAGAACGCAGCACAAAAGAGAGAAATGCAGTGAAATAGATTAGGAGCTATTTGCTCATTTCTGACTTGATGACCTTGAGTTAGGTTCATGAACTTACAGCATGAAACTGACAATTTTTATGTTTAGTGTTAAAATAGTGTGGAGAAATATATATTGGAATGGAAGACACTGTGTCATGGTAGAGTGAATGAATGACATGTTGCTGAAATAGATCAGAAAATTAATCAACCACATCAGCTGTATTGATGTTTTTCAGTGATACATATTTTAAAATGAATTTCCAAACTATATAGTGAAGTTACAAAAGCATTTTTTTTGTTGTCCCCAGCAAGGTCACCAACAGCAGACATAGCAGCCAGCTAATATTACTGACTAGTCCAACAGCAGTCAGCCCAGCTCGGCGTCTGTCTTTCAGCCTTTTATTTCACCAAGCTCTCACCAACCACTAAAAGTCAGTCCCAGATTTACTCTTGTCTAGCAGCTCCTTTTCTCTTCTGAGCCAGGTTACATTGCCTGCTTACCCAGCTCCGGTTCTGGCACGACACCAGGTCTGCTCTGCTCCCGTCGCCCAGGACCCAGTCCTGAAAACCTCCTCTTCTTCTTCCCGGTAGTCCAGAACACCTGTGGTGCTCACACAGAGCACTCTGGGTGCTCTGAGCTCACAGCCGAGACAGCCTTGCTAACAAACTGAGCTAACATTAGCTAACAGCAGCTACAGTTGTCAGCAGGTTACTTTGCTGTCCATCAGGAAAATTGTAAATCACAGAGAGTTGAGGCGGAGCAGCCGGAGGACATCAGAGGGAAAACCAGAAAACAGGCTCATTTAAAAAGAAATCAAAATTATTGATAATCATCTAAAAATCCTGTATTAAATGCTTTAAGTCTGAAGCTGGATAATACCAGTCACTCATTATCCAGCATGCAGAGGTGTCATGGAAGAAATGGATCACAAGAATAATGTTACACTGTGAGCTCATTAGTCAAAGGTTAGTTGACCTGTGGGCCAGTCTTCCAAAAACATGCAGTATTTATTTCATTTCTCTGGGAATGAAAGCGAAAAGACGGACTGTTCTTGTGGGCTGTGGAGGTCAAGAAAGTGTTGGAGCTGCTGCTGATGTACGATCACAGCTCAGCCCGTTGTGTCTGGGGGTTTAGTGTATGTATGTGTTGAGTATGTGTGGGAGAGCGTGCTGAGGGATTGAGTGCATGAATGTGTTATATCAGTCCACAGCACTTACCACCAGCATAGCAACACTCGTCGTCTACACTCCCTCGCTTTCTTTCTCGTCTCTCTCTTGATCAATAAAGGTAAATTGTCTGTGTCAGATATTAAAAGCATTAAAATGATAGCAGGTTGGTTCATTGCAGAAGAAAAGAGAGAACAGAACATTCTGCTGTTAGATGCCATCATTTATGTCATTTAGTCTCATATTCAGTCTTGGGAGAATCTTCAGAAATTAGGTGTCACTGCGTGGCCCGATGACGCCATTTTTTAAATAACCCCCTCAATCCAGAAGGTGGCAGTAATCCACCCAAAAGCAGTTTGCCTGCCCACATTAACCAGGAAAAGAGAAGAAGAACAAACTTGACTATCCTATCTGAGAGCTCAAACAAATTTAGGCTGGGCGGACAGAATAAACCAAGTGTGGACCCAACTGGGAGAGTATCATCGTTTGGTCCATGAACTCCGCTTGGACATCGCCTGGTTTCAATGATATTTCAGGCTGACTGTGGAGCAATTCAACCCATTGCTGCAAAGAATTAGCCCACACATCACTGCAAGAGAGACAAACTATAGAAAGCCAATCTCAAAATCTCAGCTGTCTTCGGTTAGTTTAGATAACACTAGAAAACTCTTGCAAGCAGTTGCCAGAGTGTTAAAAAGAACTGCATCCATATTATACCATGAAATGAATGCTGAACAGGCACGGACCATGTGATTGTTGACATCGCTTTGAAGAAGTTGAAATATGCCAAATGATGATAGATGCACAAGGATCACAAAGAGATGCAAAACAATTACGAGAATATGCAAGATGAACCCAACGTGGTGCAACTCAACTACAAGAAGACACCAAACAACTGCAAAGACTTATTTGTGAGTCTCCTTCAGTGTTGGTACCTTGCTCTTGTCGGGGTGTCCATCTATTGTCAGCATCTATTAAAGCAACCAAAATGACCGATCTAAAACCAGCTGAGAGTTTTTTCTGATCCAGCTCTCGTTAAGTTTAGGCAAGAAAAAACGACTTCAGGTATCAGGAAAGTTTTAATGTGAAAACTATATTAAATACAAATTTCATATCTTTCACATCACATCAGCTTCATACAGTGCGTCTAGACTGGACGTCGAGGGCGCTGCCACGGCCTCCGTCTCTCTCTCTCGGATTATTAGCAGCGGTGGCTAACAGGGCAGAGAATGGAGTAGCCCCACAGCAATCTAGCAGTGGTGAATTGAAATGCCAAGCCAACCAATTATGTTGTCAGCACACACAGTGACGAGAGCGCACTACTGCACCACTGTGATCATTTTAGTCTGAGGGACACACACACATACCCACACACACACACACACACCAGCCCAGAGCCTGATAAATAAAGCTCATCTCTTCTCAGCGGCTCATTGCCCTGTCAGGCCAAATAAGGAGCCCTCATTTCCTCTCAGTGATACACACACACACACACACACACACACACGTATACAATGACACACACGTGCACAACACAATAAGAAATATTACATTTGGACGATGAGGAGAGTTGCTGCTTTCTAGACCTGTGAAACAAAACAAACACACACACACACACACACACACACACACACACACACACACACACACACACACACACACACACTGAGCCATTACATTAGTGGAGAGAGATGCAGCATGGGATACTTGTGACACGACGATTAGTCAATCCTGTACCCACAATGCTCTGGAGTGGAGAAGGCAATCTCAAGTTCCAGATGATTGGGGATTGTGTGTGTGCGTGTGTGTGTGTGTTAAAAAAGAGAAAGATAGAGGACGTTTACACTTTTTTTGTGTATGAGTGTGTGTGTTTGCACAAATGTCTGTTTTGTAATCGGTGTCATTTAACAGAAGCAAATGTCTTAAGTCTATTTTGTGTGTCTGTGTGTCTTCCCTAGTGTGTGTCTGTTTGTTGGACCATGGTTAATGGCTATACATTAGCACCCCGGGAGTTCAGTAAAAGGCTGGATGTTTGTCTAAAAATCGAGTCGGCCTCCCAACACGGGTCAAGTGAACCTACTGTGAAAGCTGGACTGAGAGAACTGAGAACTGTTCGATTGAAAGCAGAGGTGTTACTTCAAACGGCAGATCTGTTCTGCTCTGGAGTGCTGATGGAGATATGCTGTGGGTGTGTGAGAGAAAACTAACATGAAGGAACATGTGAAGGTATGTGAGATCCTACAAGAAGAAAGATACTCTGTGCGATGCACTGCTTTTTTATGCATTGTATACTGTAATGAATTATACAGCTTTCCCCATAGTCTGTCTTTACTAGTATAACCACATTATTGGCTGTTTGTTCAAAAGCTTAAAACCATTCACATTTATATTTTACTGATAAAATAATGTGCAAATGCTGCCTGTCCAGCCTCATTAACAAAGGTGAAAGTAAAATGACTGGGGCGCTACAGGGTCTAGAGCAGGGGTAGTCAATTATGATTTCAGGAAGTCCGGATAGAGAAAAATTGCTCATGTTCAGGTTCCAAATCATCATATCAACATCTGCACTGTGTGAAGTCAACGACTCAAATCAAACAAAGAAAGCTATAATTCAAGTTATTGGCTGACTTGGCTGTTCATAGAACCCACGGTCAGAGCTACAGAAATATAACCCAAGTTGGAATCAACTGAACTTTTTCTTTAAAGCTCCAATGCTACAATCAGGGACATGCACAAACATTTTGTTGGGCAACAAGTTACAACCTCAGCCTGTAGAACTTCATCCCGGCCTTGGGTAGGTCCAAACGTGGCAGCAGCTACTTTAAGCAGAACATGTAAACCACATTAGCCAAAAGTAAGCATGCCAAAAATGTGAGTAACAACACCTCAGTGTATGTCAAACAGAGCGTAAGTAGTATGTGAAAACAGTGATGATATTTGTCTGACACCAGTGGAAATAAGATGAGTTGTAATGAACCCAAAAAGTCTTTCAAAGTAGCCAGCTCTCGCTCACAGCCCCGTATACTGCAATAAAAAACAGCCACTGTTGCATGTCTAACTTTGCCAGCCTGGCCTTTGAGTTCTCTTATCTGACACAAATAAAACTTTAGCAGCAACCGACAGGCACCCATATGGCCTGTGTACATTTAAAGCTCTGAAAAGCATCAAACAATAGTGAGCACTGGAGCAAATGGATATCTTAAACTGTCAACAAAGTAACAGCCTAAAGTCTAATGGCTGTCTATAAATGTCACTGTGGATGTGTCCGTATTCATAGAGGCAGTTATCAGCTTTTAGATGTGCTTCTGCCTCTCGGAACCACTCTCTGCTTCCCTCTCCCCGTGTCGTAAGTGGTCCTGATGCTTCTATATTGATACCCACCTGTTGTCGGCCATTTCAGTCACCTCCTTCTGATGAAATATGGATGCGTGCCTCACTCTAAAAGTGTCCCTCATGCCTATTTATTGATGATCCCAGGAGTTGTCAGGTAGTAGCTGGCTGTCCCTTTGCTTCACTGTTTTCCTGTTTTATTAACTATGTGTATCTCTGTGTGATAAAATATGAATGCATGTCCTTTCTCTTTCCGTCCCATTCTTTTTTGCCACTTACCGGTTGTTTTAGCTGTGTCCCTCTGATGAAATATGAATGCATGTCTTCTCGCTTTCTCTTGCTGTGGTATGAAATATAGATATCTGTCCCCTCTTGGAGCAGTGAATGCAAAATGTTATCTATCCATTACAGGGGGAAATTATGTCTGTCCTCTTTAAGTACCAGGAATTATATGTGGTGTTTTGACTCATGAAGTGTTTTAACTACAAGTATGCATCATCTGACCAAGTGAATTCATGAATCCCTAGGTACTATAACTATCCTCCTGGATAGACTTGAACAGGCATCCTGAAATAACTGTCAGAGGGTTAGGTTTATTGATTATCACATTAACTCTCCCTGTGCTGTCCTGCGACTCACACAGTTTGGGGTAGAGAGCCAAAGGCGGCAGTGCAAGGGACATTGCAATCAACCAAATAACCCCATACCCCACAGAGAAGGGGGTGAAAAAAGAGAGAGAGGGTTAGAGTTTATTATCTCGATGCGGCGGTTTGGTTTAGGAAAGAAGCCGGAGTGGTTAACGTTCGGATAATCATCTGGGAGGCGATATGTTCGAGGATATCCAACATACAACAGCTGATATATAGATGAGATCTTCAGATCTGTGGTCAGCCAAAGACTAGGCGGTTAAGGTTAGTGGTTAGGGTTAGGATACCCTTCTGGGGAGGTGTGAATGAAGAATCGCCAAGGTCCAAAGGCAGACATGTGGAAGAGATGTTAGGGTCAAGATTAAGCCAGAAACTCAGCAGTTTGGGTTAGGCGTGGAACCTAAGTGGTTATGTTTAGGATACCCTTCTGGGAAAGGGGTCGGGGGTTTGGATTCACTGCAGGAAGAAGAAAACATATTGATTTCTTTATTGAATTCACTTTCCTTCAATATTTTATCACTCTCTTCACCTTCTGTCTGTTTTCATTATGTCTTTGTTTGTGGACCTTGAGATGGAAGGAAGCAGGATGTTAGCCTTCGGAGGGCAGAAAGGCACAACGGGTAGGAGGCTGAGAGGTTCAGGAAGCAGACAGCCTTAATTGCAAAACACATTAATTCATTAAACAGCTACTTGTGGAGAGACACAGCTGAGAGGAAGTATTTGAAATCCTGAAGGGAAACCCTGAGAAAGCACGGCGGGTTGGGCCATCTCAATGCTCATCATAACCGGAAAAATGTTTCCCTCATATCTAATATAGACGAGATTCCTAGAAAATGATACTCGTCACGATGGAAGTCTGATTACTTTACAGTACTTGAGAGAACCATATCGTACTGTAGACCAAACAACTACAAGAATTCTCACTTATAAGACTGACCAAGCAAAAATGTGTAATCCACCTACCAATCCACTAGACTTGCCTTATTGTCAAAAGTACGCATGTATGAAGGTGTGGTACCAGCATTAGGTGACACTGATGGGAACAACGGATGAACGTAGTATGAAGAGCAAGAAAGTCCATGGAGGGGGAAGGGAAGTTGGGGTGGAGGGATGGGTCAAACACTGGACTCTCACACAGGAGTCCAGGGGTTGTTTCCTGGGGGCTGTCTGCACCTTACCTTTACCTTTGTACCTTGTTTTTTTAAGAAAAAACACTTTCAGGACTCCCGTAGAGCCCGACAAATCAAGTTGGTCCAAGACTTTTTAAGGTGCTGATATCATTTCCTAGATAAAAGGCTACAATTGGACTGATCTGCCTACTTATGTCTTGATTCAAGAATCTTTAAAGATCCAGTATGTAGGATTTAGTGGCATCTAGCAGTAAGATTGGAGATTGCAACCAACTCAATACCCCTCACCTCACAACTTTCAAATCTTGTGGTAGAACCTATAATGGTTGCAAAAAATGGGAAACACCCTATCTAGAGCCAGTGTTTGGCTACTGTACACATGGCAACCTGGTAGACTCAGTGGAAGAGGATCCACTTTCTCTGTAGATCATACGCTGGACCTTTAAATGAAACAAGTGAAATTATTGTATACGCTGGCAGAATCTTTTTGTTGTTTTATAAAACTTTTTTGAAGTGAACTTTAGATTATAGTGTTGCTGTTAACGTGAGTGGAAAAAAGATTTAATGGATCTAAAACCAGGACCCCCGAGTCTACCGTAACCCATTTGGTTATGTATTTTAGAGAAAATGGACGGATATGGAGGGGACGCGAAAATAAATCAGGACACAAAGAGGATCATGAAAGGCCCCTTTTAGGGCCATCTGCCAATTTGAAGCGTCAGCAGTTTTATTCTGAGTGGCACGACAGTGTCTCTCCCCTCTCGGACCTTTTCATCCCATTTCTTTCATCCCTGTTTTGTCATTTGTCGTTTCTCTCTCTCGCCCAAAGAATGAGAAAGGTGGTGGTAAACGGTATGTATTATTAAACAGCTATGTGTGTTTCTGCCATAATGGAACAAAGTGACAAAGTGTTGCCTCTTTCACGGAGCTATATCTAGATCTCTGTCACTTAAACACACACATACACACATCAAGGCGACGTGTAAGGATGATGCTGAAGCACAAAGACACACACACACACACACACGTTTATACACTAGATACAAAGCCTAAGGCTCCAACAAGTGATGTAGTCATGTAAGAAAGAAATCGTTGGGAATGTTTCTACACTCCACCACACACACACAACAAAACACACAGTTTCTGGCAGTTTTCTGCAGAAATCAGCACATTGAACTAATCCATTAGCCCTTGCTGCTAGGAGAGAGAAACAGAGGTGAACTTGACTTCCATACCTAAAACTTTGCTCTTTTTCTAATCATCTCTCCAAACATCCCTCCCTCTCTCTATACTGTATGGCGATGAAAGGAAAAAGGGGCCAAATGGAGGTGAAATTGTGGAGGGGAAGTGATGAGTAAAGATTGGGAAAGAGAGAAAAGAGATTGGGTGGTGCAGAAAAAGAGGAGGAAGCAGAAAGAGCGGAAGAAAGAGAAGTGGTAAATTTTGCTTCTTGTAATGGTTCCTCCACGTCTACATGAAGAAGGAACAACATGCTGACAGGAAGAAATGGAAAATCAAGGTCTTTGAAGAGAAGAGTAGGTGGAGAGTAAATGCAAAGATAAAGAAAAAAATAGGAATGATACCTTTTTAAACACCTTTTTTAAGGCTCTGTGCCATAGAAGATTACAATCTTGCTGCATACTCAGGCTTCAGTGTGGGCTTCAGACAAAAATAAGGGTTTGGAAAGCTCTGTACTAATTTTATTTATTTAAGGCTCCACTAATCAATAGTTATTTTATATTTACAAATAATTAAATTAGTGCTAAAGTTGCTAAGCTTGCACAGAGCTTTTTAGCCCCTTGCAGCTCATTGTTTCTGGCATTAGTCAGGCAGCTATTTTTTTTTTCTAAATCGAGCACTGATAAAGAGCCAAATCTTTCTTTAAGGACTTGTTGGTGGCTTGAGTTTCTGTATTTTTGTCTTTTCTGTTTTTTTTTTTTTCCTGGTGGTGTGTGAGTGTGTGGCAGAGGGCGTGGCTGGTCTCAGTAACAAGGTACACCTGTCTCACATCAAGCGATCACTCCTGTTACAAAGCCTGGTAAAGACACCACTCCTGTGCCAGTTGTTGTTGTGGCTTAGTCTTTTTACTTCTAGTGATTGAATGGTGTCATTCTTGTGTTTTGACTTGGCTTTTGTTTAGCCATTGTTCTCCAGCACGTCACCCACAACACCAACCAGCCTTCAACCACCACCACCACCTACCTACCATCTGCTTTTTGTGTTAAACTCCTTCAAACCAGACGGTTGGCTCTGTTCTCTTTGGTTCTCTTTGTTTTAAACCAAATGAAAAAGCTACCAGTTGGATAACAAACCGGTAAAAGCAGAGTGAATATTGGACTGACATTTGTCAAGGACAAGAAGCCGACTCCAAATGAATGCTATGTTTATGTCTCCTAGGAGTTTGCTAACATGATAGCCATCACAACTTTCTAACTACTCAAGACTCTTTTAGTATGGAGGAGTAGCATACAAACTGGGAAGTCGTCTAAATGTTATTTTTTTCCAGGCTTTTCCAGATATGTGCATTAGCTTATTTATTTTTCTGCAAACATGTAGATTACTATATCTCTATTGGGTGATTCTGAACATCTGACCCACTCAAAATGTGTAAACCTTGTCGAGTGTAAGAGCTGCAAACCTGCCTGATGAGAAGCAAACATTTCCATTAGAGGATATAAGAGCACCTGTCTGTAATGGCCTGAACAATGCCCTCATTTACTGCCTTTGATCATGACTGTGTACAAACAGGAATTATGGATTTCCTATACGGGGTTGACAAAAAGACAAAAACTGGATCCGCCGACTCAGCGTTGATAAGACATAGCTTGTGTCAGTGAGTTTGCTTGTGCTCGATAACTCGATAGGTGTGTGTGTGTGTGTGTGTGTGTGTGCACATTTGTGTTAGCGAATGCCCGCTTATCTACTGCGACAATGTGCTGACCGAGCCTGTGGCACAGCTGAGCAAACGTTCGTCTTCATGAACAAAAATATAAAATAGTTAAGATAGAAAATAAATGAAATGTTTCAGTGTATGAGCTTGATATTTAAATGCAGTGTACCTTTTTTAATTTAAAGGTCCTGTGGCCAGATGTTCACACTTCTCTTTTTACGCTGCAGGTGGGACGAGCTCTGCTTGCAGGAAACTCACAGGTGTATTAATGATAGCTGCTGCAGTCCAACTTGGGGGAGGTCCTGCAGTTGTGCATGCTGCCTCACTGTCACTGGTACAGGAACAGCTCATGAAACAGTCATTACAGTTATTAAGTCCTCCTGTGTGGCTGTGTTCACCTGCTCAGCATGTCTATAGACTCCAATGCTGTGTCTCAGTTTGCATACTTCCATACTTACACTTGCTGTTTTGAGTACATAAAGGCATTCACACTGTCAATTATGTCAAAATGCAGTGAATAGTGAGTACACGGGCGGTGCACTCATAACAGTAAAAAAGTTGAGTATGGAACGCTGGACACTTCTCACCCTCAGTGGTCGCCATTTTGGCTGCATAGCAGAAGGAGAGGGACCACCGGAACTGTGAAAATGGAGGCCGAGGAAGCTGTTGGAGCTGAAGCAGTTGTGGTGAATACCGCAATATACAAATGTGATTTGTACATATGTTCTTCTATTATTTGTTATATTTTGGTAGTCAAATGTTGGTGCTAATGTTCTAAAATATTGCATTTGCCATTTCCGGTAAATGCACAAAGGCCGTATTCAAATTGAACACTACCCTGCTGAAACTGCTGCACTACACCAAGAAGTACACATTGTACTACATATAAGTGAAATAACTGAAGTATCGGAATTGAGACACCCAGCCCATTCAATACACTAATAAATATAACAACCAGCTGTAATAGGTGCAGGTTGAAGGAGATGTCAGTCAAGCAGTCACTCACACTCAGAGATGAGATAATGAAACAAAATGAGTGAAAACACCTGTGCCTGTAAAAACACCTGGGCGTGTTACCTCCTCCAGGGCCGGTTTGACTCGGTTTGTATATTTTATCATAATTAATAACACGCTCAAAAATAAGCTGCCTTTGTGGAACTTCTCACAAAATCTAAACTCTGTATAGTCGATACAGTTAAGCATTTCATAATATGAGGCTTAATGAATATTGCTGCATTTTGTTGTGAAAACCTTGATGTCTCCATCAAGGTTTTCACAACAAAATGTAGCAATATTCATTAAACCTCTTATTATGAAATGCTTAACTGTTAAAGGATGGATGTTGGCAGACTATACTTTGAGACTTTGAACCTTTCAAGGTTCCAGGGGAGGAATCAGAAGAAAAGCGATTCACAAAGATCCCTTATGAAGAAAAACAAATCAAGCTCTGGGACCTTGCCTGGAATAGAGAGACCGAGGCCCCTTCCTGGTGCCAGACAAGCGTCTCGTGGCCGGGCCTTAACCCGAAAGAAACAATGTGAAGCCACCACCCTGTGGGCCCACCACCTGCAGGGAGAGAAACACTGGTTGGGTGCTTTGCCAGTCGGGGTGGGTGGCAAAGGCAGGGACCAGAAACCATGAATATCTGCAGCAGAATTTATGAAATTTAAAAGTTTTGGCAAAATATAGCGAATGAGTCTTCACTCAGCCTGAAATATTTCTTTCTTTTGCAATGCATTTTGAATTTCACCTCACAAAGTTTCAATCATCTGCAGCATTTATAAAGAATTTACTCTCCTGATGAGCATCACATTTCAATGGGTTATGCAGTAAAACTACTTCCATGATTTCACATTATCCAAAGGTTTTGCAGCAGCCGTCTTATTCGGCCAACAACTAATAACGAAGATCAGTTATGGATTATAAGTTGGAGCACATTTCTGTTTGTTGAGTGTCAGCCAGCTAAATGACAGCAAAGGACGTTATGTGCTCTCAGAGTCCGTGTTCAAGTATTCATATTTAATCAAAGGGCTCTTAAAGAGATCATTTCCACCACATTTTAACGCCCGTTGTCTTTAATCAATGCTGTTTCTCCTCCTGTTGACGTTCATCGAGGCTGTTTGGATGAGCATATCCTCATTCACCCAAAACACCACAATAAAATTAGACCAAATTCTAATTAAAATGATACCACTTAATGAGAGCCTGTCAGTTCTGTCAGCGCGGCTAAATGAACCAAAATGAAACGTTAAATCCGCTTAAATTAATTACAAATGTATTACTTAAGGTGAATTAAGGGCTTGTTTAGTGTGAGGGGAACATAACAGAGGCTGTTCATCCCTTGTCTTTCAGAGCTATTGATTAGGACACAATCAATGGGACAGTTTGTACTCCTGCTGATGTACTCAGTCAATCAGTTAATCTCATTGCTGCCTGTGAGTCATTGCAAGCTGTTTATTACCACTTCTTCCTCTCATCATCCTCATGTTTTCATCATCTCTTTCTCTTTCCACATCTTCCTCGGGCTGTGTTCCTCCCTCCATCCCCTCTTTATCGTTGTTCTCTCATCCCTCTCTCCTCCTCCCGCAGGTGTGTGTCTGATTAGAGAAGGTGGATTTGTCAAAGTGCCACACTGATTTCCAATTATCGCCTTGTTCCTCTTCTCCCTCTCCTTCCCTCCTTCCATTCCTCCTCATATTAGCTGTCCCCCCTTGATACCTTACTTCATCTCTTTTTTTCTCACCCTCTTTCTCCTATCCTTTTCTTTTCGTCCTCTTCTCTGGTGGAGTCAGACTTATATCTCTATTAGTCAGGGAATTAGGCAGGAAGATGGAGTGGAAGAAAATCAGCTTTCCATGGACAAGTTAATTCTCTCCCTCGATCACACCATCGCAATTTTCCCCACCCTCCTTCCTTCCATCCCTCCATCTGCCTCAATTTTATCACACCATTATGATTCTACCCCTCTCTCCCTCTGCCTTGACTTTCCCTTTTCTCCCTCTCGCCATTACTCCACCACGATGTTCTCCTCTTTCTTTCTGCCCCTGCGACAGACTCATTTCTGAGTTGTTTTAGCTTAGTTAATGAACGCCCACAGCTCCTGACTCTTATTTTCAAAATGATGGAGAGCTGGGGGGGGGGGGTGCTTAAAGAACTGCAAACAGAGCTCATAACTCAACGTGTGTGTGCTGTGCATGACTACATCTGTGTGTGTGTGTGTGTGTGTGTGTGTGTGTGTGTGTGTGTGTGTGTATTTGTAGAAGCGAATGAAAGCCCAAACAGCAGTTTTTTTCTTTTGGAGGGTCACTTGACATTTTAAAGACCTGTATGTACACCTCTAACAACATGTTCTATCTGCTCTTTTGTGCGGCACAAAATAGTTTTCTGGAGCTTTTTATGTTGTCTGTACTGTTTTTATTGTTGTAATATTGTTTTCTATGCTGCCTTCCTGGCAGGTCTTCTCTGATGAGAAACAAAAAGATTGCTCCTGGCTTCACACAGCTGTAGTGATAATGTTAAAATGTTAGCATGTTAATGCTGAGCAGTTATAATACTCTTCACAATTTAACAACAACAATAGGTAATTAGCCCTTAACTAAATTAGCATTAAAGTACAGCACAGCTGAGGCTGATGGGAATGAATTTTGCATGTATTTGGTCATAAATCTGAATTTTTGTCCTGATGGTAACACTACAGAGAATCAGCAAAGTTATTACAACTCGTCCTGAGGGGTGCGTGGATTTTGTGTTAATCGATCATTGTGGAGATATTTCACTTGAAACCATAAATGTTGACCAGTAGATCATCCGAGAACCATAAACGTCTGTCCAAAATGTGTCAGTAAGTGTGAGATGTGTCATCCCGTACCAACTGGTGACACTACAGGAAAAGTGTGAAGATGTTGTCTCCTCGGGACCATGGATATGTGTAATAGATTGCACAGCGACCCATCCAAAAGATGTCAAGATATTACACAAAAAGCACAAACTGCCAACCAGGTTGTGGTGACCAAAGTCATTAGGATTTATCTTCTGGGGGCCATGAATGTCTGGACAAAATGTCAGGGCAATCCATCCAGTAGTTGTTGAGATATTTCAGTCTGATATTGCCTAGAACATGAACGAGCATGGCTGAAAACATCTGTCACCTCCTTCACTTTCCAGAAAATATGTTTAAGATTTTATTGACTCCACTTACAGCACATAATCCAGCTAAAGGGTAGGTAGAGGGTGGGTACCTAATGGGTATCCATTTTTCTTGATTATGTCATGAAAAAGGCAGATCAATCAATGATTTCATGAAAGACTAAAAATAGGAAATGGACTAGAAATGCTTCACGGTGGAACACGGTTTCTTTGTTCTGGTAATCAATCCAGACTGATTGGAAAATGTCTCAGAAGATCATCATCTCATTGTTCATGCATTACAGATTGTGAAACATACTGTAATTTATCCCTTCGTGACTTACCTGTGATGAATTTGTCTTACCGAAAAGTAATAATGGGAGTACCACGTGCAAGATTATGCAAATACAAAAAGATTATAGATGATAAGTGCCATTTAAGACAGTTACAAATATATACAGAGGAGCTTATAATGTGAATCAACAGTGTTCAAATTCATGCAAAGAGTGTTTCAGTCTGATAAGCGAATAAGAAGATATAATGTGCATACCAGCTGAGAGTTTATGATGTAAAGGGAGCAAATAATCCACACTCAGTGTGTTAACGTGAACACACAGCACTGTGCAAAAAGGCTGTTTGTTTACATGATGATGTGAAGAGAAACTTTTATTCCAGTTCATTTAGCCAGAACTGCAACATCTTTGACATTACCTCGAATTTTCATTCATTTTAGTGTGTCAGGTTTACAGAGCTCTATTTACAGGATAGGATAACACTGGTCCTTTAAATAAATGTAACTTAAATTCAGCATTTCTCGCCAGTGCATGTTGAGTGTATTCTTTTTATGTAAGCCAAGATTTTTATGGACCATCCTCCAAGGCGTGGGGGATAAATATGATGGAATAAAATGGTATCATCAGCATAAAAACAAGTGCATAAAAAAATACAACTCACCATTACACTGAATTAGTTGGAGCCCTGAGCTTCCCTGAGTTTCTCTGCAACAAGCCTGTCCCATCGAGGGGTAATGGGAGACAACGACACCCAAAGTGTGTTTCTGTGTCCAGTCTACTCCATATTTTTGCTTTAGTTTTTCCAAAGTTCTCCAAGGACATTTGTTTTTTACTCCATTTTTTCTCGTGGGCTTAATTTTGGGGTAACGTATCACGTGACTGACAGGAGCGTCAGACGGATGCATCCGGTCATTTTTCAAATTAAAAGATCTTTCAGACTCTGATAATCAATAAAATATTTTTAATTCATTCTTTCTGTAGCAAATGACCCACAGAACAGTACCGGACGACAGCCCGATGGTTGGAGACCGCTGTTCAAGCAGCCAAAATAACTTCAGCTGAAAGGTCAGAGGTCCTCACACACACAGGGTGGTCCAGAGTCTGACTGAGTAATAAAAGCAAAATGTATTTATACAGTTCCTGCCATGCATCTGACGTGATTGGAAACCTTATGACTTGATTACAAGAAACTAAAATTCAGTAGTAAACAAGTGAAGCTTATCTTTAGCCTTGGAGGTTATCACGAGAACCCCTCGTGCATAACTTGCTACACAACTCTCGGCAGGCACTTGTAGCACGTGGCAGCTGTGAGATAGAAAGCTTGCAAACTGTAGATACATCCCTAAAAATACACAGAACAGAATATACATGAATCCAAAAATATAATAAAGTTAAAGTCAACAATACAACTTTTTTCATTTTTGATATTGAAACTTTGAGTTTGAGTTTCGTCCACCTACCTCTTTCTTTTGGCGCATTCTCACCTTTTTACAGTCGATGTCAACAACAGTTATCGCCCTCTGCATTCACCAGACATTATATTATATCACTTGAGCTGGTGGTGCATATGGAGCACATGATATGAACAATATAACAACCCTACTCACTGATCACTGATCAACAGCAGAACTAGTGGGCAGAGGCTCCAAAAAGTACTTTTAAAAGTGAAGCTTACAGGAGTCAGGACTTTTAAAAAGGTTCACACAAACACAAGTTTATTTTTAAATAACTTGAGGTCAGACAGCGTATATCTTCACGCCTGCATGCACAACAGACACCTGATGAAAACTTTGAATTTGTGAAACAGCCTCTGATAAATATACACCTACAAGAAGTAAACATGTCAACACACACTAACAAAGCAGCTATAAAACTGTTTTATTTGACCATCTGGTGAGTCTGACATGTTTATTGGGCCTCATAACCTGGCAACTCTTTACTAGCCAGGACAAGGCATTTGTCTCTGCGATAGTGTGTGTGTGTGTGTGTGTGTGTGGATGTGTTTGCAAATGTGTACTCAGTACAGCACTGGTGTGTGTGTGTGAGCTGATGTCATGTACCTGTAAAATGTCATCTTCATGTAGCTGTGACATGGTGGCAGGTGGAGTAGGGCATGCAGCCAAAAACCTGTCACTACATTTTTAACACATTCCCGTATTTCATCATAATTTTTATATACTGTGAATTTTGTGTCTCTGTCCCGGAGAGAGCTCCCTCCTTTGTTGCTCCTCCTGAAGATTCTTCAATATTTTCTTTAAGTCCATATGTGAAGTCAAAATTGATATTTCTCACGTATGTCTGCGTTATATGTCACCTATCCTCCAGTATCTGGACCAACAATGACAAAAAGTCACGTTTTCAGGTATTCTTCATGTTTTTTTTAGTTTGTCATTTCCTGATAAATCATAAAAAGTTGATGTCTCATCCTGTACTCACTAATTTTACATCCAGTTAAAAAGGTTTCTCTCTTCTGACACTGCCGGTTTGATACAGTCTATGAGGGATTCTGTGTCTGTCCTCAATGATTACTGTACAAAAGCACAACTTTATAACTTTATTCAGTGATTTTGGTGAAACTGGATCAGATTTTATTCTGATTATATTTGCCGTCTGAATCTGCTGCTAGCAGGCAACAGAACCGGGCTCAGCAGCCGGACCAGACTGGCTTTGAGGACAGCCAACAGGGGATAACGTTACACTACAGAGGTGATTCATTCATTATTTCTTGATGGTGAACAGCGAACTGCTAACTTCATTAGCTTTGTCAGCTGTGGAGCTAACTGAACTGACTCAGTCCCGGGATGCCAGGAGCCAAACCTGGCAAGAAAACCACCTCAGTAAGCCACTGTATTCCCTGTCAGACTGGCCACCGCTGGTTTCGTAGGTTGTGTCTGACATTATTGCTAGCTGCGACTGTTTTCGCATGAATCACGTAAAAATGAGGAAGTAAACAGCACTCTGCTTCCTGTCCTTCAAGGTAAATTATGATTTGTGATGCTGGGATATAAAATGAAACAGAAAATCTTGCAGGTACAAAACGTACGCCACCTCACAAAGGCCAAAATGACAATGTTATGAGTTCCAGACGAGCTAAAAAAGAATGCCCCTGATGATCAGCAAACATCGCACCATCCAAGTGTTAACGCATACTTCAGCTACAGTATAATGTTTACCTATTTGTGTGTGTGTGTGCAGAAGGTATGTGAGGTAGGTAATCATCAAGAAAGGAGTAATCAGTGGAGGTTGTCTATGCCTCTAATCATCCAGAGAACCCCCATGGACACCGCTGTGAGTGTGTGTGTGTTGTGTGTCTGTTTGCGTCCAATCAGCCAGAGAGCCCCCGTGAACACTGTCAATGAAGCATCAATCAGTACACACACACACGTCAATCCCACACCAACCAAATTTGCACTCAGACACACACACACACACACGGCATCAGTCACTCAAGGAAAGGATGACAAATTTCTCCTCTTCAAATCCTGTTTTTATTCTCAGAGCCTTGAAAATCAGCTCTTTAAAATGCTTGCTTCTGTTTTTATAATGAAATTTACAAAAAGCCTAAACGCTGCAGTCAAAAAGTGCATGTTTCAATCCTAACAGCAACAATACTCACCTCTAATGTACAGCTTTAATGCTCTGTCTTCACCTCCCTCACCGTAAGGAGAATCTAATTATATCGTTTCAAATTAAAGTGTTCAGCTCATTCATTTATCACAGGCAGCAGAGTCTCTGTAGCAAGACGCAGCTCTTATAAAATGACAACCTCTGAATTCCTGAGGCCAAATTCCATTTTTTGTTAACCTCTTCATGTATCCATGGAAACTTCATCTGGCATTTGTCTAACACTACTTCACCAGCTGAGCCCTCTTTCTGTTTGTACACTTTCACAGCTTTTTTTTGGGTGAGCAGCTGGTACATTTGGGGTTCAAGTGCCAGTAGATGGTGGACAGTCTGAATTTGATGCTGTTACTGCCTGAAAATGGGCGTGTTAGTTTGTATTTTTTGATATGAACCTCATGAGAGGAATACTGCAAAGAGGCTAACTCTCAGAAAAGATGCTTCTAATGTCTTTTTTTTATCATTCTTCTTTAAATAACGACTTTAAATTTTGCAGCAGAAGCTGTCAATGGGATTGCTGCATGGCGGTAAGAGCTTAACATTCACTCAGCGCTGTAAAGGACAAATAAATATCTGACGCTCCGTGTTTTTTCAGGAAACAAATGTGGAAATTAGCATTCAGCACCCTGCTAGTCGTGCTCATGTGAATATTAACAACAGCAGAATCCTTGCTAATGACTTGAGTGAGGGGACTATTTTTCCAGGCAGTCCTGGAAACATTTCTGTCACAACAACAGTTTTTATTAGGCTGTTTGATCCTGTCTGTGAGGATATATCACTCCTGGAGACATTGAGCGATGTAGCCATGATGTGCTTCATGAAACAAGTATACAGGCATCATGAAATTCAGTTAAAATCAATGTCAGAACGGGTGAGAATGCAAAAACAAATCTCAGCGTGAGCTCCGGTGGCAGCCGTGCCAGATTCAGGTTCTCTTAAATAACTGGCGTCCTCGTCGTTCATGCAGAGCGGTGTTTTGAGTTTAATGAGAAAGAAAAAAAAACAATAGAAAGAGAAAAAAAAAAGGCTGTCAGCGTCTACGAGTAAACAGGAGAAAGAATAGTGCAGCAGATCACAGCGCTGTACAGCAGTCAGTCCAAATGACTTCTGATTTGTGTTTGACTCTTGTAATTAACTGCAAATTGCTTCGTTTGATGGGTAACCTATTTGTGTTAGATGGTATCGCACCGTTTAACTGGCACAAGAAAGCACACGGCTATTCAAAGTAGACACATATATCCAAGCATCCAGAGGTCCTCGGTAACAAACAGGTCATTTTTCTCTAATTATTTTTAATCTGGAGCACAAGTCACTAATAGGCAGGCCGTGGTCTGGGTCTGGACCCATTCTCTGTCCTGTCTGGACCCAGAGCTGGAAACAACATATCACTGAGTTTTATTAAGTTTTGGTGGAGATTGCATTTTGACCGGCGACTCTTTTTTCTGACAGTGTTTCTACACCGCTACTCAGCGAAAGGGACATCCTGCCTGTCTCTGATTGGTCGGTACTCGTTGCCTTCGTGGGTTGGAGTCCGTTGGGTTTAGGCATGAGGAGGACTGAGATTGGTCAAGGTGAGGAGGGCAAGAATGTCAGCCAGTCACAGGCAGGGTAGGACGGGCCTTCACTGAATAGAGCGGCAGTGACAATGACGGAGAGAAAAATATGAAGGAGTGAGGAGACAAAAGGGAGAACTGTGAGTCAATGTGCCATGGCGTGTGCTGAATGGAGGAAGGTTACCACCGAAAATCGACTTTTAATCCAGAAGATTGCAGCCAAGGCTATAAAATAATTGTAATGTATAACTAAATTATAATGCAACTTAAACACGATGATGCTGCAGAACCCGAACATGAGCATTTTTTCTCTATCTGCAAAGATCAGATTCAAATGGAAACCATCTCTGATGCTCACCGCTGAATCTCGGGCATTTTTTTTCTTTTTTTTTAATGCAAATGCACAAACCCTCGAGCACGTGACAAATGTAAAGAGATAAATGCAGACAGACGTACACTAATTAGTCAATGGCGTAGCGGTGCATTGATCAGTCTTTACCGCCTTCATTCGTTAAGTTGACTTCTTCTCAGCCCCGAGCACAAATCTCAAGTGTTTCTGCGCGTCTGCAGTCTACGTTAATAAAGCTTTAAGTTGAATGTGCGTGTTAGCTGCCTCTCTTTGAATTTATACCCATGTGCATAAAAATGCGTTTACCTCCCTCTATGTGCATTTATGTGTTTTCTCTGTGACAAGCACAACAAATCTACAGAGAGCACCCCCACACGCCCCCCTTCCATATCCCCAGGCAGCATACAAATGGCTGCTACATTTTAGTAATTGCTTCTTTATTGACAAATGGCTGTGAAGTGTGTTGAGGGCATTACCTGTCAGTATTGCTTTTATTCCTTATTGAATTCTGTCCTTCTGTTGTTTTCTGCCGCTCTGCAGCTCACGGAGCTGAGGGAGGAGTGTTAATGTCTCTCCAGACGACGCTTTGCGCGTTACGTTTGCGTGCATCTGTGGCTTCTTACATGTGTGTGAACATGTGTCCGCCGTGTGATTATTCTCTACATTCGTATGTATATGTGCGTCTCACAGCGATTGTACTCAGTCAACATGTGTTTCTGAATTAAGAGAAGACAATAAGAAAAACAATCACGCTCAGAGAGTGATGGATTTAATTTGCCTGAAGCCCAGCTGCCTCGATCAAGAGACATTTGTGGCATATTTAAGAGACATTTTTGTTTTTGGTTTCTCATTTTATTTCACTATTTGGACGTTAGCGTGAGGGAACAACTAAAACCACGATTCATTAAAAGCATTACCAGTTAATTAGTTTGGGTATCTGTGGAATCCAACACGATTTGAACACTCTGGACTTTAATTTGGGTTGACAGACATACAAGTTTGTCAACCATCATTGGTCTTTTATGAAATATTGATCCGTCATGTTCTTGAGTTTTATTTCATTTGTTTGTTTAGTTTCATTTTCTTACACGTTTAATCGTGACGGTTTATTGTGCTTTTTGACATTGGTTTCCTTGAAAGTTTGTGATTTTAAGGGAAAAGAAAGTTTTTTGAAAATAGATAGTGATCATTGAAAGTCCTTGATTTTTATACATTTTGTGCAAGAATAGAAATTGAAAGTTCTTTAGATATTTTTATAACTTTTAACTTTGACTTCATTGGAACTTTTTTCGTGCTCAATTCTCAGTCACTGACCTTGAGCTGTGTCTCAAATTATGCTGGGTAGGCTCCTTGAATTTGAGACAAACAACATCCACACCTACGGGAAATTTTGAGTCACCAATTAACATGTTAAGTGCATGTTTTTGGACTGTGAGAGGAAGCCGGAGTACCCTGAGAGAACCCACGCAGACACAAGGAGAACTCCACGCAGAAAGGACCCAGCTGGGATTCGAACCAGGAACCATCTTCTTCTCTTTTTACTTGTCTTCTGTTTAATGGACTTTTCTTGGTTTTAGGTTGTTTTTGTCTGGACTTCTCAGCCACCTTTGTTGATCATCGAAGTCTCCTTTTGTTCACTCCACCTTCGTGTCGGCATTTGAGTTCACTTTCTTGAACTAAACCGTGACAATATAAGAGATCATCTTTTTATGAAGCTATATTTATTGACTTTTTGAAGTGTTGATTCGATTCTATGGTAACTTTTTCAAATTGTAGATTGTGGCAGTGAACTAATTTCCACTGTGAGCGCACACACATTCACGCTGTCATCCAGACATTGTGAGACCCTCTGGTTAAACGCAGTCACTGAAATTGTGCATCATTTTACGGCACTCTGAGCTTTCATTTCTCAGCTCCTTCAGAGGCCAGTGCTGGTTTGGTTTGCATGTTGCATGTGAGCTCCAATCCCTAAAACTACCAGTGACTCATCTTCAGTCTTCCACGTCTCGATAAAGGATTTCACATCGAAATGTCATCTCGGTAAAAGATACCATCAGCTGCATCAGAATATTTCTCAGACTCCTTTTTATCCTCAGCCCCCTGCTGAAACCTCACTGAAATGCTCCTCTTGAGACATCTGAGAGCCTGCCACATATATCTGTGACCCCCTCATACCTTTCCCTTCCCTTCCCTCCCTTTTCGATGTGCTCTCATGTGCTCCTGGCTTGAAGTGAAAAAAGTGAAAACTTAAAAAAGAAACTCGTCCTTTGTTCTGAGCTCTGCACAAAGCTCGATCTATACTTGACCCAAGGGGTTAACGTCGGTCCCTGGTAGATATGTATGGCATAGGTTTCTCTTCGTAGCTCAGCAGTGGTGTGATTCATGTCCATTAACAGTAACACTAGACAGAGGGGCGGTATGCGATCATCCTACACAACAATTACTCTGTTGACATCCATTCATGCCCTTTGTGAAAAAGAAAATGATCACAGGGAGCAGAGGGTTGACGGTGGAGATGGTTTTCCTACATAAGTGCTACAACATCGTCTCCAAAGCTACAGCTGTAAAACTTCACATCCATCTTATGAGGGCAGAAACGTGGGAACACAACACTGGATGATGATTTTCTGAGCAGGTGCGTCTACCTGTTCTTAAAGCGATACAAGAACACAAATGACGTTTTTTATCCCTCTTTCTCGTCTTTTGCAAAGCAGCCCTATTCCTCAAGCCTTTTGAACTTTATTTTATTAGATAGTGACCAGAAAGTAGGGACAGAGAGAGAGAGAGGGGGGATGACATGCAGCAAAGGGCCACGGGTCAGAATCCAGTCCCGGTCCACTGCGTCGAGGACTGAGCCTTTGTACATGGGGTGCACCAGTCGAGCTACCAGGGCACCCTGTTGTGTTTAAGTATTCTCTCAAAGTATTTCTCTACCCTCTCTTAAAGGTAACACACAACAGTTCCCTATTTTAGTTAATTAGACTTTATTTTTATTTATAGAGGATAATTGAGGTTATATTAACCAATAATTATTCCCTCCCTGAGGCTTTGCTGTTATATTAATATCACAGAAATCAACATGTCGCCATGAATGAATGAACTCAAGGGTTCAATTGCAAAAACAGAATCTTGTAATTTGGTGTCACCATTGTATTTTTTAATTTTCATAAATCATAATACTGCCGTGTACTCGTTTTGGCAAATGTAGAAGGAAATGATAATAAATAATATCTTGATAAAATACTGACATTTCACATGAAATAAACACAACGCAAAAATAAATCTCCTCTTTCCTTCATTTATTTTCATGGTTTTGTGTTTCACTTAAGTTATTTCCTGTTTTATGTTAAGAGTATTTTTCTAACTTCACTTCCTGTCTTTGTTTTGATTATCTTCCCTGTCCTGAATAGTTTCTCCCTCGTTCTTCCTCATTAGTTTTTACCCGCGTCGTGTCATCCTCCGCTCACTGCTGTCTTCAGTCTTTGTGTTCTCTTGTCTCAGTGTCAGTTCATCTTCATACCACGTTCAACATTTCAGCTGTTCTGTGTTCTGTCTTGATTTTCTGACTGCTCCGCTCCCAGTCAGATTGTTTGCTTGACTTTTGCCAAGCTCTGCCTCTCGTGTCTGCATTTGTTACTATATTTTACTTAATACGCTCTTTAAGTTCTAGTCTTCGACACAGTTCATTCCTATGACACCTTTTAAATATCAACCTCGGGTGTGTACAGAAGTGTCATTTACTCATTTACACCAGGAAATCTCTTGTTACTACATTTCACGTCTTTTCTCAGAGCTCTGATAAATTCTGCTGCTCTTCTCTCTGTTCATTACAGAACAAATGACATGCTCATATACAACCAATTACATGTAATAAACAAGATACCGTACATGGTAATCTACTTATGCTGCGTGTTCACCAGGTACACTGCAATCTACTTAAAGCTGCAGAATGTTCATACTGAACTAAACAGGAAAATAACTGGTTCTAAACATTGAATCTTCTGTGCAAAAAGTAACAAAAGTGGCATCAAATGTCAGCATTTATGTTGAGTTTGTCATTTGTGAATAACTGGCAGACAAATGTACATCACTCTCAAATCATTTTACTTGATGGCTTTGTTTCTCATCATTATTCACGAGAGATGAGAGCAAATGGAAGAAAAATTCATTCAGCTCAGAAGGTGAGAGATTTTAGATGGAATACGATTTAATTTAAAGCGTTCCATTCCCTCCTGTTCTTCATTACGTGCTGGCAGTTTACTGAGAGATTCGAAAAGTGATGACTAAACAGCAAAGATGAAAATATTGTAAGCACTTCCAGGTCCCTTGGAAGCACAACACAAGAAAACACAATCTGTCTTTACCCCGTTTAAGACCACGTTGGAAATTTAAAGGCTGTATGTCATCGTTCAAAGTGGATTTCACAGGAGAGCCAATAAATCCTAAATATGATCACAAAGAGGGAGTCCGCATGAAAATGAGAGGGGAAACTTTTATTACCACGACACATGCATCATAATATAAGTCCTTCTTCCCTGTCACGTACAGACAGACACAGATATCAACACTGATAGACATTAACGTGGATTTCATGAGGTTAGAGAAGCATGCTAGCCGATCAGGTGAGCGGTGTAAATGAACCGGACATGGACTCACAGTGTGTCCTCAAACTAGCCAGATGTCTGTCAGATGTTTTGAAATTGCATCTTTGCGTGTAGCTCTGTGATGAACTGGCAACTTGTCCTGGAGACGCTTTGATTGACAGGTAGGTGCTGCTACAGACGGCTTATTAGAAGCCCCCAGGCATCATTCTGCCAACATGGCATCAACTTCGGCTTCAAAACAGCGCTTCGGAAACCTTTGGGTGACGTCACTCATGCTCTGTCCGTTCCTTATACTGTCATTGGGTTGCATGCCCCTAGCTGCATCTTCCACACATGGAGGATCCTAATTGGAGCGGCACCTGTACCGACCACCTCACCTTATAATCAGAATTTCGGAAATAATGAATTATTTAACCAAGTTTAGGCTACTTCCTTTCCCCACATGAGCTAGGACGTAACACTTATATATTTTATTAAAAGAAAAAAACATATTCCAACAATTTTATATTTCACAACTCAAAGTTGGGCCACTGTTGAGACAGAAAAAATATCAAAATATCAAGCCCCAAATATTTGATCCTACATTCCCCATAATGCAACTCAACAATATCTTGTATTAGATCCTTTCTGCTTGAGATACCGCACGTGTCCTTCAAACCCCACACGTCCGGTTTGTATCATAGCCTAAGCAGAGTGACAAAAACATGATTTATTTACTCTGTCAGCTTCCCCACAGAAGACTGTAACTGTTCATGGCTGAATCGTGCTGCACATGACTCGTTAATTAACTTTGATATGTAAAATTTGTTCATTGCCCATTTTAACTTTACTTTTGTGTCGTCTGCACAAAAGGTCTTGTTTTGTAGGCCAGGCCATTTCTCCGCCTCGCTGAATGATACGGGAGCTAACTATGGCTGAAGTGTCTGCAGTATTTCACTGCATAATATTCTTTCCATATGAAAGGCCATGAAATTGTGGTTATATAATAGCAAGGTTCTGAATAGAAAAGCAGTAAATTAACTGACAGCTGTCAGAAGCTGGGGGCCTTGGAAAGTAGAAGTAAGGTCAATGAAGTTGAGAATGACGTCCTGTCAAAGAGCAGCAGCAGCCCTGAGCCAGGAGAGCGCTGTGACAGTGAGTGATAAATTGAACATCACTATACGGTCCTCAGAAGCACCTTGCAGTCTATACTTTAAATCTTCAAGTTCCAGAGTTGAATGTGACTCTGCACCGCTGCAGATCTGCACTAGCCTGCCACGTTAGAGTTAGGCACTATGTCACAGAGTTGTCCTCTGTGGACATTTAGCATTTAGCTAGAAAATCAAGCCTCAGTTTCTTTAAAGGCAGTGAGCTCATAATGGACAGCTAGCATAGAGACTACTTCCTGGGTAGAAAGTAATTCTGCATATCTAGATAGGAAGGAGAAGAGTATCAGTGTTAGCCTTAGGCGATGGTTAAATCCTGATTCGTGTGCATCCGGAGTCACGACATGCATCATATTGTAATGTAACATTGGACTCTTGTTGCAATGAAAGTCTAACCTCAGAGTAATAAGGGCATAATGTGAATATTTTGGCTCTGTGTACAGTTAAAGAGCTGATACTCCAACTACAGGAGCCACAGTTCTGTCTTAAGCTGATGTCGGTTAACCCACGAGAAGTAAGTCACACATCACCAACTATTTGACTGATTTTGGTGAAATTGGATCATGTTTTATGGAGAAAATGTTTTCACCGAGCAGTGCCGGTGTCATGCCAGAACTGGACCTGGACAAGTGGGCAATGTAACCGAGCTCAGTAGTCTGTATGGATATAATTGCAGAGGCAGAGTGAGCGAGCAAGAAGCCGCCAGACAAGAGTAAATCTGGAACTGACTTTTAGTGGTTGTCGACTCGCTAGTTTTACTATTTGTTTTAAATATTACCACATGACCAATGGCACCAGGCCAGAAGTGATTTTTGACACCATGGATGATGAGAAGTTCATCTTGGAAGTGGTAAAACACAAGATCTTATATGACACCACAGATCCTCCTATAAGGACAACACCAGAATGGACAAGGCGTGGAAGGTGAGTATAACCTAGAAAGTTGCTTACATATAAATATGTGCTTTTGCTTCGACCCACTGAGTTGCTCCACTTCTGAAATGCTCCCGGTGGGGTACGAAGCCTTGTGGAGGACTGAACAAAAAACTACGTCACAGACACAATGTTATAGAGCTGTGCCTGGTCGAACAGAAGGGTTTCTTTTCAGCTCCACAAAACACTGACAAAACATTCACCGTCCTTGGCTTGGAAACTTCAGTTTAAGCTCAAGTCTTTGTGCCCTTTTCGGCTGTCAGTCACACAAGTACACTGACACTGACCTCGAGGTTTAGAGCCTGCAGAAACATTGTTGTATAACCCCAAACAAAGAAGCAAAGCAAAAGTAATATTAGAATATGCTTGTCAAGATATTATAACACTGTGGATCAGCGTTTGTTGAAGTACGACACAGGCATTTCAGGCAGCACAGACACAGCACACAAAACGCCACCAGGGGGCCTCGCATACAGGTAACTTCCTGCCAGGTAACACACACCTTGATCCCCTACACTAGGGGTCCGTGACCCTTAGGGGGTCCACAGCAGTACTGCAGGGGGTCCGCCAATTTTCACCAAAATAATTTGTGAGAATTAAAAAAATATAACAAATTATAATGAGTAAACTGCGAGCATTAATATGCAATAAAAAGCTACTTTTGACAAAAATGTTACTATTTATATATTTATAAATTATTCCATTATTGAATGTTTTATCAATCATAAACACATATAGGATAATAACCCAGCATAGAAATAGGTTAATAAGGTGAAATAAAAGGTGAATAAAGTAAATATAAAAGTTATTATAAGCTTAAAATGTGACATATGTGGGGGTCTCTGTTCTGTTTGTCTCTTGTCCAAGGGGCCCTGTGCTACACTGTAAATTTCAGCTGTGAAATCCACAGTAAGTTACTGTGTTTGTACCCAGTTAATTACTGTAAACCTTTCACAGTAGTATACTGTGTATTCAGTCAAAAACTAAAACAGTAATTATAGAGTTACTGTGAAAATTACAGTAACCAATGATGTACTGTAGATTTACTTGTCAACTGCTGCCAGTTAGTTACTGTGAATTTCACAATAACCGGTCTACAGTGTAGAGCTCCCTCTAATAATAATACCAAATATTAACAATCTCCGGATACTACTAATGTCAGGAACATGGACTTATGAATTGCTAAACAGGGCACAACATGTAAATAACGCATCTTTAGAGCTGCTATGAACTTTGGACAGAGCCATGCTAGCTGTTTCCTGCTGCCTGTAGGGAGAGCATGAGGAGAGGCAGAGTACAGAGACTAAAAATTTACGATAGAAGGAAAAATATGTGAAGTGAAGAGTGAAAGAAACAGAAGAGGGGGAGGTAAAGTGTTCGTGGATGCGATCTGTCCCTCATGGTATTTATCACTAAGACAGGTACAGATATGGAGTCTTAGCTACCCGGCCTCATTACACATTCCCTCTCCCTCTCAACCACTCACACACACACAAACACACACATTTTCATTACCATTCACACAAACTTTGTCTCCCTCCATCTTTCACTTTATCGCCTTTGTTCTCTCTCTCTCTCTCTCTTTCTCAGATGCACACAAACAAACATACATTTCAATTAAACCCGAGCTCAGCATGATGAATGTGGCTACCTTTTAATTTCAATTACAGCGGCTGTTGAGCTAGCTAGAGAAAGCTGTTGTGTGCTCAAGCAACATCCGCGCCAAGCGATGGCTCAATTACGGCACACACAGTGCAGGAACGGGCGTATATACGCCGAGGCACAGGCACACACACGACAGTAAATGCACACGGACAAGGCGCACACACACACACGCACACGCAAGCACGTAAAATTAGATTAGCTAATTTAGTTCTTGTCTGGACACATTTTTCACCTCCGTCTAGCTGACGGCTGTTCTAAAACCTATTTAGAATTTCCACAGGGCAGCACAGCATCTCAACAACTACTGACGATGTGCGGAAACTAATAATTATTGCCCCAAATAGAGGTGTTGTTTATTCATTTATAAGTAAAAGACGTCATACATGACAAACGAGTGGTGGAGGACATAATTATCTCAGGGGACTCAGCTAAAATGAATTTCTCTTAGGCGCTATTTATGCCAACACAGAGTCAAAAGACGCAGTGCATTTTGAGTGTCTAACCTACTTTAACAAAACCAGCATGTCAACTCCTCTTTTTTTTAAGCCTTATCCACACGGGGAGCGTTTGCTGAGCATGCATGTGCTGCTCCACACACTTAAGGTGCACATTCACACCTGAGAGCTGCCCAGGACAGCCTTCTTTTTATGGATTATGTTGGTCGTTCTTTTCTGCCTCTAACAGACTCGAATAACAATTTAAAGCACACACCTGCCTGTGTAACGGCTACACTACAAACACACACCAAGCGAAGAAGACAGTGTGTTTAAGTACCCGACTTTTGGCTAATTCACTGTCTAACCAGCGTCAGATAAGACAGACACGTGTCTTCAAGAAAGGTTAAATCTGGGGCAACTGGACTGTCGTTCACACCACACCTCATGTAACTTTAACGACTCAGACAGCAGTCATCACAGCAGCAAGGACTGACGAACCATGGCCGGGTCTACAGTCCTGTCTAGACTAAATACTCGGATCTCCCCACCAGCCAGTCAGAACCGAAGAAGCCTCTTGGATGAGCGGTCTTCACAGATCTACAACCAAGTCCAGTTGCCCCAGATTTAACCCTTCTTGAAAAAAAAGATGACCTGGATGACTGAGAACCATCACAGACGTCACTTACATTTGTCTAATACAGTGATATCTCCATGTCAAGTTTAACCTAGCTTAGCACAAATACTGGACGAGAGAAGGAATAGTGCACTCTGGTTTGGTAGCAATCTACTCACCAGTAAATCAGAGGGTCATCTGTGATTTACAAGAGGGAACCGAACGTCTTAAATGTTTCGTTGGAATGTTGGAAAGATCCGTTATTTGAAAAACTGAGAAACTCTAAAATCCGATTTATTTTTATTTGTTGAATTAAAGTGGAAAAACACACATTTTTCACCAGGTGTGTACTTGAAAACGCCTATTAGTGACCTGTGCCTTACATGCTCTACACTCACTGGTTTGTAGATCCCATACTGTGTACACATCATTTTTTGTATGTTAGCACATGGAATTATCCAGCCAATCAAAACTGATGCATGAATGTAGAAACGACCCAATTTCGATGTCTTGAAATGCAACAAAAGCGCTCATGTCTGACAGTCATGGCAACTCATGTGTTTAAAATGAAAGCCTAAAAGTCAAGAGCAGAAAGAAAAACAGCGAGAAACCGGAGTGCATGACAACGAGGGGGGGGGGGGGGCAGGCTGGCAAAGGTAAAGAGAGAATAATAGAGTGAGAGAGAGAACGAGAGGGAAACAGAGACACCCAACGGTAGAAAAGTGTCTGTCACTTCAGCAGCAGCTATTAAAGCAGTTTAGATAGCTGCTGCGCCACCTGACAAAACATTCAAAACAGGGAAATGGCTGGAAAATAGGTCACACATGCACGCAGTGATATGCATACTCACAGTATGTGGCGTCACCTACGGAGTCAATTCAAGACGGCTGTGTGTGTGCGTGCGCTTACTTATTTCAGACAACCACACACACACACACACACACACACACACCACCTCCGGAGTCAATCAGAAGAAGAATTGCCCTAACTAGACACATGCCTCAGGATGAAAGAGCTCTCAGGGCATATTCTGCTATTTCTAACCCACAGTGCTGTGCCTCTCATGCACACATGATCTCTCTGTCTCATACGTGTACTGTAGGCACACGCACACACACACACACATATACACACACATATAGGAACAGCGTGCACTCCATCCTCTCGACTTGTTTCCTGTGAAATTTGACATGGATTGAAAAGAGGTTGGAGGGTTTTCGACGCAGCTCGCCCGGTAGGAAGTGGAAACAAGAGGCAGAAAGCGAAGAGGAGACAAAAAGTGGGGCGGAAATTATGACGATGTTTCTCCGTCTGTTGCCTCCTGTTCTGTTTTCCTTCCATCTTAATCCCTGATCACCTCTACACCACAAAACACAGATCCAAGGACACAAATCCACTCTAAAATATCAGTTACCAAACCAATCGAAGCCACATGTAGACTGTAGAATGTGTCCATAAAGGTTGAGGTAAGTCAAATCTCATTTTATTTACTCATGAAGCTGCTAATTAATACTGAATTACCAACAGGGCAACTGTTCAAGAGCCACAGACCCCTGGGGGCCCTAAAAGCTGGTGCTTTACTGTGTCACTCAGTGTGTGGTAACTGGGAATATACACAACAAAAGCTTTGTATGAACTGAAAACAAAAATTGTGGATGGCCTGTCACTCAATCTCGTGTCAAACCTACTTTTTAAACCTTTATTCTTCCGGTTGTTGATGTGCCGTGTTGCGTGTATTCCTAAGTTTGTTCAAGTTCAATGACTGCAAGCGAGCGGGTTCTCTTCAAGTTTCAGGCTTTTCTCCATTTGGCTGATTTCTTAAACATTAAATAAACAAGAAACCTGGTTTGACACCTGAAAACTTCAGGACCAATGCAGCGTGTTCTGCTTCCAAAACGGGTTTGGAGGAGAAGAAATCATGGATTAACTGAGTGCATGTGAACCCGTTCTCTGTGTAACCTGCAACACAGCAAACCTGGAGGGTGTCGGGATCGCTAGAACCCTATAGCTCATTTTCCCCCTGGATCTCCCAGCAGGTGGCCCTCTGTATCTCTGTCTTATATTTATTGTTCTGAGATTTTACACAGTCATAACTTGAGATGAAGTGGTTATTAGAAGAGACCCTTATTTTTGTGACTCAATGTTTGTCTGCTGACTCAGACAAACATTGAGACATGACAGAGGAAAGAGCCACAGACGGACCAGATGTTACTAAAACAACTGGTAAAAAGCCAATGAAAGAGGGTCTAATAACAGTGCTAGCTGTTTGGTTTAACCACCAACATGTTTCAGCTTCTTTTGTTTTCATTCTCACTGCAGGTGACCCACAATCCTCGTCCTATCTTTGTGTTTCATGACATAATCTCACAGTCGCTTTTTTTTCCCCTCAGCCAGCGAGTTCACTGCAGACAGCAGCTGCTCTGCTGCGTTCTGTGTTTTACTTCTAATCAGGCCCGAAAACCACACATGCACATCGTCACTTTTCTTCTGCAAGTCTGAATCGCTTTCACTGAAAAGAGGATAAATATAACACAACCCGGGCCCCCGAATCCAATCAGAAAAACAGAGAGTGTGTGAGTGAGATTTCATTTCTGCTAACAGAGTTGCCACGTGTTGATTTGAATGTCTCGCTTTGTTAAATGTGATCAACTCCACACACGGATTGGTAAACGCAGCGCAATCAATTTAATTGGATCTCCAGTTAGGTTACAGTCTAAACACACATTTAAGACACACACACACACACACACACACACATGCACATGCAGTTTCACGTGCACCCATCCTCTTCCTCTCTGAGCCACTGAATGGTTACTTTTCATCCCCGTTCCTCATCATGTTTTGTGATGGCTTAATGGAGACATCCAAATGTAGAGCCATTAGTCGAGATGAGTGAAAAACATTGACAATAGAAGGAAGATGAGGTCTGGTGGGTACGATGAGATCTGCCATCCACTTATACTGTATAACCTAAATGAAGTGATTAACGTGCTCTACCTCCAGGTGAAAATAAAGAAAACACTTGGATGAATGTGCGTTTTGTCCGTATGCTTTGAAATGGAGGGTCATGGGAGGTGACCCAGTTTATCCAGACCCCACTAAACCCATTCTCTCTCTCTGTAGACCTCCAGTAGTGCCGCAACAGCTTTTATTAAAATGAAGGCTCTCATCCCTGGAGAGAGACACAGAGGGGATGATACGGGGTTGATGGTGTAAGGAGGGTGGCGTTGGGAATTGGGGGTGGGGGGGTTGGGGTTGGTCGGCACAGCACTACAATGTTAATACGTTATGCAAGAGCCAGGCTGCGACCTGGCCTCAAATCAATCTACGTTACTGTCCCCATGAGAGGGAAACTGGCAAAATGCTGGATCAAGACATTCAGAGTTCAGGGCCTCGAATTCATCTTTATTGAGACGACGATTCACACGCAGACAAACGTCAGGTATTTTGAAACAATCGAAAACGCTTAGAGACACAGTGAATAAATGAAATCTTGGCTCTTGTTTGTCTTTGCAGTGCAAGTTATATTATTTTTTTCTGGCCATGGTAGCTTTTAGTTTGGCATAAATACAAGAAAGACCTGGAAACTCAAAGAAACACTACAAGTGATGATATGTTTCCACATTAAATGTCTACAAACGACATGTTTTGTTGTGTACTTACTTACAAATATTTCCGACAATGTTCGAGCAGAAAACAGAAATCCATGTTTCATTTCATGCTCTTCAGTACCCCCTCTGGTTGATATAACTTCCAGGAAAACATGGGAGAGAGAGGAAGGAAGTCTGCAAACGTGACATAAATAAAACGTTGATACATTTCCTGGTTTGTGAATGTCACCGCTTGTTTAGCATTTCCTGTTTTATGTTGAATTTTTTTTTTTTCTAAGATGTCTTGTGTTACTTTACTTCCTGTCTTTGTTACATTTCCCTGATTAGTTTCACCTGTATCTCATCACCATTGCCTTCACTTCAACATTTAGTCTCTGTGTTTCGTGGTTTTGCTTGTCAGGTCGTCTGTGGTGTGTTCCTCACTCCTTTGTTCAGTTGGACTTCTGGTTTATTTTGGATTTTTGGACTTTGTTTGGACTCTTTGTTATCGAGTTTGCCGACCTGTTCCTTAGGTCATTAAAGTGAGCTTCTTGTTCACCTTCACGTCTGCTTTTGGGTCTAATTCCTGTAAGAAACATGAGTCACATCAGACAGGGCATTTTTCAATGCTGCGTACTGTCAGAGTCTCGAGAGAAGACGAAGGAGCTCCCAGCCTGAAAGCTCACGATACAGCTGAAGGAATCTGAGCTTTGTTTCTTGTTAATACACGACTGACTGATCTGAAAGCCTTGGCATCGCATGTGACAGCTGTTCATGTTTTTAAAAGGAGTGCACGCCTTGAAAAAAAAAAAAGAAAACGGCATGGAAGAAGTTGTCCGGTTGTTTCTTTTTGGAGGGCAAACAAGTTAGAAAAGCACAGAGATGACACAGAAATATCTTTTTGATGGGTCTTTCCACTCTCCACTTTGTTGGAGTGTACTTCTCTCCTGTTATTGCCTGTTTGCACAGAGTGTTTGCTGCAGTTAGAGAAGAAAGCCGCCTCTGTCTGACAAACACGTCACTCCCTCTCCGTCTTTCTGACTTCTCTTTCGCTGACAGCGACAACAACATCACTATGTTTCACTGACTTTCTCTGCTTTGTCATTTTCTTTCTCGTTCCCTCTTTCACCACTTTCTACCCTGCCTCTGAGTAACTGACACTTTGTCTTTGTCACGTTATACCGCTCTCCCCCTCCATTCCTTCCCCGCAGTCATCCCCATTTCTTCTTCTTCTCTCTCTTTTTATTGACAGCTGTCCCGCAGCATCAGTGATGTAACAGTCTCCAACCATCTGTCCTTCCCTGCCTACACCAAATCCAACACCTTCTGTCCACCTTCTCCACCTCCTCCTCTCCCTCTTTCTTGATATTGACAGCTGTCACGGAGCATTGATGCAGTAAAATCCTGTTTGTTGTTTTTCTGTGACAACTGTGCTTATTTTGGTTTTTGCAGCCTTTGATTGGATCCCACAGCGGGATGTGCCATCCAATGTGATGAGTCACAGAAAGAGCACATTGAGTCACTCTTCATCTTTTTCTTCTTCTTCTTCTCCGCCTTGTTCCTCCTTCACTCCTCTTCCTCCTCCTCTGTTTTTCTTCCATCCTCCTCCTCTTCCTCTTTTCAAGGATTTACTGTCATTCCCGTTGTGTACGTGCATGTGAAAGGTTCTCCACCACCAGTAATGCATGTTGACAAGGTTTGTGAACATTAGCCTTAAGACATGTCCCTGCACGCCTCCATGTCTCTATTTACCCATCACTTTTTGTAACTCTGATGATAATCCTATGGCTTTATTCCTCTTAAACTGTACACATGCACGATTGGGACCCTGTTGGCATAAATAAATCAACTAAATGAATATTTCCCTTTTTCTCTCATAAAGTATACAAAGACATCAGCAAGTCTGACGGCAGTTTGATGGTGGTTGAAATAAAATGTAACTAATTTATAATGTTTACACACGCTGACCAAATACCAGAATAAGTTCAAAGTTGACTCATTATTTATTTGGAGTCTTTGTTCGTCTCTTTCTTTCCTTCTTCTGTCTTTACAGCTTTAGAGTGGAACTGATGGCAACCTGCAGCTACACTCAACTTTGCCTCATCATCAAACTTTGAATTTGAAAGACAAAATGTGCAACGCGGACAAATATTAAGAAGAACCAAAATAAAAATGATGCTCGAGAGTTTTTAGATTTTATCCAGAAATGTTAAAATTGGACAAAATATACTGAAACTTTGTTTTGGAAACTTTCTGGTATGATTCCCTGACTGCAGCGCGTCATTCGCTGTGCCGTACTATCTAAAATCACGTTGGTAACGGTATTGATCGATACCTGCGTGATGAGATCGACACCTAAGTTTCAGTTTCTCTTCTCTACACTCAGTACACATCTCCTATTGTGCAACTCCCTGAGTGTAATTGTTCATCACAGTTGTATTTTTAGCAGACTGATATAAATATAGACTGTTCAGACAGTTATATAATATATTGAGCCAGATGAAATGAATCTAAATGAACTATTTTACTAGAACTGAAACATATATTCTTGTGTAAAGATAAATACTTCAAACCTGAATATGGCTGAATATAATAACCCCTTTTGTGTTAACTGTCATAGGAACAGTACTCCTACATTTGCATATTAATGATGCATTCACTTCATAAATTACGTTGCTCTCCTCTACACGAAGAAGTAAAAAGTACTGATATCACTATCGGCAATACTGGCCCTGTATTTACTTGGTGTTGGATCGATACCAAACTTTGGACACAAACTCTGCATGCTGTGAACTTTTGCACACTGTCTAGTGAATATTTTGCACATTCCTGCAAAACCTGTTCATTTTAAAAACATATTGTACATATTTACATCTGCTAGTACCTGATTTTTATATTGTAAGACAGCTTAACTAACTTTGGTTAGTTAAATAAGGCAAGTTAATAAAGTGGATTTCATTGAATTGGTCATCAGCGCTCGAGTGTTTGTCCTCAGACTGTGTGGATTTGTGCCAATCCTCCCAAAACCTGGCTGGCCAAATCTGGCTTTCCATAAATGAGCCAGAGCTCGGTTCACAATTGGTCCTCCGGGTGCCGAAAAGGCATCTGCGCTTAATTAGATTGGGCAACCTGTGAATTTGAAGTAGCACTTAGTGCTCCAGAGTCCTGCGTGCCCTCGAGTAATTCCTTCCACGATTTAAGTGGGTTTATATTTGAGACCGTATTATGAGTGTAGGTGTGACTCACTCAGCCGTGACATGGATGGGTGACCTGTGAACAGTGTTTGCTGCTCTGACCACGCTTTTTGGGACTCTGTCATGGCCTTTAATGGTAATATGCAGACATAAGGCTGCTACAGATTGTGCTGTTTAGATTATAAAAGGGAAATCTATCACTTGAATCTGAATAATTTGCATCTTGACAACCTTAAAAGAGCAATCTCAGAAATTAAATGCATCACTTTGTTCCTATCTGACTGTATCTATTGTCATTTTAATTTCCCTGTCTTACTTTTGCAATCATCATCATATTTTCTTTCTTTTTAATGTTCCAAGTTTAAAGAAAAGTTAGAAAATTGCCTTCTCTTTCTGCCGCCTTGTTGCGTCAGTCAAGCAATATGGCAGGCTGTGTGAATAAAGCAAATAAACCAGCATGGGAGTTGAGATAACCTGCGTGTGTGTCTGTCTGTGCGTGTGTTGTGTATGTGTGTGTTGTGTGTGTGTGTACGCCTGAGGGCAGCCCTCTGAACCCTCGATCTCTCCCTTTCTCTTTCTCTCACCGAGTACAAAAAGAATGCAGAGCAGGGTGGGACAGGAGAGAAAGCGGTGCGCCGAGTTTGCAGCCGGCGTGAGCTGAATATAAAGCAGAGAGAAGAAGAAGCCAACATCACTGGATTCACCGCAATAACCACGAGGAGGACGCCGCTAGTCGCTGAGAGCGAAGCAGTTTATTACAATGAGCTACGTCTCATCCACATTTCGAGGTTCACACGTCAGGTCTGACAATCCGTCAGTGAAGAGGAGCCGCGCTAAGAGTTTTTGAAAATGGATGAACGGCCTTTGGTTATTTATTGCAGCTATACCTTGGAGTTATTGTTGGTATTAACATTGAATCAAATGACTGTGTGTGATGTAAAATCAATGATTGCACAGCGCTGAGAAAGTATTAAGAATTAACACCTGACAAAGAAAACAGCAAGCAGCTCTATGCAGCTTTTATCCTGTGTGAGCTCATTTCACATACGTCTGGTTGAGTCTCATCAATCCATCAATGGTGGTGAATTTGCAGAATGCAACCAGCTGAACACCCCTCACCTCAAAGGAGAAACTACTGTAGGCCGTGAAACTCCAGGTCTGTCTTATGTAAAGCCAGTGTTCAGTTTGTCCGTGGAAGAGGACCCGCACCCTCACCTGAAATAAAAATCGTTGTTTTTGTTGTATGTTTTTGTGCCTTTTTATATGTACAGATGTTGGGGGGTCCTCTGTGACGGGGTCCGCCATGTTAAACTTCTACGTTTCTACAGAGGCCCTGAATGGACAAAATAAACACTGGCTCTGGTTAGTGCATAAAGGGAAAGTTAAAGTAAAAGCCAGACTGAGACAGAGTGTGATTTTTCTAAAATATGAATATTCTTCATATTTTTTTGTTTTATGCACAATGAAGGAAGTCCACTTTCATTCCAGACTTAATTCCTATTCTGTCCGTCACAGCGCTCTGACTTTACTTCTGTCACCCCGGAGGATCATAAATATACTCACGAATAAAAATTGGCAAAAGAAAAGGTAAACCGGATTTTATTAAAAATATAACCAAACGAATGGAACAAGCAGAGCAATGAATAAGAAGACGGTATAGAGAGGAGGCATGGTGTAATACAGTCCCTAATGAAGATGATGCTAATTAAAAAAATAAAATACACTCTTTAATCAACTAAACAACATGCGAGGGAACAGTTATGTTTGTTCTACTTCTGTGGTTGGTTTGCTCACATGGCGTGTAACACTCGAGCACGCTGCAGAGGTTCAGTGGGTGGTATAATCATCTCAAAGGAGCTGTCAGTTTGTGCCAATCTTCAAATGAAAAAACTAAAAGCTAATCAGGGAATATTCTTCCGACTTCCTAATTTAATAGCTTCTGATCCTTTATTTGATTGCAAAAAAAAAAATGTTTCCACATTGGTACACATTGAGAGGACGGGTGCAAGAATAGGAAGGGAGGAAATGAGGAAACCAAAGGAGGGTTTTGCATTTTCCTTTCCTCACCCTTCTCCTTCTTTCCTTTGTGACCCTGATTAGTCGTCATGTGCGAGTTTCCATATAGGAGTCGATGACAGCTGCTTGGACTTGCAGCCACACATGTCCACATGTCTGATTATATGTCCTCTTGTTCGCTCCCTTCCTCCCCTTGCATCCTTTTCAATGCATTCCCCGGCAGAAGACAACATGCGGCGAGGGAGGCGAGAAATAGAAACAGGAGGTGAGGCGAACGCAACAAATCCAGGGGAGCAGAGGGTATGAAATTTGACCAGAAAAAGAGCAGAGTAATGAGACAAGAGGAGAGGAAACAAGGAATGAGATGCATGAAGGCGACGAAGAAGAAGAAGAAGAGAGGGGAGGAAAGCGAGGGAATGCAGCGGCATAAGAGGAAGAGGTGGGAGGAAAAGAGTGGGAGAGAGAGAGAGAGAGAGATGCCTTCAGGTAGCCTATTTTCTCACCCTGCAGGAGAGAGACAGCAATTAGGATCGCCGTGTGTCTGAGTGTGTGTGTGTGTGTGTGTGTCTGTGTGTGTGTGTGTAGCTTGTCATGAAGACAGCAGGGTTTTTTGAGTTTTCTGAAAGGTAGGGAGCAGCCCACTACAGCACCCTACCCGTGTTTCATCATCACTTAACACACACACTCATACTCACTCACACACACACACAGTTGGGTCTTGTTGCTCACGCGTGTAGTTGTTGTGGTTTGACAGTTAAGCCACTTGGAGTTGAACAACCTGCTGCTGTGGCATTATCTGGAACACACACACACACACGCGAATGCACACGTGAACACACACATACAGACAGTCTTACCTCCTTGCTTTACGGTGGCTCATTGAAAAGAACAGGATGACAGCGGCGCCATTAGTTAGACAGGGTGAGAGTGTCTTTCCCGGCTCTGTGGCTGTGTAGATCCAACCTGGATCTTGCAGCAGATGAAGCATGTGAAGGCTGGATCTGCAGGGGGAGATACTGCAGCAGGATTTGTGTCCTTTGGTCTTTTTTTCCAGTGGCTCTCTAGTAAAAGTGTCAAATTCAGAGGGACACATCGAATTCTACCTTACAGAAATCAGCTGGTTTAACGAAACAAAGGCTGGATCTCGCAGCGGCGGGCCATGTCAGTCTCCACATGCTACAGTGACCCCATGTGGATACAGCCACGACCACGTTATCCAATTTAACAGCGTACTATTCAGTTAAATGCAGAATAATACGGCCACTGACGTAACTGGTGGTCAGACACTTAACATTCAGCAGCTCGCGCCTGGGCTCGGCTCGGCTCTGACCACAAACCCTCTGCTAACATGCAGTCCCTTATCTGATCCACCACTTGAAAAGGATCCATTCAAACAGCGAGGTGGGAGTGTTTTTAATTTAGCTGTGAGTTTGCACAAAGGGGCAGTTTTATTTGGCTTTTCTAAGCAGAGAGCGAGTTACTTTTAGGACACCAGAGATTTGTGTTCCACTTCCATAACCTCTGCTTACATGAACACATATTGCATGTAATTACATGTATGAAGCATGTATGCACTCTGGATCAGCTGTTTGTCCTAAAATGCCCTGTGCGGTTGTGACGACCGGCTCGGCGTTATCTAATATATATTTATGGATTCATATTATAAACACACTGTGAGATATATATTGTCACTGAGCTGAAATAAGCACACACAGAATGGGAAGAGACATTTTATTGAATAATTGCTTGCCTAGAAGTCATGTGTGTTTGTTCCTGGCGAGGGTGGAGGTACAGGGCGGGGGACGCGGGGGCCGGTCCGCCTCGTTGTTCGTCTGCACACACACACACAGACAAATGGACTTAACAGGACCCTGCGAGGGTAATTGTGAATGTGATTGCTGGGAACGAAAGTTGTAAAGCTGGCCTGCATTCAGTCGAAGATTTAAAGGCAACAACCTGCAAAATGTGGCAGATCTTGGGCGGCTGCGTGGCCCTCTCCAAACACACCTTCTACTTGGGTTCATTTTGATGTAAAGCTGTGTGTGGAAACAGAAATGCAGTGAGTGTGGTCAACATATACACACGGCCTGAAGTTAAGAAGTGAAAAATTGGTTTTGTAATCTCAGATTTTGTGATTTGATGTGTTTGTATTTCTTTAAGTCCCACAATACTCAGCTCTCAGTCTATGTTATGTGGTGCTACTGGATTTTCCTTTTTTATGTGATTATTATTTGATATTTTGCTGCCTGCCATACTAAATTATTTTCTTCTCTTTCTCCGGGCTTTTGTTTTTTTCATGAATCTGGTCCCGGACCGAGCCAAAGCTGTGTTCGTCTGGGGAATTCTTTGTTGGATTTGTTTTTGTAAAAAGTGGCAGACTGTATCTCAAAAACCAAGACGGAATGTCCAGTTATTTTAGAAGCACCCTGAAGTTTAACTCTGTGTTCCCAAAAGTGTAAAAAAAAAAAAAAGTGCATGTCAGATATTCCGTGTCCTGTGGTCTGTTTTTAGAAAGTCAAACAAAGACAGTCACACTTCTGTATTGTGCCTCAGGACTTCAGAGGTCATAACAGTTGAAATTTGGGGTTGTCAGGGGGACGAGCTGCCAAACAAAGACAAAGACAGACTGTTATAATTTTGATTTAAATGTGAAATACTGTGTATGTCTGTGAGACAGAAAATATTTGCTAAGATCTTGGAAATACAAACATCTACTGATGCTAAATTATGTCTCTAAAGTCACCCAAGTGAACTACATTCAATATACATTACTCCTTTATTGATTCATTCATACAAATCTTGACTGTCTTGGTTTGTGACTTCACCAAATTGGACGTAGTCTCTCGGATGTCATCCACAAAGCTCAGTGTGGTGGCTCTGGACGCCGTGGGCGGAGCTGAGGCAGGCTGAATGAAGCCTGGTTGCTCTGTGACGGCACCCACCTGTCAATCAAAGCGGCAACAGGCAACTTTAAGCCTTAATATAATTTGAACAGGTGAGTTGTATAAAAATTCACCCTCAGTACAGTTGTCATAAACGGGGAAATTAGCTATAGAGACCAAAACTGTTTTTTGTACCAGGCTGTAAACATGTTTATTTCTGCTGTGAAGTTGGACATTTTAACATGGGGACTTATGGAGACTGACTCACTTCTGGAGCCAGCCTCAAGTGGACGTTTGAGGAACTGCAGTTTTTGGCACTTCTGCATTGGCTTCATTTCACAGCCATGGTTACTGCTTGGCCTGAACATTTTTTATTAATCATGTTATCTGTTACAGTTGACGTCTGTAGTCATGAATGGGCTGCCATAAAGTATTTTTAATGTACATGATGAGGGGAAAGCTACAAAAGTCATGTACGTGTTGCATTATTAAACTGCAGTCATTCTTGTTTCCATTTTCTCGGCGTGTTTCAGATGTACGCGCTGCACTGTGTTCTGTTGTATGTGTGCTGTGCACAGTCGACGTACATGAAAGTATCAGAATGAAGGAGCGGTGCATGATTGATGTGTGAACAGAAGCCACCTCTCCTTTTCTTCCCTTCCTCCTCCTCCTCCTCCCACCTGCTTCTTGTTCTTTTCTCCACTCCATTGTTCTTTTTGTTCCTATCTATATGTGTGTGTGTGTGTGTGTGTGTGCACTGTGTGTGTGTGTAGTATAATGAATAATGCAATGTGTGCTGTATAAAAAGATAAGGAGACAACATGGGGTTGCTTAGGGGTTAAAGGAGGTGATGTCACTACATTCACCCTCCACCCTCACACCTAGAGGGTGTGTGAGAGAGGGAGAGTGAGAGAGAGGGAGGGGAAAGAGATGAAGATAAAGGTGGAAGGATGGAGAAATAATATGAAGGGAGACGGAGTAGGTATAGGCTGAGGGGTGGTGTCAGACAGAGAGCGATAAGGACAAAAAGGAAATGAGAGAGACGGCAGAAAAGCTGCTGTTGACCTGGTCAGATGTTTTGCTTACCATACATTATCGCCTGTTTATTATTTATACTTTTCATACACACAACAGGGTGGCTGCCCTGACCTTCCCCACAAGGACAGTGTGTGTGTGTGTGTGTGTGTGTGTGTGTGTGTGTGTGTGTGTGTGTGCATGTTCTCACACTTCTTGACATGTGACTGATATAAACTGAGGCAATGTGTAAGTGTGTGTGTGTGCTGTGAGTGATATACCTTCATGCTAAATGGCTTTTATTTTTTTGTTTTTATGATTGTGCGGATGTTATCTATCTGTCTGCTCTGTTTGAAGGTGTGTTTATCTTTATGGCATGTATGTTTGTGTCTATTTATACTTGTATCTTTGTGAGGACCAGATCTAGCCTGGAGAGGAAGGATTCTTTTGAAATGCACAGCTTTTTTGGACTTGATTTTAGAGTTGTGTGAGAACTATGTTCATGTTAATGTTGGCATAAAGGCTCAGACATCATGTCCATTTGGTTGTGAATAATGCTGGTTATCATGGTACCTGTCAGTGGGTGGGATGTATTTGGCAGCGATTGAACATTTTGTCCTCAAAGTTGATGTCAGAAGCAGAAAAATGGGCAAGCTTTAGGATTTGAGCGACTTTGACAGGAACCAAACTGTGTTAGCTCGACGACAGGGTCAGAGCATCTCCAAAACTGCAGTTCTTGTGGGGTGTTCAAGGTCTGCAGTCGTCAGTACCAACAAAAGTGTCCAAGGCAGAAAAAGCAGTGAACCGGCAAGAGGGTCAGGAATGGTTTGAGGAAAAGAACAAGAAGTTCGAGGTGTTGACTCGGCCTTCAAACTCCTAAAATCTCAATCCAGTCGAGCATCTGGGGGACCAGACAAGTCCGATTCATGGAGGCCATTGACGCGTTTTGACTGCAGAGAAGTCTTCCATTATTACTTCACTGCAGAACATCTCACAGAAAATGTGGTGACATGCTGTAGATAAGATCACATTAGATGTCTTATTAATATTTCGTGCACGGCATCAGAACGAAGGAGCACATAGTAATGTTGTTCATTTCTGACCTCTTGCAGGACGGGCCTTTTAAAATAAATGATCAAGGTCGTTATTGAAGTTCTGTTCCCCTGAAGAGCTTTTTTAAAAAGAAGCACATCACCTCGGTATTTCCCCAGATGTTGGCCCAAAGTTTGACTTCATTAAACTACAATCTCCAAATACACTGACCTCTACGAGGTGTGTCCAGTGGCATTTCAGCATTGATAAGAATTATTCGAGGCACCTCGTTGGACTACAAATAAGAAAAGAGAAGTTTTGTTTGCTGCAGAGTTGCACCCTGTCATACCAGGATTTGACATAATGAGGATACTGTGTAAGACAACATACTTTTGTTTCTGTTTACAAATTCCACATTCTGATTCGAACGATGTCTGAATCTCAGCCTGTAGCTGAATGTTTAATAAGCCTGGGAATAAGAAAGCGTCCTGCATGTTCTTCTTCATGATGAGATGCACTTTAGCACTATACCTGCTAACTATTGACACTTCTAAACACAAAGAACATGCAGGAACGAGAGCATCAATCATTGAGCAGATGCTCAAAAACAACACAAGTTTATGTTCAAATGACAAAACCTGTAGTGTTCATAGGAATTATGACTCTATTGGGAGCAAAGGAGGAAGTGGCATGATGTCTTATGGACTATGACAGAAAACTGCTGTAAGGTTCCTGTTTCCTACCAACACAAAACTCTGACTTGAGTCATTTTGCAAAATAAAACACTCTGTGCTGACGTACAATTGCAAAAAAGCTAAAGAATGTAACTACGTAACCTACTTACTCTGGTAGAAGCACATAAACCAAGTGAAACGACCAAACCTAAGCACGTTAACAAAGTCTGCCTTCCTCTCTGGAACACTCCTGATGGGACACGAAGCTGCCAAAGGACCAAAACATTGTTTCTCCGGACAGCATACGATATATTTTGTAGATTCATTTGGAAGAGTTGCTGGTCTATTTGCTGCTCTGGTATACTAGGCTGCAACCAAAGCTTGTAATACACATGGCGTGTCAGGTTTTGCCTAGCCGAGACATGACAGTGTGACGTTGTCAACACATGCTCATTCTACGGTCAAGTAAGCAATAATAAATACAACAAAACTACTTATTTAGGTTAAGCCCCTCCATCCAACTGGGACTCGCTATATGCACTAAGCAGTTATGTTGTCTGCAGTTGAGGAGAGTCCATATTATTTCAACACAGCCTTGAAGGATGGTGCACTTGTTTCTGATGAGCACTTTCCTCTGTTTAACCAGTCAGATATGAAAGCATTAATGTGCAAATACACCCGCTCTCTTTGTCCTTACTCTCTCTCACTTTCTCCTGTCATTGTGTGCTACCGTCTCTCTTCCTCAGTCTTGCTCTCTTCCTCCCGCATCTGCAGCAAATTGAGCCTGAATGAGCTCCAAATCATGTTCAAGTGCAGCCAGAGACACTTCCAACTCTTTCAGACAGTCATTCCGCCTGGTAAACTATTATCAACACACGCACACACAGATGCAGACTGTTCTGTCTGGCAGTCTATCAAGAGCCTTTGGCACTTACGCCGCTGTACCGTCATTATCCTGCAATGAATAATCTCTCAGTCGTTTCCTTCTGCGGGACAGAGCCAAGAAGCTGGAGAGGGAGTCAGTCAGACTGACACATATCATCATGTAATGTCAGACTGCAGGGCCAAAGAGTTTCTTCAAGAGTGTCTGAGAGCTGATGAATCCACTAGTGGCAACTTGAACTGGGGACTTTGAGAGTGGCTGGATGTCGTTAAACAGCAATAAGCAGGGAGAGAAATGTAGACAAGTCAAGATTAGCTCTATTTTCTTTCAACATTCAGATCTTATTACATCTTCAGACTTTTAATGAGCTCTTTAAGCTGCTTCATTTCTTTAACAGATCATAAACTATTTGAGATAGCAGCAGAAGGGATTGTCACTTTTGAGATGCCCATGAGCAAGGCACTTCAGCCATAACTGCTCCAGCGGATGTTCAGTACCGAACAGATCCATCAGCTACACAGCTTTCAGGTGTTAATGTGTTCAGCTGTGTGAGAATGTAGCAGCACAGAGCAGAGCAGCGCTCTCAGTGGTGCAGTTAAAATGGTCTCTGCCAACATGACCACTAGCAACAAGTGCATTGCAGTGTTTACGTTTGCAGCATGGTATCTCAGCATGTTTGCAGCAGCGATGGCTTTGTTTCATGTGACCGAGCCGCTTTAACGTGCTTCTTCCAGCAGTCTGCAGCGTCAGAAACTTGTAGAAGAAAATACTGACCGCCAACGCTAAACCTGACCGCAACACCTCGACATGAAATATCAGAGCTGTCTTTAAAAGTGTTTTTACTTATCAGCCATGTTGGCTTATGGTTAGGCTCTGAAACTACATCGTGAGGTCTGAGCACAGAAACAGAAATCCCCCTTAGTGGGCCACAAATACTATACAACCATTTCAGAATAATAAAAAGCTATTATACATTACTGTATTAATGTGTGTAACATGAATTCAAAATAAAAATCATCATATAATTATCCCCAATTCATGATATTTTTCAAATAGTGTATAAGGCTTTTGTTTGCAAGGTCTGATTGTACGAGTTTCTGCAGGTGGAGCTGTAATACAAACTTCTCAGAGCTTGCAGGCAGTTTGAAACTGGAGTATTCCTGCGACAATGGACAATAAGTGGGCAACATTTTGAGGACGGTTTCTACAAGAGAAACAGATTTTCATGGAGAGTAAAATGATACCAAACAGGATATCACTGTGAATCACTATTGCTGATCAGCATCAGAAGGATAATGGCAACTCAACACTGGTTAAGTGACTCTGCTCCATGTGTTGACTCTAGCTGTTGCCCACAGTCCAGATGTCTAAGTATACTTTGATTGCGTTGCCAATTCTCGTTGCCAAGATAATTTAGCTTCAGTTGCCAGGACTGAGGCTGTAAACTGGGGAGGCTGCTTTTGAGGTGTCTTGAGACGTCTTGGTGACAGAGCCCAAGGTACTGACTCGGCATGCTTTCTTTATTAACAGCCTCTTTATTGTCTGAAGCATTGAAATAAATGGTTGTCCTAACACTGCACTTTGGTTTATGACACTGCTAAAGATGCCAGAATATCTCTTCACAACTCTAAATGTTTTTCTTTCTGTTGACCTCTCAAACGTTGGGTGAACACCAAAACTGGCTCGAAGGATAACTTCCTGCATCATAAGTGAGTTTTAGTTCAGTATTTGGATGCAGTGCAGTGAAGAGATCCCTCATGTGTTGGTTACATGAACTACAACAGATTATTCTCAACACAGCTTGAGCTCTGAATCATCAACACATCTCATCACACTTTGTGTCTGCACGGGTCATTCAGCATTTTTATTGGCAAGATTCGAATCCTCCCGCCGTCTGGTTGGCTAATATCGAAACACCAAAGGCCAATTACAGTCATCTGTCATGTGGGACATTGAGAGCAAGTTAAGAAAGATAGAGAGGTTATTAAAGCAACATTGTGCAACTTTTCTACCATTAAATAACAGGAAAGATTTAAATCATGTTGATGCTACACTGTAATGTTCTCACAGGCTCCAGATACAGTCACATTCTTTCACTGATTCTGCTGGAACTGGATCATATTTTATGGAGAAAATGTTGCCTGTTTTTTGCTCTGATGTGTCGATGAACAGTGAAGTAAACTGCTGCCAGCTGTAGCTGCTGTTAGCTAATGTTAGCTCAGTTTGTTAGCAAGCACCGGAGGAGTGTTGTTGCTGAGCAAGCGGGCAATGTAACCGGGCTCAGCATCCTCTATGGACAGAGGAGAAGAGAGCGAAGAGGACGTTGACGGAGGAAGCTAAGAAGAGAAAAGGAGAGAGTGAGCGAGCAAGAAGCCGCCGGACAAGAGTAAATCTGGGACTGACTTTTAGTGGTTGGTGAGAGCTTGGTGAAATAAAAGGCTGAAAGACAGACGCCGAGCTGGGCTGACTGCTGTTGGACTAGTCAGTAATATTAGCTGGCTGCTATGTCTGCTGTTGTTGACCTTGTTGATGTTTGGTGACTCGCTAGTTTTTGATCATGAGTAATGTAATCATTACAAATACACGTGTACAGCTGTCTATATTTACCACAGTGGGATTACACTCTGAATGTTGGTACATTTGAATACATTAATGAGTGAACGGGTCTGCAGAGTGCTCATTTTTGGCCTCCTATTTAAAGTCTCAGTGTGAGTGTGCGCCTGTGTGTACATCTTATTCATGCCAGCAGTATATCCTTGGCATCATTACCTCTGCATCTGCCACTTGTGAGGTGAGTGAATGTGGCTGTCATCTCAGATCCTGAGCTTGAATTTGGACTTTTTCTTTACATGCACACAACGTTTCTGATGTTGCACTTTATATCTCACTTCATGGTCATATCGTATTTGGACTAAATCTAAAAGAGTAAACAAACTTTACAGCTGCGTTCTATTTATTTGACTTCATTTGTCTCTTGTGGCAGTTTAATTTTAAAGGCTCCTACAAAGCATACACCTGTGGTTTATATAGGCTGAATGCTGAACCCAGTTGTGTCTTAAGATAAGGTTCCTGTAATGGCGTCAAAAAAAACCCTACAAAGAACTTTTTGTGGATTTGAAAATGTATAAACAGAAATTACAAACTTCACTAGAAGAATTTCAAAACTGAAAACATTTCTGTGAACATCAAGCTCCTAAATTTGAGATTTAATTCAGGAAACAGACACAGACAGATCGTCCACAACAAATTGCTCTGTGTTGAAAGATTTACACATTATGCAAATTTCCATTAAATTGGATTAGGTCATTGTAGCTCATATAAGGCATTATTTTTGAATTCACATTAAATTGAGCATAATCGGGAGTGAAATTGACTCAACAACGACCGAATGAATAAATGAAATGCATGCATTTGTGTCCATGCTTCTATTTGGTCTTCCATTAAAGTCAAATAAATATTTGCTTCCAGCTGTTCAGGGGGGGAAATATTCGAGTCAGAGTTTACTGTTCATATTTTATCTCTCTCTTTTTTGAATGTGGTTAATTAGCAGATATTTTTTTAGAGGGTTGCTATTAATTTCTTTGAGTGCAGAGGGACAGGAGTAAAGATTCATGCTGAAATAAGGTTAGAGTGTCAGATTCAGGGGGCACATCCCGCCAGCGCTTTCATTAAACAGAGTTATCAAAACCACAGACAGAGAAATCCAGACGATAGTGAGACAGAGACGCAGACACCGTCGGCTATATCATTAAGACCGGAGTTATAAAAAGTTGATAATTAAAGACAGGTCTCTGAGGACGGGAGGAGATAATTGGCTTTCCCAGCCACGACACTTCGACCCACTTTATTACCAATAACTTAATAAGGCACGGAGTCAGATGGAGAAATCACAAAATAACATCTTTCTCATGACTTGGAAAAGATTCCATTATTGCTTCACCCCCCGGTTGTGTGTTTTGCCCCAGAAACAGGTGGTTTTCTTTCATTTGAAATAAAAAAAGCTCAACACTCACACGGCCTTTACTTAATATGCTGTTAAATTATGATTCAACATTTGGTTTTATTTTTTTATTTAACAGTTAAACGCTCAGCTCTGAAATGCTTGAATAGAGATGTCAGTTCTGCAGTGAAGCTAAGAATTACTGCTTTCATGCAAAGACAACCGGCAAATTGTTAGTTTGGTTACTTAAAACTGATTAAGAGGACTGAAGTTCAATAAATGTTGAATATGTAAAAGCTTTGCTCGGCCTTGATTTGCAAATATTGCAGCAATTATTTGATTCAAGTGATGCATATTTAAGTAACTGCATGAAAAAACAAAGAACAGATGCAGAAGTAGAAACAAAGAGGAGAAAATCGTGGAAGAGAGGAGTGAAAAGGAAAAAGTGACAGAGGAAGGGCAAAGAGTCACGCAGGAAATGAAACCTGATGTGGACTCTTGTTATTAACAGTCAGAGTTCACTGAACCTTTCTACACTTCAGTAGCTAACCTCTGCTCCCTCTGAGTGTGTGTGTGTGTGTGTGTGTGTGTGTGTGTGTGTGTGTGTGTGTGTGTGTGTGTGTGTGTGTGTGTCGCACTCATGTGCATGTCTGTGTAAATGAGAGTCTGTACAGTGTGTTGCTGTGTGACGGTGTCCTGAGGAAAGACAATAACAGCCCCTCGATGTGACCTCTCGCCCCGTCGCGCACACTTTCACACAGAGTTAATTGAATAATCTGCGAGGTGTATCTTAAGAGTGTGTGTGTGTGTGTCATATGTGCTTGTGACTGAGTTTGACTGTGCATCGTGTGTGTAGTTGTGTGTCTTGGTTTGTGTATGTCAGGTAAGGTTAAAGTGTTTAACTTATTCAGAAACTTTTGGATGGTTAAAGTTGAAATCTCTTTCTGTGATAAACAAACAAAACGCACTAAGTGTGTGTGTGTGTGTGTGTGTGTGTGTGTGTGTTCACGTGAATCATTACGCGCATGTTTCAAAGTACCTGTCTGAACGTCCATTATGGCTGACTGCATAGAGAAATATATCAATTATCTATTATTATTTACACACACATCCCTAGCAGGGTCAGTGGGAGAATGTAATCAAGTACTTCACAAGTACAAATTTGAGGTACTTGTACTTGAGAATTACTTTTACATTTGCAGGCACATATTGTACTTTTTAACTCCACCACATGTATTTAGATGCAGATTCACAACATATATGCAACATAAACATTGACTACTAAATTATTATGTATTATTATAGTTTGTTGCCACTATAGGGTTAGTAAAATTAACTCCATCTTTACAAGCTGCAACATTAAAGTGATGAACCAATTAATTAAAATAATATATTTTATTCTGTATTGCATAATCTGCTAATACTTCTGTACTTTGACTGACATTCTGACTCTGACCTGTGGCGGCTACGTTGAGATTGTTTCCGTGGAAACGTGGCGGTTCAACATGATGGATTGTCTACAGGCATATCTGTCTGTAGATATAAAAGGCTCCTTCTAAGGTGACAAACTTTCAGGTTATTATGTATCAATGAAAACATAGTTATGAATATTCCACTTCTGCCGTATGCAGTGAAAAGATATCCTCAAATTTCACACACTCGTCCTTTAAACAAACTACTACCTACAAAATACTCATCAGGGAAGCTGGAAAGTCACTAACGAGTAATTAGACCAACAAATCAACCCTCCACTGTGCACACGACATAATATTATGGTGCGTCAACTAACTTTGTGTTTTTAATAATATTTTACAGACTAATTATCACGTCTTTGTCACTAAATCCAGCAGCAAACCACTAACACAATTTATGTAATTAAGTGTCTCACACACTTTGACATATACTAATTACTACAGCTAACTTTTATCAGTGATTCATGTTTTCTATTGTTCAGTTCTGTTTCAATGATTTTTTTTTTCGAGGTGACAGTTCTCATAATTACCTCTTTTCCTCACCTGCACTCACACACATTCATGTCATGACAGAACTTTTTAAACATCACAGCTGCTTGTTTTACCTCAGACAGATTTATTTTTCATTGTATTGTTTTTATTCTTTTGTATCTGGAGAAGTTGTTCTTTGTGTTTCTGTTTCCAACCGAGCGGCAACCTCCATGGCTGTGAAATGAAGTCACACAGGAGGTGCCAAAAACTGCAGTTCCTCTTGTCGTCCACTTGAGGCTGGCTCCAGAAGTGAGTCAGTCTACAGCCTGGTACAAAAAACACTTTTGGTCTCTATAGCTAATTTCCCCGTTCATGACAACTGTACTGAGGGTGAATTTTTATACAACTCACCTGTTCAGATTATATTAAGGCTTAAAGTTATGGGTGGGTGACGTCCCAGAAACTACATCCATGTTTTATACAGTCTGAGTTCAACACCAAGTCCAAAGTCACTGCAAAGCATGTGAAATATAATGTGATATTATGGTTTTAACTGGCTAATGTAGCAAAGTACTGTCTTGGGTGGACAAAATCAGCTACTTCATGCAAACTGATCTGAGCTGGTCCGGCTGTAATAGGCTGTGTGCTGCTTGCTTTGCTGGATACATGCAGCATCGCTGGGTTGCAGCTGGCTGGTTACCATCTGTGTTCTTAGAAAGGTGCTGTTGCCATGATGACTCAGCTTTTTGCAGGTAAAGAGACGCAATCAAACAAACACACAGCCTGGTTCAGAACGTTTGAGTGAAAAGTGTAAATGAAATCGGGTTCAAAACATTTTAAAGTTAAATTTGTTAAAAAGCAAGAAAGAGCTCAACAGCTCAGCTTTCTGTGTTATTTTGTGTGTGTGTGTGTGTGTGTGTGTGTGTGTGTGTGTTCAGGTCAGCGCTGCGATGTATTTTTAGCGCCGGTGGGCGACCATCAATAACCCAGACGTTTTAAGTCAGTCTTCACCCATCTATCAGGCTTGTGTGCTGCCCAGGGCTCGAACTCACGATCCCCTCATTTGTCATGCCACGTTTTCCTGCTCTGACAGTCTGCCAGCCCCCACTTAAGCACACACACACATAAACACACACACAAACACACACAGTCATGGGTTGACAATAATTAGTGTGAAACTAAGGTTAAGACTAAAGCTCACTGCAACATCAACATCTGGATAATATGTAAAGAACGTGTCCATGTATTGTTTTCTTCTCCTTTCTTTGTAAAATTATATATCCACCCAATAAAACCTGTCAGTTCTCATCATCTGCCTGTCAGTTTTATTGGTGTATCAGTGTCTGAAAATAAAATTGGTTCCGTGAAATATCAAACATCCATCTGAAATGCCACCATGACCGTGTGCTGAGCAAAACAGCATTTTTATCAAGAAACAGCCGAGTGTGTCGACGTCTGGAGTGGCTTTGAATGCCACGAGGATCTGACACTTTTATATTGCTTCTAGAAAAAAGAACATATTGTCTGATGGTGATTCTTAAATGTTGTCCTATTGAGCAATTTCATAATAACGTAATGCCATAATTAAATTATTTTTATGTCTGATTGTCCAATTTTTTTTTTACAAATCTGATCACTTGTAGGAAAATTGTTGTTGGAAACTGTTTGAAAGCAGGCAGACACTTTAAAACAATACTTGACTGGATGAATCATCCGTCTATCACAGGTGAACTTCAACCAATCAGGTCAACGAGTAACAGTCAAACTCTCGACGAAGCCGGTTGGCAGAAGAACGAAAAGATCTTTTCCATGAAGGAAAAACCTTCATTTCTGTTGTTTGCTCGTCTTCTGGTTATGTAATGGTCCGCGCCTGGTTTTCCATCCCTTCCTGCCAGTACTTTTCCACTCACCTGCCTGCCATTCCCACCTCATCAGTGCAGCCACCTTCACCTGTGTTTCCTCACCTGATCGCCTAACATTTATACCCACTCATTCCATTCACTCTCTGCCAGATTGTCTTTAGCGTCACGCAAAGCTCCCTCGCGTTCATCTCCGGATTGCTTCCCTGGTTTCGACCCCCGCCTGTCTCTGACTCCGTCCTCGTCGTCTCTGCCCAGGTCACCTGACCAGCCTTTTGTCCCAGACTCCTCTGCCCTGCTCGCCCCTTGGCTGTCTCCCATTTTCCTGGATTCCCGCCCTGGAGGGTTCAGCTGGAAAGTTGGACTGTTACAAAGAACTGCGATTCTTCGTTCACCTGCGGTGGGTTTTTGCTGAATAAACTGTTCCTGCTCTGGTCTCAGTCTGCTCTGTACTTGGGTTCAACCTCACGCCCGTTACAAGTTATGATATAACTGGTGCCTGTTTAGCTGCCACCATTGTTTTTGAGTGAACTGTCACTTCTAGTGTTAAACCACACCCGTAGTTCACTGCTTCAATTTTGACAGGTTGTGTTCTAATGTCTCGAGTCCCTCAACTTTATCAAAGTGTGATACTATATCACCAGGGTAAGGCTTATTACTTGGAAAATATATTTTTTTGAAAGATACTCATGTCTTTTCGCTGACTTTCACAAGAACTTTCTGTTCTCATATGAGTGCTTTGCGTGGGATCATGGGGCCATTTCCTGCTGCAAGAAGAAGACAGTAGTTTACACTCAGCCAGGTCCTTTTGTGACTTTAATCTTTAGACAATTAACACTAAAGAAGAAATGCAAAGAGCCGCTGCTAATGTGCAAAAAGAGCAGGCAACAACAAGACAATGTTAAACTATGAAATGCTGCAAATTGTATTTTTACCATCGCAAATAAATGTGTGAAACACAAAATACAGAACAGAATAACAGAAGGACAGTGTGTTCCTGTGTCAGAGCTGAGACGTACAACCAGTGGAAGGTATAGTAAAATGAAAGAGGGTGTTTGACAAGTAAATGAAGTGTTCACGCTCACATTTGTCATGAATACAACAAATGGTGGGATGCTGAATACATTTCCATTTCTCCCAACAAGAAGGCAGATTTAATCATCTGAGCTAAAAAGCAGGAAAGCCGTCAACTTTTGAAAGGTCTGGAGCGAGAGAACGGAGCAGGTAAATAAAGAAAGAAGACGACAACTTCCACTTTTCTTCTACAATTAGAGACCTTCTATTTTAAAATGCATACACGCGGCTTCCTGAGACGCCTACGTGACACGGTAATTATTTTCTCCCATCGCTGCCTGTGTGTATTTGACATTTGAGAATGCATTAACAGCTGTTCGACTTGGACTTAGATTAAAATGTAAGCTGAAATAAACTTTCAAAAGTGTGTTTGACTGATTACACTGTTTGGTTAGTGCATCCTGAGTTATGAATTGACTTGTCTTCAACACATGCTGACGGATTATAACCTGTCCAAAGTTTGGCAGCTGCCCTCACTTGGCTTATAGTTCTGTACCATTACACATAGATTACGTGCGGCATACATTTTCCCAGCGGGCTGCCACCACGGTCACAAGTGCCAGATGCTCATAAAGACATTTTGGGGAATTTTTGAAGGGACTATTACACTAAATGTCAGAACTGAAGCCAAGACATGCTGGAAACTTTCATGGGAGAGATCAACATCACTGTGTAAAAATTACAGCACTGCTAATTGATCCCAAAGGTAAAATTCTTGCTTGCAGACGCTTGTTTGCACAGCAGCTCTTGCCTTTTTTGGGGGGGCTACAGACTTCAACCAGATCATATTTGGAAAACTGGAACTTGCAACTTCTGATACTCACGAGAGCAGCAATTCTCTTGCTGATCATTATAAGTATAATTATGAGCACAAAAGGCAGATTTACATAATTTATTATAAGCCAGAAGTAAGACAGCTGCGTGTTTGCACTCGTGCTGATAGGTGCCCCCTTAAGCATACAACACAAAGCTCTGAAGACTGAAGCTCACCTTCCTGTGATTTATTAATAAAGAGATCTATTTAGATGATTTGTTGCCAACAACTGCACACAATCAACACAATATTATCATATTAATGAAATCCACTGGCACCTGATTCATACTTGGGTTCACTCTCTTTGTATGAGCATCCTTGGAAGAAGTTTTGGAGCCTTAATGGTCTAATGTAGTCATAAATCTAAGTCTACTTTCAGTATTTTAAGAACAGGACAAGATATGCAACGTCTATAAATTGGCTAATGGGAATATAACTGAAAGAAAATATTTCCTACATACACTACACAAGCTGACCTACCTACAACATACAAATGAATAAAGTATTAATAAATAATTTACAAATAGAACATGAGTAAATATATAAAAAGTCAAAGTGCTGTGTGTTTGTTTATTTGTGATGAACGTAACCACTATTAAACAATCAGAAAATAATATTTCATTTCTCTGTGCTCCCTCTCTCTCATTCACTGTCTGTGTCACTCGACCACTGCTTTCTCTCGCTCTTTCTCAAACCAGAGGAAACTCTTTGTGTCTCTATTTTCCAGCGCAGACTGTAAGCCAGACACAGACAGCAGCTGGTACGTGAAATAAACAAAGCCAGAACACGACATGAACTCCTCCTGGATCGCGCTCAGTCTCATTGATATTATATTATTTCAGGCTGACTGTGGAGCAGTTTGACCGGTCTAATTGTCAAATTGGCTACCGCAGAGTTACAAAAGTTGAATCTGGCTCAACTTCTCTACCGCAGGTCACTGAAATGGTAAAACCTGGTAGCTAATTTTAGCTTGAGTCAGAAGGAAAGCCAACCGCAGGATCCTGTTAAATCACCACGAAGAGAGAAATCAAGGTATCACGATCAAATGTGGTCCAATCATAGTGCTGGAGTAACTTTCTGCCCCAAGGGAAACTGGAGTTATACATCAAAACATCATATTTTCACAGATATTTTCCATTTTATTTGTTTCTTGTTTCTTTCAGTTCATTGTAGCTGTAAAAAGCGTAGCAGTGACAGATGAACAAAGACAACCTGTAAACAAAAAAAACAAAAAACACTTCATAAATTTCAATAAATTACAAATGCCCGACTGACTGTGTTGCTACATGGATTAAATCGGCTGTCTGAGCATCGATGTGTGTGTGAATATTAAACTGTGTGAAAAACACTACCTGTAGCTGCAGGGCTCTTATTACTCACATGACACACACACACATTCGTACCTGCATGCAAATGCTGACACAAAAACATTCATATAATTATAAAAAAAAAAAGAAAAAGAAAAAAATACCCAGCTTGTTTATATGCAAATGCAGCCACACACACATCTTAACAAAACAAACACACACACACACACACACACACACACACACACAATGGTTTCAATAATGTCAGTTGTACAATTGTGTTAATTTATCACTGCTGTACACCGGAGGATGAATGTGCATGTGTGTGTGTGTGTGTGTGGTTGCTCTGATTAGACAAATAGAGATCAATGGATCAGTTCAGTTGGGAGAGAGTGCCGGAGGAAGAGAGGAGGAGGAGAGCGGATGAGTGGAGAGAGCTGGCCGGGAGAACATAGGAGGTGATGAGAGGAGGAGGTTAAAGGGGATTTTATGCTCCGTAGTGTATACAACAAAGAGCTGGAAAGAAAAGAAAAAAAACATTTAGTTGCATGTTAAAACCAAAAATCCCTCTCATGTAAAAAAAAGCTGCAGAAAGTCAGAAGCTTTAAAGTGTTTCAACAGCTGGCAGCAAGCTTGCAAGGAAGGTTTAGTGAGTTTGCTTGATGGGCAATAAGTTCCCTGGCACTGTACCTGCTGGGCGGCGCTGTGGAGCTCTGTGCACCAATGCGCCAAAAACTGCAGTTCCTCTTGTCGTCCACTTGAGGCTGGCTCCAGAAGTGAGTCAGTCTCCATAAGTCCCCATGTTAAAATGTCCAACTTCACAGCAGAAATAAACATGTTTACAGCCTGGTACAAAAAACAGTTTTGGTCTCTATAGCTAATTTCCCCGTTCATGACAACTGTACTGAGGGTGAATTTTTATACAACTCACCTGTTCAGATTATATTAAGGCTTAAAGTTATGCAGGATTAAGAGCGTGGACGCTTTGATTGACAGGTGGGTGCTGTTGCAGGTGGCTTGTTTGAGCAAACAGGTGCCATTTAGCCCGCCTCAGGACTGCTGATGAGCCACATCTTTGCCGTTTTTTAGATTAGTAGGGACTACTAACATGGGGGTGGCCAGCACTACAGATTTTGAACTTCAAAACGGCTCTTCATAAACATGCCACGCCTACGCTGTCCATTCTTTATACTGTCTGTGACTGATGGCTGTTTTGCTATTTGAAAGCACGTCTATTGTCACCGCGTATTTGTGAACCTGTGTACAAGTGATCACTGGAGGTCAAGACTGAAACAAAGAACAATCCAACAAGTGTGATCAATCAACAAGACGTTTGATAGAGCGAGCTCTGGATTATGAAGTGGCTCTCTTATCGGCTCTTTGTCTCGATTTGCATATAGTGCAATCAAACTCTATTCAGCACCAAATCAAGATATTTCTCTTTCTTAAGAGGTGTTCATTGTACATTTATCCGTGATCTATGGAAATTGCTTTGTCACACAATGAGGCACCATAATCGTTTGAAAGACGTGTGTGTAGGGTTATTAGAGGACAACGGTTCAGTGTCTGCCATAGAGTGTATAAAACTTTGTCAAAAAGTCTGGAAACTATAAATTCTACAAATCGTAGTCTTTGAGACATCACCCACAGGTCCCCTAAGAGCCGTTGTGAAGTTCACGGCAGACCCCACCTGGCACGTCTCTGTAACGTCGTAGCCTTGACGTGGTCTTGGTCCATTCTCCATGAGACTTCAAACCCCTCCAGGAGCATTTCAGAAGAGTTTTGCCTGCCAGACTTTGTTACCTTGCTCAAATTTGGCCATTTTTCCTGATGTATGTGCTTCGAAAGATACTTCTCGATAGATAAATATGCTACGTAGTTCTTTTATGATTGGAAGTTTGCATAGGGCGTTGACCTGATTTTCTATGCAGACTTCTTGCCAGCTGGATCTGCTCTGTGCAGATTGACGTGGGCTACTCGAAGCCGAGCAAAGAGAACCACTTCTGGGATGCAGACCACAGCACTTCTGGTGGGGTTTGAAACACTGACCGGAACGGCCTGCGATTACCTTCGGCCGCTGTGACGCACACGGCATTGCCAGTGGAATTAAGCCATCAGATCAGTGTGGTGGCTTTGGCTGTGGGCCATCTTGGTAGTCCTGCCTCCATTGGCTCACAGCGAATACAGCAATAGGCAAAGAGGTGTAGCTGAAAGAACGAAGCATGGTTGCTCAAGCAAGTCACATGTGATGGCAGAGAACTGCAGTTTTTTCGTATTTCCACATTTCTTTCTTTCAAAGTAAGAAAAGCAAAAAGACTAAAAAGTGAGAGAGAGATAGAGGGCTGCAGTCGAAGGTTGAAGAACGTCAGTTTGAATCTGTGGATGCCTTAAAAAAACATTTTTGATGAAGTAAACAGGAAACTGTCACGGAAGGAAGACATTTATCTCCTAACTCCAGAAAAATACGGCTACACATAAACTAAATCAGAGAAAGATGATATCACCACTAAGTGTTGTGTGTGGGCCACAGTTTTCTTGTTTTGTTATTTATTTTGCTCTGTATCGAGGCCATACATATCCCAGAAACCTCTCTGAGTACAGTAAAGCATGACCACTGTGCCCTGGAATTAAACACCAGCAATTCATCAAAATAATTCTCTCTCTCTCTTTCACTCAGTGCTGGTGGTAAACCCAGAGAAGCATTTGTAGACACTGTTTACTGCTCGCCTCTTTTCTATTCTCTTCCTGCCTGCCGGTTTATTCCCCCTAATCTGTTCTCCTCCACCTTCTCTTCCTCTAAAGCAGGATTTGACCTTAAGAGAGGCCAGCCTGCGAGGAGATTATGTGAGGTGCACTCGTAAGGAGGTATCCAAGAAACAAAACATTACTTCCAAGTTTTATTTTGGCATGGAGAGCTTTCCTGTCTGCTGCCTCTCTCTCTCTCTCTCTCTCTCTCTCTCTCTCTCTCTCTCTCTCTGCGTTTTGCTGAATCACAAACAAACAATTTTAATGAACAATTTGAGTAAAGAGGTTTGATTAATGTCCAAAAGAGAAAGGGGTTTATCTTTCTTCAAATTCAAGGCCCACAGCTGTGTTCCTGGAGGTCAAATGTTCTGCGAGAAAGTACTTTTTATGTGAAAGTGTGTAATTAGCAAAAAAAAAAAAACAGCCACTTCATTTTGCACCTGCAACGACTACTTGTGAAGAATGTATCGAGATTAAATGGATGAAACTTTTTTCAGACCATTGCACACCCTTCACTGTCAGGACAGGACATCTGGAGGGTTTTGTGCAATCACTGCTAACTGCTGACGAAGTAAATACCTCCAAACTGATCAGCCGTCTGCTTATTAATTCATATCAGTGGTGCAAAACATCTTTGGGAATGCATCCAAACTTTTAAGTAAACATATAAATGACTGGAAACTGTAACGTTCCACTTGAAAGTAGATTTTTCTACATACCCAATGATCCACCAACTGAAGTTGCCTAATTAGACTTTTTCTCAGGACTGTGTAGGTGTGTACAAACTTAAGGTGGAATAACTGACCCTGTTGTCATTTTTATTGGCATTTTTCAGCTGATACGATACAAACAGATACCTGCAATACCTGTGAAATCTTTGGTATGAGGTATTAGTAAAATAGAAGTTAATAACCTGTGGTTTATTCACACCTGAGGGCATGAAAGATGCAGCAACAATGGTTGATTTAATATTCCATTAGTCTGATTTAACCAAATCTGACTCTTTTTATTGTTAACACAAGAAAAACAAACAGTTCAGACTCGTCTAATATTCATTTTTTTTCCAATACAGTGCATGAAAAACTTACTTTGGCTTACACAGAACATAAAGCCTCCCTGATAGCACGGCAACATTGTCTGTCTATTTTTCATCATCGTAATAACTTTTATTATTTCAGGGTGCAAACCTGATGAAAAATCAATGTTATATTTCAGCGTTGAGCAACGTTGATTCAATGACAGTTTCATTGATGAATCAACATTGATTCAATGTTGATTCAATGTTGATCTGCTATCTGGGCTATCAAACATTTTACAAAAGTATAGTATATCCACAGTTTTAACCTCAGTATCCGATTGAAAAGAGTTGCACGGGTGTGCAGGGCTTTTTTTTTTTTAAGATTGGGGTAACATTTCCCCATCTAGTATTATATAATATACTTTCTTAGCTGGCGGTCATGCTGGTGGAAGTGTTAGCACAGTGGAGTTTACCTTTGTAAGATTATCATAAACTTTAACTTTGCTATGTTTTAACTTTCAGGTTTGTTTATCTGTAACGAAACAGCAAAACTTTCCCTGAACTTTCTGAGCTTTCGCTCGTATCTCACAGGTTCATTCAGCGAGTGGAGTTTGCTCAGGTGTCAACGTGTGACCAAGTACAGGCCATGTGATGACAAATGTGTTTGTTCAAGGGTCGGCATTGGATCTGAGTTACCTCCTCAGTCTTTTTCTGGCCGCCTGCCATCTGCTGACTTTCACACTTTTCCATTTGTTGTGATGATTGTTGGCAGCGGACAACAATCAACAGAAGAAGACCCCCCTCATAGCACCTAGCGTTTAACTTATAGGTGCATTCAGACCAAATCAGGCATAGTGACGAATCGCTGCAGGGTTTGTCCGTGGAGAGGTGGGGGGTATAGAACACAACAGGGACGGTCTTATAGTTTGGATAGCACTTCGTTTCAGTGGCATTTCAGGCTGTGGAGAAGTTTGACCGATGATTGAACACGGCAGCGTGACAAAAGTTGAATCTGGCTCAACTTCTGCTGCTTTTTTTTGGGCTCCACATGTGGCCCACACCGCCACAGCCGTAACACAGTGCCCCCTTCAAATGAATGGGAAAACCTGCACCACCGCAGCACAGAATTTGGTCCAAATTTGGCTTAAGGAGGTGCTACATTCAGAGCAAACAAGTCCACTAAATTACTCACTGTCTGCTGTATCATCAGAGGAGGAACGCTCCTCAAAGTTTTCAAGACTGTATGTATGCACTGAACAGTGTCACAGGCCAAACAGAAGCAAAAAGCAAACAGTAAAGTCAAACACATGATTTTTCCTACTTTTAAAGTCTCGCAGTTTTATCTGGTAAAGAGATGATTAGATGTCTCTGGGCTGAAATGAGTCGTTCTTGCCACGTTTTTGGCCCTGTTTGCATCATCAAGCGCAAGATTTCAGGGATGAATAAAACCTCCCTAGCAGACGCAGCGAGTACTGACAATTGCATCGGTGTACATACTAATACAAATACACAGAGATAAAGTTGAAAAAAGTGTTTTCTAGTGTGTGGCGGATCAGCCCGGAGCAGGTGAGATACAGTCTCGGTGCTCTTTCTCATGTGGCACAGATGAGCTTTTGTCAGATGAGCTGTTTCTGTGACAGGTGTTATGCTCTGATGCGTCATCCATCAGAATAATCCCGTCTGAGGCGCGGGGAAATGTAAAATCGCTCGGGAGCTACACCAAACGGAAATACTCTGTAAAATATATATTAAAACACGGAGAAAATGTAACAACCTGCCCTTATTCTCCATCTCTTTCCTCTCCTCCCACACCATCTCTTTTATTGTTCTATTTCTTTCTCCGTCTCATCTGACTTTTTCCTTCCTTCCTGTAATCCGGTGAGGATCAAGAAAGTATGGCTTTCTGTGAATTATGGAAAATCTTCCATCTTTTATCAATCCTCCTGTCACTTGAGCTCTCCTGTCCTCGCTTGCCTTTTTCTCCTCTCATCCGTAAGGAGGACAAAGGAGAGGAACACACAGGGCAGGATGTGAAAAACAAAAACAACTCCATTTCTCTCTTTCTTTGTTATTCTTCCCTCCTCCTCCTCCTCCTCCTCCTCCTCCACCTCCTCTATCTGTATCTGCTGTCTTAAGCTGAAGAAGCTCCTCTAACAAGGTGAAAAATGATGATTTGAGGGAGTCTCCCCGTAACATATGGAAAGAAGTTTCCTGAGAGAAATGTCCGTCATTAAGACTTTAACCTACTGCTGGCTCAGAGGCCCCTCACTGCTGACCTAGCTCTCTGTGAGCATCTGTGTGTGTGTGTGTGTGTGCGTGTGTGTGTGTGTGTGTGTGTGTGTGTGTGTGTGTGTGTGTGTGTGTCTGTGTGTGTGTCTGTGTGTGTGTGAGAGAGTGTGAGAGAGACCTAGTTGTCGGATGATGCCCTGCTGTACTCCGACATCCTCATATATCACTCAGTCTGATGCACCTCTCACACACTTTTTCTCAAACACTTTCTCACACAGGTGCACGAATTCAAACTCTTTCTCACACATTCACACACACACACGCATCAAACACACACACACACACACAAACACACACACACACACACACAGGCAGGTAGAGGCCGAGCCCAAAGTCAGGAATCATGCAGTTTAATTAATTACCGTCTGAAAGTGAACAAGGTCAGAGCGCTTCTCAGCTGGAGAACTTTCCAGAGGTTACGGCCTTTCCATCCGACCCTTCTGAAGCTGTCAGCTGTCTGGGAAGGTGAAGTAAGAGCACCTTAAAGCGTCGGCTCGTGAGTGCATATGGAGCCAACTGTTGAACTCTTAAATGCCTCCGTGGTGTATTGTTCACTTGTGTGTGAACTACCAAGATTCTTTCTCTGACTATTATCAATATTATGATGGTTAACCGTCACACACCACCAACTTTTTCACTGATTTTGGTGAAACTGGATCATATTTTATGTAGAAAATGTTTTCTGCCTCAACTCTCTGTTTCCCGATGGACCGTGACGCAAACTGGAGCCAACTGTAGCTGCTGTTAGCTAAAACAAAAGGGCTCAGAGGTAGAGCGGGTCGTCCACTAATCAGATGATCGCCGGTTCGATCCCCGGCTCCTCCAGTCTGCATGTCGAAGCGTCCTTGGGCAAGATACTGAACCCCAAATTGCTCCCGAAGGCTGCGCCATCAGTGTGTGTGGATGCGTGTGAATGGTTAGTGTGTGAATGTGTGTGAATGTGTGAATGAGATACGTAGTGTTATATAGTTTTGTTCAATATTATACTCTGAAAAATACCAATTTCTACACAAAGTTGCTTTAAAAGCTTTTTTAGATACACAATTAAAGAGAAACAGTTAGGATGCTTTATAACCATGAGCCTCTGAGCACGGACACCATTAGTATCTGAGCAAAAGAACATGATGAAGACATCTTTATTTTTGAGCCATTTGAGTTTCTAAAAAGAAATAATAGTTAATTATAGTCTTTTTCAAACTGCGGCTCTGATTTTGGGGCCTGCTGACCCATTTGATTGATTATGTTTCAAGACCTAATTAGGGGATAATAAGATTAATGGATGTTGCAGTGTCCAAAGTGAAAAATGGAAAAACATTATTGAAATGTCAGAGAGTTACTTTGCTTGAGCATTTGCCAGAGTTTAATCTCAGCTCAACTGTTGGCATCACGCATCAATGTAAATGACTGTGTTTGATTTGTTTCATGTGTGTAGCTGAGTCCATTGTTTCAGGCTCAGGTTCAGACTGGCGGATCACATTTACTTACAGGGGTTACTTGTGCAACACAACGTTTAAGCGGAGATATTACAGGTGAATAAGGAACAAAATCTCTGAAACATCCACAGTTGATTGCTTTTGGATATCTCTTTGTCACTCAATAAATCAGAACCCAAACCCAGTTATAGGTTATGGTTTAGTCCTTTTACTGTTTCTCTCCATTGCAGTGTGCCTGGCCGACGGCATGGCGGGCTGTGCTGCTCTCAGTAACAAGGCACACCTGTCTCTCATCCAGCAGCAATCACTCCTGCTATAAAAGCCTGGTCAGCACTACTCCTGTGCCAGATCGTCCGGTACCCAGTTTGCAGGCGCTCTCCAATGTTCCTTGCATTGTTAGTTCCAGTGAATCCTCTGATCTGCTTGCCGTACTTCACCAGCCAACCTTCAGCCACAAGCACCTGCTTTTTGTCATAATAAACTCCTTAAAACTGTACCAGCGTCCGTCCAAACAAAAAGGTAACAAATCCTTCAGAATATGAATTGGAATAAAACTGGTATGCAAGTGCTCCTGAAGTGGATATTTCTGGGCCAGAGTCTGAGTCTATATATATATATATATATATATATATATATACACACACATGCTCATAGTGTCTGAAGAGTCTATGCTGTGTTTTGTCACCGTAAGTCCATCACACTTACCTTGCCTGTGTAAAACATATTAATGACAGCATTGTTCATATCAACATCTGGCGTTCACTCAGCGGGAAATCGATGTTTAATTACCAGAGAGACGACACTGTAATATGTTGCCAAGCTCTATAGCAAAGATGATTAATTCAACTCACCCTTCACACGTGTTTCCTACATGCCGTTTCATTTTAAACTCACCGAAGCTGCAGTCGTCTCAGCTGCATTAAAACACTTTGAGTTATGAACCAGCATTCGATCTTTCCAAATTATTATCTGTGATAAAAGACAACAGTGAGGACGGATATGTTTTTAAACATTTCACTGTGTCGTCGGCAAATCTGACCTTTCACGTTGTTTCAGTTTGAGAATCAGTACTTCTTTTACTTTGTTGGGTTCAGTGTCATAAGTACAGCAAATGAAAGAGCCTTCAGCCAGTCAATGATTATGTAACGGCAGGCAAGACGACAACTAATCAGGGTTCAAGTGTTTGAGACCAAGCAGAAGAGAAGCCTCAATCTGTGGTTGAATAACAGCTGGAAAACAAGCAGCTTTTCTGTTGGCAGTAAAAGACAGAGAGGTGACCAAACAGCCATTCTGACTTGTGTGCTTTGATTAATTAAACTGTCAAAGTGATTAAGGTCAGCAAGAGGCCCAAAAAGAGCAAGAGTGTGTTAGTTTTATTTGTGGTGCCATCTGTGGGCCTCAGAAAATGCGACATGTTGCTGAATTAGGCCAGAAACGTTAAAAACTGGCAGATTATTGGCGATCAATAAACGTAGCACTCAGACTATTATATTTAACAGGATGTGATGTGAAGTTAACAAAGAAAATATGAGTTCAAAAGAGAGATAATGAGACATAAGCAAGACTCAAAATCAGAGTTTTGTTGGAACTCTACCCACGGAGCAATCCAGAATATTTCTGATGTTTCTCTGTAGGAGGCTCCTCTAATGCCTTGGGAGTTTAAATAAAGCCTACCTCTGAGGATCCTGTGAGTCTGTCTTGAGGTGCCAGGCAGTGAAATCTAATTATTATCTTCAATTTAACAAGGTCACAGCACTATTCCTGGGCATGAAAGAGTTTGAAAAGTCAAACTCTGTGCGGCGAGGTGCTCAATTTAATTCAGTTTTGTATTGTGCTTTTCCGCCTTTTCACGCTGCACTGCTACAAACTTGCGTCTGGAGGTGAACTTGACTGTTTTATTTATTCTTTGTTGAAGAGGGAAAAAAAGTCCTGGCCAAAATAACAGACCAATGCAGGTCCAACCAAGCAAGTAAAGGATGGAAAAAGAAGCATAAAAGACTTTTAAAGACATTTAATACACATTTCTCAACAAAACTTTATGTTAAAACAGTTCCCTATGCCCATACATAACCCATGAAACGTCCAAGATACATCCATCCATCCATCCATCCATTGTCTTCCTCTTATCCGGGTTCGGGTCGCTGTGGCAGCAGGTTTAGCAGGACGTTCCAGACGTCCTTCTCCCCAGCGACACATTCCAGCTCCTCCTGGAGGATCCCGAGGCTAGATGGACTGTGTAGTCCCTCCAGCAGGTTCTGGGTCTGCCCCGGGGTCTCCTCCCAGTTGGACGTGCCCAGAACACCTCCAAAGCAAGACCCCAAGATACTTAAACTACCTCGCTTGGGGCAGCAACTCGCTCCCAACCCAGAGGGAGCATCCCACCGTTTTCCGGCAGAGAACCATGAACCTCAGACTTGGAGGTGCTGACTCTCATCCCGGCTGCTTCACGCTCAGCTGCAAATCTCCACAGTGAGTGCTGAAGGTCACGGTCTGATGCTAACAGTACCACATCGTCTGCAAACAGCAAAGATGCCAAGATGTCCAAGATTCTCACCATGGTCTCATGTATAGGACAGCTTTCAGCTTTGAATAACATTTTGCGGTTTCTGCTTTGTTCTGCAGCATGTATGAATATTTAAATGTGTTGAACACAAGATGTCACATACATTCCACATCACATTGTGTAAATGGCAGAGATTTAAGACGAGCACACAGAAGACATTCACCCTTCAGTAGATGAATGTGAGAACAAACTACACATACGTTCATTTCACACAAAGAAACTCAAACATCCAAGTGAAATAAGAATGAGGAAATAAAACACTCTTTTCTTTGGGTACAGTGTCAAAATAAAAACGAGAAAAATAAATATGAAGTTAAAAGTTTGAGACAACCTGAAGCTACAAGCAAAACATGTTGTACACTCCTAATGACAGTCGTTTAAGTGTGCGGCAGTTAATTTTGATCCGCACTCCATATGTTCCTGCAACCTACCTGCACCTGACTGCTACTGCTGGCTGTGCACGGGGAGTTCTGTCCACCTAATTTATTTAATTCTACTTCAAACGTAAGCTGATTTCATTTGTTAGCTCAGTGTTTTTGTGATGAAGAAAGAGATTTAGAGCATGTGTTGGACAGGAGGAGAGAAGCGAGGAGCCGAAACTCAAGTTTGTTCAGATGCCATTTGACATTTAATATGTATTCACAACTTATCTGTCACGACTGGTCAATATTACATCAACAGATGGTGGCTCTGTCTTTTTTTCTCTTTAGTCCAGGCAGACATTCACTTTTGATGCCTGTGAGAAGACGTCAAACTTAATCCGCGTTTACCTCACCGACATCAGCCTTCATTGCTTCATCTGGCAGGGAGGGAGAGCGGATGATCCCTGTGGCACGGCGTCCAACACCGCTCAGACCGGTACTGGGTGTCGGCCCGGTCATTAAGAATCACTGATTTAAGTTGACCAGTGGGTGTTTTTCGTACTTATTCCAAGCAGATGGAGCTGCCCACATGAAAGCTCTGTATGTACTCCGGTACATACACGCTGTAGTTTGACATTGATGGTGAAAGTTAATGTCAGAAAAGACGAGACGATGAAGGAGATGAAAATTAGTTCCAGTAGAAACTTTCTCATATTTAACATACTACTTTGCTGTCAGCATTAGAGTCAGTAAATCTGAATCATCCATGAAACCCACACATTTTTATTTATTGCTCACAAATTGACAAAAACACTTTGGATTACTTCAGTAGTGGGACTGTGTAAAAATTCACCTCTGAGGAAGTTAAAAGGCATCGCCCCGGGTTAGATGACTGTTGATTGAAGCTAGTCTCCCACTCTGTTGTCTGGTTTCATACAGATTGCCTCATTATTAGACTTATTGTCAACCAGCAGCACGTTGATTTGGATTTTAATCGCGTGAACAAAAGAGAGAACAATCTGCAACCTTTTTAGCACGTGTGGCTTTGGGAGAAGGTCATTTAACAACACTTCATTTTATATTTAGTGTAATTTAACTCTAACAAAAGCAAAAAGTTTGAGCTGTAATACAAAATAATGAAATGAATAGGTGCATTCTTCTTATGACACAGCAGAAGAAGAGAAGGGAGGAGGGTCAAGGGGTCGAGGGATGGAGGGATGAAGGTCGAGGGTTGAAGAGGTTGATGATGAGAGGAGAAAACAATGTTGTTGGTAGATGGCGGAGTTCATAGGTTGACCTGTGTCGGGAAGACTGGAGGGAACCTGGAGGGATTTGAGACTCCGGGTGGGGGAGCTGTCTGAGCCAAAGAGGGAGTGAACGGTTAAGGTGTGTTTAAATACTTGAGATACGGAAATGGGATGAGTTCGAGGCGTGGTCCTTGTTCCTAAACCTAGTTATAAAACTTTATTTAAAGTCAAATATTTACTTATTAGAGATGAATGATGAATGGTAATTGGACCAGCACGTCTAACTTTAGTCACTTAATTGGAATCATGTAGAAACTCCACTATTAAACACACATTCAGTGTGACTGTTGGCAAAGTAGGTAATGACAAAAAATCTGGTTTAAGAGAGAAATAAACACACAAGAAGCAGAATTCATGACAAACTTGTGACCACCTGTGAGTTCGTTAAGGTGTGATAGTCACGTCAGTTCATTTACTGGCTGATGCTCATGCCAGCTTCTGTTATGTGACCTCCTGTGGACCTCATTAGGGAAGAGGATGGCGGTTCATGCTGGTAATGCTTTAAACCCGCACAAGTCCGACTTTGTTGCTGGAAGATGAAAGCCTCGTGGCTTCAAAGATACGTGAATGCATGCTCTCGAATGATCTGCATTGATTAAACAACTGCAAACACACCAGGCTTTTTGTTTTCAAAGTGGACGTGTGTCACAATCACAAAATGGAAAAAAGAAATGTAATGTGCTTGGTGGCTGGAAATGACACGAAGATATGACATATGAAAAAAAAGATCCCCACCAAACCGTAGATAAATAGACAGAGAGTAAACAAGTTGAAAAAGTGTCTTTTTCAAACTCAAGGACGCTGTCCAAACACAGTGGGTGGGCTGAACATGTGAAAAACATCTTGAAAAAAGTGATACTGCGGAGCTCCGAGCTGCTCAGAGGGCAGCGCCGTCCTGCAAGAACGCCAGCTGCTCGCCCAGATGGGTTCAGAGCATGCTCATAAAAACACTGGTAGATCCAGAACAGGTGAAACAGAGCAAGAATATAAGAGTTAAGGAGGCTAATACACCACATACTATAAAGCAGTACAATGTTAAACAAGTACTTCGATAATACTGTCAGACCTGCAATGTACAGCTTTAAAAAAGTCTGAAAATAGATGCAGCAGAATCAGAGATATGTCTTTTTTTGATGCAACACCTCGACTTGTTCCTTGTCAAATGTCTGTTCCTAGGTTACCATAAATTCATCTCTGCCATCAACACTTTGTGGTTGGTGGCCAGTTGGAGATTCGAGGTCTGGTAAGCTCTTTTTATTTCTTCAACTTCAAATGTGTAGTCAGCCTCAACTAACATTACAATTGTCAAAATATTCATTGCAATATGAACAATATTCATCATTAAGACATTTCACTCAAATCTACAAAACTGCAAAACTACAAAACGGGATACGTCGTCTGGAAACCATGAACGTTTTATAGAAAATTTGTGCCATTGTTCTGCAGGAATGCATGACTGCTGATCAACAAATTATCCATTTTTATTTTTTTTTCTTTTGTTCACTGTGACCATAATGAGGACTGCTGGATTCTGCTAGAAAGAGGATTATGCAAGAATTCACCTCTGAGGAAGTTAAAAGGCATCGCCCCGGGTTAGATGACTGTTGATTGAAGCTAGTCTCCCACTCTGTTGTCTGGTTTCATACAGATTGCCTCATTATTAGACTTATTGTCAACCAGCAGCACGTTGATTTGGATTTTAATCGCGTGAACAAAAGAGAGAACAATCTGTAACCTTTTTAGCACGTGTGGCTTTGGGAGAAGGTCATTTAACAACACTTCATTTAATATTGGGAAGAGTAATCTATATTAAAAGCAAAAGATTTGTGATATAACACAAATCAATTGTGTATGGGTGCAATCTTCCTATGACACGACAACCGTACAATCTTCTAGAATGATTTAAACAATAAAAAAACATGCTCATGACTCAAAAAAATGAATTTATATTTGTTTAAATATGTAACTTTACTCTTACATATCAAGATACTAACATTAGCTGCAGTTATTAAACTTAAAACTTTCTTTATGTCCCAGGCAGAGTTAATATATACTCACATGCATGTGTGTGTGTATGTATGTATATATATATACAGCATATGCACACTACAAAAATACACTCACATGGTTCAATGAAATGTTTTTGCTCTGCTTTCTCTTTTTGTGTTGTTGTGATGGAACATATCCAGTCATCAGCGTATAGGGAGCGGGCTCAGGACTGCTTTTTGCAGTTTACTGCTTTCCTCCTCTAAAGTTTCTATATTAAAAGATATAAATATAAAAAGGAAAAACTGTTTTCTCAAATGCTGTGACTTGTGTTATCTCTCGGTGTGCAGGAGCTCCCCTTCAGATCTGTGATGCTAATGTAATTTTTGTGGTATGGGGTAGTTTTCAGTGAGTAGTCTCGTTGGTGGAATCTTTCCATTGTGTGTATATAAAATTAAGCATATCTTCACAGCCTCAGCCAAGGGGGAAATATAGACCCAAATACTTTGTCCTTGCAAGACTGTGCAAGAATATCATACAATCAGTGGTGGAAATGGCGACACTTGAGGTGTCCCTGTATACCCACTTAGTAGTTTGTCTTGTGAAATTAGCTATAGAGACCAAAACGTGTTTTTGGACCACCGGGAAGAGGAGGTTTTCAGGCCCAGGCCATGAGAGCAGAGCAGATGTTGTGCCAGAACAGGAGCTGGCAATGTAACCATTTTTTGAACAGTATAGCAGGAAAATCCTTGGACTGACAGTGACCTGCTGTTTTGTTACTGCTTGAGGAAAAGAAAATAAAACCCCTCAACCACCTCTCAATCAACCACATCTCCCTCCTCTGCTCCCTCCATCTCCTGTTCACTTGAAGAGAGCTCAACAGTGCGAAAGACAAACAGGAACACTCGGTATTCCTGCGGGACAGATGATCAGGTCACTGAGTAAGTGTGTGTGTGGTTGAGAGAGTACAGTAGGAATGAAGTGTGTGTCAGAGCGCACATGTGTGTCATTTGATGTGTATGCATGTGTGAGATCAGTACTTGTTCGGTGTGCATCTGTTTGTGTTTCGCACTATGTGTGAATATAAGACATCTCTGCGTGTGTGTGTGTGTTTGTGAGAGAGAGAGAGGTCAGTGTATAGCTGACAGGTTGTGCACTGTGGCAAGGTCGCACAGGGGAATACAGCTGGGAAAAGATGGATGGATGGATTAATGGAAGAAAGACGCTCAGGAGGCAGTTGGAGGGAAAGTGTGTATGACTTTAGCCTGTGGAGGGGAAGACTTTGAAAGACACACAGAGGAGAGCGCCATGTTGTTTAACGTTAGCTAAGAAAAAAATCTGAACCTTTCATGGCAGATTTAGCTTCCCTCCTTTTTTAAATTTTTATATATATATATATATATATATATATATAAAAATTATGTTCAATAAAGTGAAATGGAACTTTGGAAAACATAGTTTTAACACAACACAGATCAACACCAAAGTCAGTCCCAGATTTACTCTTACTTGCTCACTCTCTCGTTTACCCCTTTGGTCTTTTCACCCCTGTCATTATATCCACAGAGGCTGCTGAGCCCCGTTACATTGCCTGTTTGACCAGCTCCGGTTCTGGCACGACACCGGCAAACAAAAATGTTTATGTTGTTTGAAAGTGCAAGAACTGGGTCTGGTTTAGGATTTTTGTTCAGTCACGTGTTTTCCTGTCAAAGTTGGAGTGCAGTGTACTGCTATTAACACTTCAGCAGTAGTTCAGTTGGCAGGGGTGTGTGTGTGTGTGTGTGTGTGTGTGTGTGTGTGTGTGTGTGTGTGTGTGTGTGTGTGTGTGTGTGTGTGTGTTTCTCCATTGAGGGATTGATAAAGCACATCTTCTTCATTATTTACCATTATTGGTGGACTGTCAAATGCATAATTCACATGATTAATACTGATGAATAGTGTGTGTTCAAATCTGTTTAAAGCCTCTTTAAGTTGAGTTGAGTCCCGACACATGTACACTAAAGTCCTTGGCTGCCTTTGAGTTAGTGACACAGAGAGGACTTTGCAAGAATTGAAGGATGGGGAGAGGAAAGCTGAGCAGAAGCAAGAAAAGAAGAAATATATTAGGTCTGTCCTTCGATTTACTTCATCATAGAAGATGAAGGGAGAGAGGGATGCGACAAGGGACAGTGAAGTGTGCAGGACACAGGTGTGTAGCTGTGTGTGTGTGTGTGCACTTCCTCCCTCAGGCTGTATCCATCACCTGCACTGACAAAAGCCTCGTCGACATGATTTATTTTTACTCACATGAATAACAGGTGGAACTGCCTCGTGCTTTGTCTGTTCTCTCTCCACATGTAAACATGATATACAGTATGTGAAATTACTGACATTACTAATTACACGTTGATGCTGTTTGTGTTTCAGTGACTTACACAACCACAACAGAGTAAATATTCCTTCTGCTGCTCTTGTTTTGACAGGTAATTTGAATTTACATAATTCAATACTGTACAAACTCAGCTGACGTTGCACCTCGTAGCCGTTCTTGCCCTTTTAATCAGAGGCAGTATACATGACTGTTAATGCACACAAGTTGGTGACCTTTCTGTTTGCGGAGCAGTCGCTCTTGCTGCTCAGCTGTCCCGCCTCCTGAAAATGTGAGCGAGCCGCCGACATGAATGGGTTTTTAATTGACTTACATGTTATCAGTGCCCTGCAGAAAATGTTGGTGTTTATTGCTGACATTATAGCGGCAAGGATTTAAACATTTAATGAGTTTGGGTTCATGCCACTATACGCTATAATGTCAAATAAGACATAAGCTGTAAGCCAGCTATAGACAATACTAATTGGAAACATGAGTTCACCTTCATAACATGATAAAATAAAGCAACTTTTTGGGGTTTCTCGTATTTATTTTAGCCCTGTCAGTTATTTAGAATTTATCTATATCACATGCTTTATGATTAAATAAATGTAATATATTTAAATATTTTATTTAAAAACGTGAATTCAAATTAATTTCCAGCTTGCGTCTGAACGTCTGCTGCTGGCTGCTCCGGGTAGCTCCGTGCTGAGGTGATGTTTCAGGTATGAAGCTGCAGAGACGACAGAACAGTGCTCATATCATATCAAAGGTTCCATCTTGATGTTTTTTTAAATGGAAATGTTGCATTCACTGGGCCGAGCAGCGTTTTGTCATCTGCTTCCATCATGTTTACAAAGCTGCTGTGGATGGTTGTACGTTCGCTGACATATGGAGGTCGAGAGGAGTCTTTTTTATTTTTTTTATTTTTTTAAACACTTCAGAAAATTAAACTTTGACTTTAATTAAATTTATTTTGTCAACAGGTTCCACAAAATGTTATTACGTTAGTTAAAAGCAAAACTGTTTAGTTAGTGTCACTTAATGAACTTGTATTAGAGTAACGCAATGTCATTATATTTTAATTAAATCAATTATGTTATGTTACATTATTTCAGTTCATAACATAACATGTATTTTAATCTATAATATATTAACAGGCTACATATTTTAAATTAAACCATATATAACTGGAGCCGATCCCAGCTGATTTATAGAGGCGAGAGGCGGGGTACACCCTGGACAAGTTGCCAGTTCATCACAGAGCACATGGAGACAAACAACCATTCACACTCACATTCACACCTACGGGCAATTTAGAGTCATCAATCTACCTACAAAGTGTATGAAGCATGTCTATGGACTGTGTGAGGAAGCTGAGCATGCAAACTGCGCCCCAGCTGATGTTCAAACTGGAAACCACTGCAGCACCGTGCCGTCCCCGGTTAAGAACATGATCATTTTTATATTCTGCTTATACGCAACGGCAAATACTTTAAAAGACATACTTGAAAAAAAGAAAATGAAAGCTGTCTGGAATGATTTCTATCAATATAATGCCAAAACTTTATCAATTAATGCATTTGCGAAGTTGCAAAATACTGAATGTGAATGCAAAATGACGCATCAGTGTCAGTTTCCTCTGTCACCAATTTCTGGATTTTCAATATTTTCTTTACTGTGTATGAACTCGTAAAACAGTCCAGTGTCAACTTTATTACAAAGTGTTTTCAGCACACAGAATGAGAACCCAAGTCTGAAGGTTTGAACTCACAGAGGATGTGCTGCTTCTAACATCCAACTAAAGCAAAAAAAATTTTGAGCTGACTTAAATTGTGAGTTATGGAGGCGCGCCACCTCATAGCAGGGACAAAAGTTTATGTAAAACTCAACTAACTTCTCCCTCAATCCGTCAAAAAAATGATTTTGCGGACACATGCCTTTTTGCAGGATATTGATAATACGCTATATAGGCAAGCAAACTCTGGGATATTGTTTATACAGAGAATTGTGCCTCCGGGTTATCACAAAGGCAGCATTCTGAATGTTTGCCTGCATATTTAGGATGCACAGACTTGAGAGAAAGGAGAGAATGAAAGGTAGAGAGAACAAAAAGACAGGAAATGGAAAATGCAGCTTGTTTGTGCTTGTGCATATAGCTCGGTTCACCTCAAATGCATCAATTTCACAGTGGTGAGAGACAAAGGTCATTTATGTGGGAAAAAAAGAGAGAAAGCATATAGAGCTGAGGAACAGAGCTCGGCAGTATTCTCAGTTTGTTGCAGGTTTGCTTTTATGGCAGAGTGAAGGGAGGTGTCAGTGATGTACTGTGGCTTCTTCTTCTCACACCTGGGTGCTTGTTGGCAAATGATTATTTTATATATGTGGCTTATGTGCTTCAACATTTCCAGTTTCTGTCTTGCTTTTCTCTCTCCTCCTTGTCTTGCGTCGAAAAGAAAAGCTGCTCTAACAAGGTTGAAAAAATGATTTGAGGCAGTGCAGAGGGAGAAAAAGAAGAGAGAGCGACTGTGCTTGCATGTGCGGGGTGCAGTTGGTGTTGGATAGTTTAACAAGGGGCAGAAAAGCTGATTTTCTTAGGGGTCAGTGAAGCGTTAAAAACATGCTCTGAGGGTGGTGAAACTCGTCCGCTATTACTTTTCTCTGACTCCCCTCCAGCCTGCGTCCTGTGTTCTGTTGAAGCCGTGTTTAAAGGTCATATCTGAACATCCACGGCCTCACTGCGAGGTCAAGAAACAGCATGACTGATAAGAGCAATGAAAGAACGAGGGTTTGCGATTTAGCACCCCCAGTTTGTACACAGCGGACAGCTGATTGCATTACTTATCAAAAACTAGCGAGTCGACAACTTTGCTAACAGCCAAACATCAACAAGGTCACCAACAGCAGACATAGCAGCCAGCTAATATTACTGACTAGTCCAACAGCAGTCAGCCCAGCTCGGCGTCTGTCTTTCAGCCTTTTATTTCACCAAGCTCTCACCAACCACTAAAAGTCAGTCCCAGATTTACTCTTGTCCGGTCACCTGGTTCCTCCATCATGATGCCTCTTTCGGTCTTTTCACTTCTGCCATTATGTCCATTGAAGCTGCTGAACCCAGCTCAGGTTCAGGCACGACACCGGTTCGCTCCTCGTCAGATTACATGATTAAATGATGATTGAAGATGATTAAATCATTGTCAGACTTTATTCAGGCTCGGAAAGATGCATGTTTTCACCTCGGTAAACCCATCAAAGTATCAGTGTAGTTTTCAACTTCAACAGAGAGAATTTGGGACTTTCTGAAAGATCTTTGATTCTTCTGGAGAGATTTTAGGACCTGCAGCTGAACATATTTCGACATCTGCTTCTACAAGCAGCCCTCAGAGAAGTGACACAAACAGAGGGGATAGAGAGGGAGAGAGAGATGGGTGGAGGGCTCGTCCTACTGTTGTATTAGTGGCACAAGGCCTGAGGGAAGATGTACAAAAGAACATTTCATCATAAACCATACCAAATGTGTCAGTGCGATGACACCAGGAGAAAAAGACAAGGTCACTGCATCATTTTAACTCTCTGTGCTGATGAAACTGCCGAGGAAGTGCGAGCTCTGACTCAACCAGCGATGGTTGTATTATCCAGGCTTCAAAGTGACATTTTCTTGGATGAGACAGTTGAGAAAGCGGGAGTGTACCTCTGCACACACACACACACGCAGAGCTTACAGCGTAGTCTGTGGAACAGATAATCACAGTAATAGAGTGCACGTTCTGTGCTCCAACAATTGAGTTAAACACTCCAAAGTGCCCGAGAACGTGACATACATCATCAACAGCTGTGTTAAGGTAGAATTTCACACTCTCATCTGAAATGCACATGCTGATATTAAGAGCTCCACCTTGTGGCAGCTCTGGCTAAATGAATTATAAAAAAAAAAAAAGAAATCTGCAAAAGCCACAAGACACACGAGGACAAACAGTACCCGGAGCTACACCCGGCCTCAAAATCATGAAATAAAAAACAACTGTTCAGCTGCTGAAAAAAACATTCAGGAGTGGTCATTGGGCACAAAACGAAAGAGTTTTTCTTTGTTTGTGTGTGTGTGTGTGTGTGTGTGTGTGCGTGTGTGTGTGTGTGCCAACAGTTAGGGGGAGAAAAATGCCAGTTTGCATGGCTGAAGGTGACTGTGACAGTTTTAGCCTCGGGGCGTCATTTTCCTGACGCAAAGTCTGCCTGCTGCTACAGTAGAAGGTTGATGTGTGTAGTTATTGCTGTGAACACACAAACACACACCAAGATGCACATAAACACAACACACACACACACACACACACACACACAAACAAACATATATCCCATATACCCGATGATTTCTGTGATGTGGCTGTGGGAAAAGTATCAACTCCAGTAATAAGTTTAGTGACAGATGGAAAGATCAATGTGACAAATTACTAGAGTAACAACATTTTCTCTCATAATCTAACAGAGTTTAACTCCTGTTGATCTACACTGACCTGTGATCAGGTGAATGGTGTCTCTATCATTCGTACGTCTGTTCTCACACTATGTAACTTTGGGCTCCGGGTCGGGAGAAGTACATATAGGCACCGGGGAGAGGAGGTTTTCAGGCCTGGGGAATGTTGACGAGCCAGTGTCGTGCCAGAACCGGAGCCAGGTGAAAAGGCAATGTAACCTGTAACGTAGCCTCTATGGACATGATGACAGAGGAGAAGAGACCAAAGAGCACGTTGACAGAAGAAGCTTAGAAAAGACGAGCAACAAGCTGTCGTACAAGAGTGAATCTGGGACTGACTTTTAGTCGTTGACTTAACAAATACACGTGCACAACTGTACATATTTCTACAGCGGTATTGCACGATGCTGCTGGGGGCGCTACACTGCAAAAATATTAATTCCTTTGCAGTGTTGCTCTCAGAAAGAAAGAGACATTTACACAAACTCAAATTAATGTTCAAATGTAAAGAGCATTGTCAACTATCAACTCTGGAGCAGAGCAGATGCACTGTACCTTAAGTAAACAGTAAATGACCTTCCAAGTAACCTTAATCCTGCACACACACACACACACTGACACACACATACTGTGCATACAAACACAGACATGCACATATTGTACAGACACACACACACACAGACAGACACAGCTGTGTTGTGTCCCACTTTTGAGTTAAACATTGACGTCATTCCTCTGTGAAATGGCTACGGCACTCACTGGAGCACATTACAGTAGCTCCCACAGCGACTCACACACACACACGCACACACACACCAGCACGCACACACATACACACACACACACACACACACACACACACACCTACAAGCAGCAAGAAAAAATGTGCCTAGACACACGGATGCACACATGAATATTATGAACATGTGCTCAAACACATATCTATACTCCTCCACACAGCCTAAAGAGCACTATTTGTGCAGACATTATGCAGTGTGTGTGTGTGTGTGTGTGTGTGTGTGTGTGTGTGGCCTGTCTCCCTCCACACATCATATTGGCTCCATAGGCAGCGTCTGTTGAGAAAAGCTGAATAATTATCTGCCGTCTTTCTTCTTCCTTCCATCTCTCATCTCATCTGCTCTTTATTTTGTTGCCTTTTGTCTTTCTCTCCCTCTCTCTCTCTGTCTTTCACACAGATACACACACACACACACACACACACACACACACACAAACGCTCTCTCCTTTATAATTATTTCCACAACAATGATTGGGCCAGTTGATTAAAAAGGGTCTTATGGGAGCTGTTTCCTGGCTAATGGCATCTCCGTTCTACACAATGAGTTCACACAGTACAAAACAATACACAATATGTACGCACAGTACACACGCACACACACAAACATGCTTGCATATACTGTAGGAGTACACAAAAGACACATGCAGACACACAAACATTTGCTGACGAATGGCATCTGCTGTGCAGAATTAGTTTCCATGTGTACGCAGCTCTTGGGTGAAGACAACTTGTATCCATGAAAAGTTTCATTTTAGCTGAAATTTGGACAAATTTCGACCAAATGTACAAAGATTGCTTCCAAAAAGGCGAATCTCAGAGTCATCCCCCAACTGCCACCAGTGAGCAGATGGAGTTTAGTTTTGCATTACATCAGTACTTTGCAAAAAAAAAAAAAAAAAAATCTCTAATGGGCAAGTATCACCACCGTTTCTATCGCTAAAAACAACCATGTAGTTTACTGCTGAGATGTTGGAACATGGCAACATCGCTACAAAGAAGTTAAAATGCGCAAGGAACACAAGTATGATGCACCTGTTGTACTTAATGAGCAGAGGCATATCATGTAGCATGAACATAAGGGCCATGTAATTAGTAAAAGTGACGCATTCACCGTTTTTATAAGAATACTTGCTGCACAGTTCAGCGTGTGGGTGTTTGGAAGGTTGTATTTATAAAGGTTCAATTGTGGAAATGTAAGACAGGTAATTAGCAATAAAAGGAATATGAGTGTGTCGTATATCAAATGCTGAAAAGAGGAATAATCACAAAAGCATATTCTCAAGAAGCGGGAGAAGGATCCGTGACTCAAAGTATGCTGTAATTAAATGACAAATGTGTTCGCTGGAGGAACAAGAAGGAGTTGTAGAAATATGATACTTCTTGCTTCAGTACACATAATCTCATATTGCACATAATCTTTTTTGGGAATTTGGATTTAGACTTTGATTCTTTGTGATGCATTTTAAGAGCTTGTAGATCAGGGGGAGTCAATTCTGATTTCAGGAGGTCCGGATAGAGAAAAAATGCTCACGTTCAGGTTCCGCAGCATCGTCATGTTTATGTTGCATTATAATTTAGTTATACATTACAATTATTTTATATATATTGAAGCAGTATTGTCCTTGTATCAACATCTGCACTGCGGGAAGTCAACAACTTCTAACAACAAGTTATTGGCTGACTTGGCTGCAATCTTCCGGATTAAAAGTCGGTTTTCGGTGTCAACCTTCCTCCGTTTAGCACACGACATGGCACACTGACTCAGTTCTCTCTCTTGTCTCCTCACTCCTTTATATTTTTCTCTCTTGTCACTGTCACTGCCGCTCTATTCAAGTGAAGGCCCGCCCTACCCCGCCTGTGATGGGCTGACATTCTTGTCCTCCTCACCTTGACCGATCTCAGTCCTCCTCATGCCTAAACCCAACCAACTCGAACCCACGAAGGCAACGAGTACCGGCCGATCAGAGATTACGTCTAATCAGATGAGGTGGTGAACAGAAATATGAAAAGGATCCTAATCCAACGCTGCATGTCTCAAAATTAAGTGGATTTCAGCCTACATTTCCCAGAAATTCTGGTGGTCTTTACTGAAAAGGGTAAACAGATTAAAGCTGATTTTTTTGCAGCTGCATCATGCCTCCAATCTATCTTCAGTATACAGGAAGAACAACGCCTGAGTAGTTTCATGCCATAAAACAAAGTCCCTTTAAAGCATTTTAACAGATCTCCTCTTAATCCTTCTCTGTAGGGCACCATTTAAAATCTACTGTAGTGTAGATGCTGTTAAACGCTGCCAATATTTTCAGACATGGTCTCATTTGTGTTTAGTAATTACACTAAAGTTAATGTGATGATGATTAATTAATGTTAATGTACTGGAGGTACCAATCTTCCACTTTGGCTTGTGGCCCAACCCAACCAGTTTCTCTATCCTGTCCGTTCAATAATAATCTAGTGGCTAGTCAGTCTCACTGCCTTTTACTGTAAAGTCCATTTAAAGGCAATTCTGAGATTGCTTTCTAAACACATTAAATGTTGGAAAATAGTTGCTGAAAACACGTGAAAAGACTTTGAACGATATATTACTGAAATGTGGAGTTAGAGGTTCAAACAGTTTTTCACCAGTTTTCAGTCCAGGATTTTGTGGGCGGTCCTTAAAGGGTGGCTCGATGACACGCTGAGGCCACCCTGAGCAAAGAGATAGAGATGAATTCATCTCAGCTCAGAGTGTTTCAAAGTTAGTCACGTCATTTTCTGAACTCGTCTGACACGTTTCAGTCGCTTCAAAACATTCAGAGGACACGCCCCCACAGTCCTGGAGCTGAGAATTCATTTTTACCTGATTTTGACACCTAATTTCATAAAGTTGTCGATATTTTTAATCATTCAAATTTGACTGGATGGTTAATAACACTTTCTTCTTTGGTCTGACAAACTCAGAACACATATTTATTCTTACCTTACACAAACTTTAAAAAACTGGAAAGATGAACTTTTTTTTATTAAACTGGGCTGTCTCTGCCGGAGAAAGATGATTTTGAAATTGGTGCTATAAGATCAGAGAAAACAGAAAACAAACAGCAGCTACGAACCTTAGGCTGAAGTCTGATAGCCTGTAACAAACTGGGGCAGTGTATGTGCTGAGCTATGCTCAGATGTTTGTTTCGGCCCGCCGGCTTTGGCTGTTATTTCCGGTTCTTTTTGTGATCCTGAAGTACGGTGCAGGGACTCGCTTGTACATATGTTGCCCAAAGCTTTGGTGAAACGTTGCACATGCTCGTCCAAAAGAACCTGGCTTTGGTAAAATTCATTCACTCCACTTCTGTTTCCATTGGTGCACGTTTACCAGCTCTGCCGTGCTATCCTCGCCGGCTGGCAGTGTTTGACTCTCGGCTGTGATGGCGCTTCTTCCTCTTCCATATGCTGTGATTCTTCCACACTGCGTTTATTTGGCTCATATAAATAGCCGAAATAATGAAATACCACACTGCTGTCAAGCTAACTTCAGGGTATGGCAACAACCACCACAACCACACATGACGCCACATCACATCATGTTCAGATGGAAAAGCATCCCATGCCGGCTAAGTTGAAGAGACACGGCCCAGCAGAAGGATTCTCTCTCTGCTACTCAATGACTTTCAATTTTGTCTGAATTTTAGGATTACAATACCACACAGAAGAAAGTAACGTGGCCTCCGCCTGGCTTGCTCTGGAGTTCCTGACCACCAGTCTTTTAGTAGAAAACGTTAATTCGGAGCTAATTACATCACTTCGCCACAGCTGTGGCGTTGGTGTCTGGTGACTTTTAGCGAAATTGGTACGATTGTTATCACCACATCCTTATTTGGCTGAAAGTCGCCAGTTAACGGGGTCACTAACTCGCCAAAAAGCCAAAAACATGGCGCTACTACCGCATGCTGCACTTTTGTGCAACCATAAATCACTGCAAGGGAACTTCCTTCATTGCAACAGTCAAGTCTGATCCAAGCATTACACTATTAATATCCCCCTCTCTTGATTTGACTTGTCCGCGGAGGCAGGCATGCAGAAAATGCAGAGGTACATTCTGCAGCAACAACAGCCCTTGAGCAGACTTTCAGTTTGGAGCTCTGTGTGCAACATGGAAGGAAGTTAAACGTTGTTCATTTGCATACTACCCACACTGTAATGATACAAAACAGGTTGAAAATGGGCAAAGTTTCATTTTAAGGAGGTGTTATCTTCGGCCTGTCGTCTCATTGTGAGTGCTTTCCTCTGCTTTGACCCCACTGTTGGCCCAGTGGAAGCTTTCCGTCAGCTCAAATTGGCTGTTGAGACGAGTTGACGGCTCAAACAGACACACGGGTTGTTCTCCTTCCCCTGTTAGCCAGTTTATTAGTCCTCAGCGCCCCCTTTTGTCTCTCTCTCTGTATCCATCTCTCCGTTTCCTCACTGTCTTCATCTTCCCTTCAGATAACTCTATCAGTAATAGGTTCCAGTGGAGGTAACCCCCCCATTGAGTAACTGATTTACTACACAAGCTGAAAGGAGGCTAACACTTTACTCCGTACCACAGTTCTGCCTCGTGGTTGCTTTCAGGCTTTTCTGATTTCTTTATTGTATTCCTTGTCTTTTCTCTTTTCTTGCTTTCTTTAGTGCCTGCTTGCTGATTTCTCGCTCCCTGGTTCTTCTCTTATCTTTATTTATCCCTCTCCTCCACTCCTCTCGCTCTCTCTCTCTCTCTCTCTTTCTCTGATACACCCTGGGAACCATCACTTTACAGTGTGTAATGCTATACTTGCACTTCCTTCAGTCATCAGCACTGCTGACTTAACGCACCAGTGTACCAGACTTTAACCTGCAAAGGAAGGGAAAGAGAGCACGGCCGAGGGAGGCGGAGAAAATCAACAGAAAGAGAGACAAAAAGGAAAAAAATGAACCATTGAAGATATTTAGTACAATGAATAATTTGAGACGATGAGCAAACAAACAAATATCTGGTTTCTGATTCTTGGCATCTAATGACGGTGAGAAAGTAACCAAAATAAAATTAAACAAAACTTTTATTTTCACCACATTTTGATCATAAATCACCATGTATTGTTTCAGTATTTCAACTTACATATCTCACCCACTGATCTCAGTCAACCTTACAACTGCTGGTTGTTTTTAGTTGACAGAGACAGCTGGAGAGTGACAGGAATGTGGGGAGAGACATGACATGCAGCAAAGGGCCGCAGGTCGGATTCAAACCCAGGGCCGCTGCAGCAAGGACTGAGCCTTCGTACACCAGTCGGATGCTCTACCGACTGAGCAAACCAACACCTAGTGGTTGTTCATTTTTGCTTTCTGCAAATCTGCAGAGGCTTTTTGTCAAAGCTGCTGTAATGAATTTTATCATAACAAATTCGAAAGGTGTCGCTCGGAGTGACGAACCTACAGAGAATTATCACCTTCATCTGCAGCTCCTCTCTGCTCTACTGAGCTTCACAGTTTCAGTTCACTGTTTAGCTAACCAGACGTGACTTTACTGTTTGTTTTTACGTTTATTCTTTCTTACGGCGAAACAACATCACTGCCACGACGTGTTTGTGGTCCGTTCTCCAGGTGACTTCAAACCCCACCATGAGCGTTTTGCCCGCAAGACTTTGTTAACTAGTTCGGATTTCGTCATTTTCAAATCAACCAGATTTTCTGTTGTTTCAGTGTCTGATTTCCGAGCTCGAGCTGCTTGTGGTGCAGCTTCAACTTCCTGTCGTCTTCATCTCTGACGTCAGGGACTGCAAACTCAAATCTCCTTTGAATCAATACGCAACCCACGTGCAGTCATGTACTGTTCAGTCGTCAGTATCAGATATAAATGATGCATTCGCATGTGTGTGTTTCTAATTAAAGTCAATGAAGCAACGACAATAGGTCATATAGATTCAAGTGTGTGTGAGCTCACATGTGTTTTGTGTCAACTGCAGCAGCTGATATCAAGGACCAACAGTTTTCCTGCATACAAATTGAGGCAGTATGTCACACACACAAATACGCTCAGAGCTCAACAAGAAGGCCGTGCACGGTGATTAATATCTCGTCCTCCTGCAATTTACATGTCATCTATAATGTTAATTTGCTTATCATGTGAATTATGGAAAGCTGTGTTGGTCTCCGAGCGCTCAGCGGTATCATTTTCTTTTCCACTGAGTAAAACTGTAATCATATTTATTAGATTAGCTTTCATTATTAAAATGTTAGAAACATGACCGTGTGATCTGATGAATTGTATGCAATTTTAAAATGAAACAATACATATCCAAAACATTGTACAAGTTATTATTAGACACAGAGATCAGACCAAACATCAATCTATACTCTCTTTCTCCACCATATTATCTACCTCTGGAACATCCTGGAAAATGGTAACCCTAAACCTAACCCAGGATCACCACAACCACCTAGTCTCTTGTGTACTCTAGACCCGGATATCTCTTCCACATGCTGGCCTTTAGACTTTGGACATCCTCGATCCTAACGCCTCCCCAGACGGTTATTCTAACCCTACCCACTCTGGCTTCTTGTCCGTCCCTAACCGCGTAGCCTCTGGAGTAGTTCAGACCCTGCATCTCGCCTACATTTCTACCTTTGAGCCACAGATGTCCTCGATCTTAACGCCGACACTCGGGCTCAGTGCCTAACTCTAACCACCTAGAATCTGAAGTAGGATCTCGTCTTTATGTTTAACATCTTAAGAACCAAGTTACTAACCAACTTCGAGGGATTACTCAGCCATACTTCATCCTCAACACTATATGGATATGGAGCCAACACCAACAGGAGAGCAACAGCATCGACTCACACCCTTTCCTCCTCTATAATGGGACGGCATGCACAGTGGGAGAGACCCATTGACAAGCGTTGGCCAGTGCCTTGCCTTTGACATACATCATCGGCAACTCTGGGAGAGTCAGTGTGATAACCACGACACCTAACCCTAACCCTCTGCTACAAGTTGTCTCTGATAATCATCCACAAACTAACCTTAAGCACAGTAGTTCAGACTTATCTGAGTTTTGCATCTTGGCCTCGAACGTTCAGCCTTACTGTAGCCGAAAACGATCTTATGAGTCATTTTTGGAACAGTCAAACTGTTTGGTTGAACGGCACTCAAAAAGCCTGACCTACTTTATCGTTTATGTATGAGAACTTGTTGGCATGTTGCATCTTTTACTTTAGTTTATTCTCCAGCTACAAGTCAAGAGGGTGGCGGATGCAGAAAATAAAGTTATTCTGTAATTTTACAATGCCCATAAAGATTCTTTACATGTATTTATGAAAAATAATCTTTGCAGTAACATTGTATTTCCAGTTTCAGGCCCATGAGTGTGTGTTGCATCTTGAATTGTGCCTTTTTGCTGCTAATACTTCCGCCTACACACTGAAAATATTTCAAGACCCTGGGACTGAAACACCCATTAATAATGCACTGTGAATAACACAAATGGATGCCAGTATGAATATCAACCAGTTATTTTCTCAGTGTCTGAGATGTTTACTTGTAGAAAATGAAAGGTTGCCATTGGATTCTTATGTTCTTTGAGTCTCATTTGTGAGAGCTTTTCAAAGTATATGGCACAGAAAATAGCTGGCTTAATGACTAGTAATACACAGTGGGCATGCTGTGAGCTAAGAAGAGGACTGGAGTCGAAGCCGGAGCTATACTGAGCAGCAGAAAATGAAGAGAAGAGACAGAAATGGGGTGAGACAGTGAGTGTGAAAAGAGAGGAATATTTGAAAATTGAAGACAAGGCGAGGGTAATGAGTCGCTACACATGATTAGTGACAGTGTGAGCCGGAGTGCGAAGATGTCGGACCTCACAGCAGTGCCACCGTGACCAGTCTGATCAATCTGCTTTACGTTGTTTGTCTGAAAGCTTGCAACCAACAAGATGGCAACAATCCTTGGTGCAACCCTAAAATGACCTGTAATGTTCTCAATTACAAAGCAACATGGTTTCTCACACACACACACACTATCAGGTCTGTACCCATCTTTTCGTCAGATGAAAGTGGAATACACAGTCCACAAAACCTGTTCTGTTTTTCAAATTTCCTGCCACTTTCCTGCTCCCTGGTGTCTTCTAAAAAATTGAGTTTATAAACCACAAATTTGTTTTGCCAGCTACTTTTTAATGAGAAATGTAATTGCTGCCTCGGTTTGTATCCGACTTTTATTCCCGGTGAAGAAAGTGAAACGACAGAGAGGAGTCCTGAATGTGCTGAGGTTTGAGCTGGGCTCAGACTTCAGGAGTTTACCTCACATTCACCTTCCCTCGATAATCAGGGGAGAAATCCAGTTCAGGATCTTGGTTGGTTCCCATGTTTGTCCCAGATTATTTGGTACTGTACAGAGGGTGAATTTTTATACAACTCACCTGTTCAAATGATATTAAGGCTTAAAGTTATGCAGAATTAAGAGCGTGGACGCTTTGATTGATGTTGGGTGCCATTACAAGCGGCTTGTTTGAGCAACCAGGCTTCATTCAGCCCATCTCAGGTCAGCCGATGATCCACTTCTGCTGATTTTTAGATTAGCCGGAAGGCGGAAGAGGCAGGACTGCCAACGTGGAAGAGCCCGGAGCCCTGAACTTCACAGCGTCTCTTCACGGATACAACGTCCGTTCTTTTTGCTGTCTGCAGCGCCACGGTAGCCAATGAGAGAAGAGACGGAGCTGATCCTAAACATTCGAGGCCTTGAGGTTATCACTAACCAAGATTTTACAAACCTCACCTCCAGTTTTTTCATCTCTCACTGCTCCATTTTATTTACATCTGCTTTGATGAGTTGGTGTTTTTCACCCTCTGGCAGTGTCAACTGTTAAAGCATCCTTAAAACAAGATAACTGAGACGATGAATACGTGCTGCCGCTCACTTCAGTCGCTCTTATGAGGAGGAGAGAAGCCTCACACTGTCCTCTACTGACAGCCGACGGAGTACTGCACCTAATTCTGGAGGGTGAAACGCTGCCTTCAAAACAAAAACACCTGATGAAAACCAAACTTATGTGACACTAAATATGACAAAAAGTGATCATGCTTTAGCTGCTATGAGCAGATATATTTGTATATGTATTACAAGAGCGGATATTGTAGGAAAACAAATGAAATATATCATTAGTGATCATTTACTTCATTCGTTTGGCATCAATATTTTTAATTTGACTCGGCAGATATGTTCCTCGTTATTATGAAAGCATTCCATTTCCTCCAAAAATGCATTTCCTGTTGCAAATTAGTAGTACGCTGTATTTATATCATTTCTAGTTGTTAGTTCCCAGATGGTGCATCATTCATTCCAATGGAAGTTGCTCACCGGGCACACAGAGCATGAGCATTACAACAGATCTATTAGCAATATTAGATAGCCCTGAAGGAGTGTGGAGAGCACAAAGAGGAGGAACAAAAGAGGAGTACAAGGAGGGAGGAAGACAAAATAAGGGCAGATGCAGGTCAGTGTTGCACCTAGGGAGCTCATTCATCAGCTGGGACCCGGGGAATAACTAAACGAAGGGAGCAGAGAAAAGTGGGCCGTGCATACAAGTGTGAGAGCGCGACCGAGAGACTATACGAGCGCTTGAAAGGAGAGAGAGCGAGAGTGTGACAGAGCGAATTAGAGAGCAATCGGATGCTGGTTTGACATTAACCGAATCCCTAATGAAGGTGAGAGGAGATGATTGGCTGGGCGCTATCCCGATGAGGTCCGCCTCGGCAATAGTTGCCGGGGTGACCTCGGTCTCCAAAGGACAGACTCCGACTCATCTGGCATTTCTAATTGGCTACATGGACAGCAGCCAGATAGTGTTGCCCATATATGGACTTGACGACATACGGCGTTCGTCCGGGGTTAAAAGGACAAGAAATGAGAGGAGAGTCAGAGAGTGAGAGAGATGAGAGGGATACCATCGGACGGGGAAGGTAGAGAGGTGAAAGAGTTGACGTTTGAAAGGCCGAGAGAGTTATTGGAGATAATAGAGAGGCCACAAGATTATCTACAGACACAGTTTTTGTGTTTTATTTTGAAAAATAGTTAACTTTACTCAGCCTGGTTGAGTTCGTGCCCACATTTTTTCCCTCAGTGATTCAGGCAGATCTTTATAAACGCCTCACAGCAGGAAGTCTGGGTTCCTTTCATGGAGTTTGCATGTTATCCCCACGTCCGTCTCCAGGTGCTCCGGCTTCCTCCCACAGTCCAAAGACACGCAGGTTAATTGGTGACCCGTAGGTGTGAATGTGAGCATGAATGCTTCTTCTTTTTTTAACTCCACGTTTCAGCCCTGTGATTATCTGGGATCAGCTCGAGCCTCCTGCAATCCTGCTAAGGTTAAATGGTTATATATAAAGCATGGATGGCTGGATCCATGCATGGATGGATAGACCTCATGATCTTGTGCCAAAGCCAGAATTCCTCCACAAAAATTGCAACAAGCATTGATGAGATTGTTGAAGACACATTGCCACATTGGGAAGTGAACCAACATCTTTGACACTAATAAACTGAAACATTTTATCTTTACAGTTTATGGCTGAGCTGTGCCGGACCAACAGTAAGGCCAAACTTTAAGACTGAATACAAAGCCTAGATGTGACCGCCAGTGTGTTTAACTATAACCAACAACAAAGTTGCTGAACATTAGCTAAGTTTCTCTGGTCGCTAAAAGGATGCGGGGAGTGAATTTACTTCATCGTGCCTTCAGTGTGGAAGCAGATAAATGTGGAGACAGTGAATGAGAGAGTCAAGTCCAGTGCTGAGAGAGTTCAAAGTGCCAAAACTGAAACCATCTAATCACAGAAATAGCTCACATATGAATCAGACTCAGAGTGGTTTCATGAAGCCAATTTTCACTTTCACCTCCACCGAGTCCCGTCTCATGTGGCTTGTTTCTGTCACATAAATAGCAGAGCGGAGCCCTTTTACTCGTCCCAGACCAACTAAAAGAGCAATTTTTTGGCTTTGTAATTCACTAACAAGAGCCAGATTGGTTGGTGATTATGATGGAACACCGGACTGTTTCACAAGTTTAACTTTTATTCTTAATGGAAGAAAGAAAAAGAAAAAAAACAACAATTCTATATTGAATTAAACTCAAATCTCCAATTGGTAATAATTTACCCCCAGAGCCTGGGCGGTGTACTTTCCAGTAAAAGAATTGTATTGAAACACTGCCCACTGTCTATCAGTGGCCGTTTGTTGGCTATAGACGAGATGACACAATGACAAAATGTTTCTAAAGGTTTTATATTTTATCATCTTGAAATGAAAACTCCTGGTTTCCTGCTCCGCTGCTCAATGTAACGATGCTTGTGATGGCTGTCAGTGTACGCTCAACGATTTTTCCATCTGTTTTAACATTAAAGGCTTTATAAATAATATTTTCCCTTCCCTCACAACTCGAAACGTTGTTTTCTTACATCACCAGCTTCTTGATATAAATGCATCGAAACAGCGTCTCTTGTAACTGAACCCTCAAACCACTTTTTTGCATACGGGTATTTAGTCATGTCGATCTGTTCAGGTCTAAATCTGGACAGTTTAAATAGTTTGCAAAGTTTTTAAATTACACATACGGTGCTATAAATATGCATAGCTACCCCCCTCTACTGGTGGAAACTTGGCTATTGCATTTGATTTTCAATATTGGCTCATTTTGGAGGCAGGTGACATATGGTGGCAGCTTTTGTCACCAATCAACAGGTTCAACGGCAGAGTGTCATTACCTATTTTGAAAATATTAAAGATTACTCTGGATTTACCATGAAAGAAATACTGAACAGTTATTGGCATATTTGTTTTGAATCTGCACTCCTGACTTTGGTCTTTCTCTAAGACAATGGGCCATGATTTGATTTAAAAAAATGTCATTAATTTGGCTTTTTAAAGTCTCCAGAGGATGGTTAATAATTTTGATCACCACCTGACCTACAACCAGGTTTCTTCTTCTAATATGTATCGTTTTTAATTTTGTGTGTGACAATTCATGACCATTTCCTAAATTAAAGTGTAGAGATAATCTTTTAAACATCTACAAACAAAGGTCAGCAGTTGAAATGTGACAAATACTCAAAGTAAAGTCCAGAAATGCCATACAATATTATTTTTGGGGGGGTGAAACATTGTCAGGAAATATGCTTAGTGCACTCATAATCCAAGGTTATTAAGCCATGTGATTTTAACCCTCCATGCAGTCAACCCAGCTGAGCAGCTGAAGTCCTCATTATCATTCTTCATACTTTTAATCTGCCGTTAAGCAGAAAGTCGGTGCAGACGGACAGAAGAGCACCGGATAAGTGTGTGAAGTCTGTCTGTTCTGTGTTCACTAAGTTGACAGAGGAAGTGAGGAACTCAGACAAAGAGACATAAATGGAGGAAGACAGGGGTGAGTGTATCTTGTCAGTCGGTCTCATATGTGCTGACCACAGAAGAAGAGAAAGAGAGGATGGATGGATGAAAGACGGAGAGAAACTGTTTCCATGTGTTGGCCAGTTCACCCTCAATTTTCCCCAAGGGAGTCTGCAGAGAGAGGAGACAGCTGACTCGACGCCTGACACGCCATCTCACTCCTGGTTTTTGTTATTTCTTCACTCCTTTTTTTCTGTTTATTCCCTTTTTTCTTCCTTTCTTCATTTATTCCCATTTCTCTTCTTTCTTTGCTATCTTCTCCACTTCATCTCCTTTGCTTTGGCGAGTGTCCAGCCAGGAAATGAACGCATGATAAACTGGACGGATGGAAATCCTGAACTGTTTTATGGTCAGACATTTACAACAAGCAGACACGAACACACACTAAAACTATACACACACATACACACACACACACACACACACACTCCATCTACCTTATGCATGTATGTTGCGGACACGTCACTGCACACGTAGACTCTTAAAACCATGTCATTACCTATTTTTGCTTGCAAAATATTAAAAAACAAAACGTCTTGTGACAAAACACGTAGCCTTTGTTGCTTGCTGACAGCACACAGCACTATTGTCATGTGATCTGTGATCAAATTGTGTGTCGCTAAGTAACCTTAAATTCCTACAAATTCTGACTGTGGTAAAATATTAAAAAAAACACTGGAAATCACAAAGGCTGCAGTGAAAGTCATTTTTAATGTATTGAGCACCACAAACTAATTGAATTAAATAAAACCAGTATTTACATGATTTGTTAGCTTTAGCATGTGAGAGATGAAGGGGGAAAATATTTTTCAAATTTTTCAAAAGAAGGAAACAAATGTTAGAAAAAATACAAATAACAAAAAGAGCAACTGAAAAGTTGAGCCTCTAAAGATCCAGTTTGTCAGATTTAGGTGAGCCTATTTACAGAATGTGACAAAAATTGAATATAATGTGTTTTAATTAGTATTTAATCACCTAAAAATAAGAATAATTTTGTTTTCGTGACCTCAGAATGAGACTTTTACATGTACAGACACTACGTGTCCTCTTCCATGGAGTCTGCCACGTTGCACCACCACCATGTTTCTACAGTAGCCCTAATGGACAAACTAAACACCGGCTCTAGATAAGTTTTTACGCGGCCACCCATAGATTGAGCCTCTCTCTAGAAAGAAGAGGGCGAGATCACGGGGTTGCAATCAGCAACTACACCACTAGAGGCCACGAAATCCTTTTAAAGACAATGACATTTAAAAATACGGATTCAAAAGGTGAATATACAGGTAGATAAACAAATCAGCTCAAATCAAACCTTTCAGGAGGAAGACGTGAACGCATGAAATATTTCAGCTCAAACATGAATTTCATTGTATATTTTATGTGAAAACACACTGAAGGAATCTAAAGGAACTCTGTACTTTAGATATAAAACCTTCATTTTTGGATTTCTAATGGTGGAAGTAATCTGATTACAGTAAAGTGTCTTGTAACATTTTCTCTCACTGATAATATCAAGTTTTAAATATTAATCTGCCCTCTGCTTGACCTTTTCCTACAACAGCACTTCACTTCATTCTTTCTTTCCAGAGAATTGGAAATATTCAGTGATGTCACTCACTAATATTTTAATTTCATGGTCCAAGTCACCCCAATATGTTTCTAATGGGAGAGAGGGGGAGAGAGGGGGAGGCCAAAGAGGGAGGAAACACAGACTGAGAGGAAACGGACGGGGGAGAGGAGGTGAATGTAAAGGAATGAGTGAAGGAAAGAGGATAAAGGGAGTGAAGGAGGGAGGATAGTAGAGGAGTGAAGGGAGGGAAGATGGTGGAGAGAAATGCAGAGCGAGAAAGAGTGAATAGTTTCCATTAGCCTTGCTTAGTTGAGCCCCAAACAGCGTTAATTAATCTGGAACTTTCTCTACAAAGTTTTTCATTATTGCTTCATCACCTCGTCTCTTGACATTGACTCACCTCTACAGCCCCCTTTAAAAACCGGGTTTAAGTCCCTAATGATCCATGCACATGACATATTCATGTTGTTTTTACGCTGCATGTACAGTGTGCATGAATATCTAAGAAGCTCAAAGAGTTCCAGAAACTGTTTTATCTGTTCGTTACACAGTAAACTTTGAAACTTTTCTCTTTCACTTAGTTATTTCTAAGTATGGAGAACACTGCATAAGTATAAATCATCCTTTTTTTTGTTTGACTGGAGTCAATTACACCTCTAGCAACACTATGCAGTCATTAGAGTCGCACGTATCTTGCATGTCTTGAGGGAACAACATATATTTGACCCAGCGCCAATTTACATTGTAAAAAGTCTCTGTCTGTCCAGTCCAGACCCTTAGCTGTGTATTTATTGTATATGCTTGTATGAATATAAGCACACAATGTCTTGTAGCTGTTACCTTTAGTTGAACTTCTCTGAGTTGAGTTTTGAGATATTTTACGGCCTAAATTGGTATTGATTTAATGTTACTTTAAAATATATATACATATTAAAAGTTGTCATTTTTTTTATATATTGAATGTTTGGCTCTGATTGCCTCATATGCACTTGTGTTTTGTATCGGTAACATTGCTAACTCTTGATTACCATCAGGTTTGTAAGGCTGTACCTGGTACTTCTATCTCAACACTATCTCAGTGCAGGTATATCTATGATTGTATGCATGTACATCATGTGTATTTGTGCTCATATGTGTAGTTTGAGGTGTCAAACACACAAAAATACTGGAACATAGTGTGATTAAAACATTGGTGGTGAAAGGACATCAGTCCCCAGAGCTTGAATGACAAACTAGAGACCAAACAACAAACTACGACACAGTCGTGTCGTATTTTCATAGCAGAAACTAGTAAAATGAATGACTCTGTCCGATCACTGTCCCTGGAGGCCACGTCACTGCGCACAGAACACATCCAGACATATAACAGTAATAAACATAAAAAAATAAAATGTAAGCTTCAGTTTCTGGGTCATACTATTCATGCTGGCTCACTGTCATGCTGCCATGCCTCTCACTGGGATACCTGAATAAGACGTAGCCATCAGTTTTATGGAGTTCGTAACACCTGTGCTTTTCCCGCTGTGACATGTCAGATTACCTGCTGTGAAAAACACCTGGATCAGGAAGTGCAGCCATTAAAGTAATTAATTACATACCTTATTCCAAAAACAGAGTTGGGACGCTGCATAACACTTAAATAAAACAGAATTAATGTTCTAATTGATCATACGCTCATTCTGACTATGATGTTTGCAACACGGTTTCTTATTTAGTGTTTCCTGTTTTATTTTGTATGTCTCTAACTTCCTGCCTTTGTTGTGTTTCCCTCCAGTTTTGCCTCATTAGTTTCACCTGTGTCTTATTATCCTGCCTTCACTTGTGTATTTAGTCTGTGAGCTCGCTGGGTTTTGTGTCACTTCAGTGTGTTACTTTGTGTCAAGGTGCTGTGATATTTTGTCCCTTTCTGTCACCTCATAAGTTTTGTGTTTTGTCATATTAAATCATTTTTGGACTGCACAAACCTCCTGTGGCTTGTACATTTGGGGCTCTTTCTCGAGTTACCTTGCTTGCACAACCGTGACAAACCCTTTCTAGAACAGATGGGACAGGGGCATGTACCAACAACATCTTCAACAACACATTTGACAAACGTTTGGGGACTATGGGCATTAATGGTTGAAGTTTTGAAATCAAAATTCTTGCCCATTCTTGTTCGTTATGACTTCAGTTGCGGCACCTGATTTCAGGTGGACCTGTGAGTACAAGGCTTCAGCATAAGTCAAATTTAGACACAGCCATTTAGAAGCTGTTCAATCAAAGCTGTAATCAGTTACTTTGTAGTTTCAGATGCTTTAACGAGTCTTAAACGGGTCCAGCAGGTGACGAAATGAAACGCACCATTAGCTTGAACAAAATAACAGATTTCTACCAGACTTACTGAACAGAAGTCTAGTTGTTTTTGACATTTTAATGTTACATATTATCCCTTAAAATTTGTTTTCTGCTCCATCAGTTGGGGAACTTGAAACCCCGTCTGACATCTCCAGTGTGTTTTCTGGCTTAAGAGAGCAGCAGGTTTGTGCTGACAGGAACAACAGCAGCCTGGTTTTGTTCAGATTGGTCGTAGGCCAACTCAACAGTATGTAGGAGCTGATGTGTTGTCAGGTCTGGTGCTGGCTCCATACTGTCCATCTGTCTCATTTTCTCTATAGCTTCAGGACTCATACACTATCTATGACTCAGACAAAGTGCAGAGAACACATACACACATGCACACACACACAGTGAGACGTACAGACCCCAATCTGCCAGCTTTATAACAGAGTGTTCAGTCCAGTCAACAGGCGTAAAGCTAAGATAACACACTCTGACAACTCTGTTTCTCTTTCTGCCCCTCTCTATGTTTCTTCTGCAGACAAACACACTGTTGTTTATCATATACAGACATATATTTACAGCTCTGAAGATGTTTAATATTCCAGGATGTATTTACAGCTGCAATAAACTCATTCTCCGTGTGAAGGCTCTGCTGACAGGTAAACTGCAAGACTTTATTCTAATGCCGTAAAATGTCTCACACCTAATATGCGAATATAAACACACACACACACACACACAAGAGTGCTGTCACAAAATATAGTGGCAAACTTTATTTATATATATATATATATATATATATATATATATATATATATATATATATATATATATATATATATATATATATATATATATAAATAAAGTTTGCCACTATATTTCTATATATCACCTTTCATGCAGCCCAAAGAGCAAAAATGTGGCGATATTTCTGAGATGATAAAATGAAGTTTTGGTTATGTTTTTGATGTGAGCCTCAAAGTTGAGGTCAGAATGGTGCTGAGACAGGTAATATTTCCATCTTATCCTGATTGAGTTGAAGAAAACTGTTGGCCATCCACTTATTTATCTCTGCTAAGCGATGAACTAAGTTGTTAATTGGGCTGAGGTCGTGTGGGGATACAGCAGTGTACAATTGCGTGTCGTCGGCTTAGAATTTGATATTGTGGTTTTTAATGATTTTGCCAAGTGGTAGCATGTAAATATTGAACGGAATAGGACCTAAAATGGAACCTTGTGGGACTCCACAGGTTGTACCATCTGTCCAGCCCAGTCAGACATGACCTGAACCTGAAAATGTAGTGCTAAAATTCAAATATTCTTCCATTGAGCAAACATTTCTCTACTAATGGACCAGGTGCTTCAGGCTGAGTTACGTTATTTGCATTCATCATTCCCTGGCTCACATGAATATTCAGCAACATAACTAATAATTAAACTCTGACACATTCAACTTGGCAGCAAATACTGTACTATGTTAGAGAGGATGTCTCATTGGCCATTTTCACTGTATGTGCACCGTCCCGACCCCCATAAGACCAGTTATTCTTACCAAAATACTGAAGCTTCCATCTAGATTATTCGTTCATTATAAAGTTTCTTATTAGTAACAGAGAGGATCACCATCTTATTCAAATTTCACTGGCTCTTTGGTGACATTAAATTGATCTTTTATTCTTCTTGGGGGGGACTGTTGGGGATTAATTGCTTCTATTCTGTATTAGGAAAACATTCAGCACAGTCCGCAGCGTTAAACAGTAGGAAAAAGTTAGAATAGACTTAAGTTCAGACAAGCCCGGTGTGTGGGGTGTGAAGGTGCTGGTGATGTGCTTATTTGTGCTCAATGTAATCGCTGTGAAACAATCAGGAAATAACTTTTTATTTTGCTAATTAAACGGCTTTCTCGATGCCGGCGCTCACTCGCTCTCATTCACTGTCCATGTCTCAAAAGTTTGCTTTCTCCCCCTCTCTCAAACCATCGGAACATAAACCAAATTATACTTTGTTGTGTCTCTATTTTGCAGCATAAATTGCAGGTCAGACACAGATTTAAGATAGGTACATGAAATTAACAAAACCAAACAGGTAGAGTATCAGAGTTTAGAGCTTCGCCCGATCCGAGCGTCTGATTGAAGTTGAGCTACGTTTTTTCCAAAAGTTGGATCCAGCTTAACTTCTCCACCGCAGGTCGCTGTGTCCAAAGCGCACTACCTCTACTCAAATGAATGTGCTTTTACCACAGTGCTGATTCTGACAACTACAAATGAAATATCAAATATTCAACAATTCAAAGCTCCATTTGAAGAAGTGGCGCCTTTTTTAGCTGCTTTGGGGTGAAAATGTGTCGCTCAAGTGCTGCAATTCATCGTGCCAAATGTATAATGCTACGAGGCTGTCTCCTTTACTGAGCATGTTGAATAATGACGATGTAACTGTCAGGGAGCTCGACGAGGGCATCTGTTTTTGGACAGAAGATTTCTTCGGCCGAAAAAGGATGAGCCATGTTCTCTGGGCTTCTGAAGGAGCAAAAAGGACAAACTCTGCTGGTTTGGGGGTTTTGGACAGGCCAGGCAAACATCACCTCTGTGTGAGAACAGCAGTGACCCTGAGGTGTGACTTACTGTAGTGTTTCTGCTATAATTTACCTTCTAATCCAAGTGTAGGCCGCTGTTGAACATCAGCGTGCCACTTGCTAATGGAAGAAGGCCGGTAGCGTAACATAATTGTGATTGGCCCCACACCCCCACACATAGACATGCAACCACTCACAGACAATTGCCATGTCACTATGGAGAGGCTCAGCGTGCAACTCCCATCCTGCAAACCGAGTCAGAAATAAAAAACACATTGCATGAAACTTTGTGTGCTGCTGCTGCTTGTCTGTCATTCAAACGTGAAACATGCCCACATGTTGTGTTAATGACAATAAAGTTATATTTAAATACAACTAAGATATAGAAAATAAATGTTAAGCTACTATTCTCGGTCCTCACGCCAACGGACCCCCGGTGCAGCAGCAATACTGACAAAGACTCATCCTAAACAGTGATAATACTGGATTAAACAGGTTTAAAGGGAAAAACTGACCTCCCACTGCTGCCCACAGTTTCCTAAAAGATATTTAAGAGCTGTGCTGTCAGCTGGAACATCATTCTGTTTAATGCAATCCTTCTTTTGGTTTCTTAAATCATCTAGTGTTACACAGGACATGAATCCCTGTTGTTGTATATTCTGAATTGTTGCTGTTCATATGAGGAGGCAGAGGTATCAGGAGGTGGAACAGAGCATCCGTTCATCCGAAGGATGATTCTCAGCAAATGCTGTAAAATGTCAGTGTGGATGCCTCATGTCAGTGAAACAACTGGCTAATAAACTCTATTTTAAAGTTGTTGTTTTTTGTCACTTTATAAACGCTGTGTTCAGCCCTCACAAGATCAATTACGCCTATCATAAAGCCTATGTTCAAAATAAAATGCCCTGTGCAGACTCCCGACCGTAAAAACAGACAAATAGGAAACTATTTAACCATGGAGAATACACAGCTGTGGTAGCAGCACGTAAACCAAATAACACTGAGCAAATCTGAGCAAGTTAAAACGAAGACTGGCAGGCAAAATGCCAGAAAAGCTCCTGGTGTTGAAGCCCCCGTGGAGAACGGACCAAAACAGCGTCGTGGCTGCGACGTCACAGAGCTGTGCACGGTGAAATCCAGGGCTAATACTGTAGCGTACTCCCAATGGCTCGACCACTTTGCATGGCAGTGTTTGAGTGTTTTGTCCTGCACAAGTGTTAAATAACTTCTTGTACCTTCTATATTCAAACTGTGCTTATGTTATTGTCTCAGCCTTTTACTGCAGTTACTCACTTACAAATTGCCTCCATGCCGAGCTGTGTAGCAGCTTGTTTATGCGTGATATGTCGACACAGTGGAGTGGTTTAATAGTCAGAAGTGGGGTGTCAGGGTTCGAGTCTCGTCTGATAAATAAATTAAGTTGACATCAAACCACACAAAGGATAATATGACCTGAACTCTGAATCATGAACCCTCTCAAATAATCATATTCACCAATATTCAGTGCACCATGTCTCAACGAGGCACAAACATGATTCAGTATTTCAGCCTAATGTATTTTCCCCAGTAGAATCAGCTCAGTTCAAAAATTCAGTTCATTCAAATTCAGCGTCCAAGCAAAACAAAAAAATGTTCAATGTTCAAACTTTTCAGCTCTCCCTCAAAAACTTTTAAATTCATCCAAAATAACTCAACTTAACTTTACAAAACCAGTCAGTCAAAGGAGGCATATGCACCCTAACTGGGTGCATCACCCCTGAAACAATCCTTGTTGTTAGCTCCAGTCTAACCAGAGTTACCTGCACATCAGTCAGAGCTGTCAGAGTCAGCAGGAGGGTAATCGTTCCTCCGGAAAGGTTCAGCCGCGGGCGAAGGACGCCGAGCGGTATGACTGTGCTCCTTCCCACCATCGAGAGTCGCCATTATCTGCGTGGGCTGTGGCATGTGTGCATGTGTGGAGCATGGTGGGGCTGAACCACGTCAGTGCAGGTAGGTGGATGGTACTTTATTGGAGGACTGCAAAGGTGGGCATTGGCACATGCGTCCATACGTGTCAGTACAGGTTGTGTCTTGGCATGGTGAGAGGTTTGAAGGTGTCAGAGACGCTAAAGAAAATCATTAATGTTGTTATGCGTGTCTGCAGTTACTGGCAACCGTCATGAGATGTTTACATTTGCCAGTTCTGTAGCCTTAATTAGACACTGCACAGTAGGAGGTCCTGAACACACGACAAAATATTCTGTCAGACACAGTTTGCATCATCCAGTATTTATGTTCTGCTGGTAATTTATAAATTAAAGTATATAAGTCAGTGGCGGCTGTGTGCATATGAGGTTTAGCCTTTGGGGGATTTTTTTATGTAAACCAAGTTCTGAATTTTAATTTCTTTCCTCCCCAATCTCGTTTCGTGTGTGTTTATGTGTGTGTGTGTGTGTGTGTGTGTGTGTGTGTGTGTGTGTGTGTGTGTGTGTGTGTGTGCAGGCTTGTGTGTGTTAATAAAGAGAGTGAAAGAGCTTGGCAGGATTCTAATAAATAGTGTGACAAAGTGAGAAGAAAACCAGGAAACGAGATGGGAGCTCAGAAATAAAAATGAAAGTGAGAAAGCTGTGAATTGTTTCTCCGTTGCATCACTGGGTACAACTGTCGAACTGCAAACCCCAAATACAGATGTCAACGAGCCACCTAGTGTACGAAACCTGTCAGAGAAATGATTTTACATTATGTTACATCACTGCTGCGAGAGTGTGTCTGACAGGAAGGGTGTGTTTGTGTTGGACAAACAGCAGCCATCTGGTTGCTTAATGGACTTTTGGTAAATGCTGCAGCTGTGGTTGACGCACACATTCACACGTACGTAATTAAAGCAGCAGAGTGGACACATGCATACTGTATCACACCTTACACGCATATGCATACAATGCAAAAAATGTGTCTCCCACACCTTCAAACATGGTTTCACGTTCACAGAATATTTGTTTGTCCATGCAAAACTATGAAATTGTGTCATAAGGAAGAATCTCTGATGATAAACGTTCTCTTTGTTTGACCACCAGAAGGCATCGTGATGTCCGTCAGCCCTCATCATGTCGCTGCATGATGTCCGCGCATGCTGGTCTTGTCAAATTATGGTAATGTTACATTCATTAACCACAAATCGTGTGACAGAAACAAGGCCGAACACTTGTTAGTTACTTTGTGTAGATCTACATGTCAGAAGGTAGGTGCGCTCTCTTCAGCATCAAACAGGAAGCAGGAAACCGGGTAGTTACTTTGGTATCAGACAAAAAACCTGAGTCGGTGTGTATCTGATCCACCAAGCAGCTCTTATTTAACTGAGAAATGTTTGAAACGGTTCGCCTCGTTCCCACGCTGTACTCCTGTAACTCTAAAATAACGCTCGTCTAACACTAAAATAACGCTGCTAGCGAGTTCTTGAGTTGTTGAAGTGACAAAATCCAAAACGTAAAGTTTGCACAGAAACAGTTTCTCTTTACGGATTATATCGATGCTGAACTGACAGTCAGACTTGCTTGTTAAAATTTTGAATGCATGATAACTGCTAATGTAACGTTAACATAATGTTAATGGAACACCTGCAAAGCGAGTGACACAGTCTCAGTGCTGCTCTGCTCTATAGCAGCACTCATGGAGCGTCCAATCAAATGACTTGGTACTAACTAACATACACTGATTCTGACTCACCTAATAAGCTATGAAATGTAATGTGTTTATCTCGGCTCGCTGCCCGAGAGCTCGACCTCCGGTATGGCTGCCAGAAGGCGAGTTATGTCACCTGAAAGTCCTCCACAGCTGAAAGTCAAAAAACTTTTACACAACAGATCTGTGCACAGCAGCAGCTGTCATCATCCCCCCTTTAAAGAGTTTTAAACAGGGCAGCCACACTCACACGGGGACACTTTGGCATTCACTTAAAAAGGCAGTTTTAATAATAAAATATATATTTATACATAGAATTGTGCTTTTTAAATCATGGCTTACACATTTGCTGTCTGTACAAACAACAAAAAAAGGGACCTGTTGTTGACCTGCAGTCAACGCGGCATTCAGATTCAAGTTAAACAGCTTTTACTGTCTCTGCCTGTCGCAAAGAATAAAGCAACCCACAACCTCTCCTTCTCTCTTTTTCTGTGTTTTTCTGTGTTTTTCCCCTTCCTCTCGTCCTGAGGTCAGTGAAAGGGCAGTCGCTTGTTCCAGTTTGGAACACCTGCCATGTTCATCTGTTAGACCTTTGTGCATGCAGTGTGTGTTTGCCCGTGTGTGCTCTCTAAAGTGTGTGTTAGGGTGGGACAGTTATGTTATCATCTTTTTCCTCTGTGCATCTTTTTATGTAAACCTGTGTGTGTGTGTGCGTGGAAGTGAAACAATAACCAGTGTATCATGCCGTTGAGCCTTGTTCATAGAGATCGATGCAGCGTGTCAAAGAAGCAAAATTCCCCAACAATACTTCTGTTCCTCTCTCTCGAGTTTTCTCTGTTTTCTTTCTCTTATTCTCGGCTTCTTTCTCTCGCCACCCTTACTTGTTTTGTTTTTTTATCTCTGCATCCCCTTTCCCACTCTTTTTATTAGCCGACACTACGTATAAACGATTTCATAAGTTCTCCTGGTCTATTACGAGCATTCAGGCATGCATGGATGTCCAGACAGATCTGCACGGCCGAAGGAGTAAAGTCATTTTACTTTATTTTAATTGTGTTTTTAAGCAGCCTATTCCAATGCGTTTATTTGCCGTAACATTTTGAACCTTTGCTGTGTTTTAAAGGTGCTGTGATACCAAATAAACCTGCATTGCATGAAGCTCTTGAGCCACTTTAGACTCATAGTTAACATGTTGCCGTGTTGTGTTTTTAATTTAATTATTCGCTTTGGATGGACAACATGTTACTCCAGACAAAAACAATTGATTTAGACCAACTTAGAAAATCAAATTCAGCCAACCTAATTTGTTTTGTTTGTTTGACAGTTTATACAGCAATTAAATGGTTGCAACACCAATATACACACACAAAAGAACAAGGATAACACGAGACAGCTGTGGTCTTGTTGTAGTCTGGTGTTGTAGAGGTGTGTTCAGGTGCGTACCTGCATGTTGGCGGTGCATAAAAGCACAAAAAAAACATATTTACGTATATTTTTCTGACAACAAGCTAAAGTACAAACTAAAATTAGTTCATTAAATGAGCCACACACAACCCTAAGAGTTATCTAAAAGCCAGTGTTGCCACTTTTATTTGAAGCCTATGGGTTTGGGAATCTTTTTCCAATCCTCAGCACCCGAGTACCTCAAAGAACTTTCACCCATCTCCCACTGATTCTTCACATTTGCTTCACTGGACCTGGTGTTGTGTGTGTGAACCTCTCTAACCTGTGGTTTTTTTTTTGGGTTTTTTTTGTCATTCTGGACTCCAGGGAGCCAGTTCACCTGCATGAACTGGTTCCTCCCTGTGTGCTCTCATGGGCAGAGACCTAAGACCACTCTTCCACCGTCTTCCATGGCTCAAACAGATTACAGTATCAGGATGTGCTGGCATGATTGAAGTGTTATATTTTCTGCACTGGGTGCAGGTTTAGTCAACTAAAAGGCAATGGGATACCATTGCTCTAAATGTTGTGGAAACTCTACACTTTCTCCCATTTTATTTGAACTCCTCTCCTCTCTCATTTTAATATAGTAACAACAGTTTACGATCCAGGAACTACTTAAAGTGACATTATGTTTTCTTGTCTATCATAAAATAACAGATTTGAAGTCATTTTGAAGCTGCACTGACCTGTAAAGAGACCGAGAGGACGACCGTTGAAGGTAAGAAAGCAAAAGAGGGTGGCCGAGCAGAAGGCCGCCGGACAAGAGTAAATCTGGGACTGATTTTTAGTCGTTGGCGAGAGCTTGGTGAAGGCGAGCTGGGCTGACTCCTGATGGACTAGTGAGTAATATTAACTGGCAGCTGTGTACAGTATAAACTGATCAAATATGTTTTGTATTATAAAATCTTAATCAGCTCTTGTAGAGCTCACTGTCAGATAAATGTAGTGAAGTCCAACTTACAGTATTTCCCTTTGAAATGTGGACTGGAAGCATAAAGTAGCAGTAAAGCTCAATACATCCAATTTGTACTTAAGTAAATGTACTTAATTACTCTCCAGTAAATGTTTTTGGTATGGCTGTGTTGACATGTTTGGCTCTGCAACAGCTTTTACCATTAGTGAAAAAACACCATTAAGGTTGGTTTGAAGTGTGCTCGACGTGTCTTGGAGTTCAGCGGAGATCTGTGTTTCCATGCACATGACTCAAAAGTAAGGACTGAATCTCATTACCACAGTAACAGCCAGGAAAGGGGAAGGCGAGGCTGGAATCGAGCTAGGTGAACGACCAGGGTGTCCCAGCGTAGCAATTTAAGCTCCATCAGCTGCTCAAAGTGAAACGACAGTGGCTCACATGTAAATGTATTTTCTTCATTTCCCATCACAGCTCCACAGGACGCCTTTGTACCAGCTTTAGCCAAGTGAGTGTAAATTGATGTATTTCACATTAGATTTGCACATTTGTATGAGAGAGGAAACATGGGCACTGTCTCACATATAAAGGATTCATTATCCGATTTCATTCCTTTTCCTTCTCATCTCTGTGCCAAGAGCTCAATTTCTTTGTTGTCCTTGGAGGGCGACAGAGAGAAAAAGAGCGAGAGAAATATAGGTAAAGTCCTTGAAGAGGCAGCAGAGAAATAAAAAGAAGCAGTGTGACAAAGGGAGGGAGGAACAGGCCTTGAACACTGAGTTATAAAGAGAAAAGAAAGCATGTGGAAAAACACTAAAAAAGTAAGATAGAAGATCTGTGAAATAAAGTTCGAGGAGAGGGTGAATCATTCCTGGATACCGATGGAGGAAAAATCTGCGAGAAAAAGGTAAGCAATAGAGACTGAGTGAGGCCGATGCTGGAATATTAATATGGGAAGTGAAATGAATGATAGGCAGGGAGTGCACGCTCGGTTATTGATGGATGTACTGTACTGGAGAGGGCGAGATGGAAGAGCACATTAGCGAGAATGAGAGAGATAAAGGAGGGATGGTGGGGGGAGGTGGGGGAGAAAGTGAAATAAACGAGAAGCATATGAGACATTTCCCGCCCTCTCAACCATGAGATTGAGGTACTGCTGTCTGTCTGTTCGCAGGTTCAGAGGCGAACAGCTGATGGAGTCTGCAGAGAGGCAGAGCTTCTCGTACTTCAGGCAGAACCGCTCAGTCATGCATGCCGCGGCGATGATTAGCTGATCCGTGACGCACACGCCACACGACACCGGCCGGGTTTCAATCCAAGTTTTTTATTCAAATGATGACATATATAGAATACAAAAGTCAAATTTTTATTGTTATTTGTGGTGCATGAGCTGTTTGTCCATGAAGACATTCTGGAAAAAATAGTCTGCTCCGCCTCAACTCTCTGTGATTTACAGAGTTTCCTGATGGACAGTGAAGTAAACTGCTGACAACTGTAGCTGCTGTTAGCTCAGTTTGTTAGCCTGACTGTGAGCTCAGAGCACCGGGGGAGTGTTAGTGTTTGTACCACAGGTGTTTTGGACCACTGGGAAGAAGAAGAAGAAGAAGAAGTTTACAGGCCCAGCAGTCAGCAGCTTCTATGAACATAATGGCAGAGGAGAAGAGAGTGAAGAAGACGTTGACGGAGGAAGCTAAGAAGAGAAAAGGAGAGAGTGAGCGAGCAAGAAGCCGCCGGACAAGAGTAAATCTGGGACTGACTTTTAGTGGTTGGTAAGAGCTTGGTGAAATAAAAGGTGCCACACCAAGTTTCCTGATGGAAACTGATGCCAACTGCAGCTGCTGTTAGCTCATGTTAGCTTAGCCGGGCTGCCTAGACTGTGAGCTCAGAGATTTGGACCACTGGGAAGAAGAGGAGGTGAATGCTGACAGGAAGCAGAGCCAGTGTCGTGCCAGAACTGGAGCTTGTAACAAGGCTCAACAGCCTCTATGGAGATAATGGCAGAGGAGAAACTGAAGAGGACGTTGCAGGAGGAAGCTAAGAGGAGTAAAGGAGAGAGTGAGCGAGCAAGAAGACGCCAGACAAGATTGATTTTTAGTTGTTAGCTATCACACTCCCTGTGTCGTGTATGACTCTAACGAATGAACACAGACAAGAACAAAAATAAGAGGCGTCTGGAGGAAAAACTGGAGCAACACCTGCAAGCTACTTAAGGTGGAGGACTCAGAATGTGTTGCATATATACACATGACGTGCCTCACACTCCATCATCCAGCAAATACAACCTCTCAATTTTGCAGGAAAAAAATGTCCCATCTCTTCCTCTGCTCTGTCGATGTAACTGCCGCCCTGCATCATCTTTCAGCCCCACCACCACCACCACCACCACCACCAACCCAGCATCCACCTGCAGTCTCCTGGCTGAAGGGTTTAAGATATTTTCTCATCATGAGGTCAGAGCTTAGAGACGCCGAACTCCAACTGCATACTGCTGCTGTAAATATTTCGAACATGAGTTGTCTGACTGGACTGGAGTTTCTTCCAAGTTCTTTGAGTTCAGTCAGAGGCTGAGCTGTCGTCACACATAGTTACTCGTGACACATTTTTATGTCACTATGTAGCTACTGCAAAAACAAACCTGCGCCAATAATGCCAGACTTCTTTCAACCTACCACCAGCAGCATCACTTTCTGAAGAGTATAAGAAGGATCCTGATTGGAGCTGCACCCGGTCCGGCCGTCCAGTCCGCAGGGCGCAGTTTGGGGGGGACAAGCTTGGTAAAGGTTGGACGGTTTGACAATGAACTTAACATTTTGGCTGAGGGTCACGCAGAGATGCTTTGTTTAGAATCACCAGGTGTATTGCTGCTGTTTGTGTTCATCTGTAAGCACCCTTAAATTAAAGTCGAGAGTCAGCTTCCCAATCTGTGCGCTGTAGCACACAGCCAATAAAACAAAGAAATGCTCAGTACTTCGTTACAGTGTAGCAACAAATACAGCGTATACCACTTGCTGTAAAGAGTGAGCTACCTTCCTGAGATTGGTGAAGGTTTTCAGGTCTAAAGGGAAGTGCTCTCTGAAGGTAAGATTTCTGCTTGCTCACAGCGTCTGGCTCTAACCTCCTGTTCGATACTGTTTTATCTATCTGATCTATCACTGTTTCCTTCTTTGTCCTGAAGTAATTGAATTCCATTTGAGGAAGAAGAGAAAAAAATGCTGTGTTTGGTTATTGGAGAGGAGAAGAATGAGAAAAGCAAGTTTTACACAAAGAAAATGAGGCTGAAGGAATCACAGTATCTACATTTTCCTTTCTCCTTTTTGGCAGCCTCTTCGTCGCCATCGGTAAGTTGTCAGCGTGGCGCTGTTTATGTACTGCATATCCTGGGGAGTTCAGTAAAGGTAAGGATTCTTGCCACAATTCAATTTATTTATAAAGCGATTAATCATAACGGAAGACTTAAACAGCTGTTTTTCTCATCTATGTTGGTGAATTAAGGAATTACTTTGACACAACTCTCATCAGTGATTGTAGGAAAGACTGTTGAAAGACTAACAAAGACAGTTTTGGTGAGTTTTATTTGGTTTCTGTAACTACTACTCTGTAAAATAAGAGTTTATTTCGCCTAAACAGGCATTGCTGACACTAGAAAGACAAACAAAGATGAGTTTTATTTTGTTTCTGACTAGTTTGAGTTTATTTTTTATGATTATCTCCAAGTTTAAGTGCTCTTTTTGTCAACAGAGTCTGTTCGGACGTAGCACCGATTGTTATGTTTGGAAATGTTGACGCTCTAGTGCAACATCTAGTGGCAAATGAAGTTCAAAGATATAACCTTTAAACTTAAACTCTCTCACTTTACTGTGGAGATAGCTAATAAAAGAGTTTAAAGCTTTTATCTCAGTGGTTTACTTCACAGCTCACATATTACAGTTGGAATTAAACTGCAAATCTAACTAATAAACTTCTACTGGAAGAGCAGGGACATTTATTTGTAAGACCACGACAATGAAAACTACATAGAACTATAATAAAAGATCCCTTCCGGACATGATTCAGACATAAAAATACTTTTTACACACATACACCTCATTGCCTCTACTTCATCTCTGTCTTATAAAAACACAGAATCTAATGAACATGCAAATATTTCTGAAGTATAACTACCGAACACGAGACGTTCTCGGTGCCTGTTCTTTGGAAGTTTCGTGGTTCGGCTTCACGCTTCTCTAAGTTGCATTCTGGACGTTGATTGCCTTCCAAAACTAGCTGTGAAGTCGAAATCATGTTCCACACGCCTTAAACTCAGATTTAAAGGCGAGCACAGAGAAACTTTCCAACACCGTTCAGCAGATGAATTTTGAAAACGGCTTTCTACTATCAAACTCTGCACAGACATCATTCTGCACACTGAAGCTCAGACATCCATAAAGCAAAACACATTTCTCTTCTTCTTAAACATCTTCATTACTATTATTGTGATAGATTGCAAGGTAACAGGGACACAACTTATTCATCTACATGTTACTTTATATATATATTTTGTTATATTTCCAGGAAAAAAGTTAGAAAATCATTTCAGCTTATTTATGAAGGAAGGCTGGATGTAAAGCGGGAGATAAGGTGCAGATGGAGGTGGGTTTAAGGAGGCAGGCAGCTGCTCAGTCAGAGTTTGTAGTGACAGATTGAACCTCTGCTCAATACTGCATTACCTCCCTGAATTATCTCTCCTCCTCTCTTTTCTGTCCCTTTCTCTTCATCCATCTGTCAGCGTAAATCCCTTTCTCTTTTTTTTTTTCTCATTTCTTTCTGGCTTCATCTCTTTCTCTCCGCCTTATCTCTTATCTCTTGGACCCCTCTGTTCTCCTTTCACACTTTTTCCATTAACCGTGTGCAGTTCGAATTCTCATCCAGTCATCCTCTCATCCTCCCGCTGCATCTCACTGAATCATCCTCCCTCTTCTGTTTTCCATCCTTCATTATCTCTCGCCGTCTGCTGCGTTCAGCCAGCTTGCGTTGGTCGTTTTCGTGTTTAATGGAAATTAATTTAAGTGATTAAAAAAAAATGGGGAATCGATCATTTTAAATTAGCTTTTGGCTGTTTGGTTGTTTGCACAGAGATTTTTCTCCACCTTAAAGTGATTGTCTGAGGTTCAGGTCCTGTGAACTTTAGTGCAGCTCCTGAGAGTCTCATGTGAAAGCAAACTGTTCATCCTCTGATTAAAGCAGCACTGCGTAGAAATTTGTATTTTTGTTATAATTACCGTCTCTTGTTTTAGAGTGTAATCCCACTGTGGTAACCTTGTTCAGCTGTACTCGAGTATTTGTTCTGATTACATTACTTCTGATCAAAAACTAGCGAGTGGACAACTTTGCTAACAGCCAAACATCAACAAGGTCACCAACAGCAGACATAGCAGCCAGCTAATATTACTGACTAGTCCAACAGCAGTCAGCCCAGCTCGGCGTCTGTCTTTCAGCCTTTTATTTCACCAAGCTCTCACCAACCACTAAAAGTCAGTCCCAGATTTACTCTTGTCCGGCGGCTTCTTGCTCGCTCACTCTGTTCGTTTCCTCCATCATCATGTCCATAGAGGGTGCGGCCGGCGTCCGGTTGCATTGCCCACTTTCCCAGCTCCTGTTCTGGCACGACACCGGCTCCGCTCCCCATCAGCAGTCGTCCTCTTTTTATCTTCATTCTCCGTTTTCATCTTCCGCTATCTTCAGTCTCCTCAGTGGAAGTTTCAGTCGGACGTTTAAGTCACATACTCCATGTACGTCATGAGTCATCCCATTTTGTTTTTACTGATATGCTAACTTTTTCTCCTCGGCTAAGTGTAAACATGTTTTCTGGCATTGAGAAAGATTTCCTGATGTGCACAGAAATAAGTGGATGCACATGCACCTGATGATTGATAAAAAAACACCCCAACAAGGTCTACATTTAAATAAAACACCATCACATTTTTCTTGAAAGCTGCGGTCTTTCACTTGCTCATATCTGTGTGTGCTCACTTTCTGCGTTACAGTGTGTGTGTGTGTGTGTGTGTGTGTGTGTGTGTGTGTGTGTGTGGGTGTGTGTGTGTGTGTGTGAGAGCTCTTTCTGTCACTCTCACTCAGATCCTGTGAAAGGCCCAATAATAAAATATGATTTCCACATTTATATGCTCAGAGTGTGTACAGGAAGCAGACACTTTGAATATGTGTTGAGGTATGAAAACTGGAAATGAAAAGTAAAACGAACAAAGTTTTGAAACGTCATCGAGCTGCTTTTAATAGCAGATATGTGTGTAGACGGGATAAAACCATTAACCTTGACAGTGTAAAAGCCATTTAAAGCAAGTGAGCCACACCGAGGAAATAACTCCTTAACCTTGGCAGCTTTAACGCTGCGATAGAAGAGATTTTTATGTGAAACTACGTCTGTCTTATCAAACTAAATGATGGCGATGACACAGAGTAGTGTCCCATCTTCCCTCATTATGATGCTACGAAGAGAGAGAGTCCGTTTCTGTTCACTGAGATGTCGTTTTCTCTGAAAGCACATTGAATCACACATTAGAGTTTGTTTTCATCCGACTACAAGTTGTCTTCAGCTTTGTTACTGACCTCTTGAGTCACGCAACAAACTTCAGCCTCAACCAGCCAACAAACAGTATAAAAGTTTTTAGAGATGGCATAAAAGCTGTTAAAAAGCATCACCAGGTCATGTTCACTCATATTTTTTTTTTACCAGTGTGTCTAATTACAGAGAGAGAAATCAATATACTTTTGAGAGTTTTGGGTTTTAGTGTCCTCTGGCCTCTTTAGGAATGTAATGGAAAGCTGCACTCAGCTCAAGCAACATGTCTTCACTGAAGCAAGTTATGAGATTTTAGCCGGAATCGATTAGAATGATGGAAAGGGTGGATAAAACTGTGTCCAGGTCGGGAAAAAAAGGGCTGAATCCAGCTCTTGAGAGAGAAATACAAATCTTTCAGAGTGACCTCTGCGTACAGTGAAGGCTGGACTCTCAAACATAGATGAAACTTTTTACTTTTAGTGTTTTAAACTCCTCTAAAGTCAAAGTGTGCTGTGATACTCACTTTATTTGGCGGACACTTACACATGATACTCACTCTCCTGTAATCAGCGAGGTCAGGATTATTTGCAGACTGTGCTCTCACATACAAACGTACACCCTGAGATTGCCAGCGTATTCAACATTAATCATCTCTGTAACACGAGATGATTGTCAGATATTTTAAAGGTTAAAACCCTTCAGATGTGTTTGAAGGATCTGTGCTCAGATAAGGAGACAGGCTAGGTGACATTATTACAAATCTGTGCCTTCATGTGCCTACAGTCTAATCATCACCTGGGAATCTACCAGAGACACGTCTGACCTGGTGGATTATGGAAAAAAAAACTCCATCTGTACTTAAATCCTGCACAATCGTTTGTAATGCCGATGCTAATATGAGTCACACTTCCTTCATCTGTTCTCTTTCATGATATCGTGAATCAAACGGGGAGAATTACTGATCTGATTCCTCGTGGGAATAAAAATCACGTCCGATAGCCACCCGGCAGATTCAAAGGGCCATCAGCGAGCTTTGAGTTCAGCATCAGGTGGCTCATTGTGCAAAATCTGCTATCACTAAAGAACGGGGTCAAAATGAAATGATGTCAGATACCCTGATAAACCGTCATCATGATACATGATTCCATTTTCTATCAGTCCTGATAAGCAAAGATCAATAGCCTGTGTGCTGAATCTAATGAGCATATTTGATACCTTTGCACAGGGACAGCTACATAAAGGAAGACGATACATTAAAGAAGATTTGTCCCTTTTAAAAATTGTGATATTAAAGCATCATCGCATGAGAGTGAACATCAGCATCAGTCGGCACAAGGCTGGACGACGGTACCGACTGGACCGCTGCATTTAAATGATGCAGCCTGAAGCTGTCTAAACGCTCATGGTTGGACTTGTTGAGTCTGTAAATAATATTATAAAGAATATGTTGCTCTTTCTGAGATTTCTTGCACTTTTTTCCTGATTTGAATCAAGATTAACAGATGAAAAGTGTCTCTTTTGCTTAAGTAGATATGTTGTAGACATAAGGCCAGGTCAAGGAAGCTTAAAGATAAGTTAGGTCAGGGTTAGAGAATGTATCAGGTTGTGCCTTGTGATAGGTCAAAGCATCGTTTAACATGAATACTGGAGTTGGGAATACATGCACTCATTGTTCTGGAAAACATCCACACAACACCTGATTTTACTACCTACTCAGCCTTAAAGGCATTTACTCAGCACTTGATTACTTCAAAAGTTCTAATCCAAAATTATAGAGCGTTATGAGATGAAAGTTTTGAAGTGAAGAGATTTATTCCAACCCTCAGATCTTGTCCAACACACACACATTATATTTTACATCTGGGCAGTGAAAAGAGAAAAATCAAAGTGAGGAACAAAATAAGTCTCAAACACACACAGACGACTACAACTTAAGAATCTGAATCTGAAATTCAATCATCTGAGGAAATGGAGCCTAACAACTTAATGGGAAGAACCAAAGGTGGTAATTATGGAGAGAAATTATTTGATGTGCCTCTCTAAGAATCATATGAGGCATATGAATCCAAAATGATTGAATCACCAAACACACTTTTGGTGAATCAAAAGACAGAGCAGACTCTGAGCTGAAGAACTCATCTAACATACAAATATGAAAACCTCGATCAGTCTTCAAACAAAGACATTTCCACGAGTTTAACCTTTCAGGGCGGTCAAGAGGGTGCCAGACAAAAAGTAACTCTGGGATCATATGGAGAAAATCCGGCTGCTCTGCCTCAACTCTCTGTGATTTACAGAGTTTCCTGATCGACAGTGAAGTAAACTGCAGACAGGTGTAGCTGCTGTTAGATACTGTTAGCTCAGTCTGTTAGCTGGGCTGCCTGAGAGCACCGAGGGAGTGTTAGTGTTTGTACCACAAGTGTTCGGGACCACTGGGAAGAGGAAGTCTTCAGGCCTCGGTTGCGGGGGAATGCTGACAAGGAGGCCTAGCCGGTGTCGTGCCAGAACCGGAGCCAGGCAGGTGAGCGGGCAACGTAAACAGCTTCTATGGACATAGCTAATGGTGAAGAGAGCGAAGAGGACGTTGATGGAGGAGGGCAAGAAGCCGCCGGACAAGAGTAAATCTGGGACTGACTTTTAGTGGTTGGTGAGAGCTTGGTGAAATAAAAGGCTGAAAGACAGACGCCGAGCTGGGCTGACTGCTGTTGGACTAGTCAGTAATGTTAGCTGGCTGCTATGTCTGCTGTTGGTGACCTTGTTGATGTTTGGCTGTTTGCAAAGTTGTCGACTCGCTAGTTTTTGATCAGAAGTAATGTAATCAGAACAAATACTCGAGTACAGCTGAACATAGTTACCACAGTGGTAAAACTGGAGGTGCCAAATCACAAAATGTCTATGCAGTGTTGCTTTAAAGTGGTAAATGAGTGGTAGGCTGGATTCTGAAGTGAATTTAGGTGTTAAAATGTAATATGGAGGCAGATTCAACAGATCTGTGAAGTTATCCTGCACATTATCACTGCTGTATCACTCTTATATATCACTGAGTTGAAAGTATTCAGCAGCTTGTAATGCTCGTGGATCAGGACTTCTCTCTGTGTCTGTCTCGAGCTCTCACAGATGTAAATCACGGCTGTGGGAGTTTGCAGTGGGCTGTTTTCACGGTTACACTGACCTCAAACACACCTACAAACCTCTCATTATTTAGGAATTCTTACAATATTACTCTTCCATATTCATAAAAAAAAAGAAAAAAAAGCACACTGGAAGCAAAAAGTTTGTTTCATTAAAGAGAGACGGAGGAAAAAATAACTGATGGAAGCAAACGGCACAAGATTGATGGAGCTTTTCTCTCGAGGGGGTGAGAAGTCAGATGAGTTTGTGACGAGTAAGATAGAGACACATACTGTTGTATCGAGTCAAGCTTGAGTTTCTTTGTCCAGCTTTAAGTTATTATTCTTCACCTCAAATGATCGTGCACCTTTGGCAAAGAGTTCCCAAACGTTTCCTCACATCCTGTCGAGGAGACGAGAAGGGAGGGCTGGAGATTGTGTTTAAATTCTCCCCTGATCCAACGCCGACTGCAGGCGTGAATTAATCAAGCCAAGCCAAGTCAAGATAGGAGACCCGAAAGGGGGGGAGGAGATAGGATGAGTCAATTAATGTCTCATAACGATGTGGAAGGATAACATTGTTTCCCCTAACCAGAGCGACCACCCGGGAGAAATTACAGTATATTGATAAAAAAATTTAAAAGACCGTAAGATGAATTTTAAGACGAAGAGGGACAGGAGAGGAAGAGGGGATTAAACTAATCCAGCCTGTACGCTTTATTTAATACTGGGAAAGAAAGGAATAGTCCATTAATGATGCACACATTCCTTTCTATAGATAAGATGTCGTGTCATCGTGGAGGTGATATCACAAAAACAAGATGAAAAACAACAAGCAGGCCTGTTTAATGTGAGTGAAGTGGAAACTCTGTTTTTATTTATTTTTGTTGCTGTTTTTCATCTTAACTGGAAAATGTGTCTCTGATTTATCACTTCTTTTCAAACTCGCTTCATTTCAAGAGAAACCGAAGTGACAATTTAATACAATAAAGTCTTAAAGTTCAATGATTTATGTTACTTTGAATGAAGGTGGCAGATTTTAGGTTTATAAAATCAGGAGTTTTCAGCATCTCCACAGTCTTTTCCATCGCAGTTCATCAAATTATAACAGAAGTTGTCTCATGCTTTCCATATTTAGCAGGTTTAGACCAACGCTTGTTGACAGTGGCGAGGAAAAACTTCTTTTAACAGGAAGACACTTCACGCAGAACCCGGACGAATGAATGTGTTCAGATGGAGAAGGAGGCCGGCAGGCTAGTCCTATAGCAGCATCACTAAGGGATGCTTCAGGGGTCACGTGATCCACATGAGGCAATGTGGGAAGCGGCAAGCTTGTAAGTAGACTCTGAAAAAAGATTATTTTGTCAAACTGTTGCTCTAAACGTTTTGCATGATGGTTGGAGACTCTTTACACATTTTCAAGGAGAATTTTCAGGTAAAAAATTGTAGAATATCACCACAGTTTTTACTGATCCAAGGCGCGATAGCTTCGTCTTTTTAGACAGCATGCAGAGCAAGCAGTTAAATTAAATGAATAAATGCTGGAAATATATGATCTTTTGCTTTATATTTAAAATTGTTTCATATTTTTTTAACCTAGGTCGGTACGGTCTTTGTTTGTTGGAAGGAAAATGAAATTTTTACTCGTCATTTCCATTTTTTATCACTTGTTTTTGACTTCTTTCTTCCAGGACCGGCATGCAGCGCAGCAACGAGCTTCACCTCGATTAAGGACAAAGTTCAGATCAAGGTTTGAAAATGTAACTTGCAACAATAGAAAAACATCCGGGCTGCTTTAGAAACATGAAGTAAAAGACTTTAAGGAATAAAGTTTGAGAAAACACAACCTGAATTTAAAGAGAGAGAGAGAGAAGGTAAACTAAGCTTGTCAAGATCACAACCTGATATTTAATTTAAGCGAGAGAGGAGGAGAGAGAAGACAGCGGAGTTAATTAATGTCCATAGATCACGCTGAGGGATAACACTGAGTTTGTTTCCCATTAGTTCACATAATAATGGATGGAAGGATAAATTAAGACTCTCCAGTTTTTCAGCCGTTTGAGGCTAAATCATGACTTGATTTGTAATTGGACTTCAGGGAAGAAAAGTGAGGAAAGGGTGGGCAAGAAGAGGAGAAGAAGGGATGGAGTGATGGATTAGGAGAAGTAATGATTATGGCTAAAATAAGATTTTGGCTGCAGCCTGAATTTTAATACGCAGAGCGACAGAACGAGATGTGACTTGGAGTTATGATGAAGCTGTCTGCCTCCTCCTTCCCCGTCCTGTGCCTGTCTCTCTGTTGTGTGTGTCGCTGGGCGTGGCCTCACCTGTCTGATCACCTCTCCACCTGTTCCTCATCATCTAATCAACCTCTGCAGTACAAAAGACAGACTCGACCTCCCAGACTCCACCAGATCACGTCGCTTGTTCCTAATTTTTGCACTTCTTATTCTCCAGGATATCTCCTGACCTCCACCTGCCCCATTCACCTCACCACATTCCATTCAAACCACCACCAACCCTGCACCACCCAGTGGATTTCCTCTGTTACGCCATTGTATAACTTTCCTTGTGCTGTTTGGTTGTGTGTATTAAGGGTACGGTTGAATAGTCAAAAAAAAACAGCTCCTGAGTCCTTTCCTAACCACTTTTCCTTGACCTCTAATGGAAAACGTCACAAGATCAAGGAAAGATGTGAAGGAGAGGTCATAAGGAGTTAGGAGAAGACGACTGCTCTTACACTAGACTACGTCATGAATCGACGGCGAATGTTATTGGCATTATCTGTGGTAAAACTACAAAGTCCAGAAGATGGACTACAAAACGCTTCCTCTTCTCCCCGTGCGCTCTGACCGTGTCGTTTCATGCAGGAAATAAAAACGTGGACGACCCGGTGAAAAATGTGACGTCATCATCAACGTCAGAATTCAAATAATAAATGAATATTGTCCACCTGTCACAGAAGTCACATGAAGTGTTTGTTACGCTGGTATGGTCGCTCACCCTCCTGTCCACTCATAAAGAAACATATAAAGATATATGATTAATCAGCAACGGTAACTTCATGATGATCTGCAGGACGCTGGATGTCACAGTCAGAAAAAGTCTGAACGGGAAGGCATCACCTCATTTCCTTTCCTAAAGGACGCTCTGGTGTATCCTATGCTAAAGGAGATAATAAAGGAAACATTGAAGCTCCTTTCCTTAACAGTTAGAGACTTCAAACAGCTCTTATTGTGGCGGCTTCGTTGATACTTCAGGGTCATTTCTGTCAGTGAGGAACCTTCATGAGCAAAACTGACAAAGTTAGCTGTGTGTGCAGTCACTCTGCCCTGATTGGCCCCAGCTGACGAGTCGTGGCCACCTGAGTTACTAATTCCTGGAGGAGGAGGATGATGATTGGAGCTGCCCACCAATCCCCAGTCTCCAATCTGAGCTGCCTGACAGGCGCTTTTGTTGCTGATTGAAGTGGAAAAAACTGCAAAAATCTTCATCTTAAAGACATTTCTGTCTGTAGTTGCTAAAAAATCTTATTTTGCAGTGCAATGAGAACATTTTCACATTTATATTCATGTGTTTTTCATTCATAATTAAATTAAATAAACCTTGAAACAAGCTGGTCTGAAGTGAGAAAAAGTTGAATCATCATATGTTTTGTATGAAAAATGAGAGGTCCAATATTTCCTCTAGAATATAAGGAAGAAACAAGACACTATATTTATGGAAAGATAAAGAGAGGCGGCGGTGGGAGGACAGAGGGAGGGAGAGGAACATTATCAGCTCAGTGTTCGTCTCAGCAGATAAACACAACTTTAAATGTCATCTGGTGAAAACTCGACAGTTTAATTTCCAGTTTTTTATTTTTATTGGTAATATTCCCAGATATCTGTAAATGTATGGAATGAAAACAAGCTGCAGCACAGCGTCTCTTCTTCTCGAGGTTCAGGATACATCCTTAAAGAGTCTCTTGACATTTATGTAACTTAATAGCTGCATTTCTGAGCACATGATTTATTTCTTTGAAGAGATAATTCATGATGTTTCGGCTCCACCAGAGAGCGGAGTGGGAGATAAGACACGATCCTTTTGTGTCGCCGCTCCACTGTACACAAGAGTCCAACGAGCCACCCGAACGCCTCCTCAAGCCCTTTATCAGCGCCAGGAAGAGGAGGTGTGAAAGTGGTTTGAGCAACCATCCTCTGTGACTGCCGTGTCACAGGTTTGATCACTCCTCTACACAATGTGAAAGAGATTCAACTCCAGAACACTGAAGAGGGAGAGTGACACAACTTTTCCATCATAATCTAACGTCTGTTAACTCCTGTTGATCTACTCTGACCTGTGATCAGGTGAATGGTGTCTCTGTCATTCGTACGTCTGTTCTCACACTATGTAACTTTGGGCTCCGGGTCGGGAGAAGTACGTAACGCTTTACGGCACTAAGTCACACACCACCAACTATTTCACTGATTTTGGTGAAACTGGATCATATTTTATGGAGAAAATGTTTTCTGGTTTTCCCTCTGATGTCCTCCGGCTGCTCCGCCTCAACTCTCTGTGATTTACAGTTTCCTGATGGACAGTGAAGTAAACTGCTGACAGCTGTAGCTGCTGTTAGCTCATGTTAGCTCAGTTTGTTAGCTGCTGCTAGCTAATGTTAGCTCAGTTTGTTAGCTGCTGTTAGCTAATGTTAGCTCAGTTTGTTAGCTGCTGCTAGCTAATGTTAGCTCAGTTTGTTGGTTGCTGTTAGTCAGGTTTCGTAATACTGTTGGCTGAGTTTGTTAGCTAATGATAGCTCAGTTTGTTAGCTGCTGTTAGCTAATGTTAGCTCTGTTTGTTGGTAGCTGTTAGCTAATGTTAGCTCAGTTTGTTGGTTGCTGTTAGCCATGTTTCATAGCTGCTGTTAGCTCAGTTTGTTAGATAATGTTAGCTTATTTTGTTAGCTGCTGTTAGCTCAGTTTGTTAGCTGCTGTTAGCTCAGTTTGTTAGCTGCTGTTAGCTCAGTTTGTTAGCTGCTGTTAGCTCAGTTTGTTAGATAATGTTAGCTTATTTTGTTAGCTGCTGTTAGCTAATGTTAGCTCAGTTTGTTAGCCGGGCTGCCTGGACTGCGAGCTCAGAGAATCGGGGGAGTGTTAGTGTTTGTACCACAGGAGGTTTAGACCACTGGGGGGAGGAGGAGGAGGAAGAAGAAGAAGAAGAAGAATCCTTTTTAACACTGCGTCAACATTCAGTGATAGACAATTTAAAGATAAATTACAAGATATACAGTTTTATTTGTGCAGCAGTTCTTGAGAAAATGACCCAAAAGTTCCAAAATGTCCTCGCCTGCACTGCTAAACTTTAACCCGAATGCTCGCCCTGACCCTGGCTGTTGTAATTTGTCTGCGTGACCCTAAAAGGGACAAAATACAAAAGTGCAGCAAACTTTCTACTTTAAGTCGAAGCAAAGAAATCCAACTGCTGGTGTGATTGAACTCTTAAGTCCACTTCCAGAAATGGAAGCCAGAGCAGAAATCACAGGAAGATCTCTTGCTTAACTTTGACCTTGTTCAGGCCTCAGACCTCGTTCCCTCCATCACTCCCTCAACCCCTCAATTTATAACTTCCTCCCTCTGTACTTTACCCATGACCTCCAGGGCGATGACATCAGTGTGGAGAAATCCTCAGACCAAACAACAAGAACACTTTGAGTTGAGCGAGGTCAGCGAAAGAAAGAGAGCTCATTGTGTGTGTGTGTGTGTGTGTGTGTGTGTGTGCACTGCTTTGTATCCATGGGAAACCAATCTTAGATTCAACGTGTATGTGACAGTATTTTTTCTGTCACGTGTCTCAGCATATTATTACGTTATTGTTGCATCCATTACCTCTTCACATGCTGGTGCCTCAGGTGGAGATGCGTATTGTTTTGATGCTGCACAGATTACAAGGAACGGCACCTGAAACTTAATTAACGCTCTCTTGTATTTTCTATATTTGGTCTTCCAGTATGCAGGAGAGACTTGGAGCAGAGATGCTGCTGTCAAAAGCCAAATAAGACGTACATCACTTCCCTAAAAATGAGAAACCTGTTGACCTGATCCCGTCTGCGCAGTCGTGGTCTTTAACGCTCATTTTTCTGGTGCAAACTGCATTAATGTTCGTATTGATCCAAGACCCTGCTGTGGGGGACATTTGAGTCATCAGCGGGCTAATCTCTGAGTTATTATAAATAAAGCGCTTAATCCCGCCCACACAGGTGCAACAAAATTAACACCAGCACCAATTAAACTCAGGGATTGTAGCAATCAGTGGATTTGCTCTCGGGGAGAGATTTCAGCACCGAGGAACAGTCAGGCTGCGTTCATGATTTTACTGAGAAACGTTAGAAAGTTTCAGGGTGTTCCTGTAACCATAGCAACTGTCACACCTGAGCGGTAACCATAGTAACTCACTATTACACCTGAGCTGTAACGATAGTAACTCAGAGGAGAGGGAGAGACGCTGAATGAAGACAGCAGAGAAACAGACAAACACATCACTTTAGTTTGAACTCATTATTTCATTTAAGTTCAGAAACACAACATGTCGAACAGCATTTTCATGCAGTATGTTCTCTCGCCACATGGCAGCTGCATGGCCGCTCAGGCTGTGTGAGGAGCAGTACACACAGCAGTTCGTTCATACAGATCAGTCTTTCGTTCATGTGTCACATGTGCATGGGCCACAAGAGAGCTACAGCGCTGCACCAGTGAATGAACGAAATGACTCAAAAAAAGATTCGTTCAATTTACCGTCCGAGAATCAGTGATCCGATTCAGGTAAAAGACTCGAACTTCTCAACACTAGGCGCCTGATCCTGTACGGTGTTTCTTCATGCAGGAACTATAAACGTGGACAACCCGGTGAAAAATCTTCAGACTCCATTATCGAGGTCAGAATAAGAGAAGTGTCACAGTGAGAATGGTCGCTCAGGGACAGTTTCCAGCTGTTGCTTTAGTCAAACTGTGAGGGAGAGCTTCCTGAGTGATTTCCTGTAAATGTAGAACAGGGAGGGACCCTGAAAGTGAAAGTGTTTGTTCAGACTCCATTTTGAGTGCACGGAGCAGAAGGAGGAGACGTGAAGGCTGAGGCAGGGTGAGTGTTAATCCAACATTTGATTTATCACATTATTTTATTATTGTCTGAACACAAACAACTGGATTTCTCTGACTCGCCGGTGTTTCGGTTCAACGAGTGACCGTGTTAACTGGTGACCGTCAGCCGAACGTGTCAGTGTGACGCAGTTTCAAACAGAAAGAGAATACGTAGCTGTCGTCGTGAATGCCTCTAGTTTTTCCTCGTTACGTACTCAGTCGTGTTTTCAGAGACGGTGAAGAAACTTGTGAACATTGTGACACTAAAAAGACGTTTTTCACTGCGACACATCAGAGAAATTCAACTTTGATCGACACCCGTCTGTCTCAGCAACAGCAGCAGCAACTCTCGCGAGATCTTGCAACGCAGTTATCAATTCAGTTCAGTCGTGTTTTATTGGAAAATAATCAATATTACCAAAGAGTCACAAATAATACAACTCATTAACGAGATGAGAAAATAAAACTCAGTTCGTTAAGTTTAATAAAATACATATTATCGTGTGTGTGTGTGTGTGTGTGTGTGTGTGTGTGTGATGTAACTATCAACAGGGCTGTTTCCAGCTGTTTGGGGGCCCTTGTTTTGTCAGACTGATGATCTGAGGCGATGCAACAGTCCGTTACATTTTAAGAGGAAAACAGGCTGGAGTACATTAATGTGCTGAAAAATGTTTATGGTAAACTTTGAAAACTTTGGATCTGTTTCTGTGATTATGGTATGTAGATCCACAAGTCTGATGTTTGAGGCCGCTGCACAAGATCAACATCAGCAAAAGCTATTATCTATAGCATGCAAGTGCCAACAAACATTTTGGGAGAATACTTTACCAAAATTTATTGAGGCTGAACTTGCAGCTTGGGGGCCCCTGGTGGCTGCGGGGCCCCATGCATCCACATAGTCCGCATATAGCAAGAAACGGCCCTGCGTATCAATATGGTGTGTACATATCATCAATAAAGAAAGAATAAGAAAATATTAATATCAGATCAAATATCAATGTGATCTACAAATAAAACTCTTCAGATAAAATCAGATGTAGATGGCAGAGTGTTGTGAGCAGACGGTCTATGTTGTCATGTGTTGTGCTGCTTGTCCCTCAGGCTGTGACGTGCTCTAATAGTGATGTGTCGACACTGTGTTCTCCATGTACATGCTGCATTTTAGTCCGCTCACAGCGTCAGTCAAAATCTGGGAGTTTGTGTTTAATCTGAGTGAAGAACTTTGTTCTGATGTGATCACATGAGCTACAGTGTAACAGGAAATGTCTCCAGCTCTCTCTGTGGACGTCTTTCTCAGTTTCTCTTGAGTCACTGTGGTCAAATAGTCGTCCACTGTGTACTTTCTGTTTGAAGTTTGCTTTGAGTTTCTGTGCTCCATGTCCAATAGTTAATGTAGTTTTCTTTTTCTGTAGCTATAATTTGGTTGGTCCAGACTGCATGAGGGCTGTTAGGGGAGGTGAGCCTCAGCAGCTGAGGGGGGTCCTCTCTATGTTCTCCTCCTGCCAATGGAGAGCTTTGTAATGGGAGGAGTTGGGCTCACTTCCTTTGATAAGTGATTGTAGAATTTGATGGCTCTTTTTTGGATCCTAATTAAAAGTTGAACTTGGCGAGTTCAGCTCTGCATTCATTGTTGGGGGTGTTCCTGTGCACTGAGAATGCTCTTACAGGCTTTCTATTGGCTGTTTGTCACATTTTTCTCTTGATTCTTGATTTATGAGAGGACCCTACACTTCACTACCCTACAGTATGATTGGTTCAACTATAGATGTGAATATTTTGAGCCAGATTCTAACAGGTATATCTATATTTAAAGAATGTTTTCTAGCATAGAAAGCCCTTCTTCACTTGTCTCTGAGATGATTGACGGCCAGATTGAAATGTCCTGAACATCATTTGAAGGGAATGGTGATTTCAAGTGAAACTTGTTTCACCTCTCAGACTGACTGAAGTCCAGAAGATGGAGGAAGAGGAGGACAGAGCAGAGTCTCCAGGATCCAGATGTCTGTTTATGAAGAGTGACCGGTCCAAAGATGAACCTCTAAAGTTCAGACATGAACCTGGACGCTCAGACACAAAGTAAGAGAACTGATACTAACTCATTTATTTGACTCATTTTCAGTTCCCTCTGTTGATTTTGTGTTCATATTTTAAAATCTCCACTAAAATGTGATTGCAAACATAAATTTGTGACATCTTCCTCTTAGTGTCTGTGACAGCTGTCAGTCACATAGAACAGCTGTAATCTGATCTAAGAGGACGAATACAAACTTTTAAAGATCCTCATTATCAACAGCAGCAGCAGTTTGTGTATTTAGAGCTTCATAAATGACTTTGATCAGAGAATTTATCAAAGATTCATGTGATCTGAATAAAAACATGTTGGTGTTTGCAGAGTTCAGTCCAACAGACGGAGAGCAGAGTCTCCAGGATCCGACTGTCTGTCTATGAAGAGTGACCGGTCCAAAGGTCTTCCTCCAGACTTCAGTCATGAACCTGGACCCTCAGACACAAAGTAAGAGACTGTTTTTACTGTAAACTGACCTGATGAAGATGATGCATTGATGATGAAGACAAACTGCTCAAAGACTTCTCTTCATGATGCAGAACTATGAGTGCAGATACTGTTTCAAACTCAGATGGATCTTATTTTATTCCTGCAGTAAAACACCTGAGAACCTCCATTTCAGAATTTAACCTGGAAGAAAATATTCAGATATTTTTGCTCTCATGTTGAAGTCGCTGTAAAGATTTGTAACAATTCAAAATGTGAAAGAATCTGCTTCAAACGTGTCATTCATTTTCAGAATCATTTGTTGTTTGGCTCTTCCTCAGATCAGCTGCTCTGATCCACCAGATGCATCTTAAATCACTTCATCATCATAATTGTGCAACATGTGGTGAAGAAGTCATTTTGTAGAAAAGCTTTGCTCACCTTGATTAACACTTTGCTTTCAGTCATTAGTAAGTGGACTGTCAGTTGCCTGAGCGGTCAGGAGGCAAATTGACAAGAAAACACTCTTCAGGTGGCGACGAACATTGTGTTTATTAAAACTCATAGAAAAATCTAAACGCTTTACCGACAATAAAAGCCATCCAATTCCAACATCCAACAATCTCACATAGAACAGCTGTAATCTGATCTAAGGACGAGTACAAACTTTTAAAGCTCCTCATTATCAACAGCAGCAGCAGTTTGTGTATTTAGAGCTTCATAAATGACTTTGATCAGAGAATTTATCAAAGATTCATGTGATCTGAATAAAAACATGTTGGTGTTTGCAGAGTTCAGTCCAACAGACGAAGAGCAGAGTCTCCAGGATCTGACTGTCTGTCTATGAAGAGTGACCGGTCCAAAGGTCTTCCTCCAGACTTCAGTAATGAACCTGGACCCTCAGACACAAAGTAAGAGACTGTTTTTACTGTAAACTGACCTGATGAAGATGATGCATTGATGATGAAGACTGAAAGATTTGTCTTCATGATGCAGACATGCTGTGTGTCATACAGTACACTGCTGGTCTACCTCAGTTATTTAGAGCACTTCTAACCTCAGTTTAAACCTAAATAACTCAAGCTGAGCTGCTCAAAGTGAAACAGTGAAGGACATCATCAGCTCTCTTTAATGGAGGACTTTTATTGTGAAACAGCTGCAGGAAGTGCTGAGTTTGTATTAATAACAAAAGACAGGCAGATGACTGAATGTTTAATTAGACAGACAGACAGGAAAAGCTGTTAATTAATGTTGATGACAGCAGGAGAGTTGAAATCAAATCATCTTCATCACACACTGAAAGCTGAATTCAAACAGAAAAGTAACGACACTTTTACTCTTCTCTGTGAACATCTGAGCTTCCAGACAGTGTCGTCCAAATCTTGATATTTGTCACCAACAGTCAACAAATCATTTGAGTGATAAAGAAATGTCTTCACAGAGAGAGGAAGAGGAGTCATGTTCCTGTGGAGGAGCAGCCGTCCTGCTGTGTTTGGTGTCAGGACGTCCTGAAGGATCCGGTCTCTACCAGCTGTGGACACTGGTTCTGCAGACACTGCATCACCTCATACTGGGACCAGTCTGCTTCATCAGGAGACTCCTCCTGTCCCCAGTGTGGAGAAAGATCCAGAACAAGACGTGGACTGCAGACAGCCAGTCAGACCAGCACTGTACAAAGTAAGACTGTCCATTTACTTCTCTATATATTCTTCTATCCATCACTTTTTATTGATGAAAATAATCAGCGGATTGTCACATTTTCTTTGTTTTGTCTGAAACTTCTTTCTCTGTTTTAGTGAGTGGTGGTCTGCAGGAGGTTTTAGATGAACATAAGATCAGTCTGAAGACGAGATGTGAACGTGTGACTGAAGGAAGTGATGAAACAGGAAGTGGAACCCTCCTCAACAGGATCTACACTGAGCTCTACATCACAGAGGGACAGAGTGAAGAGGTTAATATCCAACATGAGGTGAGGCAGCTTGAGACAGCTTCCAAGAAGAAGGAGACCCTCCATGACACTCCGATCAAATGCCACGACATCTTTAAAGCCTTACCTGACCAACAGAGACACATCAGAGTCGCTCTGACCAACGGCGTCGCTGGCGTTGGAAAAACCTTCTCAGTGCTGAAGTTCACTCTGGACTGGGCAGAGGGCTCGGAGAACCAAGATGTCAGTCTGGTGGTTCTGCTCTCGTTCAGGGAGCTGAACTTGATCAAAGATGAGCGGTTCAGTCTTCTCACGCTGCTCCATGTTTTCCATCCAACATTACAGAAGGTCACAGCAGAGAAGCTCGCTGTCTGTAAACTTCTGTTCATCTTTGACGGCCTGGATGAAAGCAGACTTTCACTGGATTTCAACAACAAAGAGGTCGTGTCTGATGTCACACAGGAGTCATCAGTCAGCGTGCTGTTGACAAGCCTCATCAAGGGGAATCTGCTTCCCTCGGCTCTCATCTGGATAACTTCCAGACCTGCAGCAGCCAATCAGATCCCTCCTTCATGTGTTGACAGGGTAACAGAAGTACGAGGCTTCACTGACGCTCAGAAGGAGGAGTACTTCAGGAGGAGAGTCAGTGATGAAGATCTGTCCAGCAGAATCATCTCACACATCAAGACCTCCAGGAGCCTCCACATCATGTGTCTGATCCCAGTCTTCTGCTGGATCACTGCTACAGTTCTGGACCACATGTTGACCACAGACCAGAGAGGAGAGCTGCCCAAGACCCTGACTGACATGTACTCACACTTCCTGCTGGTTCAGACAAAGAGGAAGAAGGAGAAGTACGATGAAGGACATGAGACGAGTCCACAGGAGCTGACGGAGGCTGACAGGGAAGTTCTTCTGAAGCTGGGGAGGCTGGCGTTTGAACAGCTGGAGAAAGGAAACATCATGTTCTACCAAGAAGACCTGGAGCAGTGTGGTCTGGATGTCACAGAGGCCTCGGTGTACTCAGGAGTTTGTACAGAGATCTTCAAAAGAGAGAGTGTGATCTTCCAGAAAACAGTCTACTGCTTTGTTCATCTGAGCGTTCAGGAGTTTCTGGCTGCATTCTACCTGTTCTACTGTTACACCAACAAGAAGACAGAGGTACTGAAGGACTTCCTGACAGACGACAAACTCAGAGAGGAGGAGAAGGATTACTCCACCCTGGATGTCTTCCTGAAGAAGGCCATGGAGAAATCCCTGGAAAGTAAAAATGGTCACCTGGACCTGTTTGTTCGCTTCCTTCATGGCCTCTCTCTGGAGTCCAACCAGAGACTCTTAGGAGGCCTGCTGGGTCAGACAGACAACAGTCCAAAAATCATCCAGAGAGCCATCAACAACCTGAAGAAGATGAAGAGTGATGATATCTCTCCTGACAGAAGCATCAACATCTTCCACTGTCTGATGGAGATGAACGATGACTCAGTCCATCAGGAGATCCAAGAGTTCCTGAAGTCAGAGAACAGATCAGAGAAGAAACTCTCTGATATCCACTGCTCAGCTCTGGCCTACATGCTGCAGATGTCAGAGGAGGTTCTGGATGAGTTGGACCTGAAGAAGTACAACACATCATATGAGGGACGACGGAGACTGATTCCAGCTGTGAGGAACTGCAGAAAGGCTGTGTAAGTCCAGATGTGATTATCAACATTATAAAGCAACGTAAAGCTGAAGCCTTCAGTATTAGAGTAAAGATACACACTTTACACACATGCACAATATAAAACTTCCACACTCTAAAAGTTTTCTTAAACTAGTATTAAAGCTGCTGATTGAAATAATTCTAGATGTGTTAAACTACAAACGTCTCCAAAAATCATTTTTGTGTTTATTGCTATCAAGTCAGTGAACACGAGTATCTTCTATCATCTTCTAACTGTCTTTGTTTGGCTGATGGAGGCTCCACACAAATCCAGCAGAAAAACTTGAGGACTGAAGAGTTTGTGCTGAAAATGTTTTGACAGTCATCATTTTATCACAACAGTCTTTTTATTTTTACAGTGTATACAGTGTGTGCACTGTGTTTCTATAGTGTGTCTGTTTATTGTTCTGTTTCTATACACACACTCAGACATGTCATATCTGTGATCTGCTGGAACTAACATCACTTGAAGTTTGTTCATTCCAGTTTTCATGCACTTCTTGATATTCTATTTGTTTCTCAGCAGTTTCTGAGCTGTTTCATATGAAGGACTGTTCTGTCCATTTTCACACTTTATACAGTATCTATAATTATTGTTTGATTTGAGAGGATGTGAGTGGAGGCCATCCTCCCTCTTGAAGAGCCAACAGAACATCCCCCTCTTCATCCTCATGAAATGAACAGAGCCACTTTAAATTGTTTAGTTCCCAACAATGAATTCTTTTCATGTTTTGCTCCATGAGAAATGAGTTTGATTTGTAAACAGTCAGGAAGCTCTCTCTCTTTCCCTCTTGTCTCTGCTAGTATTTGGTATTTCAGAGGTTAAAGACGGGTGAAGTAAAGATGTTACTCGAGTTGACAACAGCTCCTTACGTTACTGTAAGTGTAATAATCTATAATTTAGTGAGTATGTGGATGATGAAGATGAAGAGCACTGGCTGCTGTAGTTTGATCACAAAGGTTAGCTTCAGTGAGGTAGCTGCTGAAATGGCTGCTGCTCAATGTGTTTAACTATCAGTGTTTTCAGTTCAGCATCACACAGTCTGATGAAATGGGAAGAGGAACATGAGAAATGATGTGCGGGGGAAATAGATCATTGATTAAATATGTAGAAGTGAAGGAGTTAAAAATAAGACTTAGAGTTCAATAAATTTAGGTTTCATTTCTTTGATCAGCTGGTTGGTGTTGTGGAGAAATTCCTGAAATCAATGGCACCAGGTCAGGAGGGAAGAAAGTGTTCAGGAGCCTCTAATGTCTTATGCTGTAATATTTATTGAAGCTTGATCAAGGAGAATCAGAGACATCCTCACATACAATCAGGTATGCATATGAGTCGGTCTCTATTCTGCCCAACTCATGCTGGTGGTCAGACTTTAAACTCCTACAGATAACACAAATACAATACGCCCAGAACTAGTCAAAGGGAATGTATTTACCCATGTTAGTGTTACTGTCAGCACATTCTAGTCTGGAGACACTGTTGTCTGTTCATGTTCAAGTCAACGGTTAGCTATCTATTATGTCTTGGAGGCTTCTTTTCTCCGACCAACAGTCTAAAACCCTGAAAACATTGAATTTAAGATGATATGAAATAGATAAAAGCAGCAAATTCTTACATTTTGTCAAACAGGTAATGATGTGGGACTGTTTGTCTACAAACCTTGTGATCAATGGCTGACCAGCTCAGACTGAACAACTGACCAGCTGAGCTACAGACGCTCATGTTGATGTGCTTTGTGATGCAAAATGCACAGAGTTGATTTTTAGAATAAAATGTCAGATTTTATTTGACTTTAAGTTTTATGTTCTCTGTCATCACAGACTTTCTGACTGTGGACTCTCAGAGACTCACTGTGAAGTCGTGGCCTCAGCTCTGAAGTCCAACCCCTCCCATCTGACAGAGCTGGACCTGAGTGACAACAACCTGAAAGATTCAGGAGTGAAGCTGTCTGCTGGACTGGAGAGTCCAAACTGTAGACTGCAGACTCTGAGGTCAGTTCATGTATTCTGCTCTTGTACAGTGTATATCTACCAAATTTAAATCCAGAACAGAAGTTTGACATTTCTTTCAGTCTTCTTGTTTTCTGTGTTTGTCTGAGCACAAATCACAACAGCTCTTTTTAAAGTTTGTCAGTCTGAACAGTTTGAATTGAGTCTGTACTCAAACTGGATTCATGTTATTAAGAAAACTGAAGGATTGATCCTTTAATTATTTTTATTTTGTTTCATGTAAAAAATGAAATGAACAACACATTTTTAGGAATAATGTCTTTTTATACAGAACCTTCAGAACTAACACACACACACACACACACACACACACACACACACACACACACACAGACATGACTGAGATCAGCAGCATGTTATTAATCTGTGTTGACATGAATGGTTGTCTGAATGTTGTGCCGACGTTTGGATGATGTCTGTAGAAGGCTGACATTATGATGATCCACAATAACACAATGACAAAGTCACTCTACTCATTTTAGAGAAAAGCTCATTGATTAGGACATACTAATGTTGAGCTGCACATTTCAAACCTGAACACATCTGATTGGATTATAAATGGATTTTTATCAACATCATTTATTCTTTATTCAGATTGAGGAACTGCAGTTTGTCAGAGATCAGCTGTGCTTCTCTGGCCTCAGCTCTGAAGTCCAACCCCTCCCATCTGACAGAGCTGGACCTGAGCTTCAACAACAAGCTGCAGGATTCAGGAATGAAGCTGCTGTGTGATTTTCTGGAGAGTCCACACTGCAGACTGCAGACTCTGAGGTCAGTTCACTGACTCTCTGTTACTATTGTAGATCTGATGTTTAATTAACAATTGAAGCTAATTTATATTCAGACATAACTTACATCCATAAAGTTGTAAATGTCCTTTTGTTCATATTTTCATGTTTGTTGTATTAAATTTAGTCTGCAGTCACAAAGACTTGTGTTTCTTAAAGAAACTGTAGAAAATGTCTGTTAGTGGTTAAAGTCAATGAATGTTTAGAATTGTTGGTAAATGGTCACATCTGTATACAGAAGATCCTCTGAACTCATATTTGTTTGAAATGATCAAGTTTACTTGTTGAAGTAGAAATATTTCTTTGGTTTCTGTTGATTTCAATGTGTTTTCACAGATAAGATAAGATAGACTTTAATGATCCCACACTGGGGAAATTCACTTGTCACAGCAGCTCATATACACAATGTTGATAATAAATTATTCACAAGTAAGAAATATAAAAAAAGTCATGAAGTCATGCTGGTGCTGAAGAGTCTGCCAGCTGCTGGAATGAAAGAGCTGTGGTAGATCTCCTTCTTACATGGTGGGAGTATCAGTCTGTTGCTGAAGGAGCTACTTAAGCCCACCACAGTCTCATGCAGGAGGTGAGAGGAGCCGCTCATGATGGATGTCAGTTTTGCCAGCATCCTCCTCTCTCCCACCTCCTCCATGCTCACAGGCCACAGACACTTCAGCCTTTGCTCTCCTATCCTCTCTCACAAGTTGAAAGCCATCCAAAGTCAGCAGCGAATCCACAGCGAGTTCATTCAGCCATGATGCTCTCCATACTCCCTCTGTAGCCTGGTTAGGGCCGTTAGCCGTTAGCTCCTCCATCTTATTAGGGAGAGATCTTACATTCCCCATGATAACAGACGGTACGGATGGTCTGAATGGCCTTTTCTGCTCCTGGTGCTTAGATCCAGCTCTGCATCCTCGTCTTCTTCTTCTCAATTCTGCAGGGATCACCGGCCTTTCCACAGAGGGTATGCTAGCACTACCTAGTGCTAACAGCTGTTCTGGAGTGTAAACAAGAGGGCTTTTTTTGAATGGGTCACCTGATGTATTCATGAAGGAGTCCATACAGCAGAAAGACAAAAACATTTATCTCCACAGTTCAAAGTAAACGCTTGATCACTAAATGTCTGCAGATGAGTGCAGAAAAAACATGAACAAAGTACTAAAAATACTAAAAAACACAGAGAAGTGTTCAGAGCTACTGGAACTGGCTGCCAACCAGACGACGCCATAGCAACATAAATAAAACAAATAATGTCTGATCATTGATATTGATCCTTCAGAACACACACACACACACACAGCATGTTATTAATCTGTGTTGACATGAATGGTTGTCTGAATGTTGTGCTGACGTTTGGATGATGTCTGTAGAAGGCTGACATTATGATGATCCACAATAACACAATGACAAAGTCACTCTACTCATTTTAGAGAAAAGCTCATTGATTAGGACATAGTAATGTTGAGCTGCACATTTCAAACCTGAACACATCTGATTGGATTATAAATGGACTTTTATCAACATCATTTATTCTTTATTCAGATTGTGGGGCTGCAGTTTGTCAGAGATCAGCTGTGCTTCTCTGGCCTCAGCTCTGAAGTCCAACCCCTCCCATCTGACAGAGCTGGATCTGAGCTACAACGACAACCTGCAGGATTCAGGAGTGAAGCTGCTGTGTGATTTTCTGGAGAGTCCACACTGCAGACTGAAGACTCTGAGGTCAGTTCACTGACTCTCTGTTACTATTGTAGATCTGATGTTTAATTAACAATTGAAGCTAATTTCTGTTCAGACATAACTTACATCCATAAAGTTGTAAATGTCCTTTTGTTCATATTTTCATGTTTGTTGTATTAAATTTAGTCTGCAGTCACAAAGACTTGTGTTTCTTAAAGAAACTGTAGAAAATGTCTGTTAGTGGTTAAAGTCAATGAATGTTTAGAATTGTTGGTAAATGGTCACATCTGTATACAGAAGATCCTCTGAACTCATATTTGTTTGAAATGATCAAGTTTACTTGTTGAAGTAGAAATATTTCTTTGGTTTCTGTTGATTTCAATGTGTTTTCACAGATAATGTCTGAACACACACACACACACACACACTCACTGAGATCAGCAGCATGTTATTAATCTGTGTTGACATGAATGGTTGTCTGAATGTTGTGCTGACGTTTGGATGATGTCTGTAGAAGGCTGACATTATGATGATCCACAATAACACAATGACAAAGTCACTCTACTCATTTTAGAGAAAAGCTCATTGATTAGGACATAGTAATGTTGAGCTGCACATTTCAAACCTGAACACATCTGATTGGATTATAAATGGATTTTTATCAACATCATTTATTCTTTATTCAGATTGAGGAGCTGCAGTTTGTCAGAGATCAGCTGTGCTTCTCTGGCCTCAGCTCTGAAGTCCAACCCCTCCCATCTGACAGATCTGGACCTGAGCTGGAACAAGCTGCAGCATTCAGGAGTGAAGCTGCAGTGTGATTTTCTGGAGAGTCCACACTGCAGACTGAAGACTCTGAGGTCAGTAGAGGGTTGCAGTCAGTCCATGTTGGTCTCAGCAGTATTGTACTAAACACAGTTAGTATCAAAGCACAGATCCAGTATTTCCTGTAAACCTCCGACCTTCTCAGCGGCTGCTTTCCTCAGTGAAGCTGTGAGAGGAGAACGCTGACAGGCTTCAGGATTGGACAGAAAGACAGAGACCGAGAGAACAGTCAGCCAATCAGATGAGCCAGAAGCTCGTTGTGATCATGTGTTTTTGGTTGTTGTTGTTGTGTTCATGTCTACAGGAAATAAAGCTGATTACAGCTGACAGCATTACAAGATGTACAGAGACAGTGGTCCTCATTCATCAGATCTGATCTCAAAGTGTTTGTTCTCTCATTTCAACACTAAAGAACTGATCAGTTCATCTTTGTCACAGCTCTCAGATCAGTCTGACTGAAGCCTGCAAAGAAGCATCATTACATTTAGTGACCATGTGGTCTTTGTACAGAGCAGAACCTCTGCTGAAGTCCAGTAACCACAGCTGAAAATGAAAGTGAGCAGTGAACGTCTCTCTGCTTCTGCACTGATGATGCGTTCAGGGACTGTCAGCACTTTATTTCCACTGTGTACTTGAGTGAAATGTGCAGAGTCAACAGACTTGATGCAGGTCTGTGAGCTTCACTCCAACACGTTAACATGAGAGCTGAAAGGAAGCTGGCTACGCTACACAGCCGCTCCACTTGTGTCTGAACAGGACTGAAGTCCCTGCTGGTCTTTATACTGGATGTGCTGCATCACTGACTGACAGCTGATGAAGGGAGTCTCTGTAAACACTGATTCATGACTTCTGTTGTCTGTCTGCTTCTCTCATCAGATGGAAGTGATCTCTGTCCGAATGTGAGTGATGAGAAAGGTGTTTGTGTTGAGAGAGGATCAGCTGAGTCCTGATGATCCAGAGAGGTTGAAGCAGCAGCATCAGCTCTGACTGGGCCATGTTACTGGGAGGTGGAGTGGAGAGGAGAGCTTCATCCAGCAGAGACTGACAGAGGAATCACAACAAGTGGAGATGACTGTCAGCGCTGCAGTCTGAACTGCTCTGAGATCAGCTCCACTGTCAGACACAATGTCAAGTCCACCATCATCCCTGTGTCTTCCTCTGGATCATGTGACAGAGGATCATCAGTGGATCTGGACTGCTCTGCTGCTGCTGACACACTGAGACTCCTCCACTCCTTCTGCTCCACACTCAGCCACCTGGACCTGGACCATATTCTCACCAATACCAGACGTTTGTCCCAGTTTAACAGACGTTTGTTTGTGACAGAAACAAGAAGATCAAACCTGTAGAAAGTCTGGATTGAATCGAAGCTTCACTGACGTCTACAAACTGAATTGTGACTCCAAACTTAAGTATCATTGTTATTAATGTAAGATTATAAATCTCTGAGCTTTTTCAAATCCTCTGTTTTTCTAGTTTATCCCAACAGATTGTTAAAGCAGAAAACTGAACTAAAGAACTGCAAAGTCTGCTGATCATTTTCTGAGTTTGTCAACGACCGCTTTCACTTTGACGTTTCATTTGATCCGTTGTTGATCTAAAAATGTTGATCAGAGTTTCTTTGACTTTCTGAAATCTCTCTGGATGTTGGTGAAAAGTCAGTGCTGTGTTAAACCTCCATCACACACTGAACACCACAACATTTGAATCACTTGTCCTACATTTGATTTCTTTTGACGTGAAATGAATAAAAAAATATCAAAGATAAAAACTCTAAACTTGAGTGTCATTATTAGTGATTAAGATGATGTTCATGGAGATATTTTGTTCTGTTTTCTCACATCGTGACTGTTTGTATTATTGCAGAAAAGTTGCAGCAGTAAACTCTGATGAAAATAAGGTCTCAGTTCTCGTCCTCTCAGACCTAAGCGCAGCGTCTGATGCCATCGACCATGATATCTTCATCAGTCGTCTCTCTGACTGTGTTCAACTGGTTCAACGTCAAAGGGACAAAGTTTGACGTCAGTCTTGGAGATCGTGTGTCTGAAAAACATGACGTGTGTTTTGGGGTTGCACAGTGGAGATGCCTTAGGTCCATTATTATTCTCACTGTACATGCTGCCACTTGGTGACATCATTAGAGAGCACAATGTATGTTTCCATAGTTACGCAGATGACACGCGACTGTACGTCACAGCTGAACCAAATGATGCTGCAGCTATAAACTCCATTACTACCTGTCTTTAGTCAAGAAATAAATGGACGAGCGATAATTTCTTCAAGTTTAACGAGGACAAAACTGAAATCCTACTAGTGGAGTCTAAAATGCAAAAAAACAAAATCTAGAACTAGACTTTAGTTTGTCCATTTTGAGCTACTGTAGAGACTGTCTAAAACCTGGACGTAGTCTCCGTGACGTCCCCGCAGACTGTCTAAAACCTGGACGTAGTCTCTGTGACGTCCCCGCAGACTGTCTAAAACCTGGACGTAGTCTCAGTGACGTCCCCACAGACTCTCTAAAACCTGGACGTAGTCTCTGTGACGTCCCCACAGACTGTCTAAAACCTGGACGTAGTCTCTGTGACGTCCCCACAGGTTTTTGAAGAGTCGTTGTGAATGTAAGTGTCGTGGCTCTGGTCATCTTCATCTTTGCAGTCCTTCCTCTTCCTCCTCCAGCTAATCTAAAAATCAGCAAAGACGTGGATCATCAGTGGACCTGAGGCGACACCCACCTGTCAATCAAAGCGTCCACGCTCTTAATCCTGCATAACTTTAAGCCTTAATATACTTTGAACAGGTGAGTTGTATACAAATTCACCCTCAGTACAGTTGTCATGAACGGGGAAATTAGCTATAGAGACCAAAACTGTTTTTTGTACCAGGCTGTAAACATGTTTATTTCTGCTGTGAAGTTGGACATTTTAACATGGGGACTTATGGAGACTGACTCACTTCTGGAGCCAGCCTCAAGTGGACGACATGAGGAACTGCAGTTTTATTTTGACAGTCCCATCACATGGAGTGTGCTTTTATTCTTTCACATCTTTACTGTCACGTTTGGATCAAGACAAAACATTCTCTCCAGAATCCAGAAGCTGACTTGATGAAGACATAATTAATTTTCAGAGTCTGGGATTTTGAGACGCTGTTAACCAAGAGAAGAGAGTTACAACACACACACACACACACACACACACACACAAGTCCTTGTCCTCGGTTAAATGCAAAACAAAATCCAGCAGGAACCAGAATCACATAAAAACACACAGTCTCACATTTGTGGAGTATGTGGCTGTTTTCTTGTAATTATGCCCAGACTACACATTTCTAGTCAAACGAGCCAAGCTGAGAATTGTTTGATGATGTCCGCCAACAGGACTCTCTTTTTAATGTGAGGCCAATCTTTGTGTTCCCGGTGTTGTTGTTGTGCTCTTCCTCTTGTCCCTGAAATTCTTAGAAGCTGAGAACAAAATCGTTCGCCACTTTAGAGGACCCATGCTGTGACCAAATAAACGTGTAGGGTTTTAGAGAGACAGATGAGAAATGGTTTATTCAACAGCACTTTGTTTGGAGGATGCGATTTATTCTTTGTTTCTGAAGAAAAGACTGTCGTTACACAGACGAGGATGACCGGCGTGATAACATACACATCGCCGTGCTTTGTTAGGAAACAGCTAAATCTGATTCAGGGTTGCTTTTCTCTATTTTAAAATATAATTTGGAGCATTCCTATCATCGCTTTAACCAAAATCCCTGATCCTTTCTGCAGCAAAGCTTTGCAAAGCTCACTGCTTCATTTGTTACGGCCCTTCATATTTCCTAAGGATCTTTGCATGTCAACCTATAGCTTATAGCGCTCCTGTCCCCGACGCACCTTTCCGTTCATCCAATCCCATCAGTCTCTTCCATTTCGTCACCCACACACCTCCACTGGTACTCCATCCCTAGAGTCCCCTTTGTTTTAAACAAAGATGCCGTGGAGTCGACGGGAGCAGTCGGACAAAAGGAAGCAGCGAGATCGTCATGTAGCATGTTGGCGCCCATATTTGTTGTTTTCCCAGCTAAGTCCAGTTTCCTGTCTCGTCAGTCTTCTGCCAGGAAAACTCCAACTCCAGATTGAAAGAAAATAATCCTTTTGGGAGTTTGGGAAGACCGGCGACAGTATTCCTTTTCGAGTGAACATGGAGACTCTGGAGAAAAACACATTGCCAAGTGAAGAGAAAAATCAACAATTTCTATAGCAGATCAGATCTTTTGGCAGATCTTGGCACTATAAGCTGTCTCTTTCTGATTAGTTGGACTGACGAGTATCACAACATTCTGACTTTCTTGGATTTCCACCAGTCTTGGTTCTGGCCTCGGCCTCCAAACTCTCTTGTCGTTTCCTTCTGTGTTAGACCTGTAAGGTCTTATTAGGCCTAGTGTCCTTGCTGTTAAGCTATACGTATCTGATCCATGATCCATGAAGGTTTTATGTTAGTAAAACTTTCCCAGACTCTAGTAAACTGGGGTTGAGTGGGAATGTGAAGACGGGGCCAGTGGTCCAACACAGAAGCTAGAAAACCTTCGCGAACATATATCATTCAAATCAATGGTCACCATTCTACAGTCTTGTATCCAGTTCTTATAATACTTCCATATGAGGGACCTATTTTTGTATCCAATGTAATGTTTAAGTTAGTCTGATTGGTGACTGCTGTTCCGGGCACATCCAACTGGGAGGAGATCCCGGGGCAGACCAGGAACCCGCTGGAGGGACTACATAGCCCATCTAGCCTGGGAACGCCTCAGGATCCTCCAGGAGGAGCTGGAGTGTGTTGCTGGGGACGAGGACGTCTGGAACACCCTGCTGAACCTGCTGCCACCGCGACCCGACCCCGGATATGCAGAAGAAGATGGATGGATGGATATTCATGCATATACATCATTTCTTTCTTTTGTTGTCATCACCATCTCTGAGTTAGTGAAAAGATTCTGATGATATATTCAAGTCAACTCTGTAAAATACCAACAATTGCTTTCCATGTTTATTTATTTCTCTGCACAGATTGCAGATTACAGTTTGGTTATTCCAACCAGAAAATGATCTGACATAAAAGAGTCACACAGCTGAGATACACAAGCATCATGCGGCTACAGTATCATCTACGAACGAGAGCCAGCAGGCTGGCTGGTTTGTTAGCAATCTGGTAAATCATACAGCCTCCCGGGATAAAAATGACTCTTTGCAAAATCACTTAGCCTCCGACTCGTTTTATGTTGCACACAGAAAAAAATAGCAGTTCAGTTTTACTAATGAGAGCTACTGTTAGAGAAATTCCTTGAGCTTTTAGTTTGTCCTAATGCATGTTGAGGGAGCGTGCACAAAGCTTCTCCAAGAAAGGTAATCTTGATTGAATCTTTTGTATTCGTTGAAGGAAGTAACAGCACGAGAAAGTCTGTTTCAAAGAAGGAGAGGAAGCACAAAAGTTTTCATTATTTTGAGCTCACCAAAGCAAACAAATCCTCCACAGTCCACAACATGAGACTCATTGAACTGTCTGATTCTGTCGTTTTGATGCAGCTGAGGTTGCCACGGGGTAATTACAGATGTTATGCCCTACCGTCAGTCTCGTCTTGCCTTGAATTTATGAGGGTGTGCTGACAAAAAAGCTGTGATGAGGTGATGCTTGGATGTCCAGATGATGAGTGTCATCTCTTTTTTTTTTTTTTTATAGTATCCTACTGTATGATGTCATGCTGTCTCTTTGTAAAGCCTCCAGGAGGCCCGAAGATGAATTTAAATCAACTTCACACCATCGCTCACCGCGTCATGTGGGAACTTGTTGAATATGATTCATACTGTTTGAGTTTCCAACACGAGGAAATGAGGGGCACACAGCATGAGTGAAAGGAGTAGGTAGTGTGTAAGGGCTGGAGAATATACACAGAGATGTGTGTAGATATGCTGGGAGGGTACTGATCATCTTATTTAATCAGTAAACGAATCTGTAGATGATGGTTCCACCTCACATTTGAGGTGGAGAAATGTTCTTCGTCTTCTCTCAAACTTTTATTTATTCTGTTACAATTACTTGTTAATTTCCTTCAGAGGGCCTCCAATGATGCATGAACATTAAATAATGTTTAATGAGAAATGCAGCTCAGTCTCTAGAAATACTAAACGTGATCCATCCATTTCCTTCTGCTGATCTGGGGTTGGGTCGCAGTAGTAGTAGCAGTAGTAGTAGGCCCGGATGGCAAAGCACTCAACCCCTAAATGCCTATCCATGTGTGTCATGGGCCCACGGGGCAGCGGCTCCATGTTGTTCCTTCAAGCTGTGCCCGGTCGAACCCTGGAGGATTTATGGCCCGGCAACCAGACGTTCGCTGGCTAGCTTCCCCTTCCAGGTCTGGCTCCAGGAGGGGGCCCCGGTTTCCCTATTCGAGATGCTGCTTTTAATTTAATCTGATCCCTCCCTGAGGACTAATTGCCTCAGGAGACCATCCCAACTAACACAAAACCCCACCACAAATGTGATGTAATGTTTAAATGTGTGGGGGTTTTTTTGCCACCTCTAAAATTTGAATTGTGTGTGAATGACCTCAGGTGAAGCCTGGAGGTTTATTTAAATTGCCAGCCTGAATTTAACAGCCAGTGATCACTGATTTAGGCAACATCAGGTAGCTTTTCTACCATAAAATAACAGGTTGATGCTACACTGACTTGTAATCAGGTGAATGGTGTCTCTAACTAAGTCACACACCACCAACTATTTCACTGATTTTGGTGAGACTGGATCATATTTTATGGAGAAGATGTTTTGAATCCATCTCCCTCGTCTGGCGTCACAGTCTGTATCTGAGCTCTTTCATTTCCTCGTCTGGTTTTATTTGTTATTTTCTGCCAGAGCGACAGTTTCCAACCATTTCATCCGGCTTCATTGCTTTGCAGTGTTAAAGTGCATCTACAGTATCCTGACTCTCTCTGCTTGGGTCCAAGTCTGACTGCTGTTTACACCTTGATGTTTTTTCCCGACCACATGCTGCTACCGCTGCTGCTGCTGCTGCTCTTGATGAATACAGCAGCACCATCTTGCTTTGGTTCCCAATTAAAATTAACAAGCCATAGTATATATTGTGGGATTGTATCTATAGAGTTTGAATATTTTATATCTTAGTGGTATGCCTTGTGTTTTCACGAGGCTGAATCTTTAAAATACAACTTTAAAAAACAAACAGAGAGCAGAGAACCTCCTGTCAAAAAGCATTTTAAAACCAGCGAGGGCCTGTCTTAAAATAAAGTCTACCTTTCAGTCACAGGCCTCTTTCCCCTCGACCAGCACTGTATGATCTACGAGCTCGAAAAACAGACAAGAAATCAGCATACATTCCCTCTAATGTAACACATATTGCGCACGGTGTGCGACAGCGTCGATGAAGCCGTCTGTCTCTCTCTTGCTGACGAGGAAAAGTTATCAATCTTCTTGTTTTCTCTTCACGGCGCCGGCGGCTCTGAGAATTAACTCACTCACACGGAGATATGTAAACAGAGAATAAGATGGATTTCAAGCCGGGAGATTTGCACACTGGCCAAAATCAATACGGAATACAAAGTGGACTCCAAAAGATGTTATGGTATCTGGAGAAACGGCCTTTTTATAGAGCCAAATTGATGACATTATAATAGGTTTGTTGCACCAATTATATGAAGATAAATCTATAGCTGCTTGTCGATATGTGGTTGTGTACATTTTTCTGTCTATAAGCATACATACAGAGAAAATTTAGTGTTTGTTTGTGCGTTACACCCCCTCCAAGTACACATTATATGCAGTTTTCTAAACATAATGTAACATGCAACACCCGACAGCATCGATGAAGATGTATGTGTCTCTCACTCGCAAACAAAACTGAACACACACTCAATCTTTGCTTTTTCCAGCAGGCGTGAGCTTGGGGGAATTAAATGAAACACACACACACACACACACACACACACACTCTTGAATCAGTCTCACTAACATGGTAACCAAACATCTCCTTTTCACAGCTTGGGGGAAATGAAATATCAATCCGAGCTTGAATACAAGAGTTCACGGTTTAATTCCAGCGCGGCTGCTTCAGATGTTTTTTCTCCTTTTTCGAGTATCAGCGCCGCGGCCGCTCGCTCACTCGCTCGCTGCGTGCTCAGCTAACATAATACACAATGTTGTACGGCCTTGTTTTAAGCTGTAATCTTTCAGAGGCAATTGGCCCTATCCGACGAGCCGCCACATCCTATGCCACCCGGTAACAGCTTTCCCAGGCTTCTGATAGGCTAAGATGCCAGATGGCTAACGATGATGGATAGTTTATTTACTGAGCTGAAACAAGGTTGTGGAAAGACGTCGGGGGAAAAACACTTTCTCCAGACGAGGCGGCGATGCTGTCCTTAGATTTCTTTTCTTGTTTGTTTGATTTCTTTATGGTTTGTGTTTAATTCATTTGTTTCGTGGTCGCTTTGTTGAGGGCTGTTCAGCTTCTTACTTCCTTCTGGCACAATTTACTTGTTTGCAAGTTTGACTCACGAGTTATTTTTGGATAGGAGCAGAGAAATAAACATAACCACTGCAAAGTTTTCAGCACCGGATAAAAGTCTGACCTTTGACACTTTGTCATAAATTTGGGGTTTTATTCCTGACAGCGGTGTGACCTGTGTGTGTTTGTCTGGATGAGAATCTCTTCGTATTTGTGTGAATGTATCGGTGAGCGTTTACCTGATCGTGTCGGCATGCTTGCGCGTGTGTGTGTGTGCATTTGTCTCCTTTTCTTTAAGCCAGGTTTGACCCCCATTAACACAGCTAGAGCAACCTCTGACCCCTAAAAACTGCCCCACGACCTTCCTGTTATTGTTGTCCGTCTAATGATGCACAAGAGGCAGGGATGCAGGTTTATTCAGTGAGAAAGAGAAACTGCAGCTTGACTTTTAAAGTCGTACTTTTGTTTAGCTCTTGAGCAAAGGCGGTGTGGACTGTTACTAAGAACAGCAGATGACTGAGTTAGTGAAACGTCGCTGTGGGTTTTATGCAGTAATCTGACTTCTTAAACGTCATGTATGAAACCCGGCTCCTGGAATACGAATGGAGATCGAAGAAACCTGATTTTTTTAAATCAAAGTCCCACTTACACTGAAATTGAAGTAACCGATTCATCTGAAGAAGTTTGGTTTCCACAGCTGTGATCGTGTCATGAGGAAAAACGAAGTAATCAATCGAAACCGAAGTAATAAATGTACTTAAAATAATGAAGGAGCTCCCGTTGAAAATGCACTTTGAGGTGCACATTCTGGTGCTGTTGTTATTATGGTTAGTTCAGAGTAAATCTGTTAAATCACATCTCATGTTTGGGGCTCTAGGAGGATATTTTTCGAGTTTAAAAGACTTTAGCTTCATTCTTTGAAGAAAGAGCACAGATTCCCTCCATGAGTTCAGCTCCCTCTGTCTATATTGTTGTGTTGAAACTGAAGTCTGTGTGAGTATCTGTGTGCATTACGTATATTTTGTACACTGTCGCTTCCATTTTAATGTGATTTGTTTAACACAAGGTTCAACAGAAAGAAAAAAAAATCCTGCACTCATTCGTATCATTCATTCATTTTCCAGAGCCGCTTATCCTCGGGGTTGTGAGTGGAGTGGAAATTCACTTGTCACAGCAGCTGAAATACACAAGGTGGATCAGAAAATACTCAACAACTGCAATTATAATTGCACTGTACACACACGGTGTGTAGCATAGGTTGCACGTATATACAGTAGCTATACATACATACATTATCTGTATCTGTCGTGGGGGGGTTGGAGCCTATCCCAGCAGCCTTCGGGAGCAATTTGGGGGTTCAGTATCTCGCCCAAGGACACTTGGACATGCAGACTGGAGGAGCCGGGGATCGAACCACCGATCATCTGATGAGTGGACGACCCGCTCTAAAGAGTATCCGGAGAAATACTGAGGTACACCACATACTTTCCACTACTGGAAAGGTAAGTAATTAACTGGTGTCTTATTACTGAATATAACAAAAATAGTTCATTAACACTCCTGTATGTGTGTGTGTGTGTGTGTGTGTGTGTGTGTGTGTGTGTGTGTGAGGGTTTTCAGTACAGTGTGTGTATGGGAGCAGAAAAGTACATGTATATGCACGTTAACTCTGATTAATGTCCCTAACGGGCCCTCCGAGTCCTGCTGACGCTGAGGTAGGGGGTAAAAAAAACATGGTGAGCACTGATTATCACACTCTCCCACTGTCTCACACACACACACACACACACAGCCTTACAAACACAAAATACCAAGAGCCTCAGATTGTGACAAGACACCACCACAAATCTGCTCACAGTCTGCTGGGAGCCGAATGAAAGCTCCTTCATGTCAACCTCTCTCTCTCTCTCTCTCTCTGTCTCTCCCTCTCTGTCTCTCTCTCTGTCTCTCCCTCGCTCGCCCGCTCACAGACACCAGTCTGTGGGATTTAATTGGGTCCTTTCAGTTTACCACTGAGTTGACGGCTCAAAGCAATTACAGACACAGACAGTCCCCGGCCACACTACTGAGGAGCGCTTGATTTTCAGACAGCCACACCTGAGGGGCACTTGTCATCTATAACCTCAACAGCAGAGGGGTGCTTGTTTTGTTGACAAGCACCACTGTTGAGCACTTGTTTTACAAAACACTCTGTAAGGGGCGCTTGTTTTTCCTGCATACCAGGTACGAGTGAAACGCATTTGTTCTGCGTGGCTGTACAAGCACTGTTAGACGAGGCGTTTAATGACAGCCAGGAAAAAAAGGATTCAGATGTGTTACGTAATCCATCACTGCGTTCAGAAAGCATAAATGTTTTAAAGCAACATTGTGCATGTTTGTTCTCACACTATGTAACTTCGGGTCAGGAGTGTGTGATTCACAGAGTTTCCTGATGGACAGTAAAGTAAACTGCTGCCGCTAGCTAATGTGAGCTCAGGAGAGGAGCTTTACAGGGGGAATGCTGACAGGGAGCAGAGCCGGTGTCGTGCCAGAACCGGAGCTGGACAAGCGCGCAATGTAACCCGTGTTCAGTAACCTCTATGGACATGATGACAAAGGCAAAAAGAGCGAGAGGACGTGACGGAGGAAGCTAAGAAGAGAAAAGGAGAGAGTGAGCGAGCATGAAGAGTAAATCTGGGACTGACTTTTAGTGGTTGGTGAGAGCTTGGTGAAATAAAAGGCTGAAAGACAGACGCCGAGCTGGGCGTGTTGTTGACCGTGTTGTTGACACGTGTATTTACCACAGTGGGATTAGACTCTGAAACCGGGGGCAACAAAACACCAATTTCTCCACAGTCTTGTTCTAGACTCAGGGTGGAGCACACAGCTTCATTATTCCCCCTGTGGTTCCTAGAATAGAAGAAGAGAAAGAAGCCCCAACCGAACACAGGGGGAACAGGCAAACTCCACATGGGGAGAGACAAACAGGTGAGAGGGGTTAGACACACTCATAGGTACGTACTGGAGATTCAATTAGGGAGGCACAGGTGATCGGATTAGTGAGAAAGACCCGGTCGTGTTCCTGAAATTTAGTTATAATAAATTAATTACAAAGCATTAAGCAGAATGCTAAATTATTATATTTGAAATATTTCTTCCTCGTGCAGGCAGCATTTTAATTAAAAATGTTACGGCTGGGTAGTTTAATCTATAATGACTGAAAGGCTGCTATTTAGAGGTCCATCGTAGTAGAAATTCCTTCCAAATAATAACAAAGGGCCTCAGAATCGTACAGAACATCAGTGAATTTAATTTCTATCACGTTGGCATGTGTCTATATTTTCTGTTTTTTGAAGATGTAATCAAAGTTTGCTCACAAGTAAAAATAGAAGGAGGTAATATTTCATTCTGCTGACTGTCGGTGGTGATGGTGGATCCCAGGAGTCGGTGCTGGAGGCTTGTTGTGACTGCTGAGGAGTGAGCGCAATAACAAAGAAGGAAAAAAAAAAAGAAATTACACAATTAAAATGAAATATCACTGTGATCTTTGACCAGGTGGAGCGGAGGGAGTGCTTGACGTATAGAATCAGTAGGAGAAAAAAAAAGAGCCTCTCGTTGTGCAGGGCGAGCCCACAGGAGTGCACTTGTTTCCTCACAGCACGGCCTTTGAGAGCCTCTTCATTTTTAGACCGGGGACAGCTGAGGGGTGATTGTTGTGCACAATCACTGGTGAGGGATGCTTGATTTATGGACACACACACACACACACACCGCTGAGGGCGGTTTATATATTTATTTAGCATCTGCAGTGCGTAGGCCTGCCCCTCCTTTCATAAACAGATACATCCCGAGCAGCTGCCCCCTCAGAGGCACTCGTCGCCTATAACCTCCGTACGGCGGGGTGCTTGCGTTGTTGACAGGCACCACTCAGGAGCGCTTGTTCTGTGGATAAGCACAGGTGAGAGGGGCTTGTTTTTGGGGATGGGTACTGCTGAGGTGTGCTTGTGTACAGTCATCAGTGACAAGAGCTTGATTTGGGGAACAGGTGGCTGTGAAAAGCAAACAGGACATTGTTGATGCAGCTGTCAATTTTTATTTGAACAATGGTGAACTGTGTGAAATACACAAACCTTAGTTTTACCTTCATTTGCAAGACTTTGAATAAATAATAAGAGAAAGATTACATTCAACCAATACCTAGAAGCACGAGTTAGTTCATCTAACCCCAGATGCACGAGGCAGGGTGCACCCGACGAGCGGCGCGCCGCTGGGTTCACGAAAACACGCAGAGCAGCAAACAAACAAACAAACTTTGCAGAGAAAGCACCGACAGGTTCTGATTCTGAGGACGGACAGATGAGGCGGACAAGAGTGGACATCTGAAACATGATGCTTCATTAATAACATGCTGAATCAAACGTCATAAAGTAAGTGCTAATCAGCCCGTATGTGTTCAGCAGCAGCAGCTGGCCTCGTTGCATATCCTCGATCATGTGCATCGCACTGTTTATCCAGCTGTAATGTTATTTTAATGTGAAGAACATTCATGCACAACATGTATGTAAGCTGAGCAGTTGTTCTGGAAGGAAACCGAAAGATTTTGAACCCCACATTGAGGTCTTATCTTCCACTTCTACACAAACAGTCAGGGAGCCGTCTGGATTTCCAATTCCCCGAGTTGAGGATTTTACTGCTCTGTTGCTGTGCTGATGACTGAAATTACTGATATGAATGGATGAAATCAAATTAGGCCGCTGGTAATACTAATAGCCTCCAGAGAGGATTCAAAGCACTGACAAATGAGCTGCTGTGTACTCGGTGAACTTTGACGTAACAATTTGAGTCCATCTCGGATCGACAACTCGTCTTTTGTTCGACGTCTCACTCCTCTCATATTTGAGCCAAGTTTTTATCCTCCTTGAAATTATAGCATTGTGTGTGTTAAACTACATAAACAACTTCTGTAGTGACGGCAGAGTTAAGAACATACTTTGATACAAAATAGTTAAGCCGCAGCTTCTCTCAGCTTTACAGAGCTTTAGCAACTTTACTGACTCTCACAACCTCCTCAGCACCAAACGGCAGTTAAAGACTAGCCGGTGGACAAAGTGGATCATTTAGCAGCTGAAGAGCTAAATATCTTTCTCAGGAGTTAGTAGAGAACATGGACAGTATAAAATTTGGATGTCGTATCCGTGACGTCCGGCACAGGTGAAGCTCAGTGTGGTGGCTCTGGTCGTTGCCGTGTTGGCTGTCCTGCCTCTGCCGCCAGAAATGGGCAAAGACGTGGATCATCCGTGGACCTGAGGCGGGCTGAATGAAGCCTGGCTGCTCAAACAAGCCACCTGTAACATTCACCTACCTGTCAATCAAAGCGTCCACGCTCTTAATCCTGCATAACTTTAAGCCTTAATATAATGTGAACAGGGGAGTTGTATAAAAATTCACCCTCAGTACAGTTGTCATGAACGGGGAAATTAGCTATAGAGACCAAAACTGTTTTATGTACCAGGCTGTAAACATTTATTTCTGCTGTGAAGTTGGACATTTTAACATGGGGACTTATGGAGACTGACTCACTTCTGGAGCCAGCCTCAAGTGGACGACAAGAGGAACTGCAGTTTTTGGAATATTTGCATTGACTTCTGAGCTTCACACAAAAAAAACTTATGGGTGACGTTACGCATATGCTGTCCATTCTTTATACTGTCATTGGTTTTCATGATATTTTTAGGTCTGTAAAACTTTAAGAGGGCCTCACAGACCTCCCGTGAAACTTTGGCGAACCCTACTTGGGGTTGAGTCTGGCTTATGGCTTAGAGATGACTGAATAAAAGGTTTCAGGGCTTTAAAGTGGAAGTGGAAAATAAAATGTCATAATTTAATTTCCATCCTGTGGACTTTAAGTGAGTCAGCTGTGCGTGGTTTAGGCATAAGGCCTGTCCCCTTTTAAATTAATCGTAGCAAATGTAATCGTGTGTAATCTTTAGAAACACTCTACTTGCATTTTTCTTACTCGTGATCAAAGTGGGCTCCTGCTGGGTGAGACCACGACGAACACGGCTGAGAAGCCTTTTTTCATAGGCTGCTAATTGGAACTTGAGTTAAGATGTTAAGTCTTGCTGAGGTGTTTATGTGGTCGCTTGCAGCTGTGAGTCCAGAACAGCTGCTATTCTGAAAATATAGAGCGCATATGGAGATTTTGTCACAATCATACATGCTTACAACCAGACACAGCTCAAGTCATGCAGGTTTCCATGGCGAAATTGACAGACAGCAAGGCAAGCCGACGTAGAGAGTCCTCACAGGAGAGAAGTCGCCTCAGAAGCCTCGAGAATGGCATTTCACTGCTACTGCAATATGACTGAGATGAAAGTGTGTGTGTGTGTGTGTGTGTGTGTGTGTGTTAGAGAGACAGAGCTGAGGGCGAGGATTTCAAGACACAGATCATTTCACAATCCTGACACCGTTAGCTATGAACAATCACATATGAACACACAAATAAGACAAAATTGGTGACATAGGGAGAGATACGATGTGGACAGATCAGTTTATACAGTCCTGTCTCCAATAACTTTACTCCAGTAAAAAGAGAATAAAGTCACTTCAAAAGATAAAACAAACTGAGCTAACATTAGCTAACAGCAGCTAACAAACTGAGCTAACATGAGCTAACAGCAGCTACAGTTGTCAGCAGTTTACTTCACTGTCCATCAGGAAACTCTGTAAATCACAGAGAGTTGAGGCGGAGCAGCCGGAGGACATCAGAGGGAAAACCAGAAAACATTTTCTCCATAAAATATGATCCAGTTTCACCAAAATCAGTGAAATAGTTGGTGGTGTGTGACTTAGTGCCGTACAGCGTTACGTACTTCTCCCGACCCGGAGCCCAAAGTTACATAGTGTGAGAACAGACGTACGAATGACAGAGACACCATTCACCTGATTACAGGTCAGTGCAGCATCGACACGATTAAAAATCTGGTATTTAATGGTAGAAAAGTTACACAATGTTGCTTTAATAATTTGATCACAAAAAACAGGAGCATCGCTATGCCGATGACACTCAGCTCTATATGCAATTTCCACCTGATGACCCGTCGGCCTCTGCACGGATCTCTGAATGTTTCTCAGACATATCTAGATGGACGAAGGCTGAACCTCTCAAAAACTGAACTGCTGGTCCTCCCAGCCAAACCCACTATATGCACCATCATGACATTCCAGTTCAGCGTTTACTTTTTCATTTCTGCTGTCGGTATTATTATGGGAAACAGTCTCAGAGCCTTATTTATATATTCCCACAAGTGTAATGCTCTTGACCCGTGTTACAGTACACATTCAGAGTCAGTCATTTTCAGTGGCATCTCACTGGGTCAAGAAACCGTTGTCCTAGAAATAATAGCTCTGTTGCACACAGCGCCGAGGGTGCCACTGCAGCACAAAGACCTACTGACAGAGCTGAAATGGAAACCTAATGTTAAAGGATTACCTTCTAATATTATTAATACAGTACAGAGTATAGTCATGCATCGATGAGGGCACTCATACATCCAAACTGTGTGCATTTGACCTGGGGTGATGCTGGGAATATTTAATATGATCCGAGCGGTCAAGTCATGAATCCTGGCACTTTGTCAGGGTCTGTGACTGACAGTTGTGGGGAAATAAACTGGTGGCCTTACAGCAACAACCATTACTTTCCCACAGCCTATTCAATTCCCAGTGGTGGTTTTGTATTCTGCACACAACCACACATACATTCGAGTCCTTTTCAGGCAAAAAAAGAGGAATCTATGTGCACCGCGAGCTTTCCCCTCTACCTGTCACATCGCTCTGAATGGGTTAAAGGTCTGTGTGCACCCAAGTGTGGTGTGCACCTTAAATGCCCAAGCCTTCCTACCTACGACTGTCCTCTGACTTCCTCCATACAGATGGTGGTTATTGAATTGAATAATTTATCAGCCTAGGTCAACAAAGTGGTCTCTCTCTCTCTCTCTCTCTCTCTCTCTCTAGCTGGAACAAAACTAAATAGACATTTACACACGGGGACAGAAACACAGCAAACAAACACACACACACACACACACACACACACACACAAACAAACAGGAAATGCAAGAGAGAAAAATAAGGGAATGCAGACAGAACAAACAATGAGTTCAATTAAAAATGGGAAGAACACTGACACGGAGGACGTGGAAAGAATTTTAACTTGCAGACTAATTAAGCAAAGGCAACTAAAACTGTTTATGTGTCCCTTTAAAATAACAAGGAATATTAAAAACCAGACAAATTACATCTCATTGCTAATTTGCATATTTACATTACAGTGTTTCATGCTGTTTTTAATATAGAACAGAACATATACAATCAGACAGGAAACAAACAGGAAGGGAAATGTAAGAGCCACTTAAGTTACAAGTCTATTTAGTTGCTGATGCTCTGTTTTGAGTCATTTTATCAGTTTGTTGCAGTTTTACGAGGCAGTTTTGAGCGCCCACGGTCCAGGCATGATGAAGTAATATGTGGAGAAGTCAGTAAACCATTTGGAGTACAGCATCGAGTCGATAATGGACCAGGACAAAGTCTGGATCACTCTTTCTGATTGAGTTATTAATATTTAAATGAATCGTTATTGCTCAAGTTTCCCCTCCTCGTTGCATCGTGATTACATCAAGTTTTCACAAGAAGGTTTTAGTTTATGGACACAAGTCAAAATAAGATACACTCTGCAGACTAAGTGGAACTTAAAATGGCCATAAACACAACAAGAATGAAAATTAGGAGTCAGTTGTCCTGGAGTTCCTAAATTATTAAGTACAAATTGAAGAACTATATGTGTTTTATTTTGTTTTGTTTTGAGTCTGCAGTGAATATATTATTTAAATATGACAATAAAATATAATTTTATAATTAAAACTATTGAAAAATGTAGAAATAAAACAAAAGTCTTTGTCATTTCAGTGAAATTTAACAAACGTGTTGAACATTTTAAGGTTGCCATGAGTTTCTTAACATGTTATAAGTAGCAAAACAATCAAACAGCTCTGACTATAGACGTGCGACAAAGACGTGATCCCTCACCAGCTTCCCACCTGTGGAAAAATCCAACTGCACCGCTGCCAGTGGTTTCTAACTCTGGGGTCTCTTCTCTTTTGGTTTGGTGCAGGTGAGAAAGAGATCCTCACTTTTCCTTTACCTGAAATTACTGATGTAGGTTAAAGCAAGTTTACTTGCAGCCACCGGTAGAGTACTGGTAGACTGATTTTCACTACATTTCCCAACAGTAGTGTAACATGACCAAATCTGAGCAGCACACCAAAGTCACCAGACTTACTCAGTAAGGTCAGTGAGGTAGCAGCAAGTCATGACTAACATTAGCCAAAAAAAGACTTCTACAGTCGCTCTCTGTCAGTTTCACCAGCCGACCACCTCTGACCGCTGAACTTAAAGAAGACAAACACTGCGGTCCATCTATTTTCTCCTCACAGTGCTATCAGTCTTCAACCAACGGCTGGGAACTGTGCTCAGGAGGGAGGTCTATTCATCTCACTCTCGTTCACTCTCTCTTTCTCTCCTCGTGATATTTTTCACTCTTTTTTTCTCCTTTCTGTCTTCAGGGCTCCTCTTTTCATCTTGACCTCTCAGCCAGTTAATCTCAGGTCATTAGACGGCCATTTGTCAACGCCCGGACATCGAGGAGTGTATAAGGTCTGCTGGCCTCGCTCCTTCCACTTCAGATTCTTCGCTCCTCTCCTCCTCTCTCACTGTCGCCTCCTCGCTGCTCTGCCGGCAGGCCTCAAGGCCCTGCACTCGTTTCTTCTCATCTTTTCCCCTCTCTCATTTTCCCCAAAGTGCTGATGGACAGAAAACTACAAGCTAGGCCTGAGGGGAAGCTGTGAGGCAGGAGAGAGCGAGCCAGGAAGGGAGAGGAAAGGAGTGACGAGTGGAAAGACTGAAAGATAGATGAGCGGACAGAGTTTTATATGTAAATGCAATAAAAAATCTAAACTGTGAATGTCTGTGACACTCACTCGCTATGTAATCAGATTTAATCTCAACTGCAATGAGGAATGAAGATCATTTCTGTTTTTTCTCACATCTTAACTGTCCTTCAACTGCAACAGTAAATGGCAGAAACAACCTGATGAACGTGCCTAATAAATAATGTGACATTTACAGTTGGACGTTGTATTCAAAAGGGAAGTCTCTCCTGACCTTTCCTTTATACTGAGGATGTAAAACGGGTCATAAATACTGTATATACTTAGTATAGGAGGATGGATCTTTAGGCACAACCCTGTCTCTGTCTATATACAACTCATTTATAACAGCATATACTTTTTTAAGGAAGCATAGTGCTGTTTTCTTAACATATAATTAATACAATTCTGAGATTTCTTTCAAACACATTAAATATGTTGGAAAATAGTTGCTAAAAACACGTGAAAAGACTTTGAACGATATATTACTGAAATGTGGAGTTAGAGGTTCAAACAGTTTTTCACCAGTTTTCAGTCCAGGATTTTGTGGGCGGTCCTTAAAGGGTGGCTCGATGACACGCTGAGGCCACCCGAGTGGGCGTGGCTTCAGCGCCTTCAGAGGACACACCCCCACAGTCCTGGAGCTGAGAATTCATTTTTACCTGATTTTGACGCCTAATTTCATAAACTTGTTGATATTTTTAATCATTCAAATTTGGCTGGGTGGTTAATAACACTTTCTTCTTTTGTCTGACAAACTCAGAACACAGATTTATTCTTACTTTAGACTAGAATAGACTTTTTATGGTTATTTGGGCACTCGCAGCACTTTGTTAAAGTTAGAGAAACTTTGTTGTCTGGTTTAATAATTCAAAAAAAAAAAGCCTGCAGTGACTTGAGACACAATGTGTTTTAACATTTAACCAAAACCACAATATTTCTCGAACTTTAACCCAAGTGCATTTGTTGCCTAAACCTTTCCATAAACAGCGGTGCACTTGGTTGCCTTCAAGACTTTCTGCCTTTTGAAGTAGGAGTCTGAATACAAACCGCAGAAGCTCATGGCCTTTCCTGTCTTGTGTTTCTTTATGCTGCCATGTTTTGTTTTGTTTTATTATTATTATTATTATTATATTTCATCTTCGCCTTACCATGTTCTTAAATCTTTATTTCGTCCTGCTTTTGTTTGGCCTGACTATCCTGTTTGTGCTCATCTGTCAAAACAAGTTATTATCATTATTATTGTTATTACTTTGTACTATCCAACCCGGCCAACTCCCTGCAGCTATCATATATAGTGTCAAAAATAAATAAAAATAAGCAATTTTATGTGTCACCAGAACGTAACTTTAAATTGTAAATCAGCCTTTTGGTCCAGACTGAAATATCTCAGCTATTCTTGATGGATTGGCACAAAAGTTTGACTTTTTCTGCACCACCACCAGTTTTCAGTTAATGCCTCATTATTTAGCAGATAGATTAACACCCAATCTAATTCTTATCCAGACATTTTAAATGATGTTACGGTGATTCTCTGACTTTGACTTCAGCGTCACCGTGTTTCTTTGTTCTTGTTCTTTCTGTATAGATGTAAGCTTTGTGGTCTACTAACACCTGAAGGTGATTTTATTTTGGGGTTGTCAGTTTTGCCTTCAACGCAGAATGCTGAGTCATGTTGCACACTGAAGAGAAACGCTGAGACATTGTACAGTAGAAACTTAGTTTCACATGGTAGCTCTTGAACTCGTTCAACGACAGCGTGGCCTAGATATTGTAATAATTCTGCCCCTTGTACTTGAACTGTCTCTCTCTTTACTATTCATTTTTCCTCTTAATCACCAGTTAATTATCTTCTTCACTCCTTCCTCCTCTCCATCACTCCTTGACTCTTTCATCAAAAATGTCCTCGTACCTCTGAATCCTTAAATCTTACCGTCTGCTGTCTCATCTCTCTGCTCCAGTTGCTCCATCTATTTGTCTTTTTTCTCAGGACAGATCGGTGTGTGTGTGTGTGTGTGTGTGTGTGTGTGTGTGTTTGAGGGAGTTTTAATGTCCACCCAAGTAATAAATTCTGGAGCAGCCATGTAATAAATTATTCAATTAGAGGACCGCCATTTGAGCTGAGCAAAGGAGAGAGAATGGGAGGAAGAAAAGAGGGAGAGAGAGAGGGGTGATGGTGAATAAATTAGGCTGAGAAAATAAGGAGGAATAAAGAAATAAAGGATTAAGAAAAAGGGAAAAGCAGTGACATAAAATAAAGAAATCATCCCGCTCGTGGCATCAAGATGTCGGTCTTAATTTTGCCTTTTCCTGTGTGTCTTGTCTGTCGCTGGGCGTGGCCTCTGATTCCCTCTCACCTGCCTGATCACTGTCACTACCTGCGGCTCATCATCCAGTCACCAGCACGGTATATTAACCCCGGTTCAACCTTCCAGACTCTCCTGGATGAATCCAATGCTCTTTGTGTCTTCTCCAGTTTTTTCGGGGTTTGCAAACCGTGATCTTTGCTTCAGGATCACTCACCTGCCACGTCCAGCCCGGCCCTCTTCTTATCACTCCTGTCTCTGGAAATCAGTCACCATCTGATGCCCACCTCTCTGGCTTTGTTTGATAAACCTTTTCTTGAACTGTACTCTGTACACTGGTTGTGTTTGCACTTTGGGTCCACTTACGTTCTCCATGACAGTTTTATGTGACCGCAGTAACCTTTTGGAAATATATAGAATACGATGAGTTAGCAGAAGTTCTGAGCCTCAGCTCAGGTCTGCACTTCACTAAGATTTTATGCCACTGAAAGGTCCAATGTGAAGGATTTAGTGGCATCTAGTGGTGAGGCCTTAGCCTGTCCTTCCAAGAAAAAGGCCCTGCAGAGCCAGTGTTTGGTCTGTCTTTGTATGGACTACTGCAGAAACAGGGTGGTGCAACATGGTGGACTCCGTACAAGAAGACCACAACAATTCTGCCAATAGATGACCCTAAATGTTACACACTGGACCTTTTTAATATAGTCAACAAATGCCATTCTTCTATCTGCAGTTTGCTTATTACTTCGATCAAAGCCTCAGTGAAAGTCTCTTTGTTAGACCGGCCTCAGATGTCTTTCTCCCCAGCCACATCTTCCAGCTCTTCCTGGGGCACCCAGAAGCATTCCCAGGCCAAATGGGATCACTTTAATCCCTTCAGGTGCTCTGGGTCTGCCCCCAGGGTCTCTTCCCGCTTCTACGTGACCACAATACTTCCACAGGGAGACATCCAAGAAGCATCCTGATCAGATGCTGGCTCCTCTCAATCCGAAGGAGCAGCTCGAGCATTCCCAGTTCCTCCTGGATGTGGATAAAAATATAAATCACAGCCAGTAACTAACAGGTGGAACATAGACAGACTGGCAAATTGAGAGCTTCACCTTCTGTGTCAGCTCCCTCTTCAACCTCCATCTTAACCACGAGAAACCCTCCGAACCCAAAGAGGGGCATTCCAGTGAGAAATCAGTGTAGTGGCCGTAGGAATTATGACTCTTGTTCATCGAGAGCAAAAACAGGAAGTCAGGCGATGTTATTATCGAGCCACAAAGTCCACAGAGGGAGGAGGTCAGGCTTGATGGATGGGACAACAAAATAACTTTAACACGAGTGACCGCTGTTCATTTCCCCTACAGACAGTCCGTGATGGTTTCTTTTAACTCAGCAAAGGTCCCCGAACCTTTTACCAAGTCATAATTTAAACCACGATTGTTCCTGAAGCTTAACCAAGATGTTCTTGTGTCATTGTCAGATCATAAGACTGATTTATTTCGTTGGTTTTGGCACTAAGAACAGCAACGTGGTTCTTTGTCGTTCTAGAAGGCATCGACAAACGACGTATTTCCCGTAATCTGTTGGCAGATTAATGAAAACTGTCAGTCCAACTCGCTTCACACTCTTCTCCAAACCTCCGCGGCACGTTCTGGACGTCACGGTACGACTACCGCGACCTGCGGCGTGCTTATCGTCTTTGTCCTGCCAAGAATCCCCGACAAAATGTGGTGAAATCCCCTGTGACTAGACCTCCGTTTATACTATTTACAGCCAACACTAAGCGCAGATAATCTCGTTTAAACCACATTTAAGCTGTGTTGTGGTAAATCGCCGTAAAAACTCAGCAGGTATGTTATTGGAAGAGTAAATTTGGGTACCTTTTTTGTAGTGCATTGTTTTTTGGAGGGTTTTTTTCCTCACCGGCCCCATAAAGCACCTCATGTAATGAGATTCTGCAGCCGTTCTCTCCTTTTCAATTTTTCATACAGTGCTAACAAAAAAACAGTCTGAGCTGCTTTTCGTATAAATTTCTAGAAATTACCATGAGATCACACCGCGCTGCTTTAAGATCTCCCCCAGCTGTGACGGCTTTCTCCGGGGTTATTTGTTCGCTATCTCAAAGTGACGCGGGAAGCTCCTGCGTTGTGTATCGCAGCCGCTCGGGTTCTGAGAGGCCTTTGCATTTCCCCGCACAGCGGAGCCGAGTACCACACAAAGCCTGTCGGAGAGGAGGAAGAAGAGACGACGAGAAAGTGTGTGTGTGTGTGTGGGGGGGGGAGAAGTGGTAGATAGGTAGACAGTTAAAAATAGAGAGGTGGTGGAGTGAAAGAGGGGATGGGTTCAGGCAATCTGCGAGAGGTCACACCTCCATCTCTCTGTTCATCTCTCTAAAGACGGACACACGAGCTGCGAGATGGATGGAGAGGCATCAGTAAACGAGTGTGACAACTATCGCGCCGTCTCTCCGTGTTTCGATGGCTCTAGAGTGACTCATCTGTCAGTTACGATCTGTGATGGAGTGTGTGTTTGATTGTGTGTACGTGTTTGTGTGTGTGTGTGTGTGTGTGCACAGGTGACCATTACAGAGGGGGGAAGGGTTGTTAGTGTGTGTGTGTTTGTGTGTGTGTGTGAGGATGGAATAAAAATGTACACACACACTCATACTGGCTGATGTATTGAGCTGTTATGAGTCCTTGGTTTGACGTGACGTCCGGCCTCAATTTTCACCCTCTAGCTTTGGTGTCCATCATTGCAATATCCTCTATTTGTGTGTGTGTGTGTGTGTGTGTGTGTGTGTTGTGGGGGGATGTGTGTCTGTAATATTTGTGTGTCTGTTTGCGATAGTCGAGGTGGAATGAGGGCAGCGAGGAGGAGGAGGAGGAGGAGGATGGGGAGCTAACAGCAGCTTGACAGAGAAAAAACACATCTGAAAGGTGTGAGACGACTTAAAGGTTTTTCTGAAGCTCATAAGTCATTTTGAAGCACCCGGTGTGGCTGTGCGGATATTCCATCTCATCCCTGTGGCCTTTTATGACTGCGGCCATTTTATGTCTCACCGTGTAATCAGGGGACAGTCTGAAATGTAGATAGTGTCTGTTTGTCACGGTGTGCTAAACGGCAAAAACATCCGCAAGGAATAACGTGATACTGAGAGAAAGAGTCTCCAGCTGATGCTCCGTTTCAACTGTGTGTTAGACAAATATGAAATTAGGAAAGTAATGTGTGTTACATCACCTCAGGTCACTAATAGGTGGACCGTCAATGTGCCATGGTTACAAAGCGACTTACGGGGAGCAGTTTGGGGTTCAGTATCTCGCCCAAGGACACTTCGACATGCAGACTGGAGGAGCCGGGGATCGAACCACCGAACATCTGATTAGTGGACGACCCGCTCTACCTCCTGAGCCACAGGCCAGGGACGGCTGACTTGGCTGCAATCTCCCTGCCAGACTGGCCATCGCTGGTTTTTCGGAGGTCACATTCGTCCGGCCGTGTTCTCTGGAAGTATTGGCTTCTGTAAATGCCAATCAATATCCACGACAACTCCTAGTCCATCCGAGTCCTTCCTCTCAAATCCCAGTGCAGGACAGTGGTGGTTGCTTTTTGGTTGTATTTTACTTCAGTTTTAGTGACAACACATCAACTCAGGTGAGCTGATAAAATAAGGTTAGCTCGCATCTGTCCTCCACACATCAGGCTGATTAGTTCGGACTCTTCCCAACTCTCTAACATTGTCGTATAGTTTTTATTCATTGATTAAAATGTCAATCGTTCGGATCTGGATCTGGGTAGATCATGTACTATATCATCTATAACCCTGCTAACAAAAAAAACACATGCTTACAGTAATGTATGCATCCTGTGAGACTCCCTCACTCCCTGTGTCCAGCGCTCTGATATAACATCGTGTGTAACTGCTTTTGTTACACGGTGTTGGGTGCCACAACACGAGCAGCATGCTGATCTGTGCCTCGCTCTGCTCTTCAGCACCTGGGCCTCTTACTTCACTGCAGCAGCAGCAGAAGCAGCAGAAGCAGCAGAAGCGGCGGCGGTAGCGGCGCCGTGCACAGACATGAAAGCATACGCCTGCACACCTGCCACATTTCCATTGTGAGAGGGTGTTATATCAATGCGAGCAGACAGAAGCTCATTGAATTTACATAGCGAGGCTGAGCACAGCGTACGGTTTGACTTCCCCTGTGTGTGTGTGTGTGTGTGTGTGTGTGTTTTACAGAGATCTGACTGGGGAATTCTTGCAGTTTGTATTGAGCTCATATCTTTGAGTCACTCCTTTATGAAGCAAAACTGATGCAATGATATACCACCCCTCACAGCCGGGTATTGTTACACATGATCAAAAGCCTGTCCCTCTCTCTTCCTCTTAACTGCCTCTTTCTTTTTCTCCTCCTCCTCCTCTCTCCCTGTCTCTCTCCTCTCCTTCTGTTTCTCTCACATCGATTCAGTTTATCCTTTTTACTTTCCTCTTTCTCGAACCCTCCCACTGCCCCCACCTCCCCGAGTAATGCTAATCTCCCTGTAGTATAGTCTTGTCAGACTTTGATCAAAGGCCAGCCGCTCTCATTCACTCTGCCTCTCTACGCTTTCACTAATACTCTGCAGACTTAATGAGTTGCTGCGTGCACGTACATTTTGCAGACGCGCTGCCCCGTCACACACTGGTCGGTGACATGATTGTGGAAAAAGTGATGCAAGATAAAATGCTGACTTTACTTTCAAAGAGAGTGAGGCAACAATTAGCGCTCGCTTGCAGCAGCATTAACGTCAGATGATGAAGCCGAGCATCATCGTCGCCGCCGCCGTCCTCGGGAAACCTCACCTCATTTGTAATAGCGCAGCGTCCGAGGCCGAGGATACCTGGATTCATTTCTGGATGAAACTTGTGTATATTCAGGCGCTCACAGATTCAGCCGGTATAACACTGGAAATCATATCAGACGGGAGAAGCCTGGTTTGATTACCACACACACACACGGTCATGTTTGTCTGAGCGTATTCTGCAGGCGTCTGGGGTTTGTTTCCAGAAGTTGTAACTGTATTACATTTCTCCATGAGGATACCGGTGCATTGGTGGGAGTTCATGAATTCACATCTAGCATGTCAGTGTTTACATGCACATCCACTGTCATTACAAATATGACAATATATGCAGTGTATGACTGCATTCTTGTATGTATGCAGCACATTCGGTGTACACAGCCAACAAACTATTTTTGTGGCCGTTGTGAAGCTCAGTGTGTCGGCGATGGTCTTGCCAGTCCAGGCAAAGAAGTGGACCTGAGGCCGCCAAATGATGCATGTAAGAGCACCTACCTGTCAATCAAAGCGTCCACGCTCTTAATCCTGCATAACTTTAAGCCTTAATATAATCTGAACAGGTGAGTTGTATAAAAATTCACCCTCAGTACAGTTGTCATGAACGGGGAAATTAGCTATAGAGACCAAAACAGTTTTTTGTACCAGGCTGTAAACATGTTTATTTCTGCTGTGAAGTTGGACATTTTAACATGGGGACTTATGGAGACTGACTCACTTCTGGAGCCAGCCTCAAGTGGACGACAAGAGGAACTGCAGGAGATTTTGCACTGAAAAATCTGTGCTAAAATAAACTTTAAAAAGTTCCTTTGAGCTGCAGAAGTTGGTAGAAATATTTAAATTTTCATGCATTTGCACAGAAACAAGCGGTTTTTAATATTTATTTCATATGTTCATAGATTTTGAGACACAGTGGTCTCACTGTGGATTGATATTCAGACAGATGTAACAACCTGGATGAAGACATGATGATGATTTACATGGATGCAAATAGAAAAACAAACACGCCAGCCTCAAGTGGACGTTTGGAAGGAGAAATGTGCTTACTTTTAAACATTATTTACTGTTGCCCATAAAGCTGGAATCATTTTGTTTTCATATTTAGACACGTCAGGTTTAATTCTCACTGTGATATGTTTGTAAGAAGTTGATCAATAAAGTTTTGAGAAGATTTAAAGACTTTATCTGTCACAATCGTTTCATGAGAAGAGGTAAAAATATTTGTATTCCAACTTTATGGGCAACAGTGTATAATACATTGTAGGACGTACATCATTACGTTAATTGGAGTATGCAAACAGCTGAGAAGGAATATTGTTTTTTTAGAAGGGTCAAAATATAAATTTTATAGCAGGTTTATTACAAAATATTCATTTTTTTGACCAGAGACTCATTAATTTGATAAACCTCCTCGAGTAAACGAGAATCATTGATGCTAATCTTCTCAGATTGTCTTAAAAAACATTGACTGGATTCGAATCAAGTCGTGAATCGCACGTTGATGTTTACAAACCTAAAAAAAAAAAAAGGAACAAACTTTCATTGTTTCATTCCACAAATTAAATTTCATCTCAGAATAAAAACCCTCAACTCGAGCATGTCTGCAGTTTTCAGGCATGATTTTCAAAAACAAGGACACAACAGAGGTCTGTGTGCGCTTGTAGCCGGGTCACCTTGGAAACGAGTCTGAGACAAGAAAAGAACAGTATCCAATGAGAGCGCAGGAGAGGAGGCGAGAGAGGCAGAGATTCATGTTATTAACGTAATAGAAGTCGTGGAAATGAAAAGCAGAGTGAGAGACATAATAACACTCATCAAAGACACACGACATGGAGGACGAAGAGCCAAACTGGTGGAGGCAGAGACGGATGGAGGGACGGGGGGGACAGAGCAGGAGGTGCAGCAGGTGAAGGTGAGAGCAGATGATGTTGATACATCAGACGTCTCTGAGGTAAATGCAGCAAAAATATCACAACAGTTCAGCCGCCGCCTGTAGTGATATAACAATTCTATGAATGTCAAGATCAAATTCAAGTTTAACACGACACAGAGCACAACTTCCCCCACGTCCAATGAGAACAGTTCATCTGATTTTTAGTTCATTTTTTGTTTGTTTTTATTATTTTGGTCGCCTGTGTTGCTTCAATCGTCTTACTTTGTGTCTGATAACGTTTCTTTTCTCGACCACAAATTCTCACGGCTCATTTACATCCATTCTGACCTCTAGTTTACGTGCATGCACCTAAACACCTGCTGCAATCCGCCCCTCAGTGACTTATTATGTGAGTTTCTTGAGTTATTATAATAATATAACGCAGTCTTGGATTTTTCCAAGTGCAGTCATCTTGTAATTACTTCTCCCGCTCTCAGATTAGATGTTTGTGCACCTCCACTTTGACGTGAATTCAGTTCTTTGACTTGTTCTTCCTCAGCTGCATCTGACTGCACGTGCACAGATCTGCCCTTTTGGTCTCTGACATAAGTGCCCTTCTTTTTTTTTCTCGTGGTATCATCTCTCAATGAAAGCAGCAGCTGGTTCACCTTCCTCTGCCTGTTGCCTCTGTCTCTCTCTCTCTCTTCGTTGGCTTTGTTGGTCTTCTCTGTAAACTCGTCCACAGTGTCAAAACCAGCTAAAAATCTTTGACGTTACACTGAGCTACGCTTTCTGTAACTACAGCACAACAAACTCTTCCCGGTGTTGGTACCAGATCGGCTCGGGGTCCTTCTGATTACATCACACACTACTGTATCTACGGTAACGCCACTCGGACAAACTAAATTGCGCCCAATTTTCACGATCGATCGAGATTTATTTATTTATACTGTGCAAAAATGTGTTGTATTCTTCTCATGTTTCATGTAAAGCAGTTTATTGCTGCTCCACAGCTGCTGCCGGTCACCAAAACAACGCGAAAACCAACTCCATCGACTCTCCGATGGACGTACAGTGTTTATCTAGTTGCTATGACTACAACCAATCACACCTCTCCACCATACGGCGTTTATCTAGTTGCGCTCCCATTCGTTGGGAGCATCACCATGCTCACGTTTCCACTGTTGCCTTGAAGTCACCTCACCTGAGATTTTCAGAACGAGATTCCTCGAGCGAGGCGCTAGCAAAGACCACACCGTCAACAGGAAGTGATTAACACAACAGGAAAGCTGCGAGTGAAGCGTGAACCTCTTGAACTTCTTCGGTCTGTTGCTGCGCTGCGGGGAAGCTTCGATGGGGAATCTGCCGTAGCATCGAGGCGTGACGGAGAGACAGTCTTAACGTGGTTAACAGCCTCTGCAATCAGCTTTGGATAGAGAGAGAGAGCTGCTGTAGTGTTTGTGCACCGCGGGTCGTGTTTGGCTGTGAATCATTGTGCAATATGCACGGTACTCACTGCATGTGTGTGTGTGTGTGTGTGTGTGTCAGAGAGAGAGAACAGTAACTGTGTTCATCTGAGAAATAACCTGCGGAGGAGTCCCGGGGTGTCTCCTGGTGTGATGAGTGGAGACGAGAGAAGAGTCTTCGTGTTTAACTTGTTGAACTGAATAAAGATTTATTTTAAAAAAGAGAGAGGAGGGAAAAAACAGAGGAGAGGAGAGGAGAGTGCACTTAGCCTAATTGTTGGGACTGAACAAAAGCCTACTTTGTAGTTTGGATGGTAGATTTTATTTTATTTATTCAGATTTTTAGACGGCTGAAGTGTGCACGATGTGGCGTCGTGTTCTTTGCATGTTGGCCTCTGATAACTGGAGGAACAGTGAATGTTTGATCCAGCGTTACGTCTGCAGGTTGAACAGACTCACTGCATGCTGTGGATGAAGGTGAATGAAGATGATGTACTGGAGGAGGGATGATGAAGATGATGAAGGGTAAAGGCCAAATTCCATCGTGTGCGGCGTGGCCTGTTCACATCAACCTGTTATTAATAAAAATACTGAAGTTAAATATAACTGATCAATCTACAGGTGTGTGTGTGTGTGTGTGTGTGATCCCATATTACAACATGCAGCGTTCACTCTGATTCTTTATCTGCACGACTCAGACTCAAACTCTTACTTTTGATCAATCTATCCCCGAGTCTGAGTGTGTATTGATTTGCCAGAGGTGGCTGACCCACTGAATCCCATTGAATGCTACACACACACACACACACACACACACATATACCCGATTTCCAGCTGTGATTTTTTTCAAAGAAATCGTTTCTTTCTTTCCTCGTTTCCTGCTTCCTTCCCTCCATTCTTCTCTGTCTGTGTCTCCTTTCAGTGAGAAGGGTCAATTACAGTTGACGCTGAAGAGTCGAGACGAACAAAGCCCTGAACCGCTGTTTGTTTCCTCTAGTTAGATTCTATCTAACCAGTTCTTTACTCGGAGACAGAGACGCTTCCCTTTGTGCCAAACAGAAAATGACTCACTTCATCAACCATCTGTGTGTGTGTGTGTGTGTGTGTGTGTGTGACACTTCAAAACCTGTTAAATTACATCAGCAGCTCTCTTTTATTTTTAAGAAGAGTGACCGTATCTGTCCTGTCCTCTCTCTCATGCTGTGTGGATATCACGCGTTGTGTTTCGGTCCATATGATTCACGGTGTATTTCTGCGCTCCTCCATTGTCTACTTCAGCGTCACGCTGACCTTGATGTCAGCCTCCGACAATACCTGCTCTCCAACACCTACAAAGCCGAGCGTTTCTCTACAGCGTGACTAAAGTCAGTATTCACTCCTCTGCGGGGTGTAGAGAGGCAAAATGTATTGTACGTTCATAAACAACAGGAAGCCCGTTTTGATGCTCAGTGTGGCCACGCACCTGTCAATCAAAGCGTCCACGCTCTTAATCCTGCATAACTTTAGGCCTTAATATAATTTGAACAGGTGAGTTGTATAAAAATTCACCCTCAGTACAGTTGTCATGAACGGGGAAATTAGCTATAGAGACCAAAACTGTTTTTTGTACCAGGCTGTAAACATGTTTATTTCTGCTGTGAAGTTGGACATTTTAACATGGGGACTTATGGAGACTTATATTTTGCTTCATGTTGCATCTGATGGGAGAGACTCTCCTTTGTCTCCTTGTTTCCTCACACATTTATCCAGTCACTGCAGCTCCTGACTCTATACCACCTCATTTACTCCGTATGTGTCCTACAAACGTGTCATTCACCATCATTGTCAAAGTCACATCAGTATCACATGCCTCGCCTCCTCTGCAGCCATATCAGTGTAACCTCCCCGTCCTCCCACTTATAGGAAAACAGCGTCCGGTGGGAGTGTGGCAGCACAACCTTCATCCACAGCGGAGGGCTGGTTTCCTTCAGCTGACACACAAGTCATCAACATCATTACAGAGGTTCCCGTCTGTGCATTTCATATGAGACTGCATATGCATCATGTATGTGTTACTATGGTTCTTAAAAACACTTTAAATCAGCTGATTCAGTAGTTAGAAGAGTTATTTTACAGTTTAAAGAAATAATAATGTCGGTATTATGGATTTTTATCCCCAAAAAATTAAAGTTTAGTTGCCAAATTTACAAAAAAAAAGTACTTTTTGTGAAAATTAAACAAATCTTGTCATTGTTTTTTGTATTTGTGTGCTCGGTGTATCAAAATATGATGATAAATCATTTAAAATGTATTTCTTAATGTGTGAAAAGTCACATATTTACCTGTTCACCTGTGTTTTCCTGCCGTGCATCCACTTGATAACACTCACCTTGGTGCAGTGATAAAACCTTTGAAGAGAACTCTCTGTATTTTTGTTTTTTTTTTGAGGTCAGTGACTCAAATATTTCAAACTGTGCCAGACTGAGATTCTCATGGACAGCCGCGGATAATAAAAGTATTATCTGATATCCTCTCTCAGGTCTGAGATGGAGAAGCTGAAAGGTTTTTTAACAATGACAGTCGGACTTGTTTGTCCTTTCAAACTGTCCTTGAGTGAGACGGGGAGAGAGAGCGTGAAGCAAAACTGCTGTCAGTCTTGGTTACTTTTGATGAAGTCTCAGTTGATTTCTACCATTTTAAAATTATTTCAAAATTGCAAAAAATTCCAGTGAAAACTACCGACCATATTTCTCCAAACATGAGGCGTCATATGATAATAGTCCCATCAGGTGAATGGTGTCTCTGTCATTCGTACGTAGCTGCTGTTAGCACATTTTGTTAGCTGCTGTTAGCTAATGTTAGCCCACTTTGTTAGCTGGTGTTAGCGAAGTTTGGTAGCTAATGTTAGCTCAGTTTGTTAGCTACTTTTAGATAATTTTAGCTCCGTTTGTTAGCTGCTGTTACCTAATGTTAGCTCAGTTTGTTAGCTACTTTTAGATAATTTTAGCTCAGTTTGGTAGCTGCTGTTAGCTCAGTTTGGTAGCTGCTGTTAGCTAATGTTAGCTCAGTTTGTTAGCTGCTGTTAGCTCAGTTAGTTAGCTGCTGTTAGCTAATGTTAGCTCCGTTTTTGTTAGCTCAGTTTGGTAGCTGTTGTTAACTCAGTTTGGTAGCTGCTGTTAGCTCAGTTTGTTAGCTGCTGTTAGCTGTTTGGTAGCTGCTGTTAGCTCAGTTAGTTAGCTGCTGTTAGCTAATGTTAGCTCCGTTTTTGTTAGCTCAGTTTGTTAGCTGCTGTTAGCTCAGTTTGGTAGCTGCTGTTAGCTCAGTTTGGTAGCTGCTGTTTGCTCAGTTTGTCAGCCGGGCTGACCGAAGGCTAAGGAGCGAGTGACAAGAGTAAACGACTAGCGGTTGGTGAGAGCTTGGTGAAATAAAAGGCTGAAAGACAGACGCCGAGCTGGGCTGACTGCTGTTGGACTAGTCAGTAATATTAGCTGGCTGCTATGTCTGCTGTTGGTGACCTTGTTGATGTTTGGCTGTTAGCAAAGTTGTCGACTCGCTAGTTTTTGATCAGAAGTAATGTAATCAGAACAAATACTCGAGTACAGCTATAGTACAGTACATCTCCAGTAGATAATCCACGTCATCAAACATGGGTAAACACGGCGCTTTCATTCATAGTTAGTAGTTAGTAACTTACATCTGTCACACACGTATGTAACTGTGAGCAAAAAAAACAGGTTTTCAACAGAGAAAATAGAAAAGGTGCATATATTTGCATAAAAAATTACCTTTTATTCAACAAGGGAGAGAGTGTTTCCACACACACACACACACACACCCACACGTGAGCCTGCAGCTGATGGCTGTCGGCGTTGAACGCAGCTCGTCCTTCGCACACGTGTGGAGACGCACACGGAGTTAGCATCTGGCCGGCAGCTGTCATGTGACATAAGGAGAGTTTAAGCAACAGTCGTGTGGTCGTCTGACAGACAAGGGAACAAACAATACACACACACACACACACACACACACACAGTGAAGTCTGTCAAAAACGCCTAAGGAGATGCCTGCACACACACACACACACACACACACACACACACACACACACAAGCTGACAGAGATTGATTGGATGAGAGGAGGAAGGCTGTAAGTGTGTGTGACATTAGAGATCACCTAGGAGATGGTGAGACCACACACACACACACACACACACACACACACACATAAAGATCGACAAGAACCAGAGCGGACCCGTGCCGAGGCAAATGAACCCGTCTGAAATGCAATTCCCATGGTCTTATAAACACACACACACACACACACACACACAGGCCAGCTGAGCAGTCCCTGCTTTCTCATTACCGCAGATGGATAGATAGATGGAGGAGGGAGGGTGGCGACTAAAGACAAGAGGGAAAGGATGAAAGGAAGGCAAAGAGGTAAAAGAAGGAGGGATGAGAGGAAGGAAGGAAGGAAGGAAGGAAGGTAACGATATGAGAGTTAAGAGGGAGGAGGCGGGGGAGAAAGCCAGGTGGGACCTACAGATGATAGAGAGAGAGAGAGGGAGGAGAAGATGGTGTGAGATTGTGTTGAAAGCTATATTAGAGAGAGCAGGGTGGCTCCATATATGGCAGCAGAAATTGGTGTGTGTGTGTGTGTGTGTGTGTGTGTGTGTGTGTGTGTGTGTGTGTGTGTGTGTGTGTGTGTTTCGCTCTGGTGCTGGAAATTGGTGTCGGCAGGACCCCAAATGTCTGTTTTCCTGCCTGACAGAAGATAAGAGAGAAAAAAAAATACAAACAAGGTAGCAAGATCGTAGAGAGGAGAGGTGAGAGGAGAGGAAGGGAAGGAGATGACAGCGAGGGAGGAGGAGTGAAGGAGATGTGAAGAGGAAAGGAGTTTTTAAAAGTTATTGAACTACTCGGGCGGATCCAGAACACGAGCAGAGACGCTGAACTCGAGGTCCGTGCGACAGAAAGTTAATCTGCATTTGAACTTTTTTTTTTCTTTCTGTCAGATTATCTGAGAACAAAAACAACAAACAGAAGAAACACACTCTGACTCCCACACCTGAACCCTGAGGCCGCATTCAGACAGGATCACCACAGGGTTGTCCAGCAGTATGTGGAGTCGAGGGTGGCTGATCCCGAAAACCCACCGCGCACATCTCCGTCACGTCTGTTTTGTTCCGTCCTGCATCGACTTCAAACTCCACCAGGAGCGTTTCAGAAGCGTTTATCCCTCCAGACTTTGTTTACTTGCTCAGATTTGGTCATTTTCCTGGTTTATGTTCTTCTAAATATGCTTCTACATGTGGAAACATGCTACGTACTTCATTTGTTTCTCTTTTGTCTGTTTTTACGACCGGCAGTTTGCACGGAGGTGTTTTATTTTGAAAATCCACCAGATTCTCTATGCTGTTTCTGTGTCTGGCTTCCTGTCAGAGTCGAGGGGAGGCCCGCTTCTGGGACGCTTCTGAACCGCAAATTGACTAGAACGGACACGTATCACTGCGGCGACTGCGGCCGTTCTAGCTCTCCCAAATCATCGAACACAAACCAAATTAAACGTCTTTATTTAGACAGTCTAGCTTCTCCGCTGCAGGTCGCTGTGTATTTTTTTTGGTGGACACTCCTGCGGCCCGCAGCGCTGCAGCCAAAACAGACTGCCCACGCAGGTTTTTTCCCCCGTGCAGTTCAGCTGCTGCTTTATCACTGAAAGTGTCACGGCTCCATCACACCAGGCACAACTGCAACATGTTCAAGACGATGTTTGTGACTCCACGAGAGGCGCTACAGCACGACGGATACCGCATATCAAGCAGAAAATAGAGACACGATAGAAATTCTAAATAAAAGGACCCAGGCTAGTGTTGAAACAGTAAGGATTTCAGCCTCGATACATGAGGTGCACGCTCTACTAGGTGAGGTGCTCCACCCACAGTCCACCTGGACTCCACAGCAGAAGACTGAACCTCTAAACACAGGTGTTGTGGAGGACCTCCACAGCTTTAAACCTGTCTCGGGGGGTTAAAAGGACAAAAGCTGCCCTCTCCTCTGCTGCCAGCAGCACTGACAGTCAGCGAGGGGAAGCTGAACTCGCACACGTCAGTCGGACACAGTAACTGTTCTCTGTCTCCATCACATGACCCAGGCTTCACACACATCCTGCCTCTCTCTCCGCCTGCGGGCCCGAGCTGTAGAAATGTGACAGATCCGTCAGGTTCACCTGCTCAACCTGTAGAGAACAATCCAGCCGTCAGACCCTGCACGGCAGCGCTCAGGCCGCGTCCAATCATCTACAAGCGCTAATTAAAAAAGAAGTCTGCAGGCAGTTTGACGTCCCTGCCCAGCTTCAGCCAGAGGCAGTTAAAGAGCGGCTGACCAGAACACCTTCATGAGGCCCTTTTCACTGCAACCTTCTAGTCCCAAAACTTCCACATCTCCAGGTTTAGTTGTGCAGAAGCCTTTTCACTGAATGCCAAACTACCTGCAGGTGCCTGAACACACCCTTGTCTTTTAATGAAGACATTAACATCATCTGCATATACAGAAAAGACTCTGAACAGCAGCGTTTTAGAAGCATTTTACCTGCCAGACTTTGTTAACCTGCTCAGATTTGGTCATTTTTCTTTGGTTTATGTGCTTCTACCATGAGTAAGTAGTCAACAGAGTTTCCCTTTTGTCTGTTTTTACAATCGGGAGTCTGCACAGGGTGTTTTATTTTGAAAATTGGCCACATTCTTTGTGCCATTTCTGTGTTTGACTTCCAGCCAGCTCGATCTGCTCCATCAAAAATATACCAGCCACAGATTCTCTGTGAAAGAGAGAGAGAGAGGCTTCTGAAACATCGTCTACGCCAACCACGCCGCCGCCGCCGTGTCCGGTGTGAGCCTTTAGCTTAGCAGAGGAGAGGAAAGAAGACGGTCAGACGACAGTCTGGTTGGAAATGATCAAGTATTTGACTCTGTTTGAAACAGAAGCAGAATACGTGCAGCGTTTCTGCTTCAGCGTACCGTTGAGACGGCAGAAAGCGTGTTGGGTGGAGGCCGCGCAGCCTGTAACAGAGGTGGTATCGAGGGGTCAGATCCAATCCCAAGATGCTTTGTGGCATGAGCCACAAGGGGAAGCTACCCCGTGTTTTTCTCCCCGTCAGCCTCACTCTGGCTTCAGTCTCACCTTACAAGTTGACCCTTGTCTCAGCACAGTGAACAAACACTGTCACACACACACAGTGAACATCTTAAAGCTGTGTGAAGGAACAGCCCCGCTCTGTTTCTTTAACAGTGACACACACTTCACATCTGTCAGCACACGTCCTGTTCAGCTTTGAATTTATTTCACTGCAGACTCAGCAACATATTTAGCGCTGACCAGTGACGGCCCGGCCATCTGGCAAGGCGAGCAAATGCCAGGAGGGTTTCCCGAGCTATAGAAACATTTGTATTAATCTTTTTATGTGATTCTTAAATACAAGCAACTTTTCCCATGATGCCCTGGGTGCTAAGTGTAGACTGTCAAGTGAAAGACGACAGTGTCATGGTTTCAGGTTTCTGGTTCAGTCTTTCCTCAGATATCTTGTGTTACTTTCTGTCCTTGTCTTTTTCCCGCCTGTTTTCCGTGTCACCTGTGTTCAATTAGTTGTTAGCTCTTTCACTTCAGTCTTTGTGTTTTTCCCTGTCGTCCTCGGTTCTGTATTTTTCGTTGTTGGACTTCTGCTGATGAGAGTTTTCTTGGATTAAGTTTGTTTTTTCAGCTGCCTTTCGTTATTTCGTATACGGGCATTCATTTGCTGCACACTCGGCCCGTTCTCACTTCCAACACGTCATGTACTGTCGCTTAAAATACGAGCTCAATTGTGCCGATCAGGTGATGTAGCATAAAGAGCAAGAGAGTCTGCATGTGGAGGACGTGGGGTGGGTCAAACAAACATGGACCATTCACGCAGGAGAATGCTGCAGGATGAATTCTTCTTTTAAGTTACGTATGCTGCAGTATTTTAGTTACGTCAGGTATGCAACATAACTTACAATCTTCTACTAAACCTAAACACGTAGTTTTTGTGTCTAAACCAGTCGGGAAACAGTGTGACTGAATGTGTTTTTGCTGATGTCACATAATTCTTCTTCTAGCCTGTCCAGAAGTAACCACAGAGGGGCATAGGAGCGCTAACCAAGAAGTTAAGACCAGCTTTAAGATGGAGGACAGGTGGAGGAGTTTGTTTTTCATCGAGTATTCAAACGTCCACTCTGGATGAAAACATCCGGGCCCAGAAAACCTGAGTTTGTCACCCCAGATGTTACTTTTACTTGAATGCACAATAAATAATCTGCAGATGTAAAGTGAATTTTACAACAAGCTTCAAAATACACTGTTAGTCCATAGAACGAAACATAGAAGCTGATCTGAAGCCACTGCAAAACAACAATAAGTCCATTTAGTTCAGCCTTCTCTATGCATACTTAACTATATTAGCTGGCTTCCTCCTTCTCCTCCTGAAAGCAAAGGTAAAGAGCGTGACTCTGCAGGCTTTCTGCTGGTTGACACACTGAGGCTGTATTACCTGACAGAGAAAGAGAGGTAAACACAAGCCGGCTAGTTCACTTAGTCACTTTTGTTCCTGATAGCACTCAGATAGCTATCTTATCCAAATGGATGTTGTCCCAGCAACCATTTTCCCGCTTCTGCTGAAAGCAAACAGCCCAGCCTTTGAAAACACAGACATCCATATGTAATGTCTGTAAGGCAGGGAGGAGGAGGAAGACGACGAAGAGGAAAAATTGGCGCTTTCCCTCTTTTTCAGCGGTGGGTAGATTGCCCTTCACAGTCTAATGAGTTCTGAAGGAGTTGAGCATAAAATGGAGGGAGAGACATTCACAGGCCAGCAGGCTGACTCATAAATAACACACCTGAGAGCAGACGAGGGAGGAGGAGAGATGGAAAGGGGGTGGTGGTGGTGGGATAGGGAACCTTTTAAAAGCAGTGAGATATATACACCAACACACACAAAAGCAGAGTGCACAAAGAGAGAGAGAGAGAGAGAGAGAGAGGAAGAAAAACACGCTTAAAAAGAGAAAAATGTGAACAAATACACACAAATACAAGAAGTACCTGAAGTGTGACAGAACATAACATGCAGTATCTCCTCTTACTGTTGTTACGGCACACATGACGTTCATAGCATGCATTTGGGATCAGGTGTCCGTCCACCTGAGGAATGTGAATCCGATACTCGCTCTGCAATTAGCTCGAGTTTGGTCCTCGCTAACTCCCGAGGGAAATATCACTTTCTTTGTCGTTTGGTGCAATGACAGTAAACGACTGGACAGCGTAGGCGCAGCGTCACTCGTAAATTTTGCAAAGTGCAAAAAATCAGTGGAGCTGAAGCGGGCTGAATGAAGCCTGGTTGCTCAAACAAGCCACCTGTAACGACACCCACCTGTCAATCAAAGCGTCCACGCTCTTAATCCTGCATAACTTTAAACCTTAATATAATCTGAACAGGTGAGTTGTATAAAAATTCACCCTCAGTACAGTTGTCATGAACGTCGAAATTAGCTATAGAGACCAAAACTGTTTTTTGTACCAGGCTGTAAACATGTTTATTTCTGCTGTGAAGTTGGACATTTTAACATGGGGACTTATGGAGACTGACTCACTTCTGGAGCCAACCTCAAGTGGACGACAAGAGGAACTGCAGGAGATTTTGCACTGAAAAATCTGTGCTAAAATAAACTTTAAAAAGTTCCTTTGAGCTGCAGAAGTTGGTTGAAATATTAAAATTTTCATGCATTTGCACAGAAACAAGCTGTTTTTAATATTTATTTCATATGTTCATAGATTTTGAGACACAGTGGTCTCACTGTGGATTGATATTCAGACAGATGTAACAACCTGAATGAAGACATGATGATGATTTACATGGATGCAAATAGAAAAACAAACACGCTGTGTGCATACAGAGCAAACAGAATGAGAGGATGGTGGATGGTATTTCCATAAGTACTTTGTCTACATGGATAGGCACAAAGGCATGTCCTTATGCATGAACACAGAGGGGGGTGAGACGGAGGCAGAGCATGGAAATGGCATATGCTGGGTAGTTTACATATAGCCAGAAGGACTGCGAGTCAGTGAGGCAGAGAGCAGCAGACAGCATGACATGACACTGCGAACGCTCGGCTCGGCTCGGAGACAGACAGAAAGAAAGTAGAAACTAGTTTTATTTTAAATTGAAACAGCTTTTTTTTGTCTGCTATAAATTCATATCTGCTCTGTGAATCACTCGCCCTGCTCTCTCTTTCAGAGACACACAAATGTCCGTGACCTTCGACCCCCTCAGGCGGCGCTGCATTAAAGCTGACATGATCTTAAACACAGCTCATTGTGTCATTTGTGTCATGTCGTTAAGACAAACGACGTTAAACATGTAAACGAACCTGACAGCGTCACTTCAGCTGTTCTGGATACATAAGACGCCGCCCGCCTCTCCAACTGGCTCAGACAAAAAAGTGCATTTCTGATACCTCTGAGACTTTTTTTATTTATTTTAATGACTACTGAATATAATCCAGGCAGCAGCGACTTCAAATGAAAATAGTGAATCATCATGGGGCTGTCATCTCATCTGTAACCGTCACTTCCTGTACACCAGGAGGAGTTTTGTTTTATTTGTGACAGACCTGCAGATGCACAAAATGTTAAAGCATTCATCATCGGCAATAAAGTCGAGTGATACCAGAAAAAAACAATATCTGAATGTTCTGTTGTTTTTTTTATTTCATTTCGTGTCATTTGAGAAAAGGCAAAAAGAATAAAGCTTGTGTTACCGTCCATCTGTGAGGTGGACAGACAGACCTGGGCGTGGTCTCACCTGTCTGATCACCTCACCACCTGTTCCTCATCAACCAATCAACCCCTGCAGTATTTAAGACCAGTTCAGCCTCACAGACTCAGACTACTTTTGTTGTAACAACGCTACAGCCATTGTGGGACGGCATTACCTCCTTTCCTTTCCTTTCCTATAGGATGGTCCTGTGTATCCTATCCTAAAGGAGATAATAAAGGAAGCATTGAAGCTCCTTTCCTTAACAGTAAGAGAATTCAAACAGCTCTTATCATGGCGGCTACGTTAATACTTCTGGGTCATTTCACTCAGTGAGGAACCTTCATCAGCAAAATTGACTATTCGGCCGCACTCTCTATCTCTGCTCAGGGTGGCCTCAGCGTGTCATCGAGCCACCCTCTAAGGACCGCCCACAAAATCCTGGACTGAAAACTGGTGAAAAACTGTTTGAACCTCTAACTCCACATCGTTCCACAAGTCTTTTCACGTGTTTTCAGCAACTATTTTCCAACATATTTAATGTGTTTGGAAAGAAATCTCAGAAAGGAGCGAGCACGCTCGCTTCCTGGCTCTTGAAAGGGAGTTTGGCTGTCTGGCTGTTTATCTATGTTAACACTTAAAGAACAGTACAGTGACGACACAACTGAGACGGACCAAAAATACTTTTTCTCATGCAGATTATCAGCTGATGTCTCAGCTCCCTGCAACAGGAAAGAAAAAAATCAACGTGTGAAAAACCTGAGAAGGTCACGTCAGTTAAATCCAGTCTGAACTTTGGAGTTTTCATTCAGTTTTTTAAGCCGTCTCATGACGATGCTGCGAATATACGAAACGTTGTGTTAAACTCGTCAGGAAAGCGGCAGCTGTTCTGCTGCTCTCTTACAGGTGTTACCTTCTCCACATCAAACGACTCTCTGAATATATTCTGCTTAACTAAACGAGCGTTCTACAGATCAAATAAGACAAGACTCCATATTTTCTGTCTGTTGTGACAAACAGGAGGCACCCAGATGTAATCAGCCGTGACAGGAATTCATTTAGATATTTTCATCTCAACAATCAGCCAGTCGATTAAATATGAAACTATGAGCAGAATACATAAACCGTCCTCTTGTGTATGCATCTTATTATTAATTATTATGTGTTTTCATGCATTAAAAGCCATAACATCTTGTGTTAACATCTGGATATTCTATGCATGTATTTCTTGAACAGAACGGCTCAATGAACGCAAACTGAACGTCGGTGTGAACTGACAATAAAGTTGAGAAACTCACACAACAAAAGCACAAAAGTTAAAACACGGTTCAGACGACAGACTCCAAATTATCTAATTATTCATCACATAAAGACCTCGTTTTCTAAATTACCACACACATTACCGCTGATAGCTGGCTGCTGTTAGTAGAGGATGTGCATATATCAGCTCTTATTATAAGTAGAGGGTGTTTTTGTTGGTAATAGTGTCAGTGCACCTAAATAAATGAAGCAAAATGTCCACCAGCCCTCATAATCATCCTTTCTCTCTTCCATCCCCTCGAGTCAAAGAAAGCAGTTAATGACGTCTCCGGCTCCTCTTCGTCTTTCTCGTTTTCTCGCGGTCACACAAAAGGCCAGATGAAAAAAGAGAATCTGCACTCGAGTACGTTTCTTTTCAAAAGGGCTGAATGACATGAAATAAGGCCTGAACTGAGCGGAAAAGGTCGAAACAACTCGAACAGAAAAAGGAAGAGACTTCCACAGGGTGGATAGAAGCTCTGTATCTTTTCACAGACAGAGGAGCACGGCAACATTATCTTATTCTATGTTGCACTGACGGCTGTGTGACACTTATTGTCACTTTGCACTGCTCTGTTAAATGCTGTGGTCTCCATTCAGTGTCTGCAGCAGGGGGAGTCAATTCTGATTTCAGGAGGTCCAGATAGAGAAAAATGCTCACGTTCAGGTTCTGCAGCACTGTCATGTTTAGGTTGCATTATAATTTAGTTATTCATTACAATTATTTTAATGAAGTTTTATAACCAGGTTCAGGAACAAGGTCCAAGCCTTGAACTCATCCCATTTCCATTTCACATGTACTTAAACACGCAAGTCTCAATTCCCAGGTTCCATCCAGTCTTCCCGATACCGGTCAACCTCCATCCACCAACCACCCTGTTCTCTCCTCCCTCTGACCTTCATCCCCTTCATCCCTACATCCCCTCGACACCTCCGACCCTCCATCCCTCATCCCTTCTTCTCTCCCACAGGACATCATCTCGGCGCATTCTTTTCCATCACTTGCAATAAACCCTAAATCTATAAACTTAAATCTATATTGGCGTGGTCCTTGTTAGTGAATATATATATTGAAGCAGCATTGTAATTGTATCAACATTTGACCTCTTTCCTCTCTCTTGTCTCCTCACTCCTTTATATTTTTCTCTCTTGTCACTGTCACTGCCGCTCTATTCAAGTGAAGGCCCGCCCCACCCTGCCTGTGATTGGCTGACATTCTTGCCCTCCTCACCTTGACCGATCTCAGTCCTCCTCATGCCTAAACCCAACCGACTCCAACCCACGAAGGCAACGAGTACCGGCCAGTCAGAGACAGGCAGGATGTCAGTGCACTGTCAGAAAAAAGAGTCGCCGGTCAAAATGTAATCTCTACCAAAACTGAATAAAACTCAATGATGTGTCGTTTCCAGCTCTGGGTCCTGACAGGATAGAGAACTTTAACATGTTTACTGTAGTACAGGTTCATTTAAATGCACGCTTACTGTGTGTTTACTGTGTCTCATGCTGCTACTGGATGCTTGAATTTCCCTCGGGGATCAATGAAGTATCTGTCTATCATTTTGTTGAATTGTGTGCGATGCTTTGACACGTTTGTGTCCTCCAGTTTTCAAGATATTTTTTTGGTATTTTCAGCTTCATTTTGAGAGAGAGCGGCAGAGGACACAGGCTGGAATCACTGCAGTAAGGACTTCAGCCTTGATACGCGGGGTGAACACTCTACAAAGACGTCCTGTCCTCTAGGTTTAGTAGAGTTGGTGTTTTCAGAGACAGAAAAATGACAGTTTCGGGGACACGTTTGCACACTACAGTATTTTTGAATCATCAAAAGTGTGTAGGAAGCATAAAATACTTTAAATTGACTCTCAAATGCACACGTCTACATCTTAGGTACTCCTGTCTATGCTACAGATGCTAAAGATGATTAATCACCAGCATGTGCAACCCAAGAAGCAGCCGAACTGACCAACTGGTGGAGTCAACTGCTTTTACTTAACCAGTGGCTTTAAATGGGAAAAGGTTAAGGCATGGTGGTGGAAGTAGGTCAGGCAGACTGACAGGTAGGAGTGTGTGTGTGTGTGTGTGTGTGTGAGTGTGTGTGTGCGGAGGACAGGGATGACAGGACATGCTGACCGACCAGCTGACTGAAAAAAGAAGGAGGGGGGAAAGAGGAAAGATCGGGGATGGCGAGGGGTGGAAGGGTTGCAAGATTTGCTGTAAGTGGGTCATGTAACGAGGTGGATTGACAGGAGGCGGCGGGGGTGACGGGGGGAGAGAGGGAGGGAGGCGAAGTATGAGAGATCAGGAGGGGAGGTGAAGTGACAGGCCAAAAGGAAGGAGAGGGGGAGAGGCTGATAGAAAAGGACTCGAGGGGTGAACGCAGTAAAGAAAGGAGAGGAGATGGAAAGGTGACAAGAGGGTGGATGAGGGTGAGGGAGGGAGGAAATGACAGAAAGGGGCTACAGGGGGTGTAGCTGGAAGAGGGAGGGAGACTAAGGGGAAGGAGACGGAGAGAAAGAGTAGCAGGTGGGAGGATTACAGGAGGTCAGAATGAAAGGTCACGGGAAAAGGTCGAGCGGAGGAGGAGGAGGAGGGAGAGTAACTGTAAGCAATGACACGGAGAGTGATGGAGGCGAGGCAGAAGAGCGATGCTCCAGCTCCAGCTGCGACACCGTTCACCTCCTGTGATCTCTGTTTCTCCCACAGCTGCCAGGTATGTTTGTGTGTGTGAAATGTGTGTGTGTCCGGGAGCATCCGAGAGGGAGGAGGGCCTCCCAGGATGCTTGCCCTATCGTAGCACTGGTGGTGGTGTTCAGGCGGTGTGTAGAGCTCGGAGGCCTCTCCCAGAGTGATGGGCCTCCAAAGCAACCTTTCCACCGGGCCGCCTGTCAGTCAGCGTTATCTCATCCAACCGACGCCGAGAGGAAGACTCACAGAAAGGAGGGAGCTCCTTCTAACGGTGTTTTTTCAGCATCTACGGATTATTCGGTCTCACATGGGTACAAAACAATAGAGAGATTTGGCTGAGATATGCATGGGAGTTGGCACAGTTGGCATTTAACCAGTGCTGGCATAAGGCGTACAGTCTTACCCGAGCATGAGCCAGATGTAGCAGCAATGGCTCTGTCTGTCTGAGTGAAGATTAAGATGTTGGCCAGGTAATGAGCAGGTGTGAGTTTCTTATTTTAGCATCTTCAGTATTTGCCGACTCTCGATCTCCACAGAGCAGCTCGAGTTGACAGGAAGTCAGACGCAGAAACGGCAGAGAGAATTCGGTCGATTTTCAAAATAAAAGACCCTGTGCAAACTTCAAACAATTTATCTACACAGCATATTCACATATTTAGAAGCACATAAACCAGGAAAATGTCCAAATCTGAGCAAGTTAACAAAGTCTGGACGGCTTCTGAAACGCTCCTGATGGGGTTTGAAGTCGCGTGGAGAACGGATCAAAACAGCATCGCGGCCCGTGACGTGCCTGGTGGGGATTCGCTGTTAGAGGAAAGGTCAGGTCTTCCTCAGGGCACCATAAATATGTGTACGAGTTTAAAATCTGATCTGATGGATGTTGAGATATTTCAGTTTGGAACAAAGTGATGGACCAACCGACCGAACAACAGTGCATCAATCTCAATATTTAAAGGTCCGGTGTGTAGGATTCTTCACCCTCTTCTTCAAAGCATGTAAGAAAAGAAAGTTTAGTTTGTCTGCTCTGGGCTACTGTAGCAAAAATGGCGGTTCAACATGGCAGACTCCATGGAAGAGGACCCGCTCTCACTGTAGATATAAAGAGCTCACTATAAGACAACAAAAACACAAAGATTCTTATTTTCAGGTGATTATACACTAACGAAAACATACTAATGAATATTATTTCCATCCCTGCCACTACATACTGGACCTTTAAAATATTCCAACAACAATTTGGGAAACATCTAGACGGGATTTGGAATAATACTGTCGCTGCAGCTGATTTATTCACATTTTATTCATAATCAGAAGCAGCAGTTTTTTGTTTTTTTGTATTATTTTTCACCTTTGTGTCTCTGCCCACCCCTCAGTTTTCCTGCCTTGTGTTTGTTGATCGTCAGTGTCCGTCGTGTTCTACTCTCCAGCGTTTCTTCCTCGTGTGTTTATGCTTACCGGTTCTGTATCTTGTCTGTTTTTCGACCCTGCCTTTGCCTTTGCCCTTTTGGATCGTTTGCCTGGTTCACCGGGATTCCCGTGTACCGAACCTTGCCTCCAATTAAAGGCTGTTTTCCTCTTGTACCTGCGTCCCGAGTGCTGCAGTTGAGCACTGTCTCCGTGCTCAGTAACACTTTGTCTGCGATACTTTTATTATTTATTTTTTATCCTCCTTTTTAAAATTAGAAAAATACATGCTTGTCTATGTAAATTTCATGATTATCTACATTAATTATCACCGGAGTGATCAGACTCATCTTCTTCCTTCAGTCTTGTTTATTGTTATGATTTCTGATCTGATTTTTATTGCTTACATACACATAAATCAACTCTTGATGCAGTTCATCTTTTGCTTTTTTAACTTTTCTAGACGATTCATGCTAAATCATACAAACGTGCAGCTATCTCGGCTGCTGTTTGTTAGCAGTTGGCAGTATTTAACACACTGATCTGATCTTTATTCCTCTCCTCCTCCTCCTCTGGCTCTCCTCAACTTTACTCCTCCCTCATGCTTTGTTTCTTTTGCTTTGTCTCTGCATGAAGTGTGTGTGGGTGTGTTTAGATAGCCTCCATGAGGATTTATGTATTCATGCTCGACACATGCGTTCGAGGTGTATGTAAAGTATTTATGCACGTGTATAAAATATGTACATGTACATTAATTTGTGTGTTTGTATGTCTGCATGTGCTGCAGGTGCAGACGGTGCGAGTGTTTTTTTTTGTGTGTGTGACCTATTATATCCACAGCTGTCTCTTGGAGAGCAGAGAGCTGACTGCTGCATACAAATGATGTCAAAGGGCACACAACATGCCAAGCAATGTTGATTAAAGCCGACGTTACAAAGATAAGCTTGATTAATTCTGCCACTTACCCACAGGTTGACAGCCGAACAAATACTGCCGGTTCATTATGAAACGCTGCCAAGAGGGAGAAGTCTCCACCGCTGATCCATGTTTGATTAATTCTGCCCAGAAAAACGGATTCCTGATTTGTTTTTGCTGCTGTAGATTCCTGATAAAACAACCTTTATAAAGCGTCGCATTCATCATATTAACTTCAACTTTGGACATGACCAGTGAGAGAGAAATACTACACCATGTAGCTCCTTAATAAGCCTGAGCAGACCTAATAAAAACAAGTGCACTGGTAGCAGAGCTCCTTCCATAAATCTCTTCTCTTTTTTTTAATGAAATGGACTTAAAATCACCGCCAACACGTCACCACAAAGTTCTGCTTGGAAATAACTTGTAGTTCATAATGACACAGTAACAGCTTAAGTCTAAAGAATGACACCAGCGTGCAGAAAGCCGTGATGCACGAGTACAACCACTTCCGCTAAAAGTAAAAGTACTGATTCAACTTCTTTACTCAAGTAAAAGTGAAAAAGTACAGGCTCTGTACTCAAAGTATAAAAGTAAGAAGTACTCCTTCATATTCTGGAGGATATTACTAGAATTACTGAAAGTGCAGACAGTTTGAGTCAAACATTTCATAGGCATTCAGAATTAACACACGCAGATGACTTTAGGAGTTGGTTCTTTGACTTTGTTTGGGTGATATCAACACTTTCTCAGCTCTTGACTATCGTAGCCACCAGAATGGATGACTGAAATCCTGAAAATAAGACTTATGTTCTAATAAACTGGATCTTTTCTTTAATAACCTCGAACAGAACTCATAAAAAAGGCTTGAAGTGCCACAGGCAGCGCGGGCCCTCAGGTAAACAGTTAATCAAATAGTTCTTTTCACACACAGGGTGTGTTATCTGAAAAGGATTCAAACTCACAACCTGAGCACAGCGTGCTCCGTAACCTGAAGAGCGCTGGTGTAGATTTTTAATAAAACAGCGTTGCAGCACCACAGATACCAGAATCCCACTCGGAGGACTCGAACCCACAGCGCATGTTGCACCCTAACCCGCTGAGCCCCTGCGTTCATCACCGTCACGTCCTGGAATATAAATAAAAGCATCCTCGCAGCGCTGCAGGAAGCACAGGGCCCAAAGGTGCAACACCCTACTCCGAGGACTCGAACCCGTGGCCAGATGCACGGGGTGAACCTTAACCCGCTGAGCCACCGCGCTCCTCCACAGCCAAATGTGGGCTTTTTTTTTTTTTAATAAAGCAGCCTTATAGCACCACAGGTACCAGAGGCCCTCAGGTAAACAGCTAATGAAATCCCTCTCTCCCTCTCGGACTAAATCATCCAAATAGCAACCGGCACCTCGGGCGCAGAGGCAGACGGATGGCAAAGAACCAGAGAGAGCAGGGTGGAGAGAGAGACGTGGACTGAAAAGAGAAGAGGGGTGGATGAGGTGAGGGCGACGGAGGTGGGTGGTTTGTGGGAGCGGGAGAGAGAAATCGAAGGATAAGGTAGAGAAACTACGGGGCACCGTGGAACAGTAACGTTACGTCGTATACGTTAAACGTTAAAGTGCCATAAATCACTGTGTTAACAACGCCGGAGCTCGAGACAGCAGCAGGCGTCGGACTGCCGTTATGAAGCGAACCTGAAATAAATGTTCTTCCATCTGATGTTGTAACCACGTCTTGAGTCACTTAGTTTGCACACGGCTGATATAAAAAAAAAAGAAAAGGAAATGTCACTTCATATCAGTCATTACTGCAGCTCCACGGTGAAACTCATTTTTCAGTTCAGTCAATATTTTTTTAAATCGCTCGTCTTCAGAGTTCCACACGACTCAAAAACTGATTTTATTTTTTATTCATGAAGAGAAATATCTCAACAACTATTGGACGGAGGATGAATCCTGATGACTCGTGAGACTCTGTTGCTGACAGTGTTTGGTTAAATATCAGTGCAGTTATGTCCTTATGTCTATCTATATATATTAAACAGGTTGTGTCCAGGGTGTGGTTGGTCTGCAGAGGTGTTTCCAGACTCCTGACCAGGTATAGATCCTGGATGGAGGGTTATGTTTTCTCTGCAGTCCTGACTGTCCATTGTTGGAGTCTGCTCTCGTCCTGTTCGGTGGCCGATCCAAACCAAACAGTGATGGATGAGCAGAGAACAGACTGAACCGTGGCAGCAGCTCCTCAGGCAGGTTGAGCTTAGGGTGACTGTGTTGGTCCTCCCACTTCAGGCCAGGTGTGGATCGGTTGAAGGTCTCCACAGCAGACACGGTGTGGTGGGTTATGGTGATGGGCGGCAGGGTGGGTCACACCTCTCTCCTGCAGGCTGATGCACCACGCTCGCCTGCAAACGTATTCTCTTCTCAGGTACAGCTGACCTTTGATGCAAATAGTTCATTTTACTGGATAACTGTTTTAAAAGAGCACCAGGAACAATTTGTTCATCTGACATTAACTGAAGCGACACGCTTTATTACAAAATATTGTTCTACGGTTTGTTTCCCGAGCTCCCACATGTTCGCCGTCACCTCCCCTGCTCACAGTTATTAAATTCACAAAGGCACTTCAGGTTTTTTGGTCCCATTTGTTTGTTTGTTAAATTTCAGAAACTTGTTAACAGATTTCAATTAAGTCTGCTGCAAAAACTCGGGCCACTTGCCAAAGAATAAGTGATTAGTTTTTGGTGTTGATCCAGGATTGAGAGAGAACAATGGCGCTTTCTTAATGAGAAAAACATTCGTCTTAAGCTCGTAGAAATCATAAATCACACCACTGAGAGAGCTGAGTTTGACAGGAGAGAATATTTACTTATTTTACAATCATATCAGAAATCACAACAGTATTTAATCACCCAAGAATTAGTCCAGTTTGAGGTCTTTTCTCTCCCAGGCAGCCAGAAACAGCATCACATTAATATTCGTCTCCTTCAGGGGCTCCGTGCAAATTCAGGCATTAAATGCTCAACAATATATCACTGTTTGACTTAATCAACAGAAATGTGCTCCAGTCTGAGCTCACTGGTTGTTGGATTAACTTTTTTATTCTCCGCCCTTCAGAGGAAGCAGCAGGAGGCCGAGCTCTGAGCTTCATGCCGATATCTGTCCAGACTGAAGGTCGGTTTGTTCAAGCCAACTCGAGTGAAGTCAGTCCGGACTCACCGTCCATTTCCTGCAGACGTACACTGCACAGTGCATTTATAGTACTTAACCGCCTTCAGACAGAGTGTGCGTCGGATCATCGGACGCCGTCTCAAACCATTTTCCTAAACAATCTGAAAGAATGAGATCGCGGATACAAGCAGCCGGAATAAGTCTCCTCCAAAAGGTGGCCGGGCTCGGCCTTAGAGGCAGGGTGAGGAGCTCGGACATGCTTGGAGGGAGCTCTTCAAGCTGATCAGGATGCCTTCTGGGCTCCTTCCTTTGGAGGTGTTCCAGGTCCACATCCGACCGGGAGGAGACACCGGTGCAGACCCAGAACCCGCTGGAGGGACTGCACAGTCCATCTGGCCCTGGGAACGCCTCGGGATCCCGCAGGAGGAGCTGGAGTCTGTTGCTGGAGGAGAAGGACGTCTGGAGCTGCTCTACCTCGACCTGCTGCCACCGCGAGCCGACCCCGGATAGATGGAAGGACACCTGGAGTGCTTTTTTTGAAACTGGTGCACCGTAACCCCCCAATTGTCTCACCTGTGACAGCTTTTTGCTCCACAGACAAACTAAAACTTTGAATCCAAACCCAGACGTGACGTTTTAAGGCCCAAGTGAGACAATGACTTTACCACAAACACTTGGTGGTCAGTGAAGTGACGAACACATTCGTCCTCAGTCTTAACTTTGGCCACACGTTTGACTAAAACCTTTGATAATGTGAGTGCTGCTTGTGTCTGATAAAAAAGGTAAAAAGGTTCCCAAACGACTTCAGTTTGGCATCAGTAGTTTTAAAACTCAGCAACTAAACGAGAAGTGTAACCTTTTTTCTCCGACACCCAGAGCAATTTATGGGAAAAAAATAGTCCCACTCCTGCCATGTAGGGACCATTTATTGGCCCGCAATCCATTTTGTTTACTGACCCGTGGTATAAGAACCCTTTTAGCAGAGAATAGAAGAATCAGACAGGACCTTGGAGTGTGCGAGCACAACTATTGGCCGCAAACCAGGACTGAAGGCTTCACTTGATGTCACTTTAATCTACACTTCTTTTTTATCCCTCGTCTGCTTTGTTCATCAGACGAGCCGCGCTCTTCAAAGCCGACCGGGCCCGAGCAAACTTTATCCATTTGACTTTTACATGCGGACGTGCAGACTGATAACATCTGCAAGTGTAAATCCAGCAACGGAAAGAAAGGACGGGGAGGAACTCAAGTGGCGCTGTGGGCAGGATGCAGACAGAAAATTGTCTTGAAGATGAAACACATTAAAGAATGTTGACGTTTCATTATTCAGGATATATAAAAACATGTAAAAGTCGGGGACGCTTGCATGAATCATTCATGAGGGACGACTTGTTTGCTTGTTTCTACGGATTGTTGCATTTTATTCAATCATCTCAGTAGTTCAAATGTCCACTTACTAGCTTTTTTTGGAGCTTTCACCATACGTCATGTTCTTCTTCAGGCGTCACATGATAACAGCATGATTGTGTGATTGTGACCACTGCCGTGGTTAAAGGATGATTGTTGGTGGTGGATGCAGAAGTGCCAAAAACTGCAGTTCCTCTTGTCGTCCACTTGAGGCTGGCTCCAGAAGTGAGTCAGTCTCCATAAGTCCCCATGTTAAAATGTCCAACTTCACAGCAGAAATAAACATGTTTACAGCCTGGTACAAAAAACAGTTTTGGTCTCTATAGCTAATTTCCCCGTTCATGACAACTGTACTGAGGGTGAATTTATATACAACTCACCTGTTCAGATTATATTAAGGCTTAAAGTTATGCAGGATTAAGAGTGTGGACGCTTTGATTGACAGGTGGGTGCCGTTACAGATGGTTTGTTTGAGCAACCAGGCTTCATTCAGCTCGCCACAGCTCCACCGACGATCCACAACCTTGCCCACTTTTAGATTGGTGGCGACTTTGCAATACATATAAATGTAATAATGATTTTAATTAAAAGAAAATACAGATTTCAGCTTTGAGCGTGTGTCAAAAGAAGCCTAGTTTATAAATGAGGCACATACTCAACACGAGGTAACCTTGCAGCTGGTTACGCCACTGAAATAAGAAACCTTGTTTCCTGTGTTTGACTGAGGATCCAGATCTGCTGGAGGGAGTTTCAAAAGCCTCTTGTCCTCTCTCACACACAAATTTGATATGATCAAGTGAAAGGGCGCTCATTGTTTGGCTGCACACGATTTAAAGAGGTTTACCTTGAAACTCTCTGCACACTGCATCCTTCAGACCAAAGCTGGTTTGAAGGATGTGACACAGGAAAGATGCATGCTACAAAAGCAGCTTAGATTTGTGATTATATGCATATTGCATGGTCAAACAAACTCAACATGTCGCCTCTCTAAACTATATTTATTCCAGTTTCTGGTGTGTTCTGTTTACATGCTGCATCCAGTCATAAGACATGCAGCTCTTGACCTCACTCACAGTGTGTGGTTCGTTCCTCCTTCAGTCTCTTTGTTGAACAGACTGAAAACAAAAGTGGAAATCTGCAGAGAGGAAAGCAAATATTGATTCACTTAAAGAAACACTGTGTCACTTACAGATTCTAACTCCTGTTGATGCTACACTGACCTGAAATCAGGTGAATGGTGTCTCTGTCACCATTAAAATGTCAGTAAACTGCTGCCAACTGTAGCTGCTGTTAGCTAATGATAGGTCAGTTTGTTAGCTGCTGTTAGCTAATGTTAGCTCACCTTGTTTGCTGCTGTTCGCTAATGATAGGTCAGTTTGTTAGCTGCTGTTAGCTAATGTTAGCTCACCTTGTTTGCTGCTGTTAGCTAATGTTAGCCCAGTTTGGTGCCTGCCGTTAGCTCAGTTTGTTAGCTGCTGTTAGCTCAGTTTGGTAGCTGCTGTTAGCTAATGTTAGCCCAGTTTGGTAGCTGCTTTTAGCTCAGTTTGTTAACTGCTGTTAGCTAATGTTAGCTCAAATGTCCACTTACTAGCTTACAGCTCGGAGCACCGGGGGAGTGTTAGTGTTTGTACTGTGATTTTGACCAACAGGAAGAAGAAGAGGTTTACAGGGTGATGGAGGAATGTTGACGGGGAGCAAAGCCAGTGTCGTGCCAGAACAGGAGCTAGTCAAGCGAGCTCAGCAGCCTCTATGGACATAACGACAGAGGAGAAGAGAGCAAAGATTGGTTGGGGAAGGCCAGGCAACTGCAGAGCAGATGAGGGAAGTGTCAGTGGTGTAATCAGTTAACGGGGAAAAGGAGGCAAAGTCTGAGGGCATCAGGTGGCTGAAGAGAAGGGGCAGACTGTGACAGTATGTTACCTGCCCAGCACCAAACAGCGGACAGATCAGCTGCCAGAGAGAGACAGATTTCTCTCAGCAGATAGTGGGGATTAAAACCGACCCAAAAAGAGAGACTAACATTCAGAAACACGACTCCGAATGAATGATAATGTCGCTATTTGTCTGTCGGATGTGTAAACGGGCGACTGTTTGCGAACACATTAACTTTAAAAGGTCAAAATATGTCAGGCTGTGTGTGTCTGCCGGCTTGTTGTGGAGCTCCTCTGCAGCCTGGTGACCAAAGAATCCAATCAATCCATAGAATAAAGAAAGCTTCTGGAGAATAGCAGCGTGTGCCACTTCATTACCATCAAATATGACATGCAATATGACGATTCAGCAGAGTGATAAAGTAATTATCTCTGATCATTGCAGCATGTTGTGGGATAAAACAGACCATCTTGTAACCGAGCCGAAAGACGCCTCGGCTAACGTACGGATCTCAAGGTTTGGACAACGCCACCATGCGACCTTCACCCAAAGATTTACGTTACTGAATGGAGTCGTTTCAGAGATGTTCCACCAAATTCAGATCAGAGATGTGCCGTTTATATAAATAAATAATTTATTAATAACAAAGTTAAAACAGGACGAGTCATAAAACGACCTAAATTAACCAAAAATCCTTCTTAAAATAACGTTTTAAAAGAAAACTGACATGACATAAGTGTTAAATATATTTAAATAAAAGAGGTTCCAACTCACAGGTGATTAAAAACAACATGCATTAAAATAAAACCAGTAAATTAAACATGCAACAATACAAACACATTATACCAAACATACGATCAAATTCAACCAAATAAACGATAATAATCAATAAAACGGCCTTTAAAGGTCATTTAAAACCCGGGCAAAGCAGCAGTGTGCACGTGCATAAAACCAGCCGTGTGAAGAGTTACCTTGGCTGTAGCGAGCGGACGATCACGCCGGTGGTACCAAGTCCACGTACGAGCACAGTCCAGGGGCGGCCTGTAATATGCAAACCACTGAACCGGCAGCCGTAACCCGGAAGCTGAAAGGTAAGAGAAGGATATAGCTTTGTAACAGGTGTAACAGTTCGGTTGGTTACGGATTCTGTTATTGGTTGGGATGAAAGCAGGTGTACACCTGAGTCTGCAAGGATGGAAACAAGTGATATCGAGGACGTAACAGCAAGGAAAACCTCCTTTCTGTAGAGAGCAGAGAGACAGTGCAGCTCTACATGATTTGACAAATATCCCGTGATGGTAAAAGTGAGCACAGAGCTGGGTTTGTTCTTTTCCAGGAGAAAGCTCCATCGCCATCCCAGGAAAACTACGCCTGGAGCGCCAAAATGCAGAAAAAGCCCGCGTAAGCTGCTGCTGCCCTGCAGCGCCGCTCTCCAAACGCCAGCTAGCAAACATACCACCTGTTTTAAATTTTGACATCCACCGCCAAGCAGAGCGCTGCTGTTCCTCCTCCTCCACCCGCCCCAGCAACCCGCTCCAACCGAAGCCTTTATCCACAGGAAACCACGAGCTTAGCAGGAAAAGACTTGACCACCAAGGACGAGCGCTCAGGCCCGCACACACAGATCCTTCCTCCTCTGCTTGTGCACAGATGGTTGCTTTAAGAAATTATCCACGTCACCTGGGCAGGTGGAGTCCGGCTATGTTGTATAAATACTACAACAGAACTTACTGCATCGTCTCTACTTTCATCTCCTCCCTCCTTTGCCTCCTTCCCTTCCTCCTCTTCTCTCAGCAGGATGACTATTGGCAAATTGAGCGAGGCAGGATTGATTGTGATTGAACGTCTATTACTGCCAGTGCTGCTCATTCAAGCCGGCGCTGTAGGTGAGGAGGAGAAAAAAGAGGGATGGAGGCGAGAAATGAAGTGGAGATAGAGATGATGGAGCGAGAATCTGCTCACACTTCCTGAAGTGTGCAGATATTATATGTAACACATATTTGTGCTCAAAACATAAAGGAACACTTTATTTCACCTCATTTGGAGATTTAAAAGACAGGAAGGGTGTTAAAAATCTTAATGTACTCGAGTAAATGTACTTGATTACATTCCACCACTGGATTTTGAGCGTATCTCACAGCCTGCATGAGCAGATCAAGTGAACTGTCGAGCTCAGTAATGAACAACGTGCACCAGAAGCTTCATGACCACTGAGCAACATCTGCTGAAGTGCCAGAAAAAAACTGCAGTTCCTCTTGTCGTCCACTTGAGGCTGGCTCCAGAAGTGAGTCAGTCTCCATAAGTCCCCATGTTAAAATGTCCAACTTCACAGCAGAAATAAAAATGTTTACAGCCTGGTACAAAAAACAGTTTTGGTCTCTATAGCTAATTCCCTGTTCATGACAACTGTACTGAGGGTGAATTTTTATACAACTCACCTGTTCAGATTATATTAAGGCTTAAAGTTATGCAGGATTAAGAGCATGGACACTTTGATTGACAGGTGGGTGTCGTTACAGGTGGTTTGTTTGAGCAACCAGGCTTCATTCAGCCCGCCTCAGCTCCACCTCTTCGTCACAGATACCCTGTCCATGTTTTATACAGTCTGTTTTTCACCTGTCAGATGAGTTAGAAAAATGATCTCATGTGTAATAAAAAGCTACACATAAACAAACAGACATATGTTGTCAGCAAACAGTGAAGATATTTAACTTCATCTTCCTCTGCAGCTCATAAGTCTGCTGGAGCCCTGAAGTGAATCTCAGGTAGAAATCATGTGATAATCGCTGCGTGTCACCTTCTGGCATCCACAGCTGATCGTGACAGATTCTCACGTCTGCTGCGATCGAGGAAACAACGCACAGGTTGTGGTGTCACCTGGCGCTATCAGGAGCTAAACGTTCACAGCACGGAGCGCTGCTGAGTAATGAGAGTGACCTCCCTACCACCAATGGATTCCCCTTTAAGATTAATGTGGATGCAAAATGCACCCAGAGCAATAAGAAAACAGGGAAACTAAATTGACTATTTGGAGCTCAGCGCTGATCCTTTGAGAGACAAAAAAGTTCTAGAAACTAAAGAAACAAGTCTGTAGAGAGAAATAAATGATTATTATTATGTTATTTGTTGGTCTGTATCTAATATGAATGCATAAATAAAGGTAAGCACTGCTAACCAGAGTGACCAGTAGACTCTCCGAGCTGGCTGCGTTACCTTTGGCAGTTCTGGGCGAGAAAAACTGGATCAGACAACAACCGTGGGCACAGCCTGAAGCTGGAGGACATGTTGGCAGCGTGCAGCAAGCGGCAAGAGGCAAAGCCGAGCGCACACAAAGCAGTGTGTCACCAAAAAACACATCAAATATTGTGAACAAAAAAAAAACCTCAACGGGATGATGGAGGAAGGACTGGAGACACGGGGTCACAGGGTGGTCTTCCTCTGAAGCAGGATGTAAACAAAAGAGTGATTGAATGAACATTGATGAGATCCATCCATTCTCTTCTGCTTATCCCGGGTCGGATCGCGGTGTTAGCAGCTTTAGCGGGACGCTCCAGATGTTCTTCTTCCCACCAACACATTGCGGCTCCTCCTGGAGGATCCTGAGGCGTTCCCAGGCTAGACGGGCTATGCAGTCCCTCCAGCGGGTTCTAGGTCTTCCCCGGGGTCTCCTCCCAGTCGGACGTGGACGCCTCCAAAGGGAGGCGCCCAGGAGGATCCTAATCAGATGTTGAACCACCTCAGCTGACTCCTTTCAACACGACTCCGAGCTCCCTCCCCCGGATGTCCGAGCTTCTGACCCTAATTTCGCACACAATCTCATTCTTTCGGTCTCTACCCAAAGCTCATGACCATCGGTGAGGGTTGGAACATAGACGGACTTGAAAATCAAGAGCTTCGTCTTCTGGCTCAGCTCCCTCTTCCCCCACCACGGTCCGGTACAACGTCCAGCAGTACTGCAGACGCCGCACCAAACCGCCGATCCGTCTCACGCTCCATTTTCCCGTCACTCGTGAACAACAAGAACCGCGAGATACTTGAACTCCCTCGCTCGGGGCAGCAACTCGCTCCCAACCCAGGAGGGAGCGCTCCACCATTTATTGTCACTGTATGTCAAGAAACAGAGAAACCTGCTGTACAAAGCAGAATAAACCTCTGGAGAACCATCTTACAACTAATCACAACAGAAACTGTTTGACATTTTGGAAAATAAGCTTTTGTCTCTTGCCAACAGTTAAATGAGCACATTCCTCTCTGTTCTTGTCTGTGCACGGAGCTGCAGACGGACATTGATTAGCGTAGCTCAGCATAAAAACTGTAACTCACCTTGAAACCACAGCGAGACAGAGAATAATCTCCCAAAATGTCAAACTATTCCATTAACAGTTTCCTCTCTGACTCAGTAGCTGGTATCTTGAAATGTTAATAACGAGATGGTTCATCTCGAGAGGTTTATCCTTGACTTTCGAAGTGAGTCTCTGAATATTCTAACAGTTTATGTCACAGCTGGAAATAATGGAACATTTTTTATCATTTCAGGACTTCCCTTTATGTGTTGACTTTGTTTGCAGATACAAAACACATTCCTACAAGAAGCTAATGTCATAAGTCTGATTTATAATTACATTAGATGTATCACGTAGGGTACATTCAGGGTTATGTGGTGTGTGGGGTTGAGGTTTGCTGCTGGATTTGTGTTGAATGTAACAACTGTCCGCTGACTAACCGTCTTTCTTGATGCCCGCACTCCCTCACTCTCATTCACTGTCCATGTCTCAAACCAAATTAAACTTCTTCGTTCACCGTGTTACGCAGCGTACGTTGCGAGCCAGACTCAGATTTAGGGGTTGCGCTGTTTGGTCCGTTTCTTCGGGTAGTCCAGTTCGTTTGGTGGTCAGGTGTGAAAGCTCATCCGAACTCTGGTACCGCCTGATAACGTGGGTCTCGGTCCGCTTTGCAAGTGAACCCTCAGAGATCAGAAAGCCGATCGATGAGCCGGGTTTCCTTCCTCCTGGTGCCCCCAAACCAGCAGCTGTTTTAACTGCGTGACGTTGTCCAGGCGGTTCGGCTGAAATAAACGAAGCCAGAACACGACAGGTTCGAGTATCAGAGTTCAGGCTGACTGTGGAGGTTTGACCGGTCTGACCTAATTGGGCCTACAGGTTCTGTATCTAGTTATTTTCTTATTATTGATTATCGGTGTGGTAGAAAACAGTGTGCAACATTTCCAATCAATACGGTAATATATAACATAATGTTACAGCGAAGTATGCTCATATTCATGTATTTATGAGGCAGTATACTGTATTTAAAATGTGCACTGATGTCAGTGTCTACGTCTCCATGAACAGATGTTTGTATCTTTTATTATACTGTTACCGATAAAGTTTGCTGCTCTTAATTGACTGTTTATCTGCAGCTTGTTCTGATGCATCGTTACCTCTCAGACAGAGAGACAGAGAGATAAACAAGGTGGAGAAAAGGTGGAGAAAATCAGAGAGAGGGATAGTGAGGATTGATGGAGGGTGGTGGAGGCAGAAAGAGAGAGGGAGATTGAAAGACAGAGAGAGAGAGAGATGGAAAAATAAAGGTATAGTGGAGGCAGTGAAGGCACGGCTGCACAGGTCTGCGGTTTGTTAAATAGCTTTTTGATGGAATTGGTAAAGCAGTGAAGCCTGTGACACTGTTAGCTGGCACACCACAGGGAGGGAGAGAGAGAGAGAGAGGAGAGGGAGAGAGGAGAGGTTAGGAAGAAAGAAAGAAAGAAAGAAAGAAAGAACAATGGATGCATGTTGAAGGTGTAAAAGGAGTAAAAAGGAGGAATCAGAGGGAGTGAAAGATTGAAATGTTGATTTGTTTTATTTTACTGTGGAGTCATTCTGCCCTCCAGAGGTGACGAGTGTTATAACAGCACTGAGTGTGTGTGTGTGTGTGTGTGTGTGTGTGTGTGTGTGTGTGTGTGTGTGTGCAAGCTGAATGCTATTCATTGTTTGTTGCACATTTCTTCCACATTTTATGGAGGTTTTATGCTGCATGTAAATGATTGTTTGCATGTGTGCAGTCTCCTCACTCTGATACTGACTCTGTTGGCGTCACATTGCACACTCAAAAAAATGAAATGTTGACTTTAATTAAATTGATTTTGTCAACAGGTTCCATGTAATTGTATTAAGTTATTTAAACTTAAACAAAAATGTTATGTTAGGGGTTCAATTACAACCTCCATCTGTTTCATGTGCAAACATGGACCTGCAGCTACAGAGATGTGCCTTTTTTCTTTTGTTGTATGACATCAGATGACCCAAGCACCAGGAGCGGGAAAAGATCGTACAAACCACGGGTACCGTCTGTTGTCACGGGGAATGTAAGATCTCTCCACAGTAAGATGGAGGAGCTAACACCGCTAACCAGGCTAACAGAGGGAGGATGGAGAGTGTAGCATCACAGAGACGAGGCTGAATGAACTCAGTGAGGACTCGCCGGGAACTCTGGAGACAGACAGGTGAAGACAGACAGGTGAAGCAGGGGGGAGAGAGACAGGGAACGACACACAGCAAGGGAGTCTGAACCGGGTCGCTGCAGGAAGTCAAGAGCAAGACCGGACAGTATAAAGCCTGCTTTGGTAGCTAATATTCATGAAGCGTCACCTCATGAAGCGTTTGCATTGAGGTTTTTACAAACCGCTCTGTGTTCTTTGGACTCTGTTTCGCAGATGAACTCTTTGTCGTTCAGGAAACCAGATTTATTCCAGAAGATTTGGCTGATGTGTCTTCACAGACAGTTAACTAAGGGACGAAGTTGTGGTCTTGAACTAAAATCCAGAGCCCTCTTTGTCTGAGACCAGACCAAGACCAATCTCGAGTACTACAAGATGTTTTTAGTTGCTGCAACCGTCCACTGCGGCACATTGCTTAACCCTAAGACAAAACATAAACTAACGTTAACACAGGAAAGTGATAAAAGTCGGTAAATGTCAGCCTGTTTCTAATTCTACAAGCGAGTGGATCTTTTATCTGAGCAGGTTTTAAGCCTTGTAAAGGAGCCTGAACGCAGCACTGCTCCCTGCTGCTGCTGCTGCTTACGCACCGCGATACACACACACACACACAAGTATTAAAAAATTCATACATACGTAAGCCTCGTGCGCTCTTTTCTGCTCCAAAGGGTAAACTTTGAATTCACCCTAAAATGCTGCTGACAAAATAACACATCGCAGCATCAAAGCGCTGTAAAGAAAGTCTATTTTTTCCCCCCGTTCCCCCAACTTCTGTGTTCCAGATCGATTTGTTTCTTTGAAGACGGATTGTGAGAAGAAAACAGAACGGCTCAATCCATCATTCTGTCTGCCTGAGGCCCTGTGCCATAAACAATACATTACTGGTGGTATCTGAAAGCGCCCGTAGGAGCCTGGCACAGTTCAAAGCTATAAGCACAAACAAACAGAATGGAACCACACAACTTATTTCAGATAATTCATACCGCTATGCCCGCCTCTGCGAGCGCTTCCTCTTGCTTCACAGCACTTGGGATCACGCCGGAGAAAGCGTTTAGCGCGTGCATTAATCTGACGCTCTTAACGCGGAACAAGAGGAGACTTAGTCAGAATCCATGATTCACCGTGCAGCCGGGGAAAAAAACAAGCCGCTGCGCCTCTGCTACGTCACAGGAGGGACGAGGGAAGCCTGCAGTACAAAAGCAGGACAGATGAAGGGTGGAGGATCACAGCTGCTCTGATGATGAGACAGGGAAACAGGAATGAGACTTACCGATGCTGCATGAGGATGTTCAGTCAGGATCAATATCCAAGTTGAAGCATCATTTTCAAAGTTACATTTATGTATGTGACTTGCAGCAGTACTCCAGGATGAGCCTGCACCTCCAAGTCTGAGGCTGGGAGTGAGTTGCTGCCCTGAGTTCAAGTATCTCAGGATCTTCTTCACGATGGAGCAGATTAGTGCAGCAATAACGCAGATGTTGTATCGAACCGTCGGATACAAGCGGCTGAAATAAGCTTCCTCCGCCGGGTGGCCGGGCTCAGCCTTAGACATATTTAGAGCTTGGACAAGCTCGGAGTAGAGCCGCTGCTCCTTCGCATTGAAAGGAGTCAGCTGAGGTGGTTCAGGCATTTGATTAGGATGCCTCCTGGGTACCTTTCTTTAGAGGAGTTGAAGACCCGTCCAACTGGGAGGAGAAACCTGAGGCAGACCCAGAACCCGCTGGAGGGACTACATAGCCCATCTGGCCTGGGAACGCCTCGGGATCCTCCAGGAGGAGCTGAGATGTGTTGCTTTGGAGAGGGACGTCTGGAACGTCCTGCTAAACCTGCTGCCACCACAAAAACCCATGAAAAGACTGTAAAACTGTACATTATCCTGCAGCTCTAGCACACATATATTTTTCTATATATCTTTCCTTGTAAAAAAAAAAAAAGCTGATCTGATCTCAGATTAAGACTGATCTAGAGTTAGAGTTGTCACATCTGTTGTGCAGTTTCATGGTAGACAGTTATTTAATCTGAAGATAGAATAACACCTGAGACGACCTGGTGTTGCTGTCATGATCAGCGGTATGAGAAGAACACTGATGATCCTTTAGTACAAAATATGTTTCAGTGTTTTTTCACCGATTATTTGTTAAAAAAAAAAACATTGCTGAAGGCAGAAATATTTCTGAAATGTTTTCTGCGCAAGAGAAGGATTCGGAATAGATTTCTCTGTTAGCATTTCTTCTTCCCTTGAGTTCATCGCTCCATGTTTCTTTGGTTTGAGTTATTATAACCTCGTGAACGGCTTTGCTCTCAGGAACAATTTAACAATGAACAAAGACAAAGATATAGCCTCGTTGTCTCCAGAAAAATGAACCACGCTGTCACCTTCCTCAATGAAAACAAAGGCGGTCCACAGGTTCATTAACCAGCATCAATCCTGCTCCTTTAGATGTAATGGTAAAGGTCCCTGAAGGTGGTGGTCCTCCTAGTCCCACAGGCAAAATGGCAACTGCTGTCACACTTAAACACTGATCCCTTGAGGACTCCCTGGCCTGGTTCGCTGGCACAGATCGAGGTCTGTTAGCTCCGGGTGATTTTAATGGGGTGTTAGCTGCATCAGAGACAGTTAGTGTGACGATGCCGGTGCTTGCCATTCCCCCGGATATGCAAACAAAAAAAGATGTCTGCTGCTCTGTCACCAAGACAAAAATAAAGAAAATACCCTGCATGCTTTCAAGGCCCTGAGCGGAGAAATCTGCTATTTGTTCCCGCCGCAGAAACACCCACGATGTGTTTACCTTCAGCTAACAGGCGGCTCGGCTTCCGGAGGCAGAAATAGTTTGCAGTTGCTGTTTGTTTTAACAAAGGCTTTCATCGGCAAAGTGCAGCAGCTGACAAGTTCAGACCGTCAATGAGGGAGACAAGAGAGGGCCTCTAGAAATCACAGCAGACACACACACACACACACACACACACTTTTTTCAGTCACTCGAAGAAACACACAAATGGCTCCACAGAAAGACAAGAACCACCCCAGGAAATGCCTGTCATCTCACACACACAGACACACACACACACACAAGCTGAGACTTTTAACTGTGTGTATCACTTCACAGCCTTTCTAACATTAATGTTACGTTAACGTGACATGATGATGATGAACAGATTTCTACAAGTAGCTTAAAAAACGTTTTCCTGCATGTTAGAAACTGAATCAGCTGATCAGCCACCGTCAGTAATCAATACACAACTATTAATCAAACCAATAACTAACATTCAGACAACCTTAATCACACTTAACAGTTAGCTAGTGTTTCTGTAGCGTTGACAGAACGTTCCAAAATAAACATTATCAGTTTGAACTCCCTTTAAGAAATATGACATTTGAACATTATGTCTTTATGGTTGTTGGTTGGTGGATGTGTGTGTGATTAAAGGAACGATATGTAGGTATGTGATAGGGTCAGTTTTTATGGACTTGTTTTATTGTGTCTTTTTTGTGGTTTTTTGAGTTTTTGCATGCAGAGTGGACTTTTTTTATTGACCCTGAACGCACCACACTAATTGGACAACTGGCATCAGGTGTGGTAGCACAGATGCTACAAAAGGAAGAAGGTTGGCACAAACAAAGGAGACGGAGGGGAGATGGAAGGAATCAGAGGTTTGTGTGGCCCCGAGGGCCGGGGTCGGGGCCGGGGTCAGGGTCAGGATCAGGGCCCGGTTGGGACCCGAGCCCAGTTGGGACCTGAGCCAGCACCAGAGAAACAGAGGAAACATGCTCAACTAAAATACGAGCTTCTTGACAGTCAGTATGTTTCTTCTTTTGTAATTTGTAATTTGAAGTCACACTCAGGTGTAGAAGCCAGTTCATGAAATAAAAACCATGTTGTGGAGGTTCAGCGTCTGAGCTTGAATTTGGTCTGCAGTACCAATTTTTAACCACTAGATGTCACTGTTACAAAGACACATATTGTTCTTTGATTTGGTGCCTATAACCGAACCACAGGCATGATGATATTCAGTATAACGGCACTCCCTCTTGTGTTATATTACTTTAAGTGCAACAAATCCTATATTTTACGGGATTTTGTTACTATTTTAAGAGAGGACACTAGAAACCTGTGGTGGCCACATGAATTATGTCTCTTGTCTGTCAGAAGCAAAGGCAACATATGTCTATGAAGGTTCTCTAACCTAAATCAAGTAGTAAACAACCTGTTTCTACACCTAAATATAACCAAACCTTTACCACAGCAGTGGGAGATCAGGAAATCTATAAATGTTTTGAATCCACAGATAAATCATGTCATCCTGTTAATAATTAAATTAAACGACGCCTGTAATGTGGTAATAAGACGTTAGAGAGAATCAAGCCTCTGTGTTGTTCTTCTCATCACCTTGAAGATACAGCGTAGGTGTTGCGGTTACGTCTCCGCATCGGATGTTATTTCTATAAGGCAACAGAATGTCAGGTGTTCTCTCATTACGGGAAATCAATGCAGCAGCACGGTTTAGAAAAGCAGCAGCCTGGTGTTTTTATTGATATGTTTGTTTCACATTTGGGCCATGGTCCTCTACACCTAGCTGTGCTGCAATTAAAGCTAAAGGGATTATCTCCAAAAAACAGTACAGCAATGGACTGTTTCACGATGCACTGACTTGAGACGTAACAAATGTGCTGTGTAGATACTTTGGCTTGATCTGGAATGATGAATGCTGTCAGGACGTGATAGAACGGGTCATTTGGTAAAGGCTGAGAGGTCTGACTGATGGACTGTACAGTACATTGGACTGGATGAGACTGGATGAACAGACAATCATCTTTTTCTCCTCTTCATTTCACTCCACTTTCCGGCTCACAGCTTCATCTTGATGCCGCGATCATTTTCTTTTCTCGAACAAACTGTCATTGTGGTTTAGTCTCGTGTTATTTTGGAGCTCAGAGTTCAAACAGGTGACAGACGGCTTTGAAGCTCACGCCAACGACCAAAAGTCAGTCCCAGATTTACACTTTGAACAGCAGCTTCTCACGCAGTAACTCTCCTCTTCTTTTCTCAGCTTCCCCCGTCACTATGCCCATAGTCACGCTGCTGAGCCCGGTTACATGGCCCACTTGCCTAGCTCCAGTTCTGGCACGACAATGGTTCTGCTCCCCATCACCATTTCCCCGCATGCCCCCCGGTGGTGGTCCAAAACACCTGTAGTACAAACACTAACACTCCCCAGCTAACAAACTGAGCTTACATTAGCTAACAAACTGAGCTAACAGCAGCTAACAAACTGAGCTAACAGCAGCTACAGTTCTCCCGACCCGGAGCCCAAAGTTACATGGATGATGGAGACTCTTTGCATTGTTTAGATCTCCAGTTATTTATACTCAACTATTTGTTTGTATTTAAATTTAAGGGAAACATTAAGGACACTAATGGTACCTGGGCTGACTGCAGTATACTGTACACCAGTTGTAGATCAGTTCTGACTTCAGGAGGTCCGGATAGAGAAAAATGCTCACATTCAGGTCCCGCAGCATCATCATGTTTATTTTATATATATTGAAGCAGCATTGTCAAGTCAACTTTATTGTCAGTGCTGAATATATAAAAAATATATACAAGTTAAAAAGATATCTAAGAAAAATATGGCAATCTAAGATATAAACAGTATGATATGAAAATATAGCAGTATTAACGGAATGAACAGTATAAATATAAATATAAATATGGTAAATATGGGAGATTCAGCAGGATTGTCATTGTATCAGCATCTGCACTGTGTGAAGTCAACGACTCAAATCAAACAAAGAAGCTATAATTCAACGTCATGGCAATATTTATTTTCATGGCGACTATGAAGAGCTACACACAATAATAAATAATACATCAACTAAATAAAAGTCAAAGCAAAGTAAATTTGACATTCAACTCAGAATTCTAAATAAAAAGTACTTTCATAATAATAATAATAATAATAATAATAATAATAATAAGTTATTGGCTGACTTGGCTGCAATCTTCCGGATTAAAAGTCTGTTTTCACTGTCACTGCTGCTCTGTTCAGTGAAGGCCCGCCCTACCCTGCCTGTGATTGGCTGACATTCTTGCCCTTGACCAGTCGACCAATCAAACCCACAAAGGCAACGAGTATCAGCCAGTCAGAGACAGGTAGGATGTCCCTTTCTTTTTTATTTGCCTACATTTCTTCTGTTTCTGTCTTTCCCTGCGTGGAGCTGATTGTCTTTATGTTGTCATGATTCACTGTTAAATTGTGGGTGTCATTTCTGTCCATTCTGCAACAACACACAGAGGACAAGACCTCATCTATGAACCCTTTCCTCATGAACTCATACAGCTGAGATATGCAAAAGAGTTTTCTGTGTTACGACACGACAGCGAGCGTTTCCCATCATCACTGTTCAACACGGCATCACTGGATGACATTTAAATAGCACGAGGAATGGAGAAAATGTTTTCTGGTTTTCCCTCTGATGTCCTCCAGCTGCTCCGCCTCAACTCTCTGTGATTTACAGAGTTTCCTGATGGACAGTGACGTAAATAAATCTATGATAACAATATAATACATGCACATACCTGAGAATAAAGAGCGTAGATGGCCCAGATGGTCAAAGGAGTGCTGATACCAATGATCAGGTATGAGAACATGGCCATGTCGAATATGGTTTTTCGTCATAGAGGGTTTGGTTGTTGTCGATGTCATCAGAGGTGATGTTAACTGAGGTGGTGTTAGCGTACAAACCGTCCATTCTTCACAGGGAAACCTGTTGTTGTGTTCATTTAGCATGAAAATGTTTCAGACCATTGTTGCATGTCGTCCACATCTCTCCTCCATTTGTCCTCTAGTTATCTGTCTTTACTGTTCATTGGTAACAAGTGATAGTATCATGATCGGGTATGAATGTTTGTGGACTCACAGTTTGAATACAATCCAGATTATCATTCAAAGATTCAGAGAATCAGTGAAATCTCTGCAAGGCCCAAAAACAACACTGAATGTCCAGGGCCTTCGACCCCTCAGGCATTAGAAACCCACATGGCCGTATGACGGATACTACTACATGGGCTCAGTCAGTAAACACAGCTCATCTCTGCATCTGCAGATCAAGTTCAGACTCGACACTTCTCTGCACTCGAGCTCGTCTGAGACAGACTGACGGGAAGTATGCGTCGTTTGAACGTTGTGTCCTCAGTCCTCCGTGAATTTATCTCACTGAGCGCCTGAACTTTTTTGGAATCAGGGTTTTGATGCAGCTTTAATTAATGTTCTCATCTCGCTGAATAAACTTTAACTGACTGTGACCTCACATTGTCACAACAGACGGCTCGTTTGCATATCTCAGCTGTCATCAATTGCCAGGAAACGTCACTAGAAATAACACTCAGTGGATTAATGTCAATAAACCACAATGAACTTATTCAGCTCGTCTTCTCCTAACTCCTTATGACCTCTCCTTTACATCTTTCCTTGACCTGGTGACTTTTTCCATCGAGGTCAAGGAAAAGTGGTTAGGAAAGGACTTAGGACCTAATTTTTCTGACTGTTTTTAAGCTTTCCAGCTAAAAAAAAAAACCCTTCCACGTCTTCCCTCGCTCCCTTCAGCCAGCTCTGTCGAGAGGAGTTCAATTAGAAGCTTCAATCAAACTCATTTCCACGACTGACTAACACGTTTACATTTCCCCTCCTCAGAATCTATACAATGTAACGCTAATTGAACATTTCGCTCCAGCTCTGTAATTGTAATGTAGGTCTTGTAAAGTGACACTTGTTGGGAGCTAATTGTCGCCTCGTGGGAAATGTAAAAAAAAAAAAAAAAAAACTGTAATTGAACGAGTTTAGCTGGAGCTCATTTCACATATCGAGTTAAAACCAATCTATCCTCACCGCTTGAAACTGATGATTGCAATGAGAGCAACTCTTTTGCTCAAGTTCATACACACATTTTCCCCCGAAACACACACACACACACAAACACACACACACACACACACACACACACACACACTTTTCATTTCATAATAGTCCATTAGTGCGCAGTAAAAACACAAATTAGTTGAGATGAAGAAACAGACCCACTGAGGGGTTCAGAGCTAATATGCAGTCATAAAACACACACACACACACACACGCTCTCGAACAGTGTCAATAAAGATGTTGAACTGAAATATTACAGAGTCTTTGCACAGCAATGTTCACACATGAGGTCTGTTTACACGTGTGTGTGTGTGTGTGTGTGTGCAGTTTGCATTTGTGCATCGTGGAGTAATGAAGGAAGAAAAAAAGCAGATTGAGAGAGGAGAAACAGTTCAACAGATATTCTTTCACGTCGCTGAGAGACGGGCGGTGCAGAGAGGAGCGAGGTCGCACAGGTCATTAATTGAAAAAGGAGGAGATGATTATGCGTCTCTCCTTTAAACACAGGCACTGAGAGCATAAAGAAGTGTCCTAAGAGTCATTTTGTGTTTTTAAATTTGCACGGGGGGTTGTGTTTGGGGTTCGCAGGGAAGGAAACAAAACTTAGTTTGTGCGATCCTTCAAGAGCTGCTGCTCGCTCGCAGAAGGCCACAGGAGGAGGCAGGTTTCACTTTCTGTGTTTCAAAGTCACTGCTGGTGTCTTCTTCGTGCATGTGTTGCTCTCAGATAACAGCTGAAAACGCCTGCATCTGTAATTGTAGTCTGGTGGCCTGCAGAGAAGGCAGAAATGTCAGCAGGCCTTGATGGCAAATTGCCAGAGCAGCTTTTTCCGGATTGTGTGTGTGTGGGTTGGTATTTTTTTACTTTTTGTGTGTTTGTTTTGTTGGTTATTTCACATTTAATGGTGTGTGTGTGTGTGTGTGTGTGTGTGTGTGTGTGTGTGTGTGTGTGTGTGTGTGTGTGTTTATAAGATAGCAGTGTGGAGACTCAGACAGCTGTCTAACTTAAAAATAAATTAAAATAAATTTATCGTCCTCAGTTTTGTTTTCATATTATTGTTCTAAGTCTTCACAAGAAGAAACAGGACGGACCAAAACAGCGTCGCAGGCGCGTCGTGCCTGGTGGGTTTAAATCACACACCACCAACTATTTGGCTGTTTTTGGTGAAACTGGATCATATTTTATGGAGAAAATATTTTCTGGTGTCCTCCGGCTGCTGTGATTTACAGAGTTTCCTGATGGACAGTGAAGTAAACTGCTGCTAACTTGAACTTGGTTTGTCAAATTGGGAACACGTGACAGAAAAGTCTGCCCCTGAGCTCCATACGCCATATATCTATTCTTATTATTAGTTTTTTATGGATTTCTGCTGCTGCTGGGAAGAAAATAATTGTCTAAAGATGCTAAATCGATGCCTGCTAGCTACAAATGTGAATATGGAACAATAAACACGACTCACAAACTGTTTCCATCCTGGCATCACGTCGTTTAAACATCTTAAACTTCTCAGCTCAGGAATGAACTCTCTTGTCTTTGATCATTTCAGGCACAGACTTTGTCTTTGGCTGTGATTTCTGAACAGTCTCCACACACAGAGAGAGAAAGATGTTACAAACAACGAAGAAAAAGGTTTGACAAGCTCAATTTCTCTTTGCAGCAAACAGGTGACGGCCGGCAGCCTGCACCCATCGACCTGTGCTGGTCTCCCGGAGCCACGATTGATCGCTGTGCAATGCAATACTTGTGGGGGAACCATCCTGCGCCCCGTCGACTGGTTATTGTACTCCACCTCTTCCAACTTCTTTGCTGGCCAAGAGGTTTTAGGGACGTTGAACACTGATCAGGCCTGCAGACAAAGAAACAGTGCAGGAATGAAGCAGAGCGTCCAAACTGTGAGAACTTCATACAAACTTGCCGCCCTCCTAACACACACATAAATAATGACGTCTCTCTCTGTGTCACCCAGACTCATTTCAAACACATCGATAGTCTTGTCATGTCACAACCCAGCCGCGGTGACTCACCACCTTCTTAACTTTGAGGTCGAGAACATTGAGGTTGAAAAATGAGCTCCTCTTGTTTGCTAAATCGCCTTGAATTCACATCGATTTCATATTTTTTCTGTGAGACGCTCGCTGTTGATTGATCAAGTCGAGATTAAAACGCCTCGCAGAGAAACACAGCTTCTCCTCGTTGCCTCTACACCTCCACCTCCACCTCCACCTCCACCTCCCCGTGGCTCTCCTCCTCTCTGGCTCTTCAGTTCCTCCGTCTCCCTCCGCAAAACACCAGTTATCATCGCAGAGATCAAATCACTAAGACAACTGAGTGTGACGAGATGGGACGGGACACACACACACACACACACACACACACACACACACACACACACACACACACACAGAGCTGAAGTGTCCTTATTTCATTTCTCAGCGTTACCGAGATAATGAGAGGGGAGAATGAGGAGACATATCTCTCGCTCTGTCTTTATTTCTTTGTCTGCTTCCCTCACAAGAGCTTTTTTTTTACCTTACCAACACACTCTGTGTGTGTGTGTGTGTGTGTGTGTGTGTGTGTGTGTGTGTGTGTGTGTGTGTGTGTGTGTGTGTGTGTGTGTGTGTGTTTGTGTGTGTGTGCATCCATGCCTCTCAGCCCTCTGCTATTACCTCTAACTACTCCAGGCCACAGTAGTTCAGGTATTGATTTTTCTCCTTGTTCGTTCTGTCTTTCTGTCCCGTCCAAACCACTCCCTTGAGAGGGTGTGTGAGTGTGTGTGTTCTCCTACATTTATCTCTGTGTGTGTGTGTGTGTGTGTGTGTGTGTGTGTGTGTGGACCAGTTTCAGTTTTACGGTGTTTTCTGATTAGATGCTAAACTGCACTATCTATTTTACACGACACTCATAAAAGTTAATCTCGAGTCCATTTCTGTCGGTGAGAGTCAGTTTATAGAAGATATATATTACACCCTGCAGAGTGTGTCTCATGAGCATACATGTGCAGTTATGTGCATGTATGAATGCAGCCTTACGACTGCATCGTCTAACAACCGCTAATACAAAAAACTGAGTCGCTTTTAATTACTTGTTTTACTGTTTTACTCCTGAAAGGTCCAGTGTGTAAAATGTATCTATTATGCAGAAATGGAATATAATCTTCATAACTGTGTTTTTATTTGTGTACAATCACCTGAAGATAAGAATCATGTTTTAGTTTTCAGTTTTCACAGCCGCTGTAGGTTCTCCTGTACGCTTGGAAAGGGAGGGTGAGGCGAGCGGTGATTCAGCTGGTTGCAGTCTGCAACCTCGCCTCTAGATGCTGCTGAATCCTACACGCTGCTCCTTTAATGTGTGTGTGCGCAGTCAGTGTGAACTGCTCGAGGTGTGTTATAAAGAGGAAGAGGCGTGTATCTGTAATAATACAGAATGTCCAGAAGATGGCAGCAGGTGATTGTGTAAACACAGCAAATCTGGTTTATTTATCCTTTAATGTTTGTTTAATACATTATTTATTATTATTATCATTATTAGTTAATCCTTAATAATTAGTTATTTTTCCAGACATGATGTCTGTTGCAATACCTAATGAGTCAAATGACTTTTATGTTTGATTATGAGATATAGATGTTAATTAATGATATAATACATGTGAATCTATTGCATGCCGTCTAATTTATGAAAATCACTTCAGTAAGGGCAGTGAAATGTGGAGGTGTCATACATGAGAAGGTGTGTTGCCATGCAATAATAATAATAATTAGAATAAGAGTAAAAAAGCAGCTGGAAATACACGAGCTGGATAAGAAACATACTCACATTTTAATATAAGATGCACACATACAGTGTATTTATAACAGGAAGAGAAGATGGTTGAGATTTTCCAGAATACAGCAGGAGGTGAGTGCACAGGAAAAAAATAAATAAATAGCAAAGTAAGTACATGAAGTATTAATAGAAGTATGTGCTATATATCATGTTTTATAAGTAAGATCATCTACACTGACTCCTTCTCAGAATCAGAGTTATATGTATATTTGAGTTTTTTTCCTCTTATTTATACTGCAGCCACTTTAACTTCTATTCTGTTCCATCTATTTCATGCCTTTGTATGTAGCTTATTCCTGTTTTGTGTTGTAATACATGTAAATGCAGCTGTAACACTCAAATTTCCCTTCAGGGAATCAATAAAGTATCTATCCATCTAAAATGTATGTCAAAGGAGTTGAGAGCTGTTTTTTAAAAAATAATTTATCCATATAGAATTTGTTTGTCTTGCATTATTTGTCAGTCGTGATTTCAAGCCCCAGATCTCCACTGACCCTCGAACTGCCCCTGTTGTTCAACTATAAAGGTATATTCTATTTTATATTATTTCTTTAAACCTTTACTGTTGGTCCATTAATTACCACCTTAAACTTTTTTCCATAAACACTCACAGGACACAGAGTAAGAACTTGTATCAGATTTAATTCAGAGTATTCAGAGTGACGGCATTATTCCCTGCAGTACCTCTGGTGTCCTCTCGGGGGCGGTAAGAGGAGTGATAACTCGCTCTGTTACACAAAAAGCAGCAACAACAGAAGAAGAAGAAGCTTCCGTGGAGGGAACTTTGACAGTAATGTTCAGAGTTAGCATCATGTAGCTTCTCGTACTGTTATATATTTTTATATTGTCGTTATTCTGAAGGGAAATCTAAAGGTTTGTGTCCGCTACTGTTTCTATCGTAAAGTTTCAACTTAATATTTAATATAAAACAGACGTAAGTTAGCTAACAACGATAAACGACGTCAAAATAAACTCAAGAAACGTTATTTAAACGTTATCTAAACGTTATCTAAACGTTAGATAAACGTTAGCTAACTCACCATAACCCGCGTAATTAGTGTTTGTCCGTGGTTTGTTCGGTCGGTGTTTCGGTTTAACCAGCGACCGTGTTAACTGGAGTCCGTCAGCCGACTGCAGCATCCGTGGTTACCGTAGTTACGACAGCTGTCAAAAGAGGGGTGCTCTGGTGTAGCGGTAATGATTGATACCAAAGAAGTACGAACTAACTGTTGAATTATGACGTTAAAAAAACGTCGGGAACGTGCTGATGTAAGGCACTGCTTCATTTGTATGCCGAAATTTCAAGTGTTTGTGTGTTTGTACAGTTCCATTTAAACTGCTTAATTCAGCCTGAAAGAGGTAATTCCGTGTTTTTTAAACGGGAGTTCGGGCTACTGGTGTTTCGGTTTAACCAGCGACCGTGTTAACTGGAGTCCGTCAGCCGAATGCAGCACCCGCGGTTACCGTAGTTACGACAGCTGTCGAAAGAGGAGTAGCTGTTAAACAAGACGAATCAGATGTATCTTCCTGTTTTCAGCAGCTGTCGTAACTATGACAACCACAGATGCATTCCAGGTAACAGGGTAGCCCGTTAAACCGAAACACCGGTGTAACGTTAATAATTGGTACCAAAAAAAGTACGAACTAACGGCTGAATTCTAACGTTAAACGTTGGGAATGTGCTGATGTAAAGCACAGCTTCATTTTTATGTTGAAATTTCATGTGGTACGTGTTTGTGCAATTTTATTTTAAGGGTTTAATTCAGTCTGCGAGAGGGTGACGTGTTGACTGACAGTTGTATTGGTGCTAAATTATTTGGTTAAGTTTTAGTCAAGATGATTTAGACACCAACAACTGTGGTGTTTCAGATTAACGAACGACCCTGTTAACTGGTGACCTTCAGATAGAAAAAACGTATTCTCTAACTGTTTCCAACAGCTGTCATGGCTAAAGGTCATCAGTTAACACGGTCTGTACACCGAAACACCACGAATGTGTGTGTTGTCGCTGTAACTAATTCTGGCTCTTGCTTCATTTCAGGAGAGTAATGAGGAGAGGAGCGTGGAGGGGTGGGAGTGGAGGAGGAGGAGGAGGCGGTAGTAGTGGTGGAGGAAGGGGAGGTGGTGGAGGAGGTGGTGGTGGAGGATGGAGAGGAGGAGGAGGTGGCGGTGGAGGATGGAGAGGAGGAGGCGGTGGTAGTGGTGGAGGAAGGGGAGGTGGTGGAGGAGGATGGAGAGGAGGAGGAGGTGGTGGTGGAGGATGGAGAGGAGGAGGGTGGAGACCATGGAGAGGAGGATCAGCAGGTGGAGGAGGGGGAAGAGGTGCAAGGGGAGCAACAGGAGGAAGGTGTAGAGGTGGAGGAGTGTCAGGACCCTATCAGAGAGGTGAGTTTTATTCACTTTGAAGAAATGAATCATGTATTTTTGAATAAATAATTTATTTCGGTTTTATCTATTGAAAATTAAACTGTAGATGAAAAGCTGCAACAATATGTCATCATTTATAATCCTGTGTGTGTGTGTGTGTGTGTGTGTGTGTGTGTGTGTGTGTGTCTCAGTCCTCTGTCAGACTACTCTAGATATGTCTTTGTGTCCGTACAAAGGATGGACTCTTTACTTCTCTGACAGTAAGTTTGTGAGTTTATATCTCCGTGTCACATGATGATGATGTACAGTGTAGACTCGGGTTCCACAGGGGTGGAAAGTTTCTGGTACATTTCCGTGGGGAGTTAAGCTGGGGAATTCCAAATCAGAGAAACTCCATGGGAATTATTGAAATTTAAGGGAATTAACTGCAAATTCTGGGTCATTTAAGGAAGTACCTGCATGAAATCTGGTTGTTTTAGTCAAAATTATGCTAAAATATTTTTCAGCTCAACTATATTTTAGTTCCCTGTTAAAGGACCAACCTTCAGTTTTGTAAATTCCCGGTTTCTTGCTGTTTATTCCCATAAATTCCTGTTAATTCCCATGCAAAGTTTCCTACCTTTAACACTAGTGTAGTCACAGCTTACACATAGTTGTCATGACGATGTGTCTGTGATTTATATGTCTTATTAGGCTTCCTAGAGAACTCACCGAGTGTGTCGAAGATCAAAGTGTTTGAGAAATATTTCACCTCCAAGATTCACCTCTACGACAAGGTCAGTCTGTGATAAAATCTGTCTCTGACGCATTTTTCTGAATGTTTCCTACACCAGTTAAGAGGGTGTGTGTGTGTGTGCGCGCGTGCAGGATGAGATCGAGCGTCAGGGCAGTGTTCTGGTGGATTATGTCGACTTGACCGGAGACCAAACGGTGCGCAGAGCGCTTCCTGATCTGACCACCGAGCTGAAGGAACAGCCAGAGGTGATACTCAACTGTCTGGGAGTGGCTATCCACCAGGTACACACACACACAAACGCTGCTGCACGTATGTTGGCATCTTGCGGTGAAAACACACACACACACACACACACACACACACAAGACATTTATTATGCCATTAATTCTGTGAAGCAGTCATAAAAAAGCCAACCCGAGCCAAAAGCAACTGACTCAGAAAGACTTTCCACCAATCAGAGAGAGATTAAATACCAAACTAACTGTGTGTGTGTGTGTGTGTGTGTGTGTGTGTGTGTTTCAGGTGCTGACTGTCGATTTAGAGAAACAGGCTGCGCAGCTGCAAGAGGACGGGCTTCCTGTCGCTGCACCGATCACCAACATCCCTCACATCAGCGCGAGGTGAAGCACACAGTGAAGCAGTTTGACACATTTTGATGGTCATGAATGAAGCAGACTTCATTTGTGTGTGAATCCTCCGCAGGCTGTATAACTATGAACCGCTCACCCCGTTGCGGATGCTGCGAGCCAGTGTGTTTGGACGGCTGGTGTGTGTGAGGGGAACCGTGGTCAGAGTGAGCAACATCAGACCTCTGTGCACCAGGATGGCCTTCAGGTGCCTGGTCTGCTCGCAGACACAGTCTCTGCCGCTGCAGCATGGGAAATATGCTACACCTACCAAGGCAGGTCTTTTTTACTGTAATAATACTGAATACATACACACAGTTTGTTTTCAACATACCCACATAACCATCTTTGACATCATTACTAAGATTTACAGAAACTTATCTTAACTAAACTCAACTTTTGTCTTTTAACACCTAGTGTATTCAGTCGGACTGTCGCAGTCACACCTTCACGCCTAGCCGCAGTTCTCCTCTTACTCACACTGTAGACTGGCAGATCATCAAGTAAGTATATCGTGTGTGTGTGTGTGTGTGTGTGTGTGTGTGTGTGTGTGTGTGTCCAAACAGACACAGACGTGTCTGATTATTGTTGCAGTTGTTAGGTGTCTGACTCCTGCAGCACTCTGCTGAAGATGTTTTGAAGTTATGCTTTCGGATCATGAGTCGGGCTGTACTGAAAGATTCTGTTGAGATGCCTTGAATGTCTTTTGTCATATTTTATGATGTCATCACCCCAAAAAATAAATGTAAAAAGTAATTCATGGTATTTTTGTCACAAAAAACAAGGGAGACGCAGACGGAAGGTGAAAATAAAAGTAATTTATTGTCTAACAAATCAAACAAACCTAAACTAAACTGAGGATAAGATGACGTGTGTTTGTCAGTAACGTATGTAGCGAGGGTGCATGTATGCAGTGTAACATGTAGTGAGAGCGAGATGTTGGATGAATGAAAGAAATGAGGAGAGAGAGAGAGAGGTCAGAAAGACGTAGTTTATAGCTTTAAAGCTTCAAACTACTACCGGTAATCTTTTTAGATTATTAAGCCTAATCTTAACTAAGAGGAGGCAGCATATATCATATATCAGCTGTTTCCCCAATTTAAAAAATGTTTTTGTGGCAGTTTATCTCGACAAGAAGCGCCAGCTTTTCTCAGAATGTGTTCAAATGCTGCACATTTCCAATCCTGAGTCTCCATTCACAAACTTAATTTGTTGTTGTGTTACTTCAGGGTGCAGGAGTTGATGGGCGGGGAGCAGAGGGAGGCTGGACGAATCCCACGAACCGTGGAGTGTCACCTGACCTCTGACCTCTGTGACAGCTGCGTCCCCGGAGACTCGGTTACTGTGACCGGGATAGTTAGAGTTACCAACGACGGTACAAACACACACAGTCTAACCTGGGAGGGGAGGTAAAGTTTGGAGTACTGGTCTAATGATATCTGTGTGCAGTATGAAATATAAACCTGCATTTATGCCTTCACACACAGGAGCAGCTAATTACCGGGGGAATAAGGATCAGTGCATGTTCCTCCTCTACCTCGAGGCCACGTCAGTCAGTAACACTAAAGGTACTGAAGCATGTGTGACTTGAATTATGTGGAGCAGATATAAATATGTAATCGAGCAATAAGGTGTTACTTCTTCATGTGTAGGTCAGCAGTCCAAGTCAGCTCAGGGGTCAAGAGGGTCGCTTGAAGATCGTTCTGGAGGGGAAGAGTTCAGCCTGAAGGAGCTGTACGCCATCCAGGAGATCCAGTCACAGCCCAACCTGCTGAGACTGATAGTACAGTAAGTGACACACACAGTTTGAACAACTGTTTTCCTGGTCGTTCGTTTAGTTCGTTAACTCACACCAACATTTCACACCAACACTCTGATCTTCTCGCCTCTTTCAGCTCTCTGTGTCCTGTCATCTACGGCCACCTGGTGAGTTTAAACAGTGTTTTCATCTCAGGTTACAAAGGGAGACATATGATTCGGTTTAATACAGCGATGCCGTTCATACTCACTTGGTAAACGGGGTCAAACGTTATTAAGATTGAGTCCAACATTCAGTGTTCTTGTGTGTCCCCAGCTGGTGAAAGCTGCTCTCGTCTTGGCGTTGTTTGGAGGCCGACAGAAACACACAGACAAGAACAGCGTCCCCGTTAGAGGAGACCCGCACATCCTGATGGTGGGAGACCCCGGACTGGGAAAGAGTCAGATGTTACAGGTAAGTCAGCAATGACAGTTTGTTGCTCTTTAGCTGAGGTTGTGATCCGTGTTTTTCTTTTAACAGCTGTGATACGTTTCATTTCTAATACTTAAATATTCACGTGTGTGTAGGCAGTGTGTAACGTGGCTCCCAGAGGAATCTATGTATGTGGCAACAGCACAAGCACCACAGGTAAATTGTCTCTTCCTAAATATGTTATGTGCAGGTGGTGATGACAGTTATTTGGATTCGTTACAACATGATCGTGTTTCTGTAATCTGTTTAGGATTAACAGTGAGTTTATCCCGAGACTCAGGAACAGGGGATTACGCTCTCGAGGCTGGAGCCTTGGTGCTGGCCGACCAAGGTAGGAAGGAGAGAGAGAGGAATCATTGGCTTATGTAATGTGTGTATTGATTTACTGTGGTGGCCTTCCTCACATCAGTTGAAAGTAATAGTGTGAAACAATAATTGTCCAAACAGTTTGTCCAACTATTTGACAGTTGATGGAAAATATTTGCTTTAATATCTAAAAATTCTCCTCTACTTTGATCCGGTACAGCGCTGCCCAACATTTAATAAACCTCAAACTGAAACAAAGAAATCAAAACAATTGAAGATCCATGTTTCCTACAGTGTCAGCTTCTTCCCTCATCTCTGCCTCGTTGTCTTCTCCCCTGTCTTGTCTTGTCTCTTCAGGCCTGTGCTGCATTGATGAGTTTGATAAGTTGGGCAGCCAGCAGCAGGCTCTGCTAGAAGCCATGGAGCAGCAGTCTGTGAGTCTGGCTAAGGCTGGAATAGTTTCCTCTCTGCCTGCTAGAACTTCAGTCGTAGCCGCTGCCAACCCGATCGGGGGACATTACAACAGAGGCAAGACTGTGTCTGAAAACCTGAAGTAAGTCAGCTCGAGATCAATTGTGTTTTTACTGTATGTAAGTGATTGACTGTTGTTGTGTATTCTTGTCTTCAGAATGGGCTCAGCTCTCCTCTCTCGCTTCGACGTGGTCTTCCTCCTCCTGGACATCCCAGATGAGTCCCACGACCGCCACCTGTCAGAACACGTCATGGCAAACCGGGCCGGAAGAGGCAGAACCAGCAGCGCCATAGTTACCAGGACTAACAATGACTTAGAGACCTCCATCCTGCTGGATCACTCAGACATGCCGCTGTCTGAACGTTTACAGGTAAAAACATGCTGGACCGTGCTGCATTAAAAAGTAGTCCTGTCTGTCTGCAGTCATTTTTATATATCTAATATATATGTGTCTGTGTATCTGTGTGTGTGTGTGTGTAAAGATCCCTGCAGGTGAACCTGTGGACCTGATTCCACCGTGTCTGTTAAGGAAGTACATCAGCTACGCTCGTCAGTACGTCCTTCCGACGATCTCTCCTGAAGCAGCGCAAACGATTCAGGACTTCTACCTGACGCTGAGATCTCAGTCTCATTCTGCTGATTCCACGCCCATCACCACGCGACAACTCGAGTCTTTAATCAGACTGACTGAGGTGACTGTCTGTATGTTCTGTGTAATAACCCATCAGCGACATGTGATGGATTAACACTCAAGTTTCAGACTACGTCCAACTCCAAATGTGTGTTTTTGTGCAGGCAAGAGCCAGACTGGAGCTCAGAGAGACCGCCACCAAGAGTGATGCTGAGGATGTGGTCGACATCATGAAGCACAGGTGATGCTACAAGAGGGCTGCAACTAATTATTAATTATTTCCCATTATCGTTTACTTGATTAACCGTTTTAATTGTTTGATCTGTAAATTGTCCGTCACAGTTTCCTGAAGCTCAAGGTGAGGTCTTCACATAGCTTGTTTTGTCTGAAACACTCCAAAACCTTAAGATACTCAGTTAACTGTCACATACTTGAAGAAAAGCTGCACATCCTCTCACTTCAGAAGCTAACTGAGCTAACTTTTGTCATTTAAATGGTACATTTTAAGAGATTTAGGGGAAGGAAACGTGTTGCTCTCACCTGCAGGCAGCTAAATTTGTCTGTTGAGTTCAATTTAGTCTTTCAAAAGATGATAGAAAGTCAGAACTGATAACAAATGTGAAAATCAGCATTATAACTGTCCTGAATGTACATTTATCTCTCCTCCTGTGTGTGTTTGGTGTGTAATCTGCAGCCTGGCTGATACGTACTCGGACGGTCTGGGCAATCTGGACTTTGAGCGCTCTCAGCTCGGGTCAGGCATGAGTCAGCGCAGCGCCGCGAAGCGACTCGTCAACGCGCTGCACGCGCATTCTCAGAGGACCAATCAGACGCAGTTTGACCTGCAGACGCTTCGCTCTGTGGCCGACAGAATGAAAATCAAGGTGAACGAGCTCTAGATTAAAACAGTAGGCCGTGAAACACCTTCATCGTCTCGGAAATGTTTGCAAATAAAGCTCATGAACTTCTGTTCACTACTGTTGTGTGCATGCTGTATGATTTACTCCTTCATTGGTTGATTCCTTCCAGGTGGTGGACTTTGAAGGTCTGGTTAGTTCTCTGAACGAACAAGGTTTCCTGCTGAAGAAAGGACCCAAGCTGTACAAGCTCCAGACTATCTGATCCCTCAGACCTCACTACAAGGTCAGTGTGTGGGATGATACAAGAGAAAAAACTTGGATGGGGAACCCATTTACCAGACCACTTCCACCAAACCACCAACCAACCAGAGACTCTAACAACAGCCACAACAACTAACAAAGACGGGACGTAGCACAGGGAACATCTCTGCAACCGAACAGCAACCACAGCTTCCTGAATGAGCGCAAACTTCCTCCTAAAACTCAGCTGACTCTGCACACACACACACCTCTGATGAAATTTACATAGAAAAAAACGTTAAACGACTTCAGATTCGGTCTTGAGGCTTCAATGTTGACCGTGTTCGTCTTAAATCTTGCTCAAATGCTGTGTATCGTCTCCACTTCCTGGTTTCTTATGTGGTATGCACTTTATTAGTTAACATTCAGTTAATAAATTATTATATTTTCTTTTAATTTTCAGTATTTTGTTGTTTTTTTCTACAATAACTGCTTAGAAAATGTTACAAATTTCAAAATAAAATACCACAGTACATTTTTATTAACAGCAAATCTCTAAAAAATGTTGAATGTTTTTTTTATATACTATTTTCATATCACAAATACTTTAAAGACTTCCCTCTGATAGCTTTATTTTCGCTGATATCAAATTTATACTCGTAATTTCAAAATAAAAGCCCTAAAAAAAATTTGTCGTTGGCGGTTTTACGACACCGTGTGCCGTGTCAGTTTACGGCAACATGGCAGCCCGCTGGCTCGAGCTGAGGTTCGGTCGGTTCTGACCGTCACAATCTGCCGCGTCACCATGACAACGGGCACCGACGGCTCGAGACCAGCAGGTCGGTAACGGAGGGCTCGTGAGGATGACGTTGATGATGTGTTTTCGGCGGGTTTCCGCGCCGCTGTGCCGCAACCTGCTGTCCGCGCGCGGCGCTGGTGTGTGTCGGCTCGAGCCTGCGTCATGGCGGCACAGACACACACCTGTCAGCGAGTGCGCGAGGCTCAAACCGTCCCCGGTCAGCGGCTCGTGTCTCTTCAGACTCAGCGGCGCGGACGGCCGGGTCGCGTGCTGGACGGGCGGGATCCTCCGGCAGGTAAAAGCGACACCCTGGCACGCGCAAGGAAACGTGCTCCCCGTGTACCGGGGAGGTCACGAGAGGTCGGTGGCAAGTTTCCGGGCTGTGCTTGCCCCACAAACTCGTGGGCTCTGCAGCGGGAAGACCGAGGAGGCACCGGAGAGCTCCCCGGCTGCTGCTGCTGCTGCTGCGGCGGAGCAGAGTGAAGCCAGTCCGGTACCGGGACAAGGACTGTTCAAGTTCAAAGAGCTGGTGAGTACAGACTGTCATCAGTACAGAGACCTGGATTCAAAGTTTCACTGCAGTAAAAATATCTGTGTTATCATCATTTATTTATTTATATATATATTTATTATATACATATACATATATATATATATATATATATATATATATATATATATATATATATATATATTTCACAGACTCATACCAAACTTGTACTTAAATGTTGAACTGTTAACGTATGAACAGAATATTGTTCAATAAAATAATTCAAACTTGATAAAGTTCTACTTACAAATAAATCTGTTGAAATGTTTTTTAATTGTTTTATTTTGCACAAAACTAAATGTTTACATTTATGTTTGGATATGATACACTTTGTTTAAATTACCCACAATTTACACTTCATTCACAGAAATCTCAATTTGGAATATTTCTAAACTTCCCCAGCTTCTTCAGCTACCCATGGAAAGTTTCTGGAAATTTACCGCCCATTTGCAACCCTACCGCTGATCTGCACTTGTCTTGCTGATATTTGCCAATTCAAGCCATGATTGTAGTGTTTTTGAACCACTCACTTCACCTCTTTTTAACTTTTTATTTCATCATTTTACATTATAACGTTTCCTGACATAGAACTTCATATGCTAAATGACAGGTCATATTAATTACAATAGTAATAAAAAACACTTTAAGTAAGAATTAAGTAATTAAGAATAGAAATATATCTCCTCCCAACAGTGCAGTCAAATTTTAGCTCGTTTAATCATGAATGTTTGTGCGCTACGTGCACGAGCGTGACGAGGCAGCAGGCTGATATTCAAACAGACATGATGACATGTGTTTACATGTGTTTACATGTGTCAGTGCTGTAGACTAACACATGTATCCAATCTGTTGTTTCACAGTACGAGAACCCGTGGACAATCCCCAACTTTCTGTGTGTGTGTCGGATCGTGCTGGCTCCGTTCCTCGGTCATCTGATCATCCAGCAGCACTTTCACCTCAGCCTCGCTCTGTTTGCACTCGCCGGAGCGACTGACCTGGTAATACAGACACAGACGCTTTCACTCAATCACGTATAGAGACAGACAGACATGCTCAGTAGATCCAGGATGGAAATTAAGTGTCGGATGTGCTGAGCTTATTGCTGCAACTGGACTCCATTATGACCCCGGTGACCCTGAAATTTCATCCTGAGATGTAGTGCACACCTGACGTGAGGTGTCCAGGCTGATATGGGTTATTATTGGCACGTCTAAATTAAAACCTGCTTCTTCAGCATTCATTAAAACTTGTTCTACCTCTGTCTCTCTAACTCAGCTGGACGGTTACATCGCGAGGACGTGGCCCACTCAGAAGTCGGCGTTGGGCAGCGCTCTCGACCCATTGGCTGATAAGATCCTCATCAGTATTTTATATGTCAGTCTCACCTACGCTGAGCTTATACCAGGTACTGCACTCTGTGTGTCACGTGACAGTCGTAGCAGTGTATCGCGGTGTTACACGGTTATTCATCATGTTGTTTATTCTGTTTCAGCTCCGCTGACGGCATTAGTGATTTTCAGAGACATCGGTTTGATAGCTGCTGTCTTCTGGGTCAGATATAAGACTGTACCTCCACCGGTGAGACACATGACACATTTATAATGCAAACAAACACACTGAGACAGAGTTTATTTCATAATATTTCAAACTATAAGCTACAATATTTGGTGCAGTAGTTTGCTGCACTCTGGATTACAATGACTGCACTTCACAATCTCTCCCTCTTTTTCACTCCAGGTGACCCTTAGTAAGTTTTTTAACCCCTGCTACACCACAGCACAGCTCAAGCCCACACTCTTCAGCAAGGTAACACACACACACACACACACACACACACACACACACACCAACCACCCACTCTCACTTTGCACTGGACTTTGAACATTTTGTACGTTGCTGTAGAGATTTAGCAACAATGAAGCCTTGAATAGCAGGATTTAACGAGTGTGTGTGATTATTATTGTTGTAAATTTAGAGATTTATGTTTATGCAGGTAGAAGACTGAGTGTTTTACAATTTAAGCCATGTTATTGCAGCATTTAAATCAAAGTGCAATCCAAATATCAGTCAAATTTATAATTTGATGACCGACTATGACCTTTGAAACGGTCTGGAAACAAACAGATCTCACACGCCAAATTCCGAGCACAGATGTGAGGCGTCCCGTGTGCACCGTGCAGCGTCACGGCCACGACATGACCTGGTGTGGTTTTGGCATTAGCAAAAATGATCAAGATGTAGATGTAAAAGTCTTTTAAAATTAGAATCTGCAGTTAGTTTTAGCCTTTATAGAATATTTAACTGTGTAGCATTAATGCAGAAATCTGTGGTGCAGAGTCTAACACATTAAAATTCACTGTCATAATTTATCTCTGTACCTTTGACCGTGTAGAAAACAGTCCTGGAAGAAATGGCTGGCAGAAGTAGGTTTTGTTTTGAGCTGCCAAAAAGTGTTGTTTTGTTCTTGGAAGCAGCCTCGACTCAAAGTGTTCCAGGCTCAACAGGTTTTCCCAAAAAATAACGAGCCAAACTTTGTTGGTTAGAGCAGAAGGTGAAATGTTTTTATTCTGACTTTGTGTGTTTGTTATTTCTTTCTTTGTCAGGTGAACACAGCCATCCAGCTCTTACTGGTCGCAGCTTCTCTGGCTGCCCCGGTCTTCCAGTATTCAGACAGCGTCCTGCTGCAGTGCTTATGGTAAACCACATATGATATATTATATATGCAGACACGCAGATCCCGTCCACTTGACTTTAATATCCATAATGTCCTTTACTTTCCAATGTAGTGCTTCTAACAAAAAGGGCTTTTTAAATGCTAATGGTTTCATCGCTGTCAAGCACATAAATGCAGTTTGTTCCAGCCGAGGGTTCAGGTCAAGAGCGCTGACTCATTTCAATCTACAACTCTGAGTGGAGTAAAAACTCGACTCAGGACAAACATTTCACTGTCATAGTAACCTACATTTTTCTACAAACTCAACACACTGTTGAACTAAAGCCGCTGTATCCAACATGTGGCATTAACACGTACTTTAATCACAGTGAGGCTCAAACGTTTTACGTCGTGTACCACCTCAGAAAATATTTGGCTCTTCAAGGTCAAGAAGATTATTTATTGTTGGATCGAAAACCAGAGCTAATTTGGTGTAGAAGGAGTGCTCCTGATCCACACTTGTCTTCATAATATTTCCCATTTAGAGCTACAATCACCGCTCATTTTACCTTTGCCTACTATCTAACCAGCACATTTTAGCTCATAACTAATCATGGATGTATGCGCACGCTACGTTCATGAACGTAAATACATAACAGGCTGATACTGGAACCAAATATTTCAATTTAAACTGCTTCCCAGAGGTCTCATAGTTTATTCTCATTAGAAACATTGTTTTATTTTTAATAGAATAATATGTTTATTTATTTTTTTAAAGATATTTTTTGGCTTTTTCAGCCTTTATTAGACAGAGACAGCTGAAGAGTGACAGGAATGTGGAGAGAGAGATGGGGAATGACATGCAGCAAAGGGCCACAGGTCGGATTCAAACCCTGGGCCGTTACGGCAAGGACTGAGCCTTCATACATGGGGCGGATGCTCTACCGACTGAGCTAAACAACACCCCAGAATAATATGTTTACTAATAAAAATAGATTGACAACAAGAGATTCCTCTACGTACCACTAGAGGGAGTTTGCGTACCACTAGTGGTACTTGAGAACCAATGCAGTAAGCGATTGTGTCCATATCGAAGGGATCAGTCCTCGTCGTGGCTGCCCGGGATTCGATTCCAACCTGTGGCCTCTTCCTGCACGTCATCCCCCCTTCTCTCTCTCTCTCTCTCTCTCTCTACCTTCCTGTCACTCTTCAGCTGCTCCTGTTAAATAAAGGTTAAATAAAGGTTAAAAAAAAAATCTTAAATTTGCTCGAGTGTAGCTCAACACAGTTTTTTTTTTTTTAGTACACCAACATCTTTCTGAAAAGTTGAGTGATTTACAAACAGAGGCACTCAGAGAGCTGCATACCCTCTCCTCATTGTTCTGGTGCTCAGATAACAAAACTCTATATGGGCAAACCATGAAGTTAATTACTTAGTTGACTACTAGACTTCTTCAGTGTTTGACTTTATTACATTTTACATAAACTTTAATTGCACCATTTTATTTCAGGTTTAATAAACATTAATAACATTGTTTCACTGAAGTCCTCACATAACAATAATGACCGACCTTGATGTGGAAAATGATGTTTCAAACTCGTCTGGTCAGTTGATTTGAAACAGTACCCGTCATGCATTGTTTTATATTGCAGGTATGTTACAGCTGTGACTACAGCGGCGTCAGGCTACAGCTACTGGCACTACGGCCGCAAGACTGTGCAGGTGCTAAACACCAGATCGCCATGACAACCACACCAGGAAACAGCCAGAAAGCAGAACGAAAGCAGCGAACAGCCGCGGAAGAGACACTGACGAGCAGCGTTGAAAGTCGGACAGACAGATGGATGATTGCCAGGAGTTCTGAAACCAAGTAGCTGTGACAACCATTTATGAGTCGCCATGGCAATGACAGACACACGGAAACCAACCGAGGCCGCAGATGGTTCACAGCAACACTACAGGAACGCCGAAGCTCTGCCTCTGGACTGGCTGTGGAGTAGAGACAGATGCACGCAGATAGAAACAGCAAACACAAATATAGACCATCCACCCACCCACACACACACACACACACACACACATACACGTACATGTCAAGTGATCTGGCAAGAGCTTCTATTTTTTTCTTAGTTTTTCAATCAAGCAGTGGTAATGTCACATGATCATTGTCACATGATTGTCAGTTTTGTAAATCAATGATTTATGATTAAAAATGAAAATCTGATTTAGTTTGTCTGCGTGTGTGTGTGTATTATTAATGTTAGAATAAAATGTGACATAAAACATAAAAAGTCCACATATACTGGTCCTGTTCAAGCCTTACTAATTATTGGAGGGAAATTTTCCATACACTCTCTCAGGCGTTTGGCATCAGGTTGGAACTAAGCCTGCTCATTGCTCTATTTGGGCTCATGGAGGCGGAGGTGGAGTTAGCCATAGAAAAACGACTGTACTGTATCCTTTGTCTGTCTCCTAGCTAGACGACTGATCCTGCTCAGGTGGAGAGATGCCTCCTCTCCCACTCATGCGCAACGGCTAGAAGACATCATGTCCTGTTTAAAATTGGAGAAAATTAGATACTTAAGCAATCAAGTGGGAGATTTCAGAAAGCGTGGGGTCGTAATGCATTCCAGACTCTGTGAAGACTTGACCATTAGGTGCATGTACTCTGCTTATTATTAGCGCAGGGTCTAGATTGTCAGTCCACAGTCGTGGAGCTCTGACTGCAAAATCTCTGTCACCCTTGTGTTTAAATCAAGAATGACGTATCTAAGGATCTCTGCACTCGAATCAGAATCGGTGTGATGTGATCAGAGTTTAGGATGAGCTGCAGACGACGGTGGGATTTTTTTTCTAGCCGACTGGTTACAAATGCGTGAGTGACAATTTGCAGATTTTAAGCAGACAGAAATGATCTGACCCTTGAAATGTTTCTCAGGTGATAAAAGCAGGATTGAACCTTCGAAGACGCGTTTAATCTTACGAGACACAAATCTGACAGTTTATCTATTTTAAATCCACGTGAAGGATTAAAAAAAAAAATGTGATGACATGCTGACAGTGTTGCATAAAACCAGCTCTCCGCCTTGGTCCTGATCCATTTGGTGGTCATGAGCTGGTAGCGCTCCCACTTACATAGAGGGAATAGCAGTAAAACGGTAGCTTGTTTAGAGACTAAACAAGTAACTAATCAGGTAAAAATAATCTGTAGTTGCAGACCTATTATTGATTAGTCTGGGATTTTAGTTAATTGTCAAAAAATAGTCACCTGCCAGGTGAAAGGTGGTAAAACTCTAATCATAAAAACAGTCAAACATTTAAAGATATTCCATGTAAAGTCATATCAAATCAGCAAAACATCACATTTAAGCTAACTAGTCAGTCAACTAGGTAAATCAGGCATGCCAAAGTCCGGCCCGGGGGCCAATCATGGCCAGCGGTCAGATTTCATGCGGCCTCAAGCTTCATTTTTATAATATATTATTTATGGCCTGCTAGGATCATCAGATACTGTACGACTGGTAGGTTTGGCTTTTTTTGGTTGATATAACGAAGCATGTCAAGAAGTTTGGACACTCCTGCGGTAAATGATTGACACTTTGATGTGTTGTTTATGTCTCATATTCAGGTCTTAGATGCAGAACTTGTATCTGCTTATTTCTCTTCACCGTTATGGTTATTTAAAGAATCACATCAGCTGCAGTGCCCCTTTCAAGTTCTTCCAGTCTCGAGATCAATAAGTCCAATAAGCCAGAGGTTATTTGGAGACTCGGGTAGAACAACCAGCTTCTACTGGACCTTTTTTTTTCGCTGAACTCTTCTGGCGCTTGTATCTGACTCCGCCACTTATTTCCCCCCTCAAGGAAACGAGTACGATGAGGGAGACGAGGCTGCGTAACCTTTTTCAACTCTTCCACTTATTTCCCAGCAATTTTCTGCACCACTTGGGTAATGCCGTTTCATTACCGACCGCGCGCCAATGACTGCCAGGCTTGTGCGACTTGTTTTCGTGGCCTTGTGTGGGTTGTCTGCTCATTATCTCTTCGCTGAATAATTTAAAGACTCTCATTCTGAAATGAGATATCCATCACGGGGAACAAATTGATACCTACTACGCTCATTAATTGACTGTTTAAAGAACTTCTGGTGCTTTTTTTTCTCTTTCAGAGTAACTTAAGTCCATATTTGAAAACACAGATTGGAAGTGTATAATTTACAAGTACTACATGATGCCCCACTGGCTTTTCATGTAGTGTCTGGGAAAAGCTCTTTAATTAGTTATGTCTCAGAGATGAAAGCTTCAAACTGCTCCCATCTGAGGAACTTGTACTCAGTGTTAGTGAAGTGAGTTTAGTTGGAAAGTTAAAAGATTGATGTATGAACCGAAGCTGGGAAATATTTAATTTGATCCAGACTTGTTCAACAGATGTTTCAGTAAGATTCAGTCATTATTTTAGGACTTTCGGAGAGATTTCATTGGTTAAAAATTAACATCCCATGACTATACGGCTTGTCTGCACCTCTGGCCACCTTGGGGGCGGCACGGTAAGAAGGTTCCCGGTTCGAACCTCGGCTGAGTTTGCATGTTCTCCCCATGTCTGCATGGGTAACCTCAACACCTCCAAAGGAAGGCATCCTGATCAGATGCATGAACCACCTCAGCTGGCTCCATTAGACTGAGCTCCTATCTCTAAGTACACTACCCAAAACTCGTGACCATAGGTGAGGGTTGGAACGTAGATGGACTGGAGGAGCGAGAGCTTTGCCTCTTTGTCCGGTACAACATCGACATTACCGCTGATGCTGCCTTTCTGCATCTTTTGTGGGTTCTCTCCAGGTACTCACAGTCCAAAGACATGCACTTAATAGAGTAAATGTGTCCCCACCTCTTGCCCTAAGTCATCTGGGATAGGCTCCACTAAGCTCTTACAGAAAATGGATGAATGGCCACTTTGTAATTCTCCAGAAATTCTTCTGGTTTCTGGAAATCACATTAGGATGTTGCAATTAGGAATCCATTAGCCTAACGCTGCTCTGTTGATACAAATGTTTGGTACAGTCCGCTCATATTGAAAAGGAATTAATGCCCTCATCTCAGGAAATGATCCAGACACGCCTTTTGATATTTAAGTAGATTGAATGTTAAATAGATGGACTTTTATCTGTTGGTCCAAAACTGTAGCAGCATTTACAGAATAATAAATAGTAGAAGTAGTAATGAAACCTTTTTGATCTGTAAGTTTCTGTATCAAATAAAGTAAAATCATGTCTAAATTATGCTTCAGTGCATCAGAATTTTACAAAACTTGAATTTATTTAAGTGTCCATTCACCTGCTGACAGAGTAAGTTGCTGTAAGGCCTTTCTCAACCACTAGATGGAAGAACCAGATGGAAACTCTTAAGATGTTTTTACATCAGTTATGATAGACGCCTTGCATCAGATACTCCTCTAATGGAAATCATATTATGGTATTAAATCTTGTGTAATGATGCGTGTTAGATATATATTGGATTTCCGTCATATTCCATTACCAGTTTTAGGGTTCTCTGATCACAGCTGCATAAAAACAGACTTTAAATCTTACTCTTTTCCCAGCACATTTAACACCAAACTTTTGAACACAAGGTTGATTGACATCAACTTATTCTCAGGCATTAATGGTTTTGATACTGCAGTAGTTTCTGAGGATTTAAGGGAATTTATACAGAATAAAGTAGTATTTTATATCAGAGACTGTTAATTGTTAACTGTATAGTAAAACACTAATATTTCATGGCAAAACTTTTATTGTATACAGCATTCATATGGTATTATCATGTCAATTATACAGCAAAACATTTGATGGAAAAAACTATTTATACAGTAAAATACGGAATAAAATGCCAACCTTAAACGTGAAATCAACAGTGCTAATATCCTTTTAAATAAACATTGCATTTATGTGGTCAAAAAAAAGGAGCAACTAACTATAATTTAGTTTTCACCATGACAGGAACACTGTATATTTCTAATTGAAACACAGAATCTCTATTTTCTGCCTGTGAAAATGTTCATATTTAAAGTTATTGAGTGTATGTACATAATATTATTTTCAGAGTTATACTTCTGCTGTCAGTCAATATTGCATAACATGCTTTATCGACGTACTAAAATGTTTCCAAACTGCAATTTAGTGAGAGAAGCTGCAGGCAAATGTGCTTGCACTACCACAAAGAGGATGTTGAAATAAATCGGAGAACCTGAAGATGGAAATTATGTTAATTTGGCCCAAACTCGCAGCATTCAAAATAGTTTTTCACAGACATACGGTTGTTTCTGAGTGTCGGTATCACGTAACACAACTGTGCTTCCATTTTCAACAAGACTCACTTCAAAAAGAGATTCAGATCTCCAGAGACCGTTCTTGTTTTGAGAACATGAGGCTAGGCGTTGAAGCGGCTGCAAGAACGAGTAAGAGTCTTAACAGTGATACAGATGATTTAGTGATGGAGGCGAGAGCAGCCAAATGTGCCTTCACACTTCATAGCGCAGCTCTCCAGAACCCACAGACAGGCTGAATCACACTAACAAGGACAAACTTTGGATCTGTATGCTTATGTCAGCACCGGCCCTCCGGCTAACGTTCACTGTCAGTCCTGCATCAAGTGAGAGAATCCTGTCTCCTCCACAGCTAAAGGAAGCTTAGCTCTGCTCAACAGGATAGCTTTGTTTTGCAATTGTACAGGGTTAGGCATGAAGCTTACACTGTAAACCAGTTACTGTGAAATTCACAGTAACTAACTGGTAGCTGTTGACAAGTAACTCTACAGTACATTATTTGGTTACTGTAATTTTCTACAGTACATCATTGTTACTTTAATTTTCTACAGTACATTATTGGTTACTGTAAATTTCACAGTAACTCTATAATTACTGTAGTTTTTGACTGAATACACAGTATACTTCTGGGAAATGGTTTACAGTAATTTACTGGGCACAAACACAGTAACTTACTATGGATTTCACAGCTGGAATTTACAGTGTAGCCAAAGGTCAATTGGGTAGAACTCAAAAAACTGACTCTGTGATGTTACACCACTTCAGTCTGAATATATCTTACCTCATTAAAGACTTCTTTAAGACTGTGTGGGATTTTCTGGTCCGACACATCAATAAATATTTCGTGGCATGCAAGAACACATTTAACTAGAGGTCAAATACACGAACCGTTACACTCCTACATTAAAAACCTTTCCTTTCTGAGCACCATCAGTCCATTTCAGTCCTCGATACACCAACGCCAGCCTCCACCCTCGGTATTCATCAAATACAGCACCATGTTTTCCAGCTCCAGTCCAAATAGATTTTCTGTAATCCAGCCCAACAACGGACCGAATTGATCTTTAGCTCGACGGCTTTATCCTGCGTGGTGTGTCATTTTCTGTGATGCTTCTTTACGCCGTACCAATTGATCTTCCCTATCTTGGCAGTCCGTCTTTGGCCTCTCTTCTCCAATCACATCATGCAACAGTGGATTACAAAAGTCAATAGGATTTGTCCTGTGGGGACCTTGAATGTCTTTGCATAACACCAATTTAGTATTTGAGGAGATATTTCAGTGTGGAAGTGGTGGACCAACCAGCCAACAATGCCATCCCTAGAGGCTAACTGCTAGCATGGCTGAAAAGACATATTTTCTCACTCGTTCCAAGAGGTACACAATATGGACAAAAGTATTTGGCCACACCTGTGTTGTTAGAGGAGGGATAATGGTATGGGGCTGTTTTTCAGCGTTTGGGATGGGCTCCTTATCTCCAGTGAAGGGCTGTGTTAATGCTTCAGCATACCAAGACATTTTGGACAATGCTATGCCTCCAACTTTGTGGCAACAGTTTGGGGAAGGCCCTTTTGTGCCCCGGCAAACAAAGCAAAGGTCCATAAAGACATGGTTTGATGAGTTTGGTGTGGAAGAACTTGACCGGCCCGCATAGAGCCCTGACCTCAACCCCCATCGAGCACCTTTTGGGATGAACTGGAACCGAGATTGCGAGCCAGGCCTTCTCATCCAACACCAGTGCCTGACCTCATAAATGCTCTACAGGATGGATGGGCACAAATTCCCATAGAAACACCAAGAGCCTTCCAAGAAGAGTGGAAACTGTTATAGCTGCAAAAGGGGGACCAACTCGTCAGGCGTCCGAATACTTTTGTACTCATGCAGACAGTTTTTAGAGGGACTATTTCTTCAGTAGAAGGTCGTGAACCGACAACTTGAAATGGCGGGCTTTTTTGGGGGGGGAAAGACTACAATTAAAAGGAGGCTTTGGAAAGGCTCTTATCACAGCAGAGAGACAAAGGATGCTGCTGCCACAACATCCGGGCGTACTTGACATGTCTGTGACTACAACAAGTAAACATGTAGGCATTTTTCCAGTTGCTATGCAGCTCTGTGCGATCGCTGCTTTTTTAAATGTGGCTGTGCAGGCAGCTCCGGGGTGCGACTGAACGCATCGTAGGCACAGAGACTCTCTGAGCTGCCAGAGGTTCTGAGCCAAACTTCACTTCAAACTTGACTGGTTATGAAACTCACTGAATCAGAGTCCTTATAGTTCTTACAGCAGGCCTACACACACACACACACACAGCAGCGTCCAATACAAATCTATATGGGTACTATGGCCATGCGCACACACAAACACATGCACACGCTCACACACACGCACACTTACGTCTTTTCTGGTCCTGAAATAGCTCTCAGCCTCCCACTCTCCCTTATATAAGCTCCCAGCACAGAGATCTGCTGGTGAAGACTGGGGTGTGTGCGTTAGTGCGTGTGTGCTTGTTTATGTGTGTGCACGTGTGCGCCTCTGTCTGTGTGAGTGCCAGTGTGTGGGCAGTAGGAGTGTCTTGAGTCTTGTGTGGAAACATGTGTATGTGTTTCTGTCAGTGGGGTTTTTTTTATGGTAATGCGGCGTGTGGCAAATTAGAAAACAATTTCCTGACAGAAAAATGGCAGTTTTTATTCAAGCGTCCTTGTTTTTTGTCGTTTTGGCCGTCGACTGTTATGATACAGCTTTTAGAGATTTTGTGGCATCTCCAGCATGGCGTCATGTAATGATACGGGTCGTGAACAAACCCTGGAAAAGGAAAATAATTACATTACGATTATCAGTTACACTGAAAACCTCAATTACAGCACTCTGTAAAATCATATTTGTAGTCACTGACAGTATAAAGAATGGACAGCGTATGCGTGATGTCACCCATAGGTTTCTGAAGAGCTGAAAATTGGAGGATTTGAGTTGACTTGAGTCGGGCCGAATGACGCCTGGGTCACCTGTAACGACACCCACCTGTCAATCAAAGTGTCCACGCTCTTAATCCTGCATAACTTTAAGCCTTAATATAATCTGAACAGGTGAGTTGTATAAAAATTCACCCTCAGTACAGTTGTCATGAACGGGGAAATTAGCTATAGAGACCAAAACTGTTTTTTGTACCAGGCTGTAAACATGTTTATTTCTGCTGTGAAGTTGGACATTTTAACATGGGGACTTATGGAGACTGACTCACTTCTGGAGCCAGCCTCAAGTGGACGACAAGAGGAACTGCAGTTTTTGGCACTTCACTTCACAGCCATGGAGTAGTTTAGCTGTTCCATAGAGAGTCTCTGGTGCATGTGTTACCAGAAACATATTATGAGCTGTCCTTCATGCAGCAAGAAATGTACATTTTGTATACATATGGATACAAAAACCAAGTGAAATGAAATTTAAATGAATAGTAACTGAAAAGAATGATGCTTTGTTATATGATCTGATTGGGGATCCATTAACTGTCTTTCAAATTATGATTTGGGAATCACAGCACACTCCAAAACTACCATTAGCAGGCAGTACTTAACTACGAGTGCAGCGGTACCAGAGGAGTGTGTGTGTGTGTGTGTGTGTGTGTGTGTTCACTGGACTTTCTGTATGTAAATTCAACAGGAAGATCCTGAACTGAATCCATCTGAGACAAAACCTCCCACCTCTGCTGTGGGAGCTCCTCTAAAGCCTCCGTCTCATCTCACCGAGGTGCTACACAGAGCACCTTAACTGCTCTTTTGTGCTGACAGTCATAAAACTGTTGCAATGCTTCCCCAGTGTTTATCTGCGCATCTGAGAACAATACTGGATTGTTACGCAGACTAAACAGCATTTGTACTGCGAAGTCCGGCTTCATATTTATGTTTAATTATGATCTGATGATGACAGATACATTCATATTTGGTGTAGTGCCAAGTTCATATCAAACAATATGTTAATTTTGGATATTTGCCGGTATATTTGGCTCTGTCGGTGACTAACAGTATCAGGTGCAAACTCACAGTGTCATGGCAACATGAGTCTCTGCACGTGTCTTTGTATGCATTTAAGTGTGAGTGTGTAGGAGGCTGCAGGCTCATAAACTGGGCCTTGAAAGAGCATATAGAGTGTATATATAAATATGTGATATTTGTGTGTAAGGCAGTCGCGCAGGTTAAAGGGTCATGTTGTGACATCGGCAGAATGCTGTTTGGTCTTGTGTCTTGTAAAATGCACGCGTGGGAATCAATATTTTGATTGAATGTTAGTGTGTAGGCTCGTGTGTTAGGACAAACAGTGTGCAGTGACTAATGGCACTTAAAGATGCTTTAATCAATTGCAAAAGGTGATTGGAGGGAAAAGAGGAGGAGTACGTGTTATTATTGTCGTTTGTGCTCTTGGAAACTGAAACCAATTAGTCAATTCTCTCACAGATTTGGTGATCTAAAAATCTATTAAGTTATTTATTGAGCAAAAACATCAAGTATTCTCTAGTTTCTGCTATTCACATGTGAGGATTTTCTTTCTTTCTAAACTGGATTTTTTTGGGTTGTTGGTCGGACAAAACGGGTCAAATTTCATTCTTATACACCTCTCGTGGTATAAAACAATAGAGTTTGTTCATTCAGACTTTTTTTGTACAGCACTTTTTACTTTTCATATAGCACAAAGTACACAGTAACCCCCCCACAAATCCAGATTTAAAAAGATAAGTCATGAGTTTGCTTTTAAAAATATGAACATTATCTGCTGCCCTTCAGGTCTTCAGGTCCTCAAGTCTTCAGGTCTTTAGGTCTTTAGGCTTTAGGTCTTTAGAGCTTCAGGCCTTTAAGTTTTCAGGTTTTCTGGTCTTTAGGTTCTCAGGTCTTCAAGTCTTCAGGTCTTTAGTTCTGCAGGTCTTTAGGTCTTCAAGTCTTCAGGTCTTTATGTCTTCAAGTCTTCAGGTCTTTAGTTCTGCAGGTCTTTAGTTCTGCAGGTCTTTAGGTCTTCAAGTCTTCAGGTCTTTATGTCTTCAAGTCTTCAGGTCTTTATGTCTTCAGGTCTTTAGTTCTGCAGGTCTTTAGGTCTTCAAGTCTTCAGGTCTTTAGTTCTGCAGGTCTTTATGTCTTTAAGTCTTCAGGTCTTTAGTTCTGCGGGTCTTTAGGTCTTTAGTTCTGCAGGTCTTTAGGCCTTCAAGTCTTCAGGTCTTTAGGTCTTCAAGTCTTCAGGTCTTTAGTTCTGCAGGTCTTCAGGTCTTTAGGTCTTCAAGTCTTCAGGTCTTTAGGTCTTCAAGTCTTCAGGTCTTTAGGTCTTCAAGTCTTCAGGTCTTTAGTTCTGCAGGTCTTTAGGTCTTCAAGTCTTCAGGTCTTTAATTCTTCAGGTCTTCAAGTCTTCAGGTCTTTATGTCTTTAGGTCTTCGAGTCTGCAGGTCTTTAGTTCTGCAGGTCTTCAGGTCTTTGAGGAGGCTGTTCCACAGACATGGACCACAGTAAACACAAACATTCTGACATTATTAATAAAGTAATAAAAACTTATCATAATATTTTGACATAAAAAACAACAATGAGGATTTCTGTTTTCATCATTCTCAACTTTTCGTCCAGTTTGTGTTTCTTCTGGCAGGAATAGAAAACATATTGTCTTTGTTCTTCTGGATAATCAACAGACCAAAAACTAGTTTAGAGAACTGCAGGCTGTGATTAATCATTATTTGTATCTCTGCAAAAAAGGAGATAAATGCATCAGCGAACACGTTTTGTCAGACATCTGTGCGATATCAGAGGATGAAGCATTTTTATGAGCACTTCATTGTATTTATGGATCTATTTTGTCTGCTGCTCTGCAAACACTTGACAACATGTTTTACTGCGATTGCTTTGACTGCTCATTATTAAAGACAACACAGAGCAGATATTAGACACACTCACTGTGTCCTCATTTGCCTTTTCATCCTCTGAATCACTACTCACATGCTCACACTCTAAACCATGTTTCTCTTTACTGGACCAATATCAGATATGAGTTTGTAGGCAGAGACACATTACCGCTTTCTGCCTGTTTGTTATTGTATTTTTTTTTTTTTTAATATTGTTCCAATATTCATTATTGAATCTCCTTTGTCTCGCCTACTCTCCTCCTTCCTCTGTTATAATTAGTTTTGCTTGTAAACATAAAAAAACCTCATTCCAACCAGCGTATTTTTAGATTTTTTAGTACATTACATCGCATGTGGACACCATTACACATATTTTTGGGGTTTCATAATTCTGGGAAAAGATCATTCTTGTTTCAATACAGCAATTCATTGGGGTGGCTAATACCACAAAATCTGGTTTCCACCCAACACCAAGCAATACCAGGGCCAGAATCAATCTTATCCAGACTACTAAAGATATATTTTGTTTTAATATGTAGACGAAAGCCGTGTGTCATAAAGGATTAAGAGGTGAAAGGTGATCACATTACCTGCGCTTCGCACAGACCTGACCTCAACATGCTACCCAGCTCCTGATACAGCCTGTGGTCATCTCGCGACTTGATTACTGTAACGCCCAACCAACCCAAAAGGTCACATGTTACCCCGCTGCTCATCGAGCTCCACTGTCTACCTGTAGCAGCCCACTTTAAATTCAAATCTCTAACGCTGACTACAAAGTAGTCTCCAGTTCTTGCACATCCTCATACGGACATATGTTACCTCCTCCGATGAACGACGCCTGGCTCTGCCACCCGTACGCTCAGGGCGATCCAAACTTTTCTCGTCTGTTGTTCCCCATTGGTGGAACGTCCTACCAGTTCCTACCAGATCAGGGGCGTCCCTCTCTACCTTCACAAACCTCCTGAAGACCTCCAGCTCTTCAGAGAGGACCTCCTCGGCAACACTACCAACAACTGGACATGAGAAATCTATCCCCCTCTACAACTGGACCTTGATTCTGTGTGAGTAGTACTGCACTAACATGTCCTCGTCGCTCTGTACTTTGATTGTTTGTCAGTTGGATAACAACACAACACAGTGTTTATTGGTAACTGTGTGAATATCCTGAACTAACAAGGTGACGCATGCACACAACAGCAGCAGACGAGATCATCATTACCGTCCCAAAATAAGACCTCGTATCCCCCCCTAAAGCGATGAAACTCCTTCTCCCAGTTTGGCGTAGGAGATTTTCTCTGGCTTGCAGAGAGCCCTGACCTCCAACAGCCAACATCAGTGCCAAACCTCACTAATGCTGACCCGAGAGCAAATCCCTGCAAAATCTGATGGAACGAGGAGAGTGGAGGCCGTTACAGCAGCAGCAGATTGATGCCGATGTTTCAGGACTGTCATGTTAGTGTCCACATACTTATGTCAGTGTAGTGTATATTCAAAAGTGGCCTCATTTGACCGAAATCCTGGTTTGGTTTGATTCGCCCTGCACTAAACCGCCCACTCTCTTTCCCTTTTTCTCCTACTAGCGTTATATTCTCTCTCTCTCTCTCTCTCTCTTTTTTCCCTCCTTCCTCTTCTTCTCTTTTCGTTTCTCTCCATCTCTCCCACTCTCTTCTTTCTCTCTCTCTCTCTCTTTGCCTCTTCCCGTCGCTCCTGCTCTCCCTCTCTTATCCCTCCCCCATCTGTGGGAAGCTGCCGTTGTGCGCATGTCGCCGATGAGTCAATTTGTGGAGGCAGTGCGCGCACACACACACAAACACACTCCACACACACACACACACACACATATATCCTGTCTCCCACGAAGGCATCTGTTTCAGTCTGTCTCTCTGTGAGATGCAGCACCAACAGAGGAGAGAGGGGGAGACAAACAGAGGGAGGGAGGAAGAAGAAGAAAAAGAGAGGAGGGAGGGTTAAAGAAAAGAGAGGAGAGAGGAAGGAGACACAGCAAAGAGAAAGAGGAGGAGAAGACTGAAATTAAAAAGAGTGAACAGTGAGAGAGGGAAGACGAGGACGAGGAGGAGGAGAGGATGCCACCGCTGCAGCTGAGCGTCTCTGTCTGACTTCTGAAGGAGTTTGGGCTCGGACATGACATGAGATGCAGCATCCAAGTGTCTGAGTCTCAGCATCTCTAGTTTGTTTGTGTGTGTGTGTGTGTGTGTGTGTGTGTGTGTGTATGTGTGTGTGTGAAAGAAAGAGAGAGAGTGTGTTAATGTGTGTGTGAAGCCATGGCGAGCGCTCAGCCGGGGGTCCATGCATTGAAACTCCAGCCTCCCTCCGTCTCACACACACTGAGGAACGGAAGCAACTTCATTAAATGGGACGAGGTAAGGACGCTGATTTTCTTTAAGTAAAACACAAACACGCGCTGATTATCGTCATTATTTTTAGCTTTTTTAATTTAATATAATGTTTGGATATATTTTTATTATTTGTAATATTTATAATTTAATCATTATCACAGACAACTGAATCCAGATGAGTTAAATTTGACTGACAAGAGGAGGAAATGTTGTCAGACGTGTTGGCTATTTATTTGTTCATTGAGCTTTGGCAGTAAATACCTGTGCATGAGACGCCAGCAACATAAAGTGTGTGTCTGTGTGTGTGTGTGTGTGTGTGTGTGTGTGTGTGTGCGTGTGTGTGTGTGTGTGTATGAAATGCAGTTTCTTTTATTGCCACCTGTTGGTATGGAGTCCATTAATATGCATTTACTGTACTCTGTGTGTGTACTCTGTGTGCGTGTGTGTGTGTGTGTGTGTGTGTTTAAATGTGTATGAAACACACACTTACAAAACTCCCCCAATGCTGTCATGTGCACACACAGAACAAACACATAATTGTAGGTATTTGTGTGTGTGTGTGTGTGTGTGTGTGTGTGTGTGTTGGTATGCTGAAGTCCTTGACTATGAGAAAAACGTGCTGTCCGGTTGCCATGGTAACTGGCATGGTTACCACCACCTAAACAGATCTGATGTGTGTGTGTGTGTGTGTGTGTGTGTGTGTGTGTGTGTGTGTGTAAATCAAATGTATTGAGCCATATAATATGATGAATCATACTCGCGGATAGAGTTAATCCAATATACTGTTGAATCCGTTCACCATGATTGAACCAGTGTGTGTGTGTGTGTGTGTGTGTGTTTTTGACATTTGAATTTCTCCAACATGTAGAGCTGGAGCTTTATGAAAAATAGAATTGGTTGCCATGCCAACGAGTGACAACCAGGGATCTAGTTAACCGTCTTCTTTTCCTCTAGTTTTTATTCTTCTTTTGAATGCGGGCTGCAGCATTATGTGGAAAGCAGCACAGACAGCAGAATCAATGACCCTTTCATAACACATGCAGGGAAATACACAATATATATATACACAACTTTAGTGCTGACATCCATACAAAATGTTTAATAGCAGAGTGTTTAACGACTGGTCACCAAACCGTATTTCTAATTTCTAAATGATCCCAAACTGAAAAACTCCAGAATTTGTTGCTTTTTCCAACCATGCACAGTATAAAGAATGGACAGCGCATCCACGACGTCACGCATAGTTTTCTGGCGAGCCATTTTGGAGCTCAGAATATAGGTTAGTCCTGCTTCTTCCGCCTCCAGGCTATTCTAAAAGTCAGCAAAGACGCCCGAGTGCTCAAACAAGCCATCTGTAACGACACCCACCTGTCAATCAAAGCAAACACTGTCATCATTGTTTTGTGTGAATTCTGACAGCAGTCTTCCAGTAACCTTAATTAGACCTTAACAATTTGTCATGAGAAGAATCTTTCCTTAACTTTAACATAAAAAAGAGTCATTTACACTAAATTTGACCTATTTTGTCATTCGGATATGGATTCTTTATGTTTTATTCATATCATATGCTGGAGCATAATAAAACAAAGATGCAAAATGTTTAAAAGATGCAAAGTTCAGTTTTAACTTTTTAACACAGCACTCTCTTTGTCAGAATTAGTCTCAGCACTTTGTTTGCTTTATTCTATTTTGAGCTCAGATTAGCTCCTTCCTGAGTGTCGTTCTGTTCAGTGTTGGGGAAGCTGAAAGCACAGCATCGCAAGCTACCAATTATTTCACAATTGTAGAAGTCGACCTACAGCAACAGCAGCTATATGGGGAAATCTAAATTGGTTAGCTCAGGAAAGGAGTTCAAACTTGTAAGCATTTGATAATGTGCTGCACATGTGATACGACAAAATATAGAAAAAGGTCAAAGGCCAATAAAACATGCCACTCAGTTCTAAGTACACACTTGTTCACAGATCATTTGAGAATACCCCACCGTTCATGGGAAAGTGCAACAAATGTCAGCTTCAGTTATATATACAGCTGCCTTTCAGAAACTAGAGGGCAGGTAAGGATAATACACAACTCTAAATACCAATAATCAATATTTATAACTAACTGACAAGTTTGGTTTTTACAATTTCTGCACACATGCACTACGCAAAGGTCAAATGTGTGCTGATGGCTGCCATCCAAGAGGGGTTCAGTTACAGTACAGAAACAATGGTGCAATAAAAATAAAACAGTATTTACTTTTATGGCCCCAAATTGTTTGTAGCTAACAACACAGAAAATGTCAAAAAGTAATATTAACGACTTGAATAATTATGCAAATATGAATGTAGTTGAAGTACCAGCAAGCTACTGCAAAATGTAGTTCAACTGCTAGTTTAATTACACGTAGAATTTCCATGTTAACTCAACGTTGGACTAACTAAGATTTTGTTCTTCTTTCCACCGTTCTGCTCTGGTTTAGTCGATAAAAGTCCTCAATTCTCAAGTGAGATGTTAAAACATTCTGGTAAAATTTGTGGTTTTGTCTTGGTGGCTTTGAAGAGAGCATAGATAAAGAAAAGAACATCTGACACCGAATTAAAGCAGTAAAATATAGCCTTTAGACTATAGACTTTATTTGGATTTTCACGAAACTTCTCAGAAGCATGCATCTTTGCTGTGTGCGTTTGTTTCTTTGTTATTTAAAACAGTGATAACTGTCTTAATTCCTGCCTTCTTGTCATCATTTCATTCCGACTTCAAATTTGGCTGCAGGCTTAAAGACATCATACACTTCAACTCCTCTAATGGCTGCAACATTTGCTGCCAAGATTTTAAATGAAATAACTTCAGGAATCACACACAAGCTCATGTTAGATTCAAGAATTCGTGCGAAGGCTGAACATCAGGACAGCTGCACTGCCTTATTCCACCCGCAACCCAGTACAAGCTGTCATGGTAGGTTACTATGGCAACTGGGACAATAGTTGGACGTCATGACAACTGAACAGAACTTTAGTCTGTAACATGCAAGAGTTACACGGTGTCCAAAATCCTCCTTCTTGTTCAGTCGCACGATGTTCCCTGTTTGACGAGCACATTTTTAAAAGTTGACTCCGGCGTGAGCAGGAAAATTAGATTCATGAATCATCACCATCATTTCTGCACAGACAGGTGTACTGTTGCATAATAGTCATTTGTACTAATATGACACTAACAAGGGAACAGTGATCCATTATATTATGAGATGGGATTTTAAGCATGAAGAAGTGCTTTCTATTTGCACATGTTTTTGAGTGAAAATGTTTTTTAACTGGTCCCACTGGTCTCTTTTTCTCTAGGATCTGTCTACCGTGACTCCAGTGACTCTACATGTGGATGCACATGGATTTTACCTCTACTGGACTGACCAAAACAAGGTTGAGCCACACAGACACAATCAAATCGCCTCTGTAGGTCTATGTTGTTAAGTATCTCCTCAGATGATGAGGAGCAAATTTAGCCTCATGCTGAAGTTAATTAATTAAGTCCAGATTTGACTCATCAATATTTAGCCCTGGGTAGTCACGTCATCAGAATTGGGACTTGGGTCAGACACAGTTCTGAGTCAAAGACTAATTGCATATTAGTTGAAATCTCACCTTACCCTCATTTAAATTAGACTGGGCCAAATATGAATACATTTCCAGTAATGGAGGAAGTATTCACACCCTTGCACACTGTAAAAATATTCTGTTAGTGATGCATTTAAAATGTTGCTGTAAGTATAATTAAATGATGTCCCATGTGACAATATATCATTAGATTGTTTTTGTTAATTAAAAGCTGGATTTAGTTGATTGAACTTGAACGTTTGTTTTGTCCAACCAACAGTCCAGACCTCAACATGATTAAAAATAAATTCAAGCTGTCTTAATAATTCAAAGAATTTTCAATTATCTTATTATTATCTTTCATTTTCAAAGTGGGTTGGAAGAGATAACGGGTGATTACGGTTCCATAGGTGTTCTTAGGAGTTTAGGAGCTTGTGTTAAGGTTCTTGTTGACGTCAGTACTCCTTGTACAATGCATACATCTTACTACCAAATGGATCTAAACACATCTTCTCTTTCTTCCTATGGTGAGTGCCTCTGAACACAACATACAACACAAGATATCGTGATATAGAAAAGTAACGAACACGGGAGAATGGACTGAGAAGCTTAAAAACGTCAGATTTGATCACTATTTTCAGGATATTTGTTTATTTTTCGACCTTTGACTTGAAGAACCGGTGTGTAGGATTTATTTACATCTTGAGGTGTGTCGCTGATTGCAACCTCCTCACCTCATGTTTCTCCTTCTTAGCTATGCTACCTGCAAAACTATTTCTATAATTTCTATGATAACAAACAGATAAAAAGCCTTCAGGTGATTATACACTAATGAAAACATAGTTATGTATATTATATTCCTTTTCTGTCATATTTGACAATATAACAAGAGCCGCACAGATATAACACAATTTAAAGATTGTAGGAACAACTGAATAGGTATTGCAAAGAGCAAGCCAAGTGATCATTGATTGTCACACACACACACACGTTCTCTTCAGGTGGGCTTAAAGCCTTAGCAGGAAACAGGATGTAGCATTTACCTCCCAGATATCAGCTGACTGTGTGTGTGTGTGTGTGTTTGTGTGTGTTTTCTTCTTTAGGAGACAGAATTGTTGGACCTGACACTCGTAAAAGATGTCAGAACAGGAAGAAGCACCAAAACACCCAAGGTACTCCACTTTATCTTTCACCCTTTCATGTGTCAAGTGTATGCTATCTCATGCCTGCACCTCTCTGCTTAGAGACCTCTTTTCAACCGTGACCTCTCAGTGACACTCAATGGTTGCATTGATGCAGAACAACTGATGTTTTCATCATTCAGTTTTCTGGTTTGTGCTTTTATTATCTTCTTTTAAAGTGAGTTTGGCTTTTCTTTACAACTGATTCCTCTCTTATATATACATTTCATTCATTCACTGTGAGATCTTTTACTTTTTGTGATGTTTTCCTGCTATCATAGTTGCATTTAATGCTTTTATGTCCGGTCATATGTCATTTTCCGACTCCTGAAAAGCTATTTGCGTATGTTGCCTGAAAATCTCTCTAAATCTAAACGATTTTAAATCATGATTACTGCAACTCCTTCACAAATCTCCTCCCTTTGTTCCTCCACTACCTCCGCATTTATTTTGTCACCCAGAAATGTATGTTCTTATTTGATAGATAGATAGATAGATAGATAGATAGATAGATAGATAGATAGATAGATAGATAGATAGATAGATAGATAGATGGAGGTAATTAAACGTATAATATTACAAAAAAACGTGAAAGGTGAGGTCAAACAGGAGACTATAATAGATTACATTGTGTAAAAGTAATACACAGAAGCTGGCTTTGAATGTGACTAATTTAACACTCTTCACCATTTTTTGATAATATCTGGGACGTTCACACTTTGTTTTGGGTTTATTATATCATATATTATTCCATCATATGTTCCTGGTATTGTTTTGCACATTCATGACAATCATGGATACTGCAGGCCTAATCCTATGTGCGCTCCCAAAACCGAACACATTGGCAGTTTGCAGGGGATCTGCAGAGTTTCCGCATGAAATGGCACACGCCGCTTGTGCCAACTTAAACTGACAGCTTCTTCGGCCAAAAACAAAACACCGCGTGTACCAGTATCATGTTAAACAACGTGAGAGGCCTTGTAATGATTCAGTTCAAACAGGGTTCATAGTAATGAATAAATAATATTGTCTTTAAATTAAATGAAATTAAATGTCTTTGCCAACAAGTTGTCCAAAGATGAAGTTAAATCACACCCCTGTCACTACATGGCATGAACATACATCATATGTGATGTAAACTTTGGTTATCTGTGTGAAATATAACACTCAATCGGCAGATGTTTATTTAAATGAAGAGATGTCATCTGTCTCCTCCGTGCGCCTCCGGCGTGGCTCCATTTCAGCTGACAGCTTTTTTACTCTGCTGTCGTCCAATAAGGAGGCCAAGCTGCGGGAGCTGCTCGACGTGGGGAACCTGGTTGGCCGGCTCGAGAACCGCATGGTTACCGTGGTTACGGCTTCAGACCTTGTAAACGTCAACCAGCTCAACTTCATCGCTTCGCAGGAGGACGAAGCGAAGGTACTAAGTCACTTACAGTGGATGATGTCAGGGACTGATGATGATGATGATGATGATGATGTCTGATTTTGGTAGGTGTGGTGTGAGGAACTGTTTTCTCTGTCTTCCAACCTGCTGAGCCACAATCTCAACAGAGACCACAGTCTGTTGAAAGCGTGAGTACACACACACACACACACACACACACACACACACACACGCACACTAGGGGAGAGATAAGTGCTTCTACACTTGACATGACATGAACTGTCCTCTTAAACACACAATGTCCTCACAACATGGTGCGCAATCCGATGAAATGTCCTCATATGTAGGTGAAAGCAACGTACACGCACACACACACATGTACACTAGAATACACGATTAACACATTTATTAGGACAGAGAAGGGAAATGCTTCCACACGTCCCGATTTGTGAGGACGTGTCAACTGTCCTTAACAATACGGTGTGTCCTCACAGTGTTGGTGCATATTCTGATGAAATGTCCTCATTTACAGGTGAAACCAACGCGGGCACACACACACACACACACACACACACACACACACACACACACACACACACACTTAAGTCTATTTAAAGCAGACATGTCAAACTCAAGGCCCGGCCCGCGAGATAATTTCATATGTCTATTATTAATGGCCCGCTGGTAAAATCGCACTCCCACCGCTCATACTACAAATCCCACAATGCACTGCAACTCCCGCCACGCAGGTGAAGATACTGTCATAGGAGGTGAACGTCTGTGCCTTGTTTGTGTCTGTACTATGATGTGCTAATGTCTGTATTCAGAGCCTATTCAGAGATATATTTTAATCCTCTGCTCCAAAATCAAATCAGAAACACATCACGCTGTTGCACTGAGTGGCATCTTTTATTATTACCATGAACACAAACACTGCAGTTTATTTCGAGTCAGTTCCACCTACATGATCCTGCTGCCATAAATACTCACTAGAGCATCGAATGTGTGTTAATCCACCACTGAAAATAGTCCCCAAAACAAATGTATTATTTATTTCTGCTAACGTTTGCTTAAAAAACTACAATGCCCAGCTGTTTTAGGGAGATAGAGTCATGGCTTGGACTGATGCATTGTTTGTTGTAAGATGTGATCCAGTATTAACTTACTTAAGAGACTGTTATGGATCTGAACACAGGAAGCTGTCAAAGCATCAACTGTCAAACATGGCAGTGACAGAAATGTAGCTGTACCACAGCTGATGCTTCAACTCCTGCTGGCCCTGAGATTTTCCAGAGGGTGGATGGGGACCTGTTTGGCCTACATAATTTTCAGCAGTGTGCAGAGCAATAGCAAGCCTGAAGACGGCTAGCTAACTTTTTGGCCATCCATCCATCAATTATCCGTAACCGCTCTTCCTCATCAGGGTCACGGTGGGGCCGAAGCCTATCCCAGCTGACTTTGGGCGAGAGGTCACCAGCTTACCAGCAACAATGTAACATTTTGTTAAGCAGCTAATTTATTTGTCATTCATTTCTTTTAATTTAAGCAGGAAAGCATCTCCATGTTGACTAAACCCTATTTCATTTCAGTTTACACAACAAGATTTGGAAGTTTTTAATTTTGCAACAGAACTTTTAAATCTGGATTTACTCATTTTAAACTTAGTTTTGCTCAACTTTGGAAAACCCAAACTATATTTAATGGGGAGAGTTTACATCAGATTACGGCATACTACTACTACTGTGTGTCCATAATGTGTCCGTTAAAAGACAATGAAGTCACGTTTAGGCCCTTGAGGCTAAAGTTAAAAGGTTATTGAAATAAGCCTTAAATCATGTAAACATCCTATTATCTAATGTAGAATAGTGTTGGTCACAGATTTTGCTAATTTTCTCTGAGGGATTTTTTATTTCTTTATTTATTTTTCAAGTCAAGTCAATGCTGCCATATGTACAGGACATACAGAGAAAACAAATAACATTTCCCTCATATCCCTGCTACAAATAGCAATAAACATGAAATATAAAATATGTACAAGTTTAAAAGATCTAAGAAAAATACGGCAAATCTAAAAAGATGTAAACAGTAAAAATATGGCAAATATAGAAAGATATTCACAGCATAGATCTAGCAGTATAAACAGCGTGAATATATCAAAAATAAAAGATGTATACAGTTTGTAATTTACCATTTAAACTTGTTAGCATCCAGCATTCGTGACACCATTGATGGCCCATCTGCATGTAGCATGTAAAATTTAGATGCTGTGACCTCCATCAAAAGATATAATAACCAAAAACAAATAGAAATATTACCACAGAAGTCTAGAAAATATATTCTTGAATGTTTTTGCAACAGGGACACCAAGAGGATAGTTTACCCCACAGACATACATTTGATGGAGTGAGATCATTTGCTCAAGACCTCCAACAAATGTTGCTGTCTGTAGGTCAGACTGCTACATATATGTATTCATGGTTAAGTTGTATTACTCTTCCTCACTTTGCTGGGTAGTCCTCTGTGGAGTTTGGGAGTCTGAACTTTTATACTCTCTTTGTTTCAGGTACGTCAAGTTAACTCTGCAGCCCAACGCAGAGGGGAGAATCCCTGTCAAGAAGTGAGTTCCTGATCATTATTATTATTAGCTTCCCAATCTTTAATCAATGGTTCTGTCTGAGTGTTAACTTTGAGACACGTGTTACAGTAGATGGTTTGAGGATGTGAGAAAATAGCCCGACGAAATCTGCAGAGACACGCACAAACTCAAACTTTGCTCTTTCCTGTCCCTCGCTTCCAAAAATAAACTTAATTCCATGTGCACTTGGGAAAGCAAAAACAGGGACAGGATTCATGAAGGTGCTTAATTCAGCACTGACCTGGTAATCAACCACTGCCAGAGGATGAGATGGATTATACAGTTATGAAGGAAAGCTGTATTTTAGGAGGGAACCAGGAGGAGAATTAAGGTCAGTTGATATATCTTGACGGTAAAGGGAAGTTTGAAGGAAGGAGAGGTTTGGGGGGGATGTGGAGATTAAGGGTGAAATTAGTTAAAGTTAATGTGAGATCAGGAGGTTTGGGGAAAGTAAAGGATTCTTTCTTTTTTTTTGGGATTGTGGCTGTCAGAGGAGGACATTTGGGGGAGTTAGAGGAGTAAATTCTGGGTAGTTAATTAGACAGAGAAGCCTCGAGGAGATATTTTAAGAAGTCAAAATGCAGGTTTGGGAATGAGCTGATAATGTTGTGACGTCGTTGTCTATTGCAGCATCGTTCGACTGTTTTCATCGGACAGAAAGCGAGTCGAGAATGCCCTGGAGAACTGCAGGCTGCCCTACAGTCGGGTAAAAATAAGTTTATGTTATTGTTATTGTTATTGTCGGGTGTCAAGAGTCTCCAAATCCACGATTCGAGTTAAACTTTTTGATTTGTAAAGATCAAGAGATCGTTGGTTTTATGCCCTGACGATTACATTTTCAAATTTTTCTTTAAAAACATAAAAACATGAGCTACATTGTATCAAATGTGACATAACTGACATATTTTCTTCTTAAATTAAAAATTTCTAATGTCATTTCAATGTACTAACAATACATTACAAAATTAGATGGCAGAAGGGTACTTTAGTACAGATGAGAGTTTCTTTTTACTCTTTGCTTTTTATTATTTTTTGCATATACAGGCAGAACAAATAATAACAACACAACACAGCTTACATCCAGCAGTACATTTTACTTCGCTGTTAACTTAACACTTGAATACATCAGTTTACATTATCATCAATAAAACTATACATTATACATCGCTGATGTCTTCATGGTTAATCCGTTATTTCCCATTCTTTCTGTTAACTCTTAAAGAATAAGTCATTTTTTCTATCATGAATATTTCCCGTACTTTGTCTGACCACTGACTGGCTGGGTGAGTCCATATCAAGTCATTTTCTTGTGATGGCCTTCCTACTAGCTGTGAGTAGTACTTATCTTCTTTTAGCACCACATTTGATATAAAACGAAACATTTCTTGGGGACTACATACCCTGATACCTCATTCAATGCTACATTCACTCTTTGCCAGAATGGCTCTATTTATTTTTGGGCAACTCCAGAAGATATGTGAATGATTTGCATCTGTATGTCCACGTTTGCTCCAGCATGTTTGCTGTCTTAAGAGTTGTGATGTTCACTTCCTTTTCCGTTTTACAGAGTGTAGTTTTAGCTTGACATTCCATTAAACTGTGGTAAAGCTTTGAGATAATCCTTGATGTTTTTTGATTGTATGCTTTAATCAACACTTCTACCACTGGATTTCTTCCTTCTGATGCCCCCCTTTTTACTTCTTTGATATAATATTCTCTTAATTGCAAATATCTAAACAAGAGAGTTAATAGTTTAACCAGTTAGAACATGTCGTGGATGCATGCTCTCTGTGAATAAGAGCAAGATGCACGCAATCATTTTCAACTTCATCCTTCTTTCTTTTTTCTCTGTTTGTTCTCGAGGCTTTTATCCGAGGCTTTTTGTCCAGAATGACTCACAGTGCACGGAGGGTTGAAATGAGCTCAAATATCTGGGTCATCAAGTTTGAAGAAGCAACCAGTGAAAAACAGATATTCGAAAATTTGAGTTTGGGGAAATAAATCAAAGATTGAGGAGAAATGGTTTGTTGGTTTTTAAGGTTTTAAAAATGTGGTTATGTTCTGTATATTTGACAGGGTGACAGCATCAAACTGGAAGACTTCACACTTGAAGTTTACAAGAGCTTTTTGGACAGTCTGTGTCCTCGTCCTGAGCTCAGCAACATCTTCAAACAGGAGTAAGCATTTCGACGATCCTTCACCACATTTACAGCTGCAGTCACTGACCTCTGATCAGCTCTGAGACTTATAAATATTGCACAAGCTACTCCACAAAAAAGGCTGTTGTTACTTGCTTCAGGCCATTTTCTTTGATATGTGAAGAATGATGAATAATGATTCATCTTCTGTCCCACTTGTACACAGAGTAGGATTAAAGAGAGAGGCTGTATCTTATGGAAGTGTATCGATGTTGATGCACCAGAAAAAGAGGTTGTTTTGATGTTTTGAGGACCTGTAGACATCCTGTATAACCTCATCCCTTCACCCTGCTCTGGTCTGTAGAGGAGCCGATAACGGGACACTGTCAGTTGACCAGATGACAGAGTTCATCAACAACAAGCAGAGAGACCCGAGGCTGAACGAAATCCTCTACCCGCCTCTTCGTCCTGCACAGACGAACACTCTGATGGAGAGGTACCAACACGACCAGGCACAGCTGAAGCAAGGTACGCGTCGAGGATATTTGCTGTTTTATATTCCTGAAGAGGCTGTGTTTGTTAGCACGTACATGGGTTGATACCAAAAACCACCCACATCCCTCCACAGAGAGTAAACCACTAAAAAAAGCACTGAAGGTGCTCACATTCAGGTTGGATCCTGCCAAAAGAAAATGTGGCACAGACTTTAAATCTGGCATTTCTGAAGCTGTTATGATGGTCAGACATTGCTAGAAATTACTTTGTGGCTTTGTAGGCTTTGTAGTGTTAATTTTATATGATAAAAATGTGTATCGAGATTCCAAAAGTGCCCAGAAAATCCATGTCAGTGCTTATTTGTTCAAATAACTAGCAAAGCAGGACGTATTGTCACGTTTCTATCCCTAATATGGAAGGCAGTGTTCGGTATGACTGACCCTTTCTGTCAAGTTTAATAGTCTGTCTTTTTGATGGTGTGTGTGTGTGTGTGTGTGTGTGTGTGTGTGTGTTATGTAGGCGTCATCTCTCTGCAGGCATTCTCCAGTTATCTGTCCAGCGAAGAGAACGGCGTCATCCCGCCAGAGAAACTGGACCAGTCTGAAGACATGAACTTCCCCCTGTCTCACTACTTCATCAACTCATCACATAATACATACCTGACAGGTACACACACACATACACACACACACACACACACACACAGAATGCTGCAGTGATGCATTCAAAGGCTGTTTGATAGAAGATGTAAAAACTTTCCACAGGAAACTTTTACAGGTGTGATTGTTGCAGAAAATTCCCTAGAAACAAACTCTGTGTTACAAAATATATGAAGTGTGTTACAAACTGTATAGTGTGCTAAAATATATGTTGGAACATATAAAAAAGTTTAGTCTTTGTTTGCATCGTTTGGTTGTGAGGAAAACATTTACTATAGGATGTAACTTGGGAACCATAAAATGGTGTTGAAGGAGTGAAAGTAAGTCCCATAGCACTGAGAGCTTGTGACAGAGCGTTGTACCGAGACCCTGAGATGCTGCAGACTCATGAAAAGTCCTGAATCAGGACCTGATAACGGTGCAAAGGAAGATGGAAACCCCCTTCTCGGGTTGTAAATTATCCGAAAGTCCAAATTTGGACGAACCGGAGCCATCTCGGGTTTATTTCTTGAGAAAGAATAGACTGTTACCTAAACTCTGTGGATAAATCAGAGTCTGGACTGATTCTAGTTCTTATTTATTCAGTTCATAGCTGATATGAACAGTGGAGACAGTAAATGACAATCAAGGACACATATCCGAATATTTTCTGTCTGCTGTGACTTTAATAAATGCAAAATCTCTGAACAAGAAAGCAGAACGTCACCGGTATGTGATTTAGGAGGACCAGAGGTTTGCATCGTGGTCAGCTGAGAGACATCCAGCAGAGACGAGCGGTAGCTTTGCAGTTTAATCTGTCATAATAACATCTTATTTTATTTCTTCTTCTTCTTCTTCCTCTTCTTCTTCTCGTGTTGCAGCGGGCCAGCTGGCAGGAAGTTCCTCAGTAGAGATGTACAGGCAGGTTCTTCTGGCCGGATGCCGCTGTGTGGAATTAGACGTGTGGAAAGGACGAACCGCCGAGGAGGAACCCGTCATCACACACGGCTTCACCATGACATCAGAAATCTCCTTTAAGGTGTGTGTATAAGTTAGAGTACGACAGGTCCCTTCAACGACCAGACTGACTTTTCATAGTCATTTTTTATAGCTCAGCTTGACAGAATCTGCTTTTAAATGCCAATTTACCAATTGCAGAGTAAGATTTTACATGTTTCATGTCGTGTTTCAGATGTGGAAGACAGCGTTCCACTCTGAACTTCTCACGTGATCTTATTTAAATAACTGTTTGATGCCCAAAGAGGTAAAATCCTCCATTATTTTCCAAACAAAACATGAAATCTAATTTTTGTAGTACAACCTTCTTTGGGTTTCTTTCTCTTTTCTCTGGACTAAACAGTCAAGTTAAACCCAGTATCACTTTTACCAGCTACAAGAGGAAAAAGAAGTACTATTACTTTTATCCTGAGTACGTTTGTCTGCTAATACTCCTGTACTTTTACTTAAGTAGGCACGGTGACATATTACGGTGGTGCAGTGGTTAGTACTGTCGCCTCACAGGTTTGAACCTCCAAACCTCCAAAGACATGCAGCCAGCGGGTTAATTGGTGATCTTTTTGAGTCTGGATCCTCTACTTCTACCTCTACTCGTCCAAATTATAATTGGTGAAGCTGCTTTTATGGTCTGAATCGCTGGAATATTTCCTAATGTTATGTGTTTTTTATTTATTTTCCAGGAAGTGATTGAAGCCATTGCAGAGTGCGCCTTCAAGACGTCGCCTTTCCCCGTCATACTCTCCTTTGAAAACCACGTCGACTCGTGAGAATCACGTCGTTATTTATTTATTAATTCACATGTCAGCTGAACTAAACGAATGCTAAAATGTCTGTCTGTCTGTCTGTCTGTCTGTCTGTCTGTCTGTCTGTCTGTCAGTTTGAAGCAGCAGGCTAAAATGGCTGAATACTGTCAGTCTATTTTTGGAGAAGCGCTGTTGATTGACCCTCTGGACAAATACCCTGTAAGTGACACACACACACACGTTATATTAAATATATCACAAATTGTGTGTCCTTTGCACTGTCGTCTCCATTGTGTGTGTGTGTGTGTGTGTGTGTGTTTGCAGCTGGAGTCCGGCGTCCCCCTGCCCAGCCCTCAGGAGCTGATGGGCAAAATCCTCATCAAGAACAAGAAATCCCACAAACCCTCGAATAACACAGACACCAAGAGACTGACGGACCAACCTGCCAATCAGAGCAACGATCCAGTGTCTCCTAGCAACAACACGGGAGGTAAGACACAAAGACGGAGAAGGACAAAGAAATCCATGTGAAATGTGCTCAGCTGTGAGAGTCTTTATATCGAAGCACGACAACACGAGAACGACCCTGCGGCTGTTAAACTGTGTGTTCAGTATTCAGGCTTTAATTTAGAGAGTGACTCTTTACAGCAGACGTACGTCCTCTTAAATATGAGTCACCACCAAATTAGGATCATTATGAAGAGGTACAATGATGGAGCAGCGGCGTCAGATGAAGTTATTTTACATTTTTACTGAACAAATCAGAGAGAAAGAGGGCGAAATGTGAGAAATATCACAAGCTGAGCATCGTTTATGTAAGTTTAAATATGAAAGTCACGAGTTGAATCATGTAGTTACTGCACAAAATGATATTCATATTTTCTGGATTCAGAGTCTCCTCCGTCAGATGACACCTTTCGTTATTTCAGCCGTGATTTTGGTCAAACCTGCTCCTCCTCCTGCCTCCTCGCCGCTGATGTCTTTTGATTTTTTCCTCTGCGGTCCGCGGCGCCTCATCAGGGATGTCTCCATAATGAGCAGGACATCCCAGAAGAGGTCGGCAGCTCAGAGCAGCAATTAACACAGCGGCGGTGCTCGGGGAAATTAGGAAGTCTTATTGACACATCTGATGTGCAAAAAATCCTGAAAACAGGTCTGAGAGCGGAGCTGTGGGCGGAAGCACAAACTCTGGATGCGACCCCTTTGGTCAGTCGATGTTTGAGTGGGCTGAATAATCACCTGCAGACAAGTTAAAGCAGCGGGTTGTGTGTTTTCTACTTGAAATCCCAGCGCAGATTTCTGTCTCCTGTTGGTTTATTTGCAGATTGATTGTGACGCGTTAATAATTTATCACATTACCGCGTTTACACTGCCACAAAGTGTTTTTTTAAACCCTGACTCAGGACTTTTTCACCACTTTGGGGTCTTGTAATCAGACTTGTAACTCATCTACAGTGGTGGAATGTACTAGAAGTACTCTACTTGAGTATGAATGTGAGGTACATTACTTCAGTATTTCCATTTTATGTAACTTTAAACTTCTGCTCTCGTGTCATAATCGCCTTCAGATTCCAATTTATTCACACCCTTCCTGTCTGGTAAAATCCATCCATCTCCAATTCATTGACTTGAATTCCTTTATGAGTTTAAAAATAAATAAATAATTTAAAAACCGTCTTGGATTAATTTAAAAAAAAGCATCGTTAAGCTGAAAACAGGTGTATAAAGTCATTGTGTGAAGGATTTAGTGGCGGTGCATTTGCTGATTGCAACCATGTCGCCTCACCCTCTCCTTCCATCATTTAGCTGACGCTTTTATCCAGACCCGCTCTACCGCTCTACCTGCCCAATAATTTTCTCTTTTTGCCTCTAGAAACTCAGAGTATAACACTACAAGGAGCAATTCTGTCATTGTACTGAACTAGCAGTTCATTTTTTTATTATTTATATTAATGAAGGAGGTGGGGAGACTGTCGCTGTGAGCAGGATTTGAACCTGCGCGGGGACACCCCATTGGATTTCGAGTCCAACGCCTTAACCACTCGGCCATCACAGCTCAGCTTCCAGAGCCACTGTTTAGTTTGTCCCTGCTGGGCCACTGTAGAAACAGAGTGAGGATTGTACACTAATGAAAACACACGTGCATATAATATTCTATGTTTGCCGTGATAATGAATAAATCAACACACTGGACCTTTAAAATGAGCTCGGTCTTAAATATCTACAACATGAAAACATCAGATAGAATAATAAAACAGAGACAGAGAGACTCTTCACTTTAAATAATTAAAGGAGTTTGCTGATAATACTTACTGCTGCATACTTTTATTTAAGTAAGCCAACTAAGGAGTATTTTTTACAGTACTTTTACTTCAGTAAAGGATCTGAACACTTCTTCCACCTGGTATAAAGAGTGCTTATAAGTTTTTTTCTGGTCTGAAAGAGAAGAAGGGGATGAAGATTTGTTTAACTCTAATTTTAACAGAGATGGAGGCTGAGAGTGAGGAAGATGATGATGATGAAGATGATGATGGTAAAAAGGTCAGTGGTGACGTCATAAAGGGGCGGTCGCCCTCGCTGCTGTCGCCATTTGTTGATGTTGTTTACGAGTGTCGCTCATTGTTTTGTTGTTTATTCTTTACGCCATCATCGTCGTTAATATTTTAATGTTGTCGGTCGTTTTTGACACTTTTTGCTGTCTTTTTTTTTTTTTTTTTTGTCTTTCAGTGTTGCTGTTCAGTCATTTCTGCTGCCGTTGTTGTTGTTGTTGTTTATTCTTGATGTGAACTGTTGTTGCTATTTTGTTTTCTTGCCCGTAGTCTTTACAAACGATGACGACTACTGTGTACTGGTTTCGATTGAAGTAACACGTTGCGTCTTCCTTGTCAAAACCCAGAAGTGAGTCAGTGTCCATAAGTCCCCATGTTAAAATGTTAACATGTTTACAGCCTGGTACAAAAAACAGTTTTGGTCTCTATAGCTAATTTCCCCGTTCATGACAACTGTACTGAGGGTGAATTTTTATACAACTCACCTGTTCAGATTATATTAAGGCTTAAAGTTATGCAGGATTAAGAGCGTGGACGCTTTTGATTGACAGGTGGCTCGTTTGAACACCCAGGCGTCATTCAGCCCGCCTCAGGTCCATCGATGATCCACCACTTTTGGTGATTTATAGATTAGCCGGTAGGCAGAGGAGGAAGGACTATAAACATGGCGGCAGTCAGAGCCACCACACTCTGAGCTTCGCAACAGCTCTTCAGAAACCTGTGGATGATGTCACATGTACACCGTCCATTCTTTTTACTGTTGTTCCTTTGTTGCATTATGCTAATAGCGGCTAATGCAGCCCCGAGTTTCTAGCCTCAAGCAGATATAAAGAGCAGGATACATTTTCAAACTTGTAGTCTTCAACACCAACCAACACTGACATCACTGGTGCCACAAACAGCTTTTTTGCATATGCAGTAGTGCTTCCTATGACTTGTAAACACACTATGATGTGTCAAAAAACACCAAGCTGAACAAGAAGAGGCACAATCTGAGAGGATTATAGAGACTATAGAGAAGAAACTGAGAACAGAAGATTAAGATGAAGACGGATGCAAACAGTAACAAGAAAAACAGTCAGAGAACGCGTTCGCACATGTTTGTGTGTTTGTGTCTGGAAGTGTTTGTGGATGTCTTGTTGGAACTGGTTTCATGTTTTGTTGTTGTTGTTATGTTGGTATTACTGGTCGATGCTCCTGGATACTGTTTGTTGGAGTGTATCTGTTGAACCTGACAGCTGCTTCCCTCCCAACATTTGCCCAGTAAACTCGGCTCTCTTAAGCTTTAACTCCCGTTGTTGTCGTTTATTTCAGGGCTCAGCGGAGCGTGAGGCCATCGCTACAGAGGAGATGTCAACTCTGGTCAACTACGTCCAGCCGACCAAGTTCAACTCCTTCGAAGCCTCCAAGAGTAAGAGCAGCTAGATGAGATGGCGACACTTCGACACACACACACACACACACGTCTGTTTTATAGTTCTCTCCCACAAAGCTGGAAAATCCTTCAATTTCATGTCGTGCCTCGGCTCTCTCTGCACGGGGATCAACATTTCATGTGTCGAGGATGATTTACAATGATGGAGCCGCATGTGTCATTCTGACCTTCATCATCATGCAGAGACTGTCTGCTTGCATTTTATCACAGAAGCTTTAAAATTCAGTTAAAAAAAGGCTGAAATTAATCTGCAGAAATCATTTTGAAACCAAGACAATTGCTGAAAAATGTGTGTGTGTGTTTAATTTTGTGTGTGTGCGTGTGTGTGTGTGTGTTTAATTTTGTGTGTGTGTGTTTAGAGGCAGCCCGCTGTTACCACATGTCGTCTTTCGTGGAGACCAAAGCTTTGGAGCACCTCACAAAGTCACCAGTGGAGTTTGTGGAGTATCCTTGGCAACGGTTACCACAGTTGCGCTACGCCATGGCAACCGCCTCCATATTTTTTATGTTCTTCTTCCCTCTTTTGATGCTTTCTGTCTCTGAACAGTTTTAAATATTTATTTTAATTTCAGGATTTTCTCTGAAAGTCTCTGTAGCAGTGTGTAGGTGTGTGATTGATGCCTTTTATTTTGTTTTCATACATAATGTATGATATAAAAGTTTTTAAGAATTGTCTTTAACCCTCCGTTAACCAGATATAATAAATCCCAGTTGAGTCGTATCTATCCGAAAGGAACCCGAGTCGACTCGTCCAACTTCATGCCTCAGCTCTTCTGGAACGCCGGCTGTCAGCTCGTGGCTCTGAACTACCAAACTATAGGTGAGAGTCCGAGCTTTTCTCCAGTCTGCCATCGGATTGTTACCGTAACACAGACTGAAGCACAACAGGCATCAGTCGACTTTTCATGCAGTGGAGCGGAGATTCCCCAACCTCATGAATCAAAGTTGACTTTATTAAAGGTTGCAGGTCGTGATTCCTCCTCAGGTTGTTTTATTTTATTTCTCCGTGATCTCCCCTCGAGGTCGGTTACCTTTCCCTGCATCCGTCGGGTCAGCAGGACGTCGTTCGCCTCCGTCTGCCGCTCTTCCAGCTCAGCTCAGCGTGCCTGGGCTTCAGTGATTCTAACCTTCTGTTGTTTGTCGCTCGTTATTATTCTCTGTGTCTATTTCGTGATTTCTTCTTTCATCTCTCTTTTCAGCTCGTCTTTGAAGGTGGATAGTTCGTGTCTTAAATCTTGTTTAGGTTCTTTAATGTCTTGGTGGCTAGTCCAACTCAGCGTGGTCCATTTTCTCGGTTGTGTCCTCCTCTGATTCGCTAACCTCGTGTTACTCTGAGGTTTCTTCTGTTTCGGGTTGTTCTTCGACTTTGTCTCACTTTCTGATGTTTGTCTGATATGCTGTCCAGCTTCTGACTTTTCTTACCTCCACTCATACCTCAATTTTTATCGAGTTGCACTTTGTTTTCAACCGACTTGGGTGAGCTACTTAACTATGCGTCCGCTCTCTCCGCCGTCTTCCCGGAAGTTCTCAGATTGTTTTATTTTAATATTTTTTTATATATATTTCTTGGAGGGATAAAGAGCTGAAATTATCCACAAAGTCACAAGAAAATGACACATTAAAAGACAGCTTATAAGATCATCATCATCTCTGTAAACAGATGAATGCAGACTCTTTAGGCGAGGGACAGAGATTTCCACGAAGTCATCATGTTTGAAGGCTTTGGTTGCACGCAGGTAAACAGTGTGGATACAATCTTAGAACCCTACAGCTATCGTCTATTTTTAAATCATCTACATTCATCTGCAGAAATCTGTTTGTAGAGATGAGCAGTCATGTGTCTTTCTCATTATTCGTGTGGATCGAGTTGCTAATCAGACTGTGGAGGAAGTCTTGGCCCGGATATCTGTCCGCTGCCCCCCAGAGGCTAAACCATCGTCACACGACAGCAGATTGGTACTGAGATGGATGAGAACATAATTTAGAGTAACAGAAATATGTTTTTTTCTGCTTCACTGTCTTGTTAGTCATGTCACGACCCTCAATATTCATTTAGCGATGCTTAGGTGAAAACGTAGTAATGTAGTCGGCAGAGCTGCAGAGTAATTTGCATTACCTCAGAAACACATGACCGTGTTCTGGATAATGTTCCGGCCCGTGGTTGTAAGTATTTTTCCATCTCTAAATAATGCAGTTGCCATGATCTCTGCAATCATTGCACCATAGTTGCTGAATTGACCCAAAATTCATCCAAAATCTGGAAATAAATCTGAGACGATATTCATGAAGTCAAAGCAGTCGTTAGTGACTGTGTGTTCCTCGCTGCAGTGTCCTCGTTTGGACTCATCTATTGCTTGATGCAAACATCAGAAATCTGTCAGATAAAAGTGTCTTCAGGCACTGGGACGCCATCCTAAACTTAACATCTGTTTCCCGTTGCAGATTTGTCCATGCAGCTGAATCTCTTCATGTTCGAGTACAACGGTCGAAGTGGCTACAGACTGAAGCCGGAGTTCATGAGACGGCCAGACAAACACTTTGACCCCTTCACAGAAAACACAGTGGACGGCATCGTGGCCAACACTCTCTGTGTGAAGGTACAGCAGCAGCTACAGCTTCCAGACTGTCGCTACATGTGTGTGCTCACTCGCTGACAGACACGTGTTTGTATCTGTCTGTTTCTCTCTCGGTAGGTGATTTCAGGCCAGTTTCTGACTGAGCGGCGGGTGGGTGTTTATGTGGAGGTGGAGATGTTTGGACTTCCTGCAGACACCAGGAGGAAAGCGCTGAAGACCAAAACCTCCCAGAACAACAACGCCATCAACCCAGTGTGGGACGAAGAGCCGATCGTCTTCAAAAAGGTGAGAGACAGCAGAGACAGAGAGAGAGACAGACAGGAAGGAGGGTGTCGATGTTTTACTGCCACGTTCTGATCTGTCTGTTCACGCTCTGACAGGTGATTCTTCCCACGCTGGCCTCGCTGAGAATCGCTGCGTTTGAAGAAGGAGGGAAGTTCATCGGTCATCGGATTATTCCAGTCTCTGCCATCAGACCAGGTACTTATTTTATTTCGTCTCTCTCGCTGTCTTACAACCTTCTCTGCAGATTCCTCCATTATTGTTGTTAACACCAACGTTTCCTTCAGGTTATCGTTACATTGGATTGAGGAATGAGAAGAACCAGTCTCTGATTCTCCCGGCTGTGTTTGTCTACATCGTGGTCAAAGATTACGTCCCAGACACCTTCGCAGGTACGAACAACGTTTCAAGGATTTCTTTCTATGCTGTGGAGATTATTGAGCACTCACAGCTCTCACAGGTGGTGGACTTACCTGATTGTTTAAAGACAGACTTGGTTGGTGAAGTAGCAACAGATTCATGATCTCAGAGTCAGACTAACTGTTGGGCCACTAAGGGTTAACGTATTTTGTTGTTTGTAGACTAATGATCTAACATCTTCAGAAATGAGGCGACATCGTGTCATGACAAGTGTATTATAAATAAACCTACCAGCATAAGACGTCTTGGACTTCTGTGCACTCTCTCTTCACTGACTGAACTAACCATTGGCAACAGAGACAGGGGATACACACTTCAAACACACAAGGAAGTGTGAAGACAAATATCAAGCAGGGTAACCAAGAACCTGAGGAATAAACCCAAACACAGACCACAGAGAGAACAATGATTTAATAGCAAACATGAATGAACAAAGATATGATGAGGCAGGGAATGGTCAAACAAATCCAAGGAAGGCAGGCAAAGTCCACAATCCAAAAAACAGACAAGGTCCAAGAGAACAAAGCTGTAGTGAGGAATCTCTCTGGAACGCTTAACGAAGACGAACTAAACCAAGAAATACACAGACTAACAGACGGCAAGACACAGGTGAAAACTGGTTACAGACACGAGGAGAGGGGAGAATTACAAAGTAAAACAGGAAACACTAAACTGTGACAGGAAAGGAGTAAATCCACTGATGCAGCATCAGGGGAGACAAACGACAGCTACAAACATGTTTGTCAGTATCTTACAGCACATCCACGACAGGCAGCTCTGCATTTATCTATTTCTACGTACTTCCTCTCCAGATGTGATCGAGGCTTTGTCCAACCCCATTCGATATGTCAACCTCCTGGAGCAGAGGTCCAAACAGCTGGCGGCTCTGACGCTGGACGACGTGGAGGAGGAAACGCAGCCCGAGGTCGGTCCTGTTCTTCTGTCTTTGTCTTTGAAGCGCAGCGTCTGTCTGTAACTCTGCTCGGTGTTATTCAGGACGAGGTGGAGACGTCCGCAGAGCGAAAGAACGACCTGAAATCAGCTCCACTGGAGAACGGACTCAGCCCCGCCTCTGGACCTGTAGGCCACACCCCCGTCGCCACGACGCCCAAAGCCTCCGCGGCCAATCAGCAAGCAGCTACGACAGGTAGCATCCGCTCACAAAAAATATCCCGTTGCTAAAAGAAGGTTGATTTTATTGATGTTGTCGACGTCTTCTCTACATTTTAGATGCAGCCAAACCAGCAGCAAAGACTGAAGATCTGGTGTTAAGTGTTTTGATAGGTCAGTGTTCATCTATACGTTTTATTAACTCTTACAAAAGGTCGATTAAATTAAGCTGCGTGATCACTTGTTGGTAACAGATGTCCCAGTGTGCACCATCGAGAGTCTGCAGCAGTCAAAGGTTTACCAGAAGGAGCAGAGACGTCAGTTCAAAGAGCTGAAGGAGTTAGTGAGGAGGCACCAGAAGAAGACCTCCGAGCTCCTCCGAGAGTTCAACAACAAGTACAAGAAGACGGCCCGGCAGTGCAGCAAGAGCAGGTATACACACGTCACGTCACCGTCTCCTCCATCTGTTATTTTATGAAAGAGAAGTCACACGACGTTGCTAAATAACAATAAAATGGTTACATCGGTGCAATATTTGTATTAATGTGGTGACGTTTAACCTGATGACGTCAATATTACAGGCTATTATCAGTGTAATACCTTCAAAATAAAAGTCAAAACTGATAATTACCATGTTCCAAAGGTGAAATTCATCCTCCCTGATGTTCCAAACATTCCCTTTTGTTTCAAAGGTTACTGTACAAATGATATGTTTAATGTTCTGTTTAGTTTCTGTGTGATAACCAAGAAAATGCGACCTCAAACCATCATCACTCTTTGGTTTTCAGTATGAAGTCAGATATAAAGTCTGCAGCTTATCACTAGTCTAGACTGCCCCGTGCTCATCTGTGTATATGTAAATATGTGAATGTGTTCCTCAGAGCTTCGTGTTCGGACAGCGAGAAAGACGAACGCCTCCAGCAGCTGAGAGACGAGCAGCAGCAGCAGCTTCTGGCTCTGCGGCAGGAACAGTACTACAGTCAGAAGTATCTACAGAGAGAGCACATTAAAATGGTAAAGTCTGACACTGACCTCGTCGATGTCTATGAAAGCTGTGTTACGTGAATGTAAGATAGAATTTCTGTTTCCTCCAGCTGACAGAGCGACTGAGCAGTCTGGCTGAGGAGAGTCACAACACCCAGATGAAGAAACTCAAAGACATCTGTGACAAGTGAGATACAAACAACAAAACACATTAAATATGTTGAACAATAGTTGCTGACAACACGTGAAAAGACTTTGAATGATATATTACTGAAATGTGGAGTTAGAGGTTCAAACAGTTTTTCACCAGTTTTCAGTCCAGTTTTTTTGTGGGCGGTCCTTAAAGGGTGGCTCGATGACACGCTGAGGCCACCCAAGTGGCCGTGAGGACACGCCCCCACAGTCAGAGGACACGCCCCCACAGTCCTGGAGCTGAGAATTCATTTTTTGACGCCTAATTTCATAAACTTGTTGATATTTTTAATCATTCAAATTTCGCTGGGTGGTTAATAACACTCTTCTTTGGTCTGATGAACTCAGAACACACATTTATTCTGACTTTTAATAACAGATGTAGCTTGACGAGTTCTCGTACAAGTAAAACATCAGATCAACAGCAAATCTGAGATTTTCAAAACATCAAAACATTATGTTTGAAAGTTGAAAGTTTAATTTTCTTTAACTGACTTTTTTTAATGCTTTAAGATTTGAAGTACACTGTTGCAGAAAATTGGATTTTAGAGATGTTTGTGTACTTTGTGTTTGTATTCAGCCAATACTTCGGGGTGCTCCCGAGCTAAATGCTGCTAGTCACACGGACAACACACAAAAATAAACAGCAGCACAAAATCAGCGAGATGACTGCTGCTACAGCAGGACGAGACAAACGGCACAGCTATCCAGCTACAAACCGCCCCACAGTTATATATTTATCAGTAATTTTAAGCTTTAAGTCAACTTAAATTGTGACACCTTTCGAGTTTCAAGGTTCGAAATTGGACGAGCCCCCGCTTGTTATGCAAACCATACTGTGTTATGTCAGTGATCAGTGATGTGTGTGGGTGTTGGGTGCTATGAAACTGTCTGCTAACTTAAACTACCATGAACCAAAGCTAAACTAAAACAACCAAACCAAACACCAATCTGTTCAATATGATGCTCTGTCATCCACAAAGTATCTTCTCACACTTTTTTCTGTTTTAAGACTGTTCCCTGCTGCAGATTCAACCATTTCTAACCGCTCTCTTTTTTACAATTTCCAACGTTTCCTGCTGCTGCAGAGAGAAAAAAGAGCTGAAGAGGCAGATGGATCGAAGGAGAACAGAGAAGATCAACCAAGCGAAGACCAAAGAGAAACATCTGGCTGAAGAGTACGATCCATAAACACACAGACAGACACACACCGATATTAATCCTCATCTACTCCATGAGCTGCTAGTCTTTTCTCAAACTCAACCCGTCTGTGTGTTCCCAGGGAGAAGATCGAGATCAATAAGTCCTACGTCAATGAAGTCGTCCAGAACATAAAGCGGGTGAGCGGAGAGTTGAAGCAGCACACCATCTTTTGATGGTTTGAATACTGTCGAGACGTTGATGAAAATTTAATGTTTCTATATCTCTGCACTCATAAAACGCTTCAAACTGTCCGTTTGACTCTTTCCAGCTTGAGGAGACTCAGGCAAAGCGCCATGATCAGCTGGTGGAGCAGCACAATGAGCTCCTGCAGGAGATACAAGACCAGAAACCAAAGGTAAAAAACACACAGATCTAAACAGCCTCCTTCTGAACTTCTCTTGCCTCTCCTCGGTGAGATGCACCTCCTACCGTTTTCACGCTTCAACGCGCGACGCAGCAAGAAATTTCTCGTACACGGAGCTCCAAGCTGCTGCTGCTGCTGCTGCCGCTGCTGTCTGCGGCTCGGCACCCACACACAGTTTGAGGATCAGTACTGACGTCAACGCGGGCCGTCTGAGTGATATAACGTGCCCTCTGGCAGCCATATTGGAGCTGCTCGACTGTTGGCAGTAATGGCTGACAACAGCTGGTTCCTTTTCTAAATGTACAGCCAATCTGTCTCAACGGGAGGAAGTAAACGAGGCACATTTCTGTGTTGTTTTTTAACTGAAAACTGAGTCATCTCCTGTGTATTTCACTCCGTTAAGTTTCCTCTCTTTGCTGTTTACACCACCGATTATACGCCATGCAGATGACACCGCACAGATCTCCGAATGCCTCTCAGACATATCTACATGTTTGAAGCCACACCACCTCCAGCTGCACAGCCAAACCTCCTATACACCGTGACATCAACGTCAAATTTGACTGCCCACCTCTCGCCCGTACCTGGACAGCGAGAAACTTAGGAGTGATGATCGATGACCAGCTAACTTCTCTGATCACGTTGCCTCTGTTGCTCGGTCGTGCCGCTTCGCACTTTACAACATCAGTAAAATCAGGCCTTACCTGACTCAACATGCTATCCAGCTCCTGATACAGGCTGAGGTCATCTCACGACTCGATTTACTGTCACGCCCTCCTGATGGGCTTCAAAACAAGATGATATTAGGATGATCCAGAAGACGCCGGCATGCCTGGTCTTCACTCAGCCCAAAAGGTTGCTCATCGAGCTCCACTGTCTACCTCTAGCAGCCCACATTAAATTCAAATCTCTAACACTGACTACAAAGTAGTCTCCGGTTCTTGAACGTCCTCATACAGACATATGTTACCTCCTCCGATGAACGACGCCTGGCTCTGCCACCCGTACGCTCAGGACAATCCAAACTTTTCTCGTCTGTTGTTCCCCGTTGGTGGAACGTCCTACCAGTTCCTACCAGATCAGGGGCGTCCCTCTCTACCTTCACAAACCTCCTGAAGACCTCCAGCTCTTCAGAGAGGACCTCCTCTCCAACACTACCAACAACTGGACATGAGAAATCTGTCCTGGTCACAGTACTTACTGCTGCACTAACATGTCCTCGTAACACTGTACATTGATGTGACTGTGATTGTGAATCTGAATTGTCTTTCTCCAGCTGCAAGGGGCCGTGGAGGCCGACTTTCAGGAGCGGTTCCAGTGCTTGCCCGGAGAGATCGAAGACTTCCTGCAGGACAGGAAGGCAGAGGTGAGAGGTCAAAGCAAGTCCCGACCATCGACGCCACACGAGACTCTGTCAGAGGAAGACTGAAGACCGAAGACCGAGATACGAGGAAGTAAGAAAGACATCCGAGGGGAAGCACTGACGAAGATTAATGAAGACTGTTAATTTGTTTTTAATGGGAGAATGCTTTAATGATTTATTTTTTGATTCATGATTCAAGCATGCACTTTGCTGTCCTTCAGCCCATTTTGTCTTTTGTTTCTGTCATCTGTTATTTTGACAGACAACTGAAAGCCAACAGTTTGTACTGCATGACAACTCTATCTATCTATCTATCTATCTATCTATCTATCTATCTATCTACATGGAGAGACGTTGCTCAGTGGTACACACAGTATCACTGCCGGCACCTCCACCTTCATCGTCATTAGCAATGCCCTTTCTTCTTATTTGCACTCATTCTCAGAAACTTCCCGGTCTGATCTGCTGGAAGCAGCTGGAGGTTAATCGCTTTTGCTGAAGGGCACTTCAGTGCTTCAGTGGTTGGTAAATGATGCTCCTCTTTCACCTCCTCCTCCTCCTCCACCATCACATCTCATGCTCATCTAAGAGAAAGTAGAATTAGAAATAATGTCGCTTGCCATAACAGAACAGGATGACAGACAACACACACACACGCACACACACACACACAGTGTTTTTCAATGATTTTTCAATGCATCTAATGTTTTTTGTACCTAATTGTTCATTTAGAAGCAGAAACAGGCTGTATGTAAGTGTGTTGACACGCTTCAGATCAGTGAATGTACGGAGACAAAACGGCCAAAAGTTTTCAGAACTGAAAAACAAAAATTTCGATCCTGAACTTTGAAAAATAAAAATAAGTGTAAGAAGTTTCTGTGAGTTTGATTCAATTATTTTTTTAATTTTAGTTTAATTATTATTTGTTTGTTTTTTCAGTTTCAGACTTTTGACCCTGATGTGGCGTCTCAGGTGACAAATTTCACCTGGACGCTGTAACGAGTAAAAAAAAAATCATTGAAATTGAAAAAAAATAAGATTTGAAGTTGTAAAAAATAAAATCTGAATCTGAAAAAAAGCATTGAATCAAAATTCAATTTAAAACTTTTCTTACACATGTTTTTATTCTGAATATGTTGATCAAAATTTAACTTTCAGCTTCAAATTTTTGTTTTTCCAGCTCTCAAAACTTTTGTCTCTGACTTGCCTCCATATGAACGAGTTTAACCTGATTACGGAGGACAGAGAACGTCTGTACTTTACAAGATTTACGCTGTAGACTGCATCATTTATCACGTCCTCAATAAGTTTGATTATTCTCTTATTTATTTATTTACTGATGAGATTTTGGGACAAACATTAATCTCAATGGCAGTTTCTGTTTAGTAATTATATATCACAGCATGACTGTTAGCCTAAGATATTTATTTATGGACCAAGTGAAGAGCTCAGAAATTTTAATGGGACGTGAACAAATCACCTGTTTTTAATTTGTTCATTTTTTAACGCGTTTTCTGCAACATCCCTTCAGTTTCCTCTCGACTGCTACACAAACTGTCTGATGGTCCCGTGAGACGTGGAAGAGCCTCAAAGTCTGCTGCTGCATGATTTATTTGTTTTGATGTGAAAGTTATCACACTGATAATCTGTTTATTTATTAATTGTTATTTTCACGATAAATTAGGGATGATAAACGATTTATTAACAAATTGTCTCAGAGTGCAAAGTCAACCTTTTTTTTGTAAAAATGTAAAGCTCATCACTCTTTGTACAGTGAATCTCTTCCAGAAGATATCTGTCGGACACGTTTTCCATGTTTTGCTTTTATTCTGGAGTTATACGACTAAGGCTTCAGCTGCGTTCAACAACCTTTTTGCAGGGAACCGTGTCTTCTAATTATCAGCATTGATTCAATGCTTCTCTTCTCAGCATTGAAAAAATAAATAATTATTAGCATTGATTCGATGCTTCTCTTCTCAACATTGAATAAATAATTATCAGCATTGATTCAATGCTTCTCTTCTCAGCATTGAAAAAATAATTATCCGCATTAATTCAATGCTTCTCTTCTCAACATTGAAAAAACTAAGAATTATCAGCATTGATTCAATGCTTCTCTTCTCAGCATTGAAAAAATAATTATCAGCATTGATTCAATGTTTCTCTTCTCAACATTGAAAAAATAATTATCAGCATTGATTCAATGTTTCTCTTCTCAACATTGAAAAAATAATTATCAGCATTGATTCAATGCTTCTCTTCTCAGCATTGAAAAAATAATTATCAGCATTGATTCAATGCTTCTCTTCTCAGCATTGAAAAAATAAATAATTATCAGCATCAATGTTTCTCTTATCAACATTGAAAAAACAAAGAATTATCAGCATTGATTCAATGGATATCTAGCCTTGAATATTCAACCTCCACCAAAACGATGATTCTTGATGGCATTTCAGCATTGAATCAGTGTTGCCTTGATATCTGGGATTAACGTACCTCACTATTCTGTCACCACTTTAAAAGTGGCTCAGGTTCTCCAACAAAACGGCTTGTTGAACGCACCCCCTGCTTTAGCGATTAAACTGAGCATGCTTTATCGTCTTGGATTTCTCCGCCGGTTGAAATGTCTCTTGGATTTACTGAATGCTATTTTAACTGAACGACTATTAAAAGTATTTGGTCTAAAAAAAAAAATAAACGAGGTGTTATTAGTCGATGTTCTTTGAGTTTTAACTTGCACTTAAGAGGCCACATAGGAAAGGAGGTAATTACTGTTGTCAGTCACATCGAGACAAACCCGCTGCGTTCGTCGTGTCCGTACACAAAACTTTGCTGCTTTGTTGCACGATGGTGTGGGCGGTGTGCTGGAGCTGTCACGGAGGAGGAAGGTGGAGGAGGGACTTCAAGCTGAGAGATGGTCTGTCAGCTTCTGCCTGCCGATGTCACTCACAGTTAGATGTTGTTGCTGTAGCTATATGTTGTTTTCTTTCTTACTGTGGGTGGATTATTTGTTTTATTTGGATATTTACCTCAGCTCGACTGCAAAACACTGAACAGCCACATGGGGGCAGCAGAAACAAGCTGTAAACAGCTCACACAGATGTTTGTGTCCTGATGAACACTCCCGATTTCACTAAATCCAGAGGGAAATGTCTCACTCCTCCTAAACGTATACGGTAAGAAGATAGGAAGGAAGGATCTCCTGGACCGAGAGGCAAGAAGGTGGTTCTGACACGACACCGGCTCCACTTGAAGTCAGCATTCCCCCTGAGTCCTGGGCCTGTAAACCTCCTCTTCTTCTTCTTCCTCTTCTTCTTCCCGGTGGTCCAAAACGCCTGTGGTACAAACACTAACACTCCCCCGGTGCTCTGAGCTCACAGTCCAGCTACCAAACTGAGCTAACATGAGCTAACAGCAGCTACAGCTGTCAGCAGTTTACTTCACTGTCCATCAGGAAACTCTGTAAATCACAGAGAGTTGAGGCGGAGCAGCCGGAGGACATCAGAGGGAAAACCAGAAAACATTTTCTCCATAAAATATGATCCAGTTTCACCAAAATCAGTGAAATAGTTGGTGGTGTGTGACTTAGTGCCGTAAAGCGTTACGTACTTCTCCCGACCCGGAGCCCAAAGTTACATAGTGTGAGAACAGACGTACGACTGACAGAGACACCATTCACCTGATCACACCTGTGTGAGGTTTTGCCGCCCCCTAGTGGCCAGGTGTGACAATGCACCTTTAAATTCACATAGATTGCAGCCTGCTGTAATTGTGTGTTTTTAAATATAATATATGAACATCATGTGCAGCACAGAGTGGAGGGTGGAGGAGGTGGAGGCGACACCACCAGAGAGGTGAGTGAGAAGCTCTTTTTCTGTCCAGCAGATGGCGTCAGTGAGCCGGGTATGACCTTTCTCTCTCTCTCTCCGTAGAAGAAGAGCTGCAGCCTCTCAGCCTCAGCACCACCACCACCATCAGCACCACCAGCAGCAGCAGCAGCAGCAGCAGTCTCATCCATCCTCTCGTCTGATCTCACTGCGGAACATCGGCCCGGTCTTCCTCCCTCCTCCTCATCGCTCCGACCCAGCTCGCCATGGACAACTCCGGCAAAGAGAAGGAGGCCATGCAGCTGATGGCTGAAGCCGACAAGAAGGTCAAGGCGTCCGGATCCTTCCTCGGAGGGATGTTCGGGTAAAAAAGGATGCTCCGGTCCTCCTCCATGTCTCCATGTTTACCTCCCCTCTCTCTGTCTTCATCACGCAGGGCCCACCGCAGCCTTCTGCGTTTTCTCTCACGCACAAATGTTCTTATAATGTTCCTTTAGCGTTGCTGTGACGATCACGCCGTGCGTTGCTTTATGTCACATTTAACAGCTGATCATTTAATGATTTATTATTATTATTTATTTATTTATTTGGCGTCAAATGCATCAAACAAATTCTGAGCTGTCATCGCAGATAATGTCGCCTGCGTGCGTGCGTGCATGCGTGCGTGTCGTGGCCTGTCACGCAACACAAAATGTTAATGTTGCTGCGGGAGAAAGGATGGTGGTGATGATGGAGGTGTGTGTGTGTGTGGGGGGGGGGGTGCGTGAACGTGAGGCCGGGCAGCAGCAGCGCAGCCTGGACGGTGGTGATGAGGTGATGCGGGGGTTGTTTGGTTTTTTTATTCATGGTGTGTGTGTGTGTGTGTGTGTGTGTGAGGGGCGGATGTTTACAAGTAAAATGGAAACACTTTGATATAAATTTGATATGATGTAATCAGATAGATGATGCAGTGACGCACGAGGCTCAATTAAGAGTTCATTTAATCAATGAATGAGTCTGCAGAGGGTTGATTGGCCGTGCAGCTTCTCTCTTTGTCTGATGTGATTCATGTTGGGCCGTTTAAAGGCGTCACCTTGTGTTTTAAAGTCTTGTGATCGACTAAATGGAACTGAACTGCAGTTCCTCTTGTCGTCCACTTGAGGCTGGCTCCAGAAGTGAGTCAGTCTCCATAAGTCCCCATGTTAAAATGTCCAACTTCACAGCAGAAATAAACATGTTTACAGCCTGGTACAAAAAACAGTTTTGGTCTCTATAGCTAATTTCCTCGTTCATGACAACTGTACTGAAGGTGAATTTTTATACAACTCACCTGTTCACATTATATTAAGGCTTAAAGTTATGCAGGATTAAGAGCGTGGACACTTTGATTGACAGGTGGGTGTCGTTACAGGTGGCTTGTTTGAACAACCAGGCGTCATTCAGCCACCGATGATCCACCTTTTCCTATTTCACATCTTATTTTTACATCATATGAACTCAATGTTCTGGATGAATAACATCATAATATCTCTCTGTAAACAAACCTGAGAACTAAAGGGGGTCACATCTGTTTTCTCCATATGGGCACCAGCATGTTTTTTTAATGAGCCTCAGCCCTCGAGTGAAGCAAACCGAAACAAGCAGAGCTGAGGTCACTTAGTGTGTTTGTCAGGACGTGGCGAGTCGCTGTGTTTCAGCTCGAGGCTAAAAGTCAGTCTGGACTCACTGTCCCGTTTTCTCTTCTTAGCTTCCTACGTCAACGTCGCCTTTGGTCTCTTCACCTCTGTCATTATGCCTGCTTAGCCCAGCTCCTGTTCTGGCACGACAGCATTCAAGATTCCCTGTAAACCTCCTCCTCTTCTTCTCCTTCTTCTTCTTCTTCTTCTTCCCGGTGGTCCAAACCTCCTGTGGTACAAACACTAACACTGCCCCGGTGCTCTGAGCTCAAAGTCCGGGCAGCCTGGCTAACAAACTGAGCTAACATTAGTTAACAGTAGCTAACGAACTGAGCTAACTTTAGCTAACAGTAGCTAACAAACTGAGCTAACATTAGCTAACAGCAGCTAACAAACTGAGCTAACAGCAGCTAACAAATGAGCTAACATTAGCTAACAGCAGCTAACAAACTGAGCTAACATTAGCTAACAGCAGCTAACAAACTGAGCTAACATTAGCTAACAGCAGCTAACAAACTGGACTAACATGAGCTAAAAGCAGCTAACAAACTGAGCTAACATGAGCTAACAGCAGCTAACAAACTGAGCTAACATGAGCTAACAGCAGCTACAGCTGTCAGCAGTTTACTTCACTGTCCATCAGGAAACTCTGTAAATCACAGAGAGTTGAGGCGGAGCAGCCGGAGGACATCAGAGGGAAAACCAGAAAACATTTTCTCCATAAAATATGATCCAGTTTCACCAAAATCAGTGAAATAGTTGGTGGTGTGTGACTTAGTGCCGTAAAGCGTTACGTACTTCTCCCGACCCGGAGCCCAAAGTTACATAGTGTGAGAACAGACGTACGAATGACAGAGACACCATTCACCTGATTATTTAAGTCACAGTTTGCGCCGAAAGCCGGAGCTCTGTCCCGTGGAGAGTGACGTAAAGATGAACTAGTTCATGCTGCAGTCACGTGGCCACAAATCAGACACACAGAATCAAACATGTGAAACTAAAGTCCACTTAAGTTTTATTTCTGTTCACGCAGCATCACAAAAAATCTGATTTATGTCTCGTTAGAGGCGAAATATTCGATTTTTAGAGAGTTCCAGCTGCAGGGTGAGCGTATCCTCAGCTGCCCTCCTCCGTGATGTCCTTCAGCCGGACAGCGCTGCATGCAGAGTGTGATAGTTTGAACATTAAAGAGAAAATTAAACATTTATTATCTTTTAAAATGATTAAAAACATCAAAGGAAATGATTCATTTTGTCTTTCGTGTGTGTGTTACAGGGGAAACCATAAGGTGGAGGACGCCTGTGAAATGTACGCCAGAGCAGCCAACATGTTTAAGATGGCAAAGAACTGGAGTGGTAGGTGACACACACACACACACACACACACACACATACACACACACCTATATATGTCACATGCTGCATAATAAACACATAAATCTGCACACAAATAAACAAACTCCCACACAAACACCCACACACACACACATTTATTTGAATGGGTCGACATTTTATCAGGATAGAAATGATTCACCAGCCTGCAGAGAACTGCACACACACACATACACACACACACACACACACACACACACACACACACACACTCACACACACACTGGATTCATATTTGAAAATTAAAGGCGGATGAGACAAATAAGTGAAACATTCGAGGCTCCAGATGTGTCGATAATATCTCACGCTGAGTCGTGAGCGCAGTCACGTCATTAAAAAATGAGGATTGTTTGATCGGATGCATTCATTTGAGCTTATCCCATTAAAACTGTGACTGTGTGTGTGTGTGTGTGTGTGTGTGTGTGTGTAGCTGCGGGGAATGCTTTCTGTCAGGCCGCCCGGCTCCACATGCAGCTGCAGAACAAACTGGACTCCGCCACCAGCTTCGTCGACGCCGGCAACGCCTACAAGAAGGCCGACCCACAGGGTGAGCAACTTCACACTGCTTCCAACGGAAGACGTCGTCCGTAAACAGACGGATAATTGGTCGCTCATCTCGTCAGGTCGAGTCGTTGGCGGGCTGCTGCTGACAATCAGGAGATAAAATCACAGATTTGTATCAGCAGGGAGCTCAAATAATGTGTGCATGTGACGATTCAGCATTTTAGATCAGCTCTCTCTGCAGAGTTTTGGCACTTTCTCGTGCACGGCTGATTGTTTATCGATGGATGTTGCAGGAACGCGATGGATCTGAGGTCCTGCACGACTCTAAATGTGGTTTACTTGTCATTCCTCTGTAATCACTGGGCAAGTGATTTATCAGAGTCTACCACAGATCAGTACAAATCCAGATCTATAGATATATAAATAGATCTGTAAAGCTGTCGTCATTTTCCTTTGGAGCTATTGGAAAAAGTGTCCAGAATTGTCTGACAGGAAGCAGTCACACATGCATTAAGGAGAGGGTCACTAACATTTCAACAACTTCAGTCAGCTGCTGCTTCGTCATCCCTCCTCAGCTCTGCGAGGTGTTCATGAGTCATATTGTTGTTTTCTTTGGACCCTCTGACTTCCAAGATGTTACCAAGCAGAGGAAACCAAAACCAAACCTCAAAACACACATTCATATCTTACATGTTAAGTCCAGGAAAACTCATTTTTCTACTTCTCCAGACTACGATTCAGACCGTTAAACTAACTGCAGCAGATTAAAGGTCCAGTGTGCACGATGTAAGAGGCTCTATTTCCTTTTTACTTACGTTTTCATGAGTGTATAATCACCTGAAAATAAGACCAGTGATAGTAATAATGGTTACCTTAGAATGAGACATCTACAGACGCTACAGGTCCTTTCACGGTTTGGATGTTGTTGTTGTTGTAGAGTGAAGCGAGGGATCGTTGATGCCGCTAAATCCTTCACACGGCTCCTTTAAGGGAAATAATCTAAAATGTAATCAACAAATAAGCAGCTGTGTGTGTCACATTGAAGTTGGCTCCACCTTTAGCGGCTTTACGTGTAACTCTGCGGTATTTCTGCTTTTACCCAGGTAATCAGAGTAACAGACGTCTTTCCGTCTTTTCTCTTTTATAATCTGACACCAGCACACAGCGCGATGAAAAGGGGAAGCCTTCACGGAGAGAGTCAGGACCCTGAGGTGGTATTGTTGGAAGATTAAACACGTCCCTGGGTTGCTCTTAGAAGAAGAATTGATATCTGGGTTACGCTGCCTTCCCGCGCTGAGCTTAATAAAATACTGTGGGTTAGCGGGTTAGTAGTCACAGGGGGAGGAAATGGAGAGTTTTAATTTGGCTGACACAGAAGGCTTCTCTGTCTTTCTTCTCTGTCTTCTTCCAGAGGCCATCAACTGTCTAAATCAGGCCATCGACATCTACACTGACATGGTAAGCTCCACCTCCACCTCCACCTCCACCTCCACCGTCGAGCTGCTTCCTTTCTCTGTGACTGATAACCCGTCTGTCTGTGTCACAGGGTCGGTTTACCATCGCAGCCAAACATCACATCACTATAGCAGAGATCTACGAGTCCGAGCTGGTCGACATCGAGAAGGTACGCGAGCAGTTTGTGTTCAGTTCGGTTCTTGTTTGAATATAAATGATGATCGTCTGATCGCTGTTTTGTTTTCAGGCCATCGCTCACTACGAGCAGGCAGCAGACTACTACAAGGGAGAAGAATCAAACAGGTACGCTACACTGTACTACAGCAGCAGGCCTGTTAGGTTAGGAGTTAAGAAGCCTGGTGTTCTTCATCTGGTGGTGCTCCTGCATCATCTGCAAGCTTCTTCGAGATGCCGTGTAACTTCTGCAGGCAGCGTTGGTGAAAAATGTCCTGCATGACCGGGAGTTTGTTGCTGGTGATGTTCTGTGCCGCCTCCGTCAGCGAGCTCTCGATGGTGCACCTGTAGAAGTTTGATAAGACGCTGGTGTTCATGTCTCCTCAGAAAAAAGAGCCGCTGACGAGTAACGCGACCTGAAACGAGTTGTTGATTCATCCTGCAGCTAATTTGATCATCTATTAATTATTTCAGTCAAACTTACCAAAATATGATTCCCATATTCTCAAATGTGTTCAGACAAGTTGATGATGGTGAGTAGTAATCATGTCAGTAAATACACATAAAGCAAAGCCTGGTGACGGTAAGTATCTAAATTAGACTACATCAAGACGTTTGGAGTGGATTAAGGCAGGTGGAGGCACCATCATTACCTGAGCCTCGTCAACAAGTACGAAGCTCCAGAGGAAGGCGAGCTGAAGAAACTTCCAGCGTCTGTGGTGGTTCAGAAGGTGAAGGTGACTCACCTACACCAGCTGTAAGGTTGACAGCGACCTGAAGACGCTCCAGTTTGACTCCACAGAGACCAGGTGTTGGTGTGATCTGGACCCAGGAGGTGGATTTACTCCATAAAGACTCAGACTGGATCTGTCGACATATCTGTGGAGACGATCATCATCAGACGTTCTCTGTTCACCTGTTTGTGTTTCAGCTCGGCCAACAAATGTCTGCTGAAGGTCGGACACTACAGCGCTCAGCTGGAGCAGTACCAGAAAGCTATTGAAATCTACGAACAGGTAAAGACACACCTTTTGTTCACTTCACTTTATAAAGTTTAAGACGTTGTTTTATTTGATCGCATCGTTTTTTAAGAGATGAACTGTTCTCAGCAAAGTGTGTGTGTGTGTGTTTCAGGTCGCGATGAGCACCATGGACAATCCTCTGTTGAAGTATAACGCTAAAGAGTATTTCTTCAAGGCTTCACTGTGTCACTTCATAGTGGACGAACTGAATGCCAAGGTAACACACACACACACACACATTCACATATAGGTATGGGTGTTATTTACAAATAAGCATTCAGGATTTTAATGACTGTGTGTGTGTGTGTGTGTGTGTGTGTGTGTGTGTGTGTTTCAGTTGGCCATAGAGAAGTATGAGGAGATGTTTCCTGCCTTCTCAGACTCCAGAGAGCTCAAACTGTTAAAGGTAAATGATCTTTTCTCGTTGTATTCTTCTCATGACGTCCTCTGGGTGGGCGAGCTGGGGTTAGAGCTGGTTGTCTACTAATCAGATGATCGGCGGTTCGATCCCTGGCTCCTCCAGTCTGCATGTCAAAGTGTCCTTGGGCAAGATACTGAACCCCAAATTTGCTCCCGTTGGTGTGTGAATGGTTAGCTCCTAAAAACTGATGTGCAGTTGGCACCTTGCACGGCAGCCAATGAATTTCGTATTCGTAAACTAACAAGCATGATCTTGCTCTTCACTGACATTGGCATGCCACACATGATGAAAGCATCACGTCTGGGTGGTGCTGGTGGTATGAATAAGTCCATCATTTCCATGTTTCGTCATCACAGAAACTCCTAGAAGCCCACGAGGAGCAGAACAGCGAGGCGTTCACGGAGGCCGTCAAGGAGTTCGACTCGGTGTCCCGTCTGGATCAGTGGCTGACCACGATGCTGCTGCGCATCAAAAAGACCATCCAGGGAGACGCCGGAGACCTGAAATAAACAAACGGAGAGAGATCAGGGTGGAGGTGGAGGAGAAAGAAGGGCAGGGGGTGTGTATACGGGAGGGAGGGAGGGTGGGACTGACGGAGTTTACAGTTGTACATATCAGTCTGCATGTGACCCCCAACTAGCTAAGCATCACCTTTAATCCACCTTTAGACGACCCCGCGTCCCCGTGACAGTATTTCTCTCGTAACACTGGACTGAAAGAGTGGAAATGAAAGGTGTGTGTGTGTGAGAGAGAGTGTGTGTGGGTGAGAGAGTGTGTGTGTGTGTGTGAGAGAGAGTGTGTGTGGGTGAGAGAGTGTGTGTGTGTGTGTGTGTGAGAGAGTGTGTGTGTGTGAGAGAGAGTGTGTGTGTCCACTGCAGTAAGTTAATATTTGATGGGAAAGAATGCAGATGTTATTAAAAAGGGATATTTATGAGATTATTAATATTTATTGTCCATACTGAAGATATTATTTATTGTTTATTCTGGTGCTCAGTGTTACGATTCGTCTTAATATTTTAGGTATTAGCCCCTCTCCTCATCTGTTCCTCCCTCCTCTGTCTCCCCTCAAAGTCAGTCAGTCGGTAAATATCACCCGTCGTGATTGGTCGGTTCTCTTTGTGTTCTGGTCGACGGTTGGTTGGTCGGTGCAGTCAGCCGCCAGCCGCCAGCGCTCCCCTCCCGTTCCCCGCCTCGTTTGTGCATGTCTGTTGTCATGTTGATGTAAGTGTTCTACGTGTCGTGCTAAACGTGTGAAGACCATAACATGTAGCCTGGTATCATGTGTGTGAAATCAGTAAATATGTACCTCAAGATGCCGAGTTGAAATAAAAACATCATCGCTCCAGATGTCCGACTGCTTTTTGGTTTATTTTCAGGCATTCAGTGTGAATATAGGTTGGACTTACAGAACTGTTTAATGAAACTTGCAATCCTATGTTACGAGCCCGGACTACATCTGTACTTGAATGATGTCTGTAGATATAAAAATCTCATTCTATGGTAACAAAAACATTAAAAACAACTTTATTTTGAAGTGATTATACACGAATGACAACATCATTATGACATATTCTATAAATAGAGCCCCCCAAAGCTGACACTGGACCTTTAAGGGGATTTTAGGTTATATAAAAGGAGAGTTTAGTGCTCTTACTCTCACACCTTTAACCACCTTTAATTCCTGAGCAAGCAGGCAAAAAGGCAGACAGTGTAAAATTAAAAATAACATGGTTGGTCGGGCATGAGTGCTTATGGATGGTGACAACAGGTGGAGTCTTGAAGTTAAATTAAATCCTAAATGTTCAATGTAAACTGCCTTTTTGATACTGCATGGGTCTAAGTGCAGGTATTTACTACAACCACAAGATGCTGGTGTTGTTGCATTTAACAAATAAGCTTGAAAGTATGTAATAATTATGTATTGGTATTATTATTCTAGTTGTCATATAAAATATAAACATTAATTCTATAAAAACTAGCTAAGAAAATGTAAAGTTTAAATTTAAATTTTATTTCTTCTGTTTTCTAGTGATAGTGAGTTAATTTATTTTGTTTTCTTAAGTTATTAATGTCATTATCTCAAAATAACAAATGTTAGATTTCAAAATATTGAGAAAACAAATGAAATAAACTTCGTTATACGAATGCATGGCCGCTCAGGGCTTCCGTAAGAAAGAAAAAAAAAAAAGGTGTTACGATGAAGTTTGTTCCCGCTTCGAATAGTGTCCCATGAGCCGTTACCCTCTGTGGTTGGGGCTTACGCGGGGTTAGGTTACAGCTAGGTTTGTGTAAAACTAATTTAGGGTTTAACTTAAACATCGCTAAAAAATAAAACAATAAAAAAAAAACCCGCTAAATTCGGGCTCAAGTTGTAGCAAAACAGAAAACACCAATCAGCTGGGGTGCAGATTTTCTCGTAACACTTAGTAGAATAATACCCAGAATACATTTCGGCGCAGCCGTTGAATCCTGCGACACAAGTTTCCGGTGTGGTGCGTGTGTGTGTGTGTGTGTGTGTTGGACTTTGTTTGTGTCACCTGTGGACGGTATTTATCTCCAGAACCGGTTCCGAATCGGTCATAACAGTTTCACCGAGAGGAGGAGAGACAGAACCGAGCCGCCAAGATGCCGCGAATCATGATCAAAGGAGGCGTGTGGCGCAACACCGAGGTACGGCTAGCTGCCTGTTAGCACGATGCTAACCGCTTTACATGCAAAGTCTATGAGCTGAAGCTAGCACGAAGCTAGCCGCGACGCTTAGCGGGGCTGTAGCCGCTTTTAGCGCGTTTGTCGTGCTTGTGCTGCTGCCAGCGAGCTCCACGGAGTTTAACCATGCTAATAATTAGCAGCATGATTAGTTATAATAGATGGCTGCGACGTTAGCGTGCACTACTGCAGGCTGTGCATGTTAGCAGGTGAGCTAACGATGAGTGTCAGTCAGCTGTGGGGTCATTAGAAGACGGACCAGAACCAGAACCAGAACCGCTTTATTGTCCAGGTGTGTGTACACACACGAGGAGTTTGACTCCGGTTCACTGTGCTCTCTTGTACATACATGACAGGTAGATGCAGACATGCACATAAACATAAATAAAACAAGTATATACATATTTTAAAAGGTGTATACATGTGCATGAATATATATTTGTTATTCCATTTGTGACCCATCTTTATATGTCAGGTTTAACCTGATGAACCACAGACACGTCCACATGCCTCACGTACACATTTCATTACACCAGTCCTTTACCCAGTCTACAAATGTCTGTCAGTGTCTATAGACACACACATATCTATATTTATGCACATATATATCTGTTAAATATGTATATAGTTGTTTTCTTTATGTTTTATGTTCATGCCTGCGTCTACCTGTCGTGTGTGTCTGTACAGTGTGTGTACACACACCTGGACAATGAAGTGATTCTGGTTCTGGTTTCTACTCACTTACAGAAAAGGGAAAATTGAAAGACAGAAAGAAAATCTGAGGAAGGAGTATCATCTCAAAAAAATCAGATACTCGATTACTTTGAACCTGTCGTTAAGAATAAAACAGACTTTATCTCTGGACTTTACAAAGACACACGGCAGAATACATTAGACAGACAGACAGATGCTTTCTTTTGTTGCAGCAGCATTACAGTAACGACACAGAACAGGCACACACTACATACAGACATGAGGTAAACATCTGGTGACACAGTTTAAATAGAATAAACTCTGAGGAGGAAGAACATACAGTTCTACCTCTGAAAATATACATATGGACTCTTGTGCAATAACTTGTTACAGAATGAGTCTCCCCTCTCTGCACAGAGAAGAGTCATCATACAGAGTTATATCAGTTGGTAGGAATGACCTCGAGTCTCCGACTGAAACGGCTCTGTTGTTTGAGCAGGAGGTCGTGTGGTGGATGAGAGTTATTGTCCATGATACTGAGAAGTTTGTGGGGCTGAATGTTGGAGACAGTGCAGGTCTCAGGAAGCCAACCACTGCCACATATTCTGGGAATGTCCAGTTCTGGGCTGAGTTTGTTCAGCATTTGTCTTAATGATTTCTTGTAAAATGAGCTGCTGTTATAAATAAAGAAGAATCATGATAACTGTCTGTCTTTAATCCAGGATGAGATCCTCAAGGCAGCGGTGATGAAATATGGGAAGAACCAGTGGTCTCGTATCGCCTCCCTGCTGCACCGCAAGTCTGCCAAACAGTGTAAAGCCAGATGGTGAGACTTCATGCCAGACACGTTTCTAAAAACTCATCCAGTTTTTCAAGTAGGAACAGTAACAGTCCTGCGCGGTCTCTTATCTGTCGTCGGTCTGCAGGTACGAGTGGTTGGACCCGAGCATCAAGAAGACAGAATGGTCGAGAGAAGAGGAGGAGAAGCTGCTTCACCTGGCCAAGCTGATGCCGACACAGTGGAGGACTATCGCTCCCATCATAGGACGCACCGCCGCCCAGTGTCTGGAGCACTACGAATACCTGCTGTACGACTTTATGCGACTTGTAACACATTGTTATGAAGCGTGTTTTTAAATGCTGTTCATTCACAGTGTGTGTTCGTGTGTTTAGAGACAAAGCAGCGCAAAGAGACAACGAGGAAGAAGTGGGAGACGACCCCAGGAAGTTAAAACCAGGAGAGATCGACCCAAACCCTGAAACTAAACCCGCCAGACCCGACCCGGTGGACATGGACGAAGGTCTGTTAACACACTGATTCACACAGACAAACAAAAAAACAAACAAACTCTGGATTAATAGTGCGTCTTTGTCCATCTTACTGTCTATAGATGAGCTGGAGATGTTGTCCGAGGCCAGGGCTCGACTGGCCAACACCCAGGGCAAGAAAGCCAAGAGGAAGGCCAGAGAGAAGCAGCTGGAGGAAGCCAGGTGAGAGATTGAATCATTTCTTAACACCTGATGTCCTGAGTCCGAACAGACGTGACTGAGTGTCTGTGTGTGCTGCAGACGGTTGGCGGCTCTGCAGAAGCGCAGAGAGCTGCGAGCTGCCGGCATCGACGTTCAGAAGAAGAGGAAGAAGAAGAGAGGAGTGGACTACAACGCTGAAATCCCCTTTGAAAAGAAACCTGCACCGGTAACCCAACGTTAACCGTTTTACGGTGATTTGAAACAGAACCAACAACGTCAGAACAACGTTTGATTCAGTGTTTTTCTTGAAGGGTTTCTACGACACGAGCATGGAGCAGTACGTCGCTCTGGAGCCGAACTTCAAGAGACTCAGACAGCAGCACCTGGACGGAGAGCTACGCAAGTGAGTAACGGAACACACACACACAAACACACACACACACACACACACACGGTGAACTTCTTCGTCCATTAACTGTTTTATTGTTCGTTGGTAGTGAGCAAGAGGAGAGGGAGAGGAAGAAAGACAAGCAGAAGATCAAGAAGAAGAAGGAGAGCGACCTCCCGTCTGCCATCCTGCAGACGAGCGGCGTGGCCGAGTTCACCAAGAAACGCTCCAAACTGGTTTTACCGACCCCGCAGGTAACCCACACCTGTACACGTGCTGCTGGCCCGTGTTTACCTGATGCTCCTTCGCTCCGCACCGTGTTTATTTATGTTTAATATTTGATTCGTAGATCAGTGACGTCGAGCTGGAGGAAGTCGTCAAACTGGGCGTCGCCAGCGAGGTCGCCCGTCAAGCCGCGGAGGAGAGTGAGAGCGGAAACTCGGCCTCCTCCGCGCTCCTGTCGGAGTACAGCGTCACCAACACCATGGCAACGGGGCTGCGTACCCCGCGCACGCCCGCAGTCCAGGACAGGATACTGCAGGTAACACACACACTTAACAGGTGGGCACCTGTTTGGGGTCACCTGGTTGAAGGATGAAGATTGGTTTCTGGGAACTTTCCATGGAAAGTTGCGGTCAGGAATTTTCAACACAGTAGAACTTTATCAAGTTTGAATTATTTTATTGAACAATATTATGTAGTCCACGAGCTCAAATGTGTGTCTTCAATAGTCTCTGTGTGCTCTGGGCTCTAAAGTGTGGTCCAGGTACAGAAATCACCTGTGCAGGTAGGGGGCGTGGCCTCAATAGCCCTGCAGTAAGCAGTGTGCTATGTGCATGTGATTGAGGAATAGCAGATATTCAAGTGTACCTGCATGAAATCTGGTTGTTTTAGTCAAGATTATGATAAAATATATTTTCACCAACTAGATTTAAGTTACCTGTTAGAGGACCACCCTTCAGTTTATTCCCGTTTATTCCCATAAATTCCCGTTAATTTCCATGAAAAGATTCCAACATTTGCAGCCCTAATGACCAGTGATCTGCTCTTACTGACCTTTTAATTAGCCGTCTGGCTGTGCAGTGTAAAAACAGAAGTTCTGTTTGTAAAGAGGACTTCAACCTGAAAACATCAAAATATTCAGTCTCAGCCGTCTGACTTTTGAACGTTTGTCACAACTCCAAAAAACTAAATTTAGAGATCAGCGGTGTCGTCTTTAGATTTATTTCTTTGTTTTCCAAACCGTAAAATGTCTTTGTACACAGTTTACATTTGGATATTAAGAAAGTTGTGTTAAACTTTTACCACCTCTCTGTCTGCAGGAAGCTCAGAACTTGATGGCTCTGACCAACATCGACACGCCTCTGAAGGGCGGCCTCAACACTCCGCTGCACGAGAGCGACTTCAGCGGCGTGACGCCTCAGCGCCAGCAGATACAAACACCGAACACCGTCCTCAGCACGCCGTTCAGGTAACGTAGACGGGCCGAACACGCTGTGTGTGTGTGTGTGTGTGTGTGTGTGTGTGTGTGTGTGTGTGTGTGTGTGTGTGTGTGTGTGTGTGTGTGTGTGTGTGTGTGTGTGTGTGTGTGTGTGTGTGTGTGTCGATGACAAACCAGCTGCTAACATTCATCGATGTGTCGTGTCTTAACAGAACTCCTGGACAAGCTCCGGGGCAAGAAGGCATGACGCCTCAGGCAGGAGGAGGAATGACCCCACGCGGGCCGGTGACCCCGGGTTTGACCCCCGGCCGCACGCCGCTCAGAGACAAACTGAATATTAACAGTGAGGACCAGCTGGCTGACCCCGCCTACGCCAAACACATGGTAAACACACACACATACACACACACACACACACATAACATTAAGACTAATAAAGACAATGAATGAACGCTCTCTCTCTCTCTCTCTCTCTCTCTCTCTCTCTCTCTCTCTCGTCACGCAGCAGAGAGAAAGCCTGCAGCAGCTGAGGCAGGGCCTGATGTCACTTCCTGTCCCCAAGAACGACTTCGAGATCGTTCTTCCGGAAAACGCCGAGAAAGAGCTCGAAGAGACGGAGACGGACACGGGATTCGTCGAAGACTCCGCAGACGTGGAGGCACGCAAGCAGGTACGCACACGCACACACACACAGCATAACGGCAAGCGGATAAAGACAAAACAATGATTTAATGTGTGTGTGTGTGTGTGTGTGTGTGTGTGTGTGTGTGTGTGTGTGTGTGTGTGTGTGTGTGTGTGTGTGTGTGTCAGGCTCAACGGGACGCTGAAAGAGAGAAGGAGCTGAAGCTGCGACACACTGCCGTGCAGAGGAATCTCCCCAGGCCCACTGAGGTAACAAACACACAAAAAAAATGTAGCGAGGCAGCAACTCTTCATCGATTCAGTGCCAAGAAGTATCCCACGTGTCCCATGTCAGTAATCTTGTACTTCATCACACATCAGCAGACGAGACCGGACAGTTTTGGACGATGACGTGGCGAAAATAATCCAGCATTTAGACGTAAACTTCATGAGATTATCATTAAATGTAATAAATTTTAAAGAGGTTTTGCGTCACACGGAGCAAAAAAATCTGACGTCTGAAGTTAGTTTGTGTCAACACCACATGGTGTGTCTATTTGTGCTGAATGTAAACGCTGTGAAACGATCAGGAAATCACTTCTTATTTGTCTGATTAACGACTCGCTCACTCTCATTCACCGTCTGTGTCGCTCGACCAAGTTAAACTTTATTGTGTTTCAGCCAGACTCAGATTTAGAAGCTGCTTCATGAAATAAACAAACCCAGAACACAACAGGTAGAGTGTCAGAGTTTAGAGTCTCAGTCTCAGAGACGTTTAGGCTGACTGTGGAGGTTTGACTGGTCTGATTGGCGTCCGCACCGTGACGGCGAGCTGCGTTTTTCGGTAGATAACTCCAAATCATCGCAGCCAAAACACAATACTGCGCTCAAATGAAGGGAAACACAGGATCGTGTCTGAATGCAGCTGTAGACTGACACTGTTTTATCGTGTTGGCTTCAGGTTTATGATTGTTGTGTTGTTTTTATTCTCGCGATGATTTCAGGTGAACGAGTCCGTCCTCCGTCCGACCTCCATGGAGCCGCTCTTGGACCTCCAGCTGGCCGAGGAGCTGATCAAACAGGAAATGATCACCATGCTGCACCACGACTGCCTGCACCACCCGTCGGCCAACGCGGGCAGTCAGCTGCAGCGCGGCAAAAGCAGAGGCCCCGCCTCCACGTCGAACAACGCGTCGCACATCGCGTTCCTGGAAACACACCCGTACAAACCGGTCAGCACGGAGGACATGGAGCAGGTAACACACACACACACACACACACACACACACACACACACACACACACACACACACAACGTTCATAAGAAGTGGTTATTAATGATGATGTTGATGAACAGGCGAAGGCGGTGCTGGCAGCAGAGATGGAGGTGGTGAAGGCGGGAATGGGCCACGGTGACCTCAGCATGGAGGCCTACAGCCAGGTGTGGGAGGAGTGTTACGGACAGGTGAGCCCCCTCCTCCTCTTCTCTGAGAGCGTGTGTCTTCGTGTTCACGTTAAATCAACGTTTGTTCACGTTAAATCAACGTTTGTTCACGCGCTCTGCGTCTCTCTGCAGGTTTTATATCTCCCCTCTCAGAACCGATACACCCGAGCGAACCTGGCCTCAAAGAAAGACCGCATCGAAAGTCTGGAGAAGAAACTAGACGTGAGAAAACACACACACACACACACACACACACACACACACACACACACACACAGAGCAGGTCTCATTTTCTAAACACTAACGTCCGTCCGTCCGTCTGTCTGTCTGCAGGTGAACCGTGGTCACATGACCGCAGAGGCCCGGAAAGCAGCTAAACTGGAGAAGAAGCTGAAGATCCTGCTGGGAGGGTTCCAGTCCAGAGCGCTGGGCCTCCTGAAGCAGCACAATGAACTCTGGGAACAGGTACGTGAACGAGTCACACCTGCAGCGCGGAGGAGTTTCCTCTAACACCAGTCCTAAAAGTTTAATTAACGAGTATTTTATGAATGACTTATTGTAATATGTGTGTGTTATACTCGTGGTGTCCACCAGGTGGAGCAGTCAGCCACGGAGCTGCAGACGTTCACTCAGCTGAAGAAACAAGAAGACACCGCGATCCCCCGGAGACAAGAGGTACACACACACACACACACACACACACACACACACACAGCTCACATTTCCTGTTGAACCTTCAGTTTGGTAAATTCCCGGTTTATTCTTACGGAAAGTTTCCAACTTTGAAAATTCCTGGAATTTTGCACCCCTAGTTGTTACCATATTGACCTAAATTATTATTACATTTTTCCTGTTTTTGTTTTTGAATCTTTTTGAGTCGATCAGACAAAACTCAAAACTTTTAAGACTTCACACTTTACTCATTTATTAGAAACTCAACAGTTATATGAATGATAATGATAATAATAGGATTTGTCGTTGTATCTTTACTTTTTTCCAAACTTAGAAATATCCCATTAAAGACCTAAAAGCCAAAACTCCACCGGACACGTCTCTGTTACGTCTGTAAATCGATTAGATCAATAATCTGACACGTCAAGTTATCCTGTGTGAACTGTAAAACCAATTTAAGAGACTCCGCCGGGCACGTCTCCGTACGTCGCGGATGCAACCCTCCACGATTTCAAACCTCACCAGGAGCGTTTCACACACCAGACTCAGATTTTTCTGATTCACGTGCTTCTAAATATGAAAATATGCAATGGAGGTAAAAAAAATTTTCTCGCAGGTCTGCACATGGTGTTTTATTTTGAAAGTCGTCTACGCTGTTTCTGTGTCTGACTTCCTGTCAGCACAGATCGATGCAGGCTGCTCGCGGCGTCCGTGTTTGAAACATTGACTAGAAAGACCGCGATTAGCTTCGTGTCTGTGCCCGGTGGAGCCTGCGAGAGTTACACGTGTGACAGCCCGAATATAAAAAACAGATTATCATCATCATCTGTCTGACTTCAGAGTTTCTGTCAGATCATCGTGTCGCATTGTTTTTACCGTGTCCGTAACTGTTTGACGTCGTCTGTGTGTTTCAGGCTCTGCGGGAGGACGTGGAGAGGCAGATGGAGAGAGAGCGGGAGCTTCAGCAGAGATATGGAGAGCTGCTGATGGAGAGGGAGGCGCTCATCAACAGCGCTCAGAAATACTAAACACACACATACATGCTACACACACACACATCAAGCTAACTGTGAGAAACAAAGTCGCTCTTCAGCCTCTGATTCGTCGTATTTCTGTCAATTTTCACGGCATTTCCAGAGATAAGCCCCGCCTACATGTTGCTATGACGTCACCAGCTGAGTTCGGAGCATGCTCAGTAGTCCCTTGTGTTTCTGTATTAGTGACCAATAAAGTTTCTTTTCAACAACAACAACAACAGAGCTGCAGGACGTGTTTGTTTGTCTGGACGAGAACTGAAACAGTTTACAGAAAAGTCTTTATTAGAAACAATCGAACAAAAAAATAGAACTTCATGAGAACGTGTCGAAGCTTCAGCAGGCGAGGAACGCCATCCCACTCCTCCAGTAAGAACTCTGGGAAAGAGAGAGAGAGGTGATCTGTTACGGATGGACGACGTATCCGTGACGTCACCCTCAGTGTGGAGGCTCTGACCGCCGTCACGTTGGCAGTCCTGCTTCTTCAGCCTCGGCAAAGACGACGAAGATCGCAGGCAGACCGAATGACACCGAGGTGGGTCACGAAGAGGGTTCACCCTCAGTACAGCTGTCATGGACGGGGGAATTAGCTACAGAGACCAAAACTGTTCATCATCAACTGTTCGTCTTTGCTGATTTTTAGATTAGCCGGGAGGCGAACGAGGCAGGACTGCCAACATGACGGCACACTGAGCTTCACGTCCATGTGTACGCTGAGTAGGTTTGCAAAAATCTGAGTGTTGTCAAAGCTGGAAACTTTCCATGGGAATTAATGGGAATAAACCCGCAATCACATGCACACAGCACACTGCAGGGCTATTGAGGCCACACCCCCTACCTGCACAGGTGATTTCTGTACCTGGACCACACAGAGAGACTTACTGAAGTTTATATTTAAGTCTGGATATGATAGTTTCTTTGAATTAAACCAAATTTACATAATTCCCATGGAAAGTTTCCGCCCCTTTGCAACACAAACGCTGAATGATTCGTAACATTGTGTTCTTTCCATACTGGCGGTGAAGTGACAATATAACATAAAAGATGGAGACAGTAGAAGAAGCCTAAGGTGGATTTTTTGTCTAATTTTCTTCATCAACAAACTAAAAATTTGATTAGTATTGACTTGTAAATACTCCAAATAATCCTACAGACGTGTGTGTGTGTGTGTGTGTACGTACTGTGTGTCTGTAGTTGTATCTTCTGATGGCCTCTCTGATGTGACAGGGCTGGATGGCTCCACTCGGAGGTTCAACTGTAGCCGGACAGCTCTGAAACAATTCAGACAGTTTAAATGTCACGAAAATATAAAATCCACCTGCAGAGCGCGCACACACACACACACACACACACACACACACACACACACACACACACCTTTTTGCGTTTCCTCTGTCTCGCCCGGCTGTCCAGACTGCCGTTACCCTGTAGGAGGGGCTTCGATGAGTGGGAGGAGCCTGGGGTGGAAGGGGGAGTGGCTTCAGGTGAGTCTGGATCCTTCTTCACCTGGTGGAGACAATGATTCAATTAAAAACTACAACACCATGTTTGAAACAGGTGAAAGTGTGTGTGTGTGTGTGTGTGTGTGTACCTCAGTGTGTGTGTTGTATTGGATGTAGCTGGCAGAGATCACGTGACTGATGGGATTAGTTTTGGCCGCCATTTCCTGTTTCACCAGCAGCGATAAATCCACAATCTGCAGAAGAAGAAACAGAAACATGAAACGGACAAAGACGTCAACAGGATACGTTCGACGTCATTACTCAACACGTTACCTGGGCAACCGTCTCATAGGCCAGGTACGACAGGATCTCCATGGCGATGCTGTTTGGTTTGAGCTCTAAACTGCTGCAGTCGAGCCAGTCCCGAAACTTTGACGCTTTCTTAGCTGGAGACGGAAACAGACGAGACGTATTTATATTTTTGATTAAAAGATTGATCAATCAGTCACGTGCCTGACACGAGCGTGCCTGACTGACCCCGTCCAAACATTACTGTCGACACTGGAGAGGGAGAGAAATTTAATTTTGAGAGTTACATTTTTCGAGCCGGTCGTTTTGATCCTTTTTTTGTGTGTTTGTGACCAAAACTGTGGGAGGAGTTGAAATTTGAGATTCTTACCAAAGCTGAGCTGCCGACTCTCGCAGAACTCCGAGTACTGAGCCTGGTCCATGGATCGAGTCTGACGCTCTAAACGCTGCAGAGACAAAGACATAACAATCATCATCATCTTTAATCTGAAGTGTACACACAGACTGAAGACACCGTGATGACCTCTGACCTCCATCCGCTCTTGTTTGACGGGGTCGACCTCCTGCCGCTCGGCCAGTGACAGGAGGTCGCCGGTCTGATCCATCCACACCAGAAAGTCTTGAGCCAATCGCTGCCTCCGCTGGTTACCGCCCGCTGCCGCTGCCGCCGCACAACACACGGCGAAGGAATGAAATGTTAAGGTCTCCGTTCACGTGAACGTCTCAAACACTTCTCCGCGTCGGTGTGTGTTTACCTGTTTCCTGCTGCGTGTCGTCGTCCTCCAGACCTTTGAGCAGTTTGGATTTATAATCTCTGAACTGGAGATATTTTAATAATCTCGCCACCTTCCTCTGTGTGAAAGGAAAACAGAGAAAGTTTTTAACTTCAGAGCAACAAACCGACCCCAATATTTGAAAGTTTTGTGTGTTTTTGCGTGTGTGTGTGTGTGTGTGTGTACCTTGTCCCTCCTCATCAGGAACAGGATGTCCTCGGCTGAAATGACCCTCGACCCACGAAGAGTCGCCCCCTCGCAGGCCTGATGCAGCTTCAATAAACCAATCACCGCACAGCTTTAGTTACACTCATTCATGTCACAAAAATCAGAATCAGACATTTACTGTCATCAGTAATACACAGAAACACGTTGAAGTCTGCAGACAGGAAGCAGTCGTCTCTCTTGGTGATAAGAAGTTATATATTGTGCATATTGATGATGTTTGACTGTAAGTGGAGCTGCTAATAAAGGAAAATGACTGTGTGACATTTTTTAACTGTATTTACGTTACCATGGTGATGAGCTGCGTGTGCACGATGTCTTCCACCAGAGCTGCCGTCTCGTGCAGAGGCCGGCGAGCGTCTCCCAAAGCAAACCTGACACACACACACAGAGATACAAAGTATGAATGAGAGTAACGTATTTCATATTAAAATGAAATGTTTAACCTTAGTTCTTTACCACTATCTGTAGTTCTATTTCTTATTTTTATAAAACATTTTTAATTACATTTTTCAACACATTTTTAATTTTTAGAGTTTATTTTGTCGGCATTTTTAGTCTAAAAATTAAAAATGTGCCGAAAAATTTAATTCTAAAAATTTTAAATGTGCTGAAAAATTTTACTCTAAAAATTTAAAATGTGCAGAAAATTTAAGTATAAAAAATGTGCAGAAAATTTAAAAATGTGCCACAAAATTTAATTCTAAAATTTAAAAATGTGCCGAAAAATTTTACTCTAAAAATTAGCCAAAAAATTTAAGTCTAAAAATTAAAAATGTGCAGAAAATTTAAAAATGTGCCGCAAAATTTAATTCAAAAAATTAAAAACGTGCCGAAAAATTTATTCCAAAAATTTAAAATGTGCCGAAAAATTTAAGCATAAAAATTAAAAATGTGCTAAAAATTTTACTCTAAAAATTAAAAATGTGCCAAAAAATTTAAGTATAAAAATTAAAAATGTGCAGAAATTTTAAATATAAAAAATGTGCAGAAAATTTAAAAATGTGCCACAAAATTTTACTCTAAAAATTAAAAATGTGCCGAAAAATTTAAGCATAAAAATTAAAAATGTGCCGAAATTTTAAGTATAAAAAATGTGCTGAAAATTTAGAAATGTGCCGAAAAATTTTACTCTAAAAATTAAAAATGTGCTGAAAAATTTTACTCTAAAAATTAAAAATGTGCTGAAAAATTTAAGTATAAAAATTAAAAATGTGCCGAAATTTTAAGTATAAAAAATGTGCCGAAAATTTAGAAATGTGCCAAAAAATTTTACTCTAAAAATTAAAAATGTGCCGAAAAATTTTACTCTAAAAATTAGCCAAAAAATTTAAGTACAAAAATTACAAATGTGCCAAAAAATTTAAGTATAAAAAATTAAAAATGTGCCGCAAAATTTAATTCAAAAAATTAAAAATGTGCCGAAAAATTTATTCTAAAAATTTAAAATGTGCCGAAAAATTTAAGCATAAAAATTAAAAATGTGCTAAAAATTTTACTCTAAAAATTAAAAATGTGCCACAAAATTTTACTCTAAAAATTAAAAATGTGCCGAAAAATTTAAGCATAAAAATTAAAAATGTGCCGAAATTTTAAGTATAAAAAATGTGCTGAAAATTTAGAAATGTGCCGAAAAATTTTACTCTAAAAATTAAAAATGTGCTGAAAAATTTTACTCTAAAAATTAAAAATGTGCTGAAAAATTTAAGTATAAAAATTAAAAATGTGCCGAAATTTTAAGTATAAAAAATGTGCCGAAAATTTAGAAATGTGCCAAAAAATTTTACTCTAAAAATTAAAAATGTGCCGAAAAATTTTACTCTAAAAATTAGCCAAAAAATTTAAGTCTAAAAATTACAAATGTGCCAAAAAATTTAAGTCTAAAAATTAAAAATGTGCAGAAAATTTAAAAATGTGCCGCAAAATTTAATTCAAAAAATTAAAAATGTGCCGAAAAATTTATTCTAAAAATTTAAAATGTGCCGAAAAATTTAAGCATAAAAATTAAAAATGTGCTAAAAATTTTACTCTAAAAATTAAAAATGTGCCAAAAAATTTAAGTATAAAAATTAAAAATGTGCAGAAATTTTAAATATAAAAAATGTGCAGAAAATTTAAAAATGTGCCACAAAATTTTACTCTAAAAATTAAAAATGTGCCGAAAAATTTAAGCATAAAAATTAAAAATGTGCCGAAATTTTAAGTATAAAAAATGTGCTGAAAATTTAGAAATGTGCCGAAAAATTTTACTCTAAAAATTAAAAATGTGCTGAAAAATTTTACTCTAAAAATTAAAAATGTGCTGAAAAATTTAAGTATAAAAATTAAAAATGTGCCGAAATTTTAAGTATAAAAAATGTGCCGAAAATTTAGAAATGTGCCAAAAAATTTTACTCTAAAAATTAAAAATGTGCCGAAAAATTTTACTCTAAAAATTAGCCAAAAAATTTAAGTACAAAAATTACAAATGTGCCAAAAAATTTAAGTATAAAAAATTAAAAATGTGCCGCAAAATTTAATTCAAAAAATTAAAAATGTGCCGAAAAATTTATTCTAAAAATTTAAAATGTGCCGAAAAATTTAAGCATAAAAATTAAAAATGTGCTAAAAATTTTACTCTAAAAATTAAAAATGTGCCACAAAATTTTACTCTAAAAATTAAAAATGTGCCGAAAAATTTAAGCATAAAAATTAAAAATGTGCCGAAATTTTAAGTATAAAAAATGTGCTGAAAATTTAGAAATGTGCCGAAAAATTTTACTCTAAAAATTAAAAATGTGCTGAAAAATTTTACTCTAAAAATTAAAAATGTGCTGAAAAATTTAAGTATAAAAATTAAAAATGTGCCGAAATTTTAAGTATAAAAAATGTGCCGAAAATTTAGAAATGTGCCAAAAAATTTTACTCTAAAAATTAAAAATGTGCCGAAAAATTTTACTCTAAAAATTAGCCAAAAAATTTAAGTACAAAAATTACAAATGTGCCAAAAAATTTAAGTATAAAAAATTAAAAATGTGCCGAAAATTTAAGTATAAAAAATTAAAAATGTGCCGAAAATTTAAGTATAAAAAATTAAAAATGTGCAGAAAATTTAAGTCTAAAAATTAAAAATGTGCCGAAAATTTTAGTATAAAAAATTAAAAATGTGCCGAAAAATGTAAGTCTGAAAATTAAAAATGTGCAGAAAATTTAAGCATAAAAATTAAAAATGTGCCGAAATTTTACGTATAAAAAATGTGCCGAAAATTTAGAAATGTGCCGAAAAATTTTACTCTAAAAATTAAAAATATGCTGAAAAATTTTACTCTAAAAATTAAAAATGTGCTGAAAAATTTAAGTATAAAAATTAAAAATGTGCAGAAATTTTAAGTATAAAAAATGTGCAGAACATTTAAAAATGTGCCGAAAAATTTTACTCTAAAAATTAAAAATGTGCTGAAAAATTTTACTCTAAAAATTAAAAATGTGCTGAAAAATTTAAGTATAAAAATTAAAAATGTGCCGAAATTTTAATTATAAAAAATGTGCCGAAAATTTAGAAATGTGCCAAAAAATTTTACTCTAAAAATTAAAAATGTGCCGAAAAATTTTACTCTAAAAATTAGCCAAAAAATTTAAGTACAAAAATTACAAATGTGCCAAAAAATTTAAGTATAAAAAATTAAAAATGTGCCGCAAAATTTAATTCAAAAAATTAAAAATGTGCCGAAAAATTTATTCTAAAAATTTAAAATGTGCCGAAAAATTTAAGCATAAAAATTAAAAATGTGCTAAAAATTTTACTCTAAAAATTAAAAATGTGCCGAAAAATTTAAGCATAAAAATTAAAAATGTGCCGAAATTTTAAGTATAAAAAATGTGCTGAAAATTTAGAAATGTGCCGAAAAATTTTACTCTAAAAATTAAAAATGTGCTGAAAAATTTTACTCTAAAAATTAAAAATGTGCTGAAAAATTTAAGTATAAAAATTAAAAATGTGCCGAAATTTTAAGTATAAAAAATGTGCCGAAAATTTAGAAATGTGCCAAAAAATTTTACTCTAAAAATTAAAAATGTGCCGAAAAATTTTACTCTAAAAATTAGCCAAAAAATTTAAGTACAAAAATTACAAATGTGCCAAAAAATTTAAGTATAAAAAATTAAAAATGTGCCGAAAATTTAAGTATAAAAAATTAAAAATGTGCCGAAAATTTAAGTCTAAAAATTAAAAATGTGCCGAAAATTTTAGTATAAAAAATTAAAAATGTGCCGAAAAATGTAAGTCTGAAAATTAAAAATGTGCAGAAAATTTAAGCATAAAAATTAAAAATGTGCCGAAATTTTACGTATAAAAAATGTGCCGAAAATTTAGAAATGTGCCGAAAAATTTTACTCTAAAAATTAAAAATATGCTGAAAAATTTTACTCTAAAAATTAAAAATGTGCTGAAAAATTTAAGTATAAAAATTAAAAATGTGCAGAAATTTTAAGTATAAAAAATGTGCAGAACATTTAAAAATGTGCCACAAAATTTTACTCTAAAAATTAAAAATGTGCAGAAATTTTAAGTATAAAAAATGTGCAGAAAATTTAAAAATGTGCCAAAAAATTTTACTCTAAAAATTAAAAATGTGCAGAAATTTTAAGTATAAAAAATGTGCCGAAGATTTAAAAATGTGCCAAAAAATTTTACTCTAAAAATTAAAAATGTGCTGAAAAATTTTACTCTGAAAAAATTAAAAATGTGCCGAAATTTTAAGTATAAAAAATGTGCAGAAAATTTAAAAATGTGCCAAAAAATTTAAGTATAAAAATGAAAAATGTGCCGACAAACGTAACTCTAAAAATTAATTTTATACTTAAATTTTTCGGCACATTTTTAATTTTGCTACAAATGTTTAATTTCTCTGTACATCTTTAATTTCCGTGCAAATGTTCAATATTTTAGCACATATTTTTAACGTATGGTTACCGTGTTATAGGTTAATTCTAATGTATGTTTAATGTATGTTTGCATGCGATGACTGGATGCTTGAATTTCCCTCAGGATCAATAAAAATATCCATCTGTCTGTCTAAATGATCATATGTGATAAAATGATAGAGTGTAGGGAGCAACTTGGGAACAACAAACGTAGTCAGAAGATTCAGCAGAAATAATAACGTGTCAGAGGAGTGACACATAATGGCCCGTACCACTGAGAGCTCGTGAATGGGCTCTGTGGTGCTGATAAAGGCATAGAAGAAGAAGAGGGAATTACTCATGTAAGTAACAGATTACTCTGGAAGGCGATAATGTGCCGTACAGACTTAATGGTAAATAAAGAAGAAATAGTCCATTTGTAGCACTGCTCATTAAATAGAAAGTCTGTCAAATAAATGTTACAGTAACAGTCAGTGCACGTTTAACATTTCATCACGGAGAGTCAAATACTCAACAAACGGAACATTAAAAACACAAATGTTCAGGAAGGGTCAGAAAAGTCTCATTTTACTGTTTTAAACACATAAAGCTTGAAGTCGATCTGACCCAAACAGTTAAAATCCTATAAAGTCACATCTAAAGTAATAAAAGTATATATACACACACGTCTCTCTTTCTATGTATGTGTGTCTCTTTTTCCTGCACACACACACACACACACACACACACACACAGGGGTCGACAGGCCACACACACACTCTGACCACAGTTTGGTCGAACCTGGATTTGCATCCAGAGAAGCCACTTCCACGATCACAGGCTGACCTGAACCCACATCCTGACGCCCGTCCCTCCTCTCAGGTCTTCACATTCAAACACCACACACCCTCCTCCCTCCTCCTTTATTGACTCTACTCCCCCTCCCACACACCCCCACCGCCTCCTCTGCGCCGTGATTGGCTGCTCCTGCGGCTGTCAATCACACAGGTGAGAACGTTGGTTTGGGGTTGCGGGCGCGTTGGCTGTACGTTCGGAGGTTGGCTTCAGCCTGAGCGTTGGTTTTCAGGTTTTGGGGGTTTAGTTTGGTTTCAGCCTCTCTGACCACCGACACCATCTCTCTGCAGCACACACACACACACACACACAGCACGAGGTGAGTACCCCCAAACACACACACACACACACACACTCTAATGACAGGCCACATCATGCATGTGTCTTCTTTTATCTGCGTATCATCTCAGATTTATTTCTGATCATTTGTCTTTGTGATCAAATTTTTTGACGAAAACTTCTGTGCAACTCGTTTATTTTATATTTTGTTAAATTAAATATTTCAAGTGTTTGTAAAGTTTTTTTTATTATTAATTAATCTGACAAATATTCCCTCAATAAATCCAACAATGGTCTGAGAAAGGTTACGTTAGATTAAACATTATAAAGTATCATGTGCGGGTGTAAATATGTAAAAATAATTAAGCTGGTCGACGTTTTATACAGAATAAAATCAGAGAGAGGTGAAAGAGGACGTCATATCAGAGTTTTATCCAAAATTTTTGCCTCTTAACAGACGATAAAAATCTGATTCATCGATCAGATCGACTGTGAAGAGAGTTTAAACTAAAAGTAGCCACTGAAATATTTATTTATTATTTATATTTTTATATTTTTTGGGGAGTGTTGTCTGAACTGTTTTCTGTCTGTAACGTGGTGAACTTTTGACTGAAACCTGTGGGCTGTTTCTGTTCTAGCTGAACGCGTCATAAACTGAATATTTCACCTTAATTTGATCTAAATGAGTCACTGTTTTGATTTTTCTTTGCGCGTACAGCGCAGTTTATCAGAATCAAAGGTTGATTCTTTGCAGAAACGTTTCCTTCCCGTGCTCATCGTGTCTCTGTCGTCTGTTAAACAGGTTTCTATGGCTTCAAACAGTCTGTTCAGCTCCACCAGCCCCATGCTGTACTGGGGTGAGTCTCCATCTGTGTGTGTGTGTGTGTTTCTTTGTGTGTGTGTGTGTGTTTCTTTGTGTCTTACATCATGCTCTGTAGCTCTGGAATGAAACTGGTCCTGGAGACTGGACGGTCTTTAGAGCTGGAGGCGGCGGAGCCGGCCATGGGACTGCTCATAACCACAGAGGCCTGAAACAAAGACACCATCACAGCACGTGTTTATATTCTGCAAGGAAAGGAGCTTCAGTGCTTCCTTTCTTATCTCCTTTAGCAGAGGATACACCGGAGCGTCCTTTACGGAAAGGAAAGGGGATGATGCCGAAGCACCGTTCAGTCATTCACAACCAGACGTGAAACAAACAGTTCAGAGAGAGCGTGTGAATCCGGACAGACGTGATGACGTGAGACTGTTCACAGACAGACAGACAGACGCTCGTCACCTTTGTGGCAGGTGGACTATATATATATATATATATATATATATATATATATATATATATGAAATAACAGACGTATCCGAGAGTTTTGCGTTTTGTAGTCCATCTTCTGAACTTTGTAGTTTCACCACAGACCGCCGTCGAGGTCGAGGAAAAGTGTTTAGGAAAGGACACAGGAGGTGATCTGATGCTGCCTCATTAATCAGTTCATTCAAATATATTTTATGAGTCTCGCGCTTACCTTAATTAATTTATGTTAATGAATTAAGGTTAATGTCATTATTAAACATTTAACTTCATGCTTTCATGCAGCCGTCATCACAGAGGAATCTTATGACCGAACGTCAACGTTTTACAATGAAGTAAAAATTAAACAAAGCAAAGTTCAGCCTGATTTCCACAGAAATCTTCAAGACTTTCTCCACTGTGTTCATATTTTAAATCGTGTTGCTTGTTGACGATAACGTGGCTCCAAAATAACTCATGTTCACGTGTTGATGGTGAAGTTAATGGCTCAGATGATTGCTGGTTTGATCCCCGGCTCCTTCAGCTGTTGTTGAAGTGTCTTTGGGCAGGACACGGTCCATTCACTACTTCTAAATATACAGCCAGGTGCCAGTTTGTCAGGTACACTTTGCTAAAACTTGTTCAGTCTCATAAAACAGTCCTGCAGTGTTTCAGTGAGGTTCAGACTCATTTTATCACCTCCGTCTGCAGTTTGTGGTGTTGTTTTGCATCATTCAGAGCAAACTGGACTTTCTAAGCTTCATAAACAAACAGCTGCATCAATCTGAACCAGTTTAAACCAACAAACTGACTTTAAATGGTCAGAATCGACCACAAACAGCTTTAAATGTGTCTGCACTGTAAACGAGTTAGCTGAGCAGAGAGCTTAAAATAACAAGATAGCAGAACACACACACACACACACACACACACACACACACCTGAACACACCTGAACACACACACACACACACAGGTAGACAGGTGGCGTGACCGCAGTAACTTCCTCTCCGGCAGCAAATCTGAATGATAAAGCAGCTCCGACATATTCAAAACACGAAGCGAGCGGGGAGGGAGGAGAGGAGAGACGGACAGGAGGAGCAGAGGAGGAGCAGAGGAGGAGGTGGAGGTGGACAGGAGGAGCAGAGACCAGGAGGAGACAGAAATGATCTTATAAACTCACCACAGTACAAAGAAACGTGGTCGTGACGGATGTTGACACTTTGTTTTGCTGGCGCGAGCTGATGCCGTAATCAGGAAGCGCAGGGGGTGATGGTAGTTGTAGTTCTCTACACGCTCCGCGCTAAAACGCCTTCAAAATGACGTTATTTGCATTTTTTTTGTTTGACTTATCTTTTATTATTTTGTTTTAAAATACAAATAAAAGCGACTTCCAACCATAAAACAAATTAAAGAGGCCAAATGACCCGACACTTAACAACAAAGCATAACAGGGGCCCAAGGCAGCGCTGGTGTATCTGAAGTAAGACTTCAGCACAGAAGGGGAAATTCACTTGTTACAGCAGCAGAAAAAGTGTAATATAAACTAACCACAGAAGCTACAGGAGTAAAATAAAAAGGGCAAACACACGAACAGACAGAAGTATCTTTCAACCTATATGATAACCAAACAAACAAACAAACAACAGACAAGTGTACAGATGTGCAAGACAAGTACTACAGGTAAAAGTGGCATGATACAGATAGATGGAATACAAATTAACAACAGTAAGGTAGGAAAAACAAAAGCAAAGAGTCTGGAAATTAATCCATTAAGTCGCATGTAATGAGTGAGACTGCAAAAACTTTCCCCATTTTACATTGTACTTCTCTACCTCGTTCATCAGACTGTATGATATTTTCTCAAATGCCACCAAAATACAGAGTAGAAGAGGGATGGAAGGAAATAAGATCCAGTAACTAAGTAGTTTGTAAGTCTAGCAGCTATAATTAGCCATAAAGAAGGGGTGCAATACTTAGCTACAGCTAAATTAATATCAATACCAATGCTAAATTACTTAAATGTGTCAACTAGTTTCAAATAATTGTTAAAAAAAAGCACATTTTTTTACAGTGAAGTCAATGTGGAAGTGTTAAAAACTGCAGTTCCTCAAATGTCCACTTGAGGCTGGCTCCAGAAGTGAGTCAGTCTCCATAAGTCCCCATGTTAAAAACTTCACAGCAGAAATAAACATGTTTACAGCCTGGTACAAAAAACAGTTTTGGTCTCTATAGCTAATTTCCCCGTTCATGACAACTGTACTGAGGGTGAATTTTTATACAACTCACCTGTTCAGATTATATTAAGGCTTAAAGTTATGCAGGATTAAGAGCGTGGAACCAGGTATCATATAATAGATATAAACTGTTGCTTCCTCTCAGATCCTGTGGTGAAGCGTCGGCCAGCGTCATCATCCACCAACCGTCAACTAGACGACCAGGAGGTGAGGTCCCCACAACAGCGCAGCACAGCGCCACCCAGAGGCCTGGTACAGACCGACAGCCCGAACTTCCTCTGCAGCAGCCTGCCGCAGCACTGGAGGTGTAACAAGACCCTGCCGAGAGCCTTCACCGTGAGAAATCATCCATCCATCCATTAAAGGTCATATTGGGGTAAAGGGTCGGTCCTAACCTCTCTCTCTCTCCTCTCCATCATCAAGGTGGTTGCCCTGGGCAACGACGTGCCAGACGGCGTGGTCGTCACGGTGATGGCCGGCAATGAAGACAACAGCAGCGCCGAGCTACGCAACGCCACAGCGACCATGAAGCAAGGCTACGCCCACTTTAATGACCTCCGCTTCATAGGTCGCAGCGGGAGAGGTGAGACAGACTGATGGACTCCACCTTCATCACTTAAATGACCTCTCTAGCTCTCAAATGGTTCAGGTCGTATCTAATGTTGTTCACTGTGGCGTCCCTCAGGGCTCCGTGCTAGGTCCAGTTCTGTTCTTCATCTACGTGTTTCGTAAGGTCACATTATTCGGTTTTACGCAGATGATACCCCGCTCTACCTAAGAGGATGTCACAACATTTCCTGCAGCTTAATGCTGATGAAACAGAAACTAGTCTTAGATTCTGAAAATTTTGGCTGTCCTTTTCTGTAACTTAGCATTGCAGAAACTTTGGTGTCATTGGTGTCATGCATTCATTTCGCCAACCACTTGGCTAGATTGCTATAATTTGTTGCTCTCTGGCATCAGTAAAAAAATCTCTCTCTCATCTGCAGCTCATCTAAAATTCTGCTGCGATAGCATCACACAGATTCTGGCTTCCTTACACTGGCTAGAGTTGCTGATTAAAGCTCCCCGAGTTATGTAGCTGATCTTTTGGTGCCCTACGTCACCTTCAGATTTAAACACAAAGGTGACAGAGACTTTGCAGTCAGAGCTCCAAGACTGTGGACTGACCCGAAAGAGGAGATCAGGGCTGCAAACTCTATAAAACACGCTCTTTAGTTGATCTTTTTATGTGTTTTATGTGTCACACTTTATTCTAAAGGTGGTGTATAAACAAAGTTATCTTTTTTCAGGCAAGAGTTTCACACTTTCCATCAACGTGCTGACGTCGCCCCCTCAGATCGCCACCTTACACAGAGCCATCAAAGTGACCATGGACGGACAGCGGCTGCCGAGACGTCAGTACACACCTGAGACGACGGTCTTTACAGTTTCAAGGTGAAGCTTTCAGACTGTCAGAGTGACTTTCTTCTTCCTCTGTTTCAGGACAGAGGCAGAAGGAGGTGAAGTCAGGAGTGTTCAGGTCATCCAACAGCAGCGCTGCTTCATCAGGTATCATTTAAATCATTTATTTTTTTATTTATCTTCCACCCTGTTTGGTTTTGTCGTCTTCATCTCGAGCTCGTCTCTCTCCAGACTGCAGATCCTTCCCCTCCTCGCTGTGGTCCAATGAGCCGTCCTTCCTGGGCCATGTGACCTCTCTGTCTTCCTCCTTCACTCCAAATCCCAGAATGCACCACCTGCCCGCCCTCTCCTACTCCTCCCAGCCGACACCGTACAGCTCCTACCTGTCCTCTCCTCCTCCTCCTCCTTCTGCTCCTCATCCTCCTCATCATCCTCCTCCCCCTCCGCTGAGCCACAGTGGTCCGTTCCAGTCGGGCAGCTTCTACTACGGACCGAACCAACCGCACCAATCCGCGGGGGAGGACCGCAACGTCGTCACAACGCTGACCAATTATATTGAAGGGGCGTGTCTCTCTATAAGAGGGGAGGAGCCTGTCTGGAGGCCATACTGATGATTAAATAAAATAGTTAACGAGTTTTGGGAATTTTGACTTTGTTTTCACGCTGTAAGAAGAAATCGTTCTGTCCTGATTGTTTCTCTTATTTATGAAATTTGTATTTATTTGATTGTTTTTGTTTTGTTTGCATAAACAGTAAATAAATAAACAAATCTAGTTAAATTCTTGCAGAAGTTTCCCCTTTTTTATTAAATTCTTTCGAGATTTGACAGTTTTCATACATTAAAGTGTAAAAAAAAAAAAAAAAAATCAGCATTAACTTCAAACTCTGAATACACAAAATATATAATATATTGTTAACAATGAAACACCTCCTGAATGTTTGACCAACAATTTTGTCAAGTCCCAAGCCTTTAGTGTGGATTTAACAATGGAATTACCATCTGCAACCTCTAGTTTATTCCGATTCAGGATAAATGGGAGACTAGCTAATTGTAACGGTTTACCCAAATTATATGCTGCAATATGGAGCCAGACAGAGCCCGAGTCATTCTGTACCGTATCATATCCACTAGATATCGAAATTGGGAAGCCACTTGATACAGTCTAATGTTGGGAATTGCCAATCCTCCCTGACCCGATGGCAATTGCAATTTTGCTAATTTAAATCGTGGTCTTTTGCAGTTTTATATAAATGATCTAAACCAACCATTCACCATCTTGATAGCATTATTATTTAGTAGGACTGGGATCATTTGAAATTTGTAGAGCAGCCGTGGTAAAATATTCATCTTAATCAAAGAGATTCTTTCCAACATCGAGAGTTTCTGCAACTTTTCTGCAATAATACAAACAGTCACGATGTGAGAAAACAGAACAAAATATCTCCATGAACATCATCTTAATCACTAATAATGACACTCAAGTTTAGAGTTTTGATCTTTGATATTTTTTTTAAATGTTATTTTTATTGAGCACTGATAGTACAGGATATGTACATAGATACAACATTCACAAAAAAAGCTTTGGACTAATGCTCACATCATTATTTTGTATGAATTATTTGTTATTTTATTTCATTATTTTTGCCCCTGAATCCCCTGAGAGTGTATTTTATTTTCTCTAACTATGAACTGCATTAGGTCATTAAACCACAGAGACACACTAGGTGGATTTTTAGATTTCCAATGTAACAAAATTCTTCTGCGTGCAAGCAGTGTTGTAAAAGCAATGATGTTTTTATATCTTTTCCTTATTGTAGAATATCTTCTGCCTGTAGTACCAAATATGCCCATTGCTGCGTTGGGTTGTAGGTCAATATTAAGAGCCTCTGACAATGTTTTAAAGATCGCAGACCAATACGATGCTAGGGCTGAGCACGACCAAAACATATGGGTTAGGTCGGCAGGAGTGTTTCCACACCTGTCGCAGCTTGCATCTGTGTTAGGGTTTATTTCAGCAAGTCTGGCTTTGGAGTAGTGGATGCGATGTAAGATCTTAAACTGTATTATGCTTAATTTGGCACATGAAGTGCTGTCATTCACTCTTAGTAGAGCGCTGTCCCAAATGTCTTCTTCCAAGTCCTCTCCCAGCTCATCCACCCAGTCTGCCTTGATCTTTGCCAGAGTTGTATTTTCAAAATGAGATATACAGTTATTGATTCTTGAAATAAGTCCTTTAAAGCTGAAAGTAGTTTCTAACAGAGCATCTAAAGCAGAAGGTGATGGTATGTATGGAAAGTTGGGATCATGATGCTGAAGGAAGTGGCGGACTTGGAAATATTGAAATAGGCTCGACCGAGGAAGGCCAAATTTATGTGATAAGTCATCAAAGCTAGTGAAAATACTGTTTATATACATATCTTTAAATTTATAAATGCCTCGTCTTTGCCAGAGAGTGAATTTGGAGTCTAATCTAGCTGGGAGGAAAAGATGATTATTGTGTATGGGACTTAGACGTAACTTGGGGTTTAATAATCTTCTCCATCTAAGTTGAAACCATATTTTGAGGGTATTTATGACTACTGGATTGTTGGTGTATTGAGAGATAGAGATGGGAAGGCTGGAGGTGACCAGGGCTCTAAGAGAAGTTGAAGTGCAAGATGCAGCTTCAAAATGGCACCAGTCTGTATCAGAAGTGTGGAGCCAGTGCATGATTTTTTGAACATTTGAGGCCCAATAAGAACGACAAAGATTTGGAAGAGCTCGGCCATCTTTGATATTTTTTCTGATTCATTTCACGTCAAAAGAAATCAAATGTAGGACAAGTGATTCAAATGTTGTGGTGTTCAGTGTGTGATGGAGGTTTAACACAGCACTGAGTTTTCACCAACATCCAGAGATATTTCAGAAAGTCAAAGAAACTCTGATCAACATTTTTAGATCAACAACGGATCAAATGAAACGTCAAAGTGAAAGCGGTCGTTGACAAACTCAGAAAATGATCAGCAGACTTTGCAGTTCTTTAGTTCAGTTTTCTGCTTTAACAATCTGTTGGGATAAACTAGAAAAACAGAGGATTTGAAAAAGCTCAGAGATTTATAATCTTACATTAATAACAATGATACTTAAGTTTGGAGTCACAATTCAGTTTGTAGACATCAGTGAAGCTTCGATTCAATCCAAACTTTCTACAGGTTTGATCTTCTTGTTTCTGTCACAAACAAACGTCTGTTAAACTGGGACAAACGTCTGGTATTGGTGAGAATATGGTCCAGGTCCAGGTCCAGGTCCAGGTCCAGGTGGCTGAGTGTGGAGCAGAAGGAGTGGAGGAGTCTCAGTGTGTCAGCAGCAGCAGAGCAGTCCAGATCCACTGATGATCCTCTGTCACATGATCCAGAGGAACACACAGGGATGATGGTGGACTTGACATTGTGTCTGACAGTGGAGCTGATCTCAGAGCAGTTCAGACTGCAGCGCTGACAGTCATCTCCACTTGTTGTGATTCCTCTGTCAGTCTCTGCTGGATGAAGCTCTCCTCTCCACTCCACCTCCCAGTAACATGGCCCAGTCAGAGCTGATGCTGCTGCTTCAACCTCTCTGGATCATCAGGACTCAGCTGATCCTCTCTCAACACAAACACCTTTCTCACCACTCACACTCTCACAGAGACCACGACTTCCATCTGATGAGAGAAGCAGACAGACAACAGAAGTCATGAATCAGTGTTTACAGAGACTCCCTTCATCAGCTGTCAGTCAGTGATGCAGCACATCCAGTATAAAGACCAGCAGGGACTTCAGTCCTGTTCAGACACAAGTGGAGCGGCTGTGTAGCGTAGCCAGCTTCCTTTCAGCTCTCATGTTAACGTGTTGGAGTGAAGCTCACAGACCTGCATCAAGTCTGTTGACTCTGCACATTTCACTCAAGTACACAGTGGAAATAAAGTGCTGACAGTCCCTGAACGCATCATCAGTGCAGAAACAGAGAGACGTTCACTGCTCACTTTCATTTTCAGCTGTGGTTACTGGACTTCAGCAGAGGTTCTGCTCTGTACAAAGACCACATGGTCACTAAATGTAATGATGGTTCTTTGCAGGCTTCAGTCAGACTGATCTGAGAGCTGTGACAAAGATGAACTGATCAGTTCTTTAGTGTTGAAATGAGAGAACAAACACTTTGAGATCAGATCTGATGAATGAGGACCACTGTCTCTGTACATCTTGTAATGCTGTCAGCTGTAATCAGCTTTATTTCCTGTAGACATGAACACAACAACAACAACCAAAAACACATGATCACAACGAGCTTCTGGCTCATCTGATTGGCTGACTGTTCTCTCTCTCTCTGTCTTTCTGTCCAATCCTGAAGCCTGTCACCGTTCTCCTCTCACAGCTTCACTGAGGAAAGCAGCCGCTGAGAAGGTCGGCGGTTTACAGGAAATACTGGATCTGTGCTTTGATACTAACTGTGTTTAGTACAATACTGCTGAGACCAACATGGACTGACTGCAACCCTCTACTGACCTCAGAGTCTGCAGACTGCAGTGTGGACTCTCCACAAGATCACACAGAGGCTTCACTCCTGAATTCTGCAGGTTGTTGTTACTCAGGTCCAGCTCTGTCAGATGGGAGGGGTTGGACTTCAGAGCTGAGGCCAGAGAAGCACAGCTGATCTCTGACAAACTGCAGCTCCTCAATCTGAATAAAGAATAAATGATGTTGATAAAAATCCATTTATAATCCAATCAGATGTGTTCAGGTTTGAAATGTGCAGCTCAACATTACTATGTCCTAATCAATGAGCTTTTCTCTAAAATGAGTAGAGTGACTTTGTCATTGTGTTATTGTGGATCATCATAATGTCAGCCTTCTACAGACATCATCCAAACGTCAGCACAACATTCAGACAACCATTCATGTCAACACAGATTAATAACATGCTGCTGATCTCAGTCAAGTCTGTGTGTGTGTGTGTGTGTTCAGACATTATTTGTGAAAACACATTGAAATCAACAGAAACCAAAGAAATATTTCTACTTCAACAAGTAAACTTGATCATTTCAAACAAATACGAGTTCAGAGGATCTTCTGTATACAGATGTGACCATTTACCAACAATTCTAAACATTCATTGACTTTAACCACTAACAGACATTTTCTACAGTTTCTTTAAGAAACACAAGTCTTTGTGACTGCAGACTAAATTTAATACAACAAACATGAAAATATGAACAAAAGGACATTTACAACTTCATGGATGTAAGTTATGTCTGAACAGAAATTAGCTTCAATTGTTAATTAAACATCAGATCTACAATAGTAACAGAGAGTCAGTGAACTGACCTCAGAGTCTTCAGTCTGCAGTGTGGACTCTCCAGAAAATCACACAGCAGCTTCACTCCTGAAGGCTTCAGGTTGTTGTTCCAGCTCAGGTCCAGCTCTGTCAGATGGGAGGGGTTGGACTTCAGAGCTGAGGCCAGAGAAGCACAGCTGATCTCTGACAAACTGCAGCCATCCAATCTGAATAAAGAATAAATGATGTTGATAAAAATCCATTTATAATCCAATCAGATGTGTTCAGGTTTGAAATGTGCAGCTCAACATAACTATGTCCTAATCAATGAGCTTTTCTCTAAAATGAGTAGAGTGACTTTGTCATTGTGTTATTGTGGATCATCATAATGTCAGCCTTCTACAGACATCATCCAAACGTCAGCACAACATTCAGACAACCATTCATGTCAACACAGATTAATAACATGCTGCTGATCTCAGTGTGTGTGTGTGTGTGTGTTCTGAAGGATCAATATCAATGATCAGACATTATTTGTTTTATTTATGTTGCTATGGCGTCGTCTGGTTGGCAGCCAGTTCCAGTAGCTCTGAACACTTCTCTGTGTTTTTTAGTATTTTTAGTACTTTGTTCATGTTTTTTCTGCACTCATCTGCAGACATTTAGTGATCAAGCGTTTACTTTGAACTGTGGAGATAAATGTTTTTGTCTTTCTGCTGTATGGACTCCTTCATGAATACATCAGGTGACCCATTCAAAAAAAGCCCTCTTGTTTACACTCCAGAACAGCTGTTAGCACTAGGTAGTGCTAGCATACCCTCTGTGGAAAGGCCGGTGATCCCTGCAGAATTGAGAAGAAGAAGACGAGGATGCAGAGCTGGATCTAAGCACCAGGAGCAGAAAAGGCCATACAGACCATCCGTACCGTCTGTTATCATGGGGAATGTAAGATCTGTCCCCAATAAGATGGAGGAGCTAACGGCTAACGGCCCTAACCAGGCTACAGAGGGAGTATGGAGAGCATCATGGCTGAATGAACTCGCTGTGGATTCACTGCTGACTTTGGATGGCTTTCAACTTGTGAGAGAGGATAGGAGAGCAAAGGCTGAAGTGTCTGTGGCCTGTGAGCATGGAGGAGGTGGGAGAGAGGAGGATGCTGGCAAAACTGACATCCATCATGAGCGGCTCCTCTCACCTCCTGCATGAGACTGTGGTGGGCTTAAGTAGCTCCTTCAGCAACAGACTGATACTCCCACCATGTAAGAAGGAGATCTACCACAGCTCCTTCATTCCAGCAGCTGGCAGACTCTTCAGCACCAGCATGACTTCATGACTTCTTTTATATTTCTTACTTGTGAATAATTTATTATCAACATTGTGTATATGAGCTGCTGTGACAAGTGAATTTCCCCAGTGTGGGATCATTAAAGTCTATCTTATCTGTGAAAACACATTGAAATCAACAGAAACCAAAGAAATATTTCTACTTCAACAAGTAAACTTGATCATTTCAAACAAATATGAGTTCAGAGGATCTTCTGTATACAGATGTGACCATTTACCAACAATTCTAAACATTCATTGACTTTAACCACTAACAGACATTTTCTACAGTTTCTTTAAGAAACACAAGTCTTTGTGACTGCAGACTAAATTTAATACAACAAACATGAAAATATGAACAAAAGGACATTTACAACTTTATGGATGTAAGTTATGTCTGAACAGAAATTAGCTTCAATTGTTAATTAAACATCAGATCTACAATAGTAACAGAGAGTCAGTGAACTGACCTCAGAGTCTTCAGTCTGCAGTGTGGACTCTCCAGAAAATCACACAGCAGCTTCACTCCTGAATCCTGCAGCTTGTTGTTAGTCAGGTCCAGCTCTGTCAGATGGGAGGGGTTGGACTTCAGAGCTGAGGCCAGAGAAACACAGCTGATCTCTGACAAACTGCAGCTCTTCAATCTGAATAAAGAATAAATGATGTAAGTTTAGAAGACAATGTTCCTGCTTGAAATCATTCAATGTTTAATAATCTGTTCAGAGCTGAAGAAGGTTTAGAAAGTAGAAGTTTAGAAAATGGAAACTCCAAACACCTGAACCCAACAGGAAGCAGCTTCACAACTGTCAAATACAAAAAGTGACAAAGAGCTCTCATTAATATTAATGACAACGTGCTGCTACTTCAATAAAGATGGAGTGACTTCACCTCTTAAACTCTGCAGCTCCACCAGTGGCTCCATCTATACAAACTCATGTTGTGCAGCCAAACAGAAATAAAACCCACAGAAATTAATTTAAGATTCCACTCAAGAGGACTTCTGGTAATGGCGGCGGAGTGATCACACGCCTGGCGTTTGCTGCCTGACCATTTGTACCTTTAACATATCTACACTCAGACTTTTTGAATTATTTTCTTTTCAGAGTAACATTTTTGGAGCTGAAATGAGTAAATCCCACGGGAACCGCGGCAAAAGCCAGCCTCAGCTGACTCACTTCAGCCCGCACGATAAAGACGCTAGCAAGGCAGACGCTAGCAGTGTAGCAACAGGTGGAGCCCAACCGCTAACACTGGACGTGCTCATCGGTGAACTCGAGAAACTCCTCAAAGATGTAACAGGTGAACTCACCACCTCCCTGAATACTGCCATGGCTCCTATCCAAGCATCTCTCCAAAAGATCGCTGATACCGTAGCCTCGCACACAGCTACCATCTCCACAATGGAAACAGCCCTCACTTCCCACTGAGATGACCTGACGACTCTGCAGCGCGAAGTGGCCACACTGAAATCCAACGTGGAGACCACCACTCAGATGAACGAACAGCTGCAGCTGGCTGTCGAGGACTTGGTTTCACGATCCAAACGGCAGAATCTCCGCGTGATTGGCATCCCCGAGGGAGCGGAGGGGACCGATGCTCGGCTCTTCACAATTACGCTGTTTAAGGAGGTGACCGGAGATGCTTTATTGCATACTAACTTTGAATTTGACCGAGCTCACCGCAGTAGCTGACACAGGGTTCCCGGCCCATTCTTGTACGCTATCACAGGTACATCCAGAAAGAGCGAGTGCTGCTATGGGCGAAGAAAACATGGAGCATCTCATACCAGGGTTATCCCATAAGGATCTTTGAGAATTTCAGCGCCTCACTCGCCAAGAAACGGGCATCATTCAATAAAGTGCAGTCTCTCCTTTATAAGGATGGGATACGCTTCGGGCTGATCTACCCGGCGCGGTTACGGGTCACTGTTAACGGACAGTCCCGCATATTTGACTCCGCGGATGAAGCGGAGCGTTTCCACCGTGATCTCAGCAGTAAGTGAAAACATGACGTCTCTTTACACATCTCCTTTAACTTTTATGGTGCTCTATGAAAACTGGACTGAAGTTATAGGCAGACCGGTCTGCCTGGTAGGCCTTCGGCGTCTCACTGTAATTTACCCTTGCTGAGAACGCAGCTGATTTTTGTTAAAGAGATGTCTGTGTGAAGTCAAATGAATATTAAAGGTACACAGGCGGAGCTGGAAGACTCAGCCCTGTTCCTCCTGCTAAGATTACCTACAAACTTACAACTCAGCTCCTAATATGTAAGATTCAATTATTATAATTACAGATTTGATTGTGCTGTTAAACATTTGTCCAAAGATTTCCTATGACGAGCACAATTGGTTTTTGTTAAGTATGGAAAACTGGTATACTAAGGTTTTTACGGTGTCAAATGGTAAATATCAGAGGTGTACACATTTTCACAGTCAAAAAGGAAGCAAACTCCTATCAGTCAATCGGTTGTGTAAAGTAGTAGTTCCTGCATGCTCATCGGTGTTAAAGATGAGGTTAGGACAAATATGTAAGTATCTTTTGAACCTGAAGGTGTCACTAAGGACATCTGCTGTTGTTGTGTTTGGGACTTTTTCTTTTTTTTGTCTATCTTTGGTAGAGGAGTGTTCTTTTTTTTCTTAGACTCTCACGATGGCATTGTATATATTGTTGCTACTTTGCTATCTATTACTAAGCTGACCCGGCTAAGGCACCATTTCATCAGAGCACTTAGAGGATTGATATTTTGGCACTGATTCTATGACTGACATAAGCCAGAGAGACATGCTACGAACCATCAGGCTCACGAGCTGGAACATCAGGGGACTTGGTGGACCTATTAAAAGGACAAAAGTACTTTCACACCTTAAGAGTGTGAAAACAGACATTGTGTTGTGTTCCTACAAGAAACCCATCTTCGTCTGTGCGACCACACCAGGCTACGAAAACCCTGGGTTGGACAGGTTTTCCACTCCAACTTCAATAGTCGCTTAAGAGGCACAGCTATTTTACTGCACAAGCGAGTACAGTTCTCATCAGAACAGGTCATATCTGATCCCAATGGCCGTTATATTATTGTCGTTGGTGTGCTGTTCCAAACTCCTGTTATTATGGTTTGTGTTTATGCCCCCAACTGGGACTGCCCTAATTTTATGACTTCCCTATTCTCATCCATTCCTTGCCTAAATACACATCACCTCATCTTTGGAGGGGATCTTAACTTATCTGTCAATCCCACACTTGACAGATCGTGTTCAAGAAAATTAAGTCAATCCAAAGCAGCTAAATGTTTGTCTGCATTCACAGATCAAATTGGTAGTGTGGACATGTGGCGTTTTTACCACCCAACAGCAAAAGAGTTTATTTTATTCCCAGGTTCATCAAACATAGTCTCGAATAGACTACTTTTTTCTTGATAAGATTTTATTACCCTCAGTGAAACAATGTGAATACTCATCGATAGTTATTTCAGACCATGCCCCCCTCTTATTAGACTTGGAACTAGTCCCCAAAACCAAAAGCCACTCAACCTGGAGATTAAACACTGGGCTATTAAAATAACAAATCTGACTCTACGTCACCTTCTCTCCTGTGGGAAACCCTCAAGTAGTAATGCGTGGAGAGATTATCTCATATAGCGCCTGGATACGAAAGGGTGAAAAACAAAGACAACTTGAACTGATGGAAGCAAGTCTTCAAACTGACAGACAACACTCCACTTCAGCCAATCCCACTCTCCAGATGGAGAGACTTAAATTACAGACTGAATTTGACCTCATTTCCTCAAACAAAGCGGAGTTTCTTTTAAGGCGTAGAAAGGGCACTTATTATGAATATGGAAACAAGGCTAGCCGGTTACTAGCAAGGCAACTAAAACATCAATCCTCTTCCCAATCCATCGCACAAATTCGTAAGAACCCCCAAACTTTAGTTACAGACCCAACTGAGATAAATAATATTTTTGCTTCATATTATTCTGATTTATATAAATCAGAAGCCTCATCAGACACTACCTCAATGAACACATTCTTAGATAACTTAGTCTTCCCTTCAGTTGATACTAATTCCAAAAATACTCTAGATGCTCCTCTCAGCTTGGAAGAGGTGAAAGCCAGCCTTAAATGAATGCAAAACAGCAAGGTACCAGGCCCAGACGGCTTCCCATCAGAATTTTACCAGAAATTTTCTGATCAACTCGCTCCTCTGTTATTGGATATGTTTAATGACTTCTTTGAACTCGGCACCCTTCCTCTGTCCTTAACTCAAGCGTAAATATCACTCATCCCAAAGAAAAATAAAGACCTTGAAGATTGCAGCAGCTGGCGACCTGTCAGTTTGCTCAACAGTGACATTAAGCTGTTGGCTAAGACCCTCGCCGGCCGCCTCGACCCCTGCCTACTAAACATCATCTCAAAAGACCAGACTGGTTTTATAAGGGGCAGACAGCTATCCTCAAATATACGCCATCTGCTCAACATAATACTGTCCAAACCTGAATCACAAGACCCTGAAATGGTCATTTCTGTGGATGCGGAAAAGGCTTTTGATAGAGTGGAGTGGAATTATTTATTTTCAGTTCTAAGTAGGTTCGGTTTTGGTCAAAATTTTATCTCGTGGATTAAATTGCTATACAGCGCCCCAATTGCTGTTGTAAGAACTAACTCAGCACAGTCCAATTTCTTTCCTTTAACACGCAGCTGCCGCCAAGGATGTCCGCTATCACCACTGTTGTTCATCGTTGTGATTGAACCGCTTTCCATTGCCCTTAGGAGTTCACCTCTTTTTACCGGTGTCTATAGGAATGGGACTGTGCACAGAGTATCACTTTATGCTGATGACCTCTTACTCTATGTCTCAAACCCCACTGTCTGCATTGACAAGATTCTGGACATCTTACACACATTTGGTTCCTTTTCTGGTTATAAATTGAACATTAATAAAAGTGAATGCTTCCCTCTTAATAATGCAGCAAAACAGATCCCGGCTCAAACACTACCGTTCCGCTTAGCCTCTTCTAGTTTTCAATATTTAGGCATTAATATCTTGAATAGTCTCCCTTTACTGCATAAACATAACATTGTGGAACTGGTCAGAAAGGTTAAATCAGATCTACTACACTGGTATGCCGTCCTGTTGTCGCTTCTAGGTAGAATCAATTCTATCAAAATGAATGTCCTACCAAAATTTTTATTTCTTTTTCAGTGCCTACCTATATACCTGCCCAAAGCATTCTTCAAAGAACTGGATAAGATTATTTCACATTTCGTTTGGGCGGGAAAGACTCCAAGGGCAAAGTACTCAATTTTGCAAAGAACCAAGGATGAGGGTGGCCTTGCTCTGCCGGATTTCAGGGCATGCTACTGGGTCCCCCAGCACAGACTGGTGTCAGATGGAAGCCTACTCATGCAACTCCATCTCTTTATCAGCTTTAATATGTGCCCCTCTAAATGCACACCCTACTAAAGTCACCTCCAACCCAATTGTCTTGTCTACTATAAAAATCCTGAAACAGTTTAAACGGCACTTCAAAATCACCTCTCTTTCCCCACTAATGCCCTTCTGTGAAAACCATTTATTTCCACCTGCGGCACTTGACTCAACTTACACTCTGTGGAAAGAGAAAGGGCTGGTGAATTTTGATCAACTTTTTGATAAGGACATTTTTATCTCCTTTGATAACTTCCGAACTAAATTTGCCCTTCCACAAGCTCATTTATTTAGATATTTTCAAGACAGAGATTTTGTTCGTTGTAATTTCCTCAACTTCCCCCACAAACCACTTCGCACTCTCATTGATGCAATTCTTTCTCTTCCTGCGGTCCGTGGATTCATTTCAATTGTGGTGAAATTAATCTTGTCATCACTATCATCCCCATTGGCAACTAGGAATTCATGGGAAAAGGAGCTAGGTGGTACCTTGTCAGACGAATGGTGGCAAAGGGCCCTTGACAGGGTTAACTCCACCTCATCTTGTGCCAGTCTGACATTAATTTAGTTCAAGATCCTACACAGGATACAATTTACCAAAGCTAAACTTACAAAACTTTTTAATACAAGTGATATATGTGACAGATGCTCTCTGTCACCAGCCAGTCATACGCACATGTTTTTTTCCTGTCCGAGATTAAGCTCATTCTGGTCCTCTTTCTACAATACCTTTTCAAAAGCTCTAAACAAACCGGTGCTTTGGAGTCCTTTAACCTCCATCTTTGGTGTGCTTGAAGAATTCACACACTTCACCGACAGGGAAAGCGACTCTATTGCTTTCGCATCTCTGGTAGCCCGCAGACGTATTTTACTTCATTGGAAGGATAAGAATCCTCCCTCCCCTAACTCCTGGCTAAAGGATTTAATGTCATTCCTACACTTAGGGGGTTGGGGGTTTGTTGGTGTTCTAAAAGGGGGAAAATGGGTGAAATATATCCTGACTGATTGAACATGTATTGTGTCTTGATAACCCAATAAATATATATATGGAAAAAAAATCCATTTATAATCCAATCAGATGTGTTCAGGTTTGAAATGTGCAGCTCAACATTACTATGTCCTAATCAATGAGCTTTTCTCTAAAATGAGTAGAGTGACTTTGTCATTGTGTTATTGTGGATCATCATAATGTCAGCCTTCTACAGACATCATCCAAACGTCAGCACAACATTCAGACAACCATTCATGTCAACACAGATTAATAACATGCTGCTGATCTCAGTCAAGTCTGTGTGTGTGTGTGTGTGTTCTGAAGGATCAATATCAATGATCAGACATTATTTGTTTTATTTATGTTGCTATGGCGTCGTCTGGTTGGCAGCCAGTTCCAGTAGCTCTGAACACTTCTGTGTTTTTTAGTATTTTTAGTACTTTGTTCATGTTTTTTCTGCACTCATCTGCAGACATTTAGTGATCAAGCGTTTACTTTGAACTGTGGAGATAAATGTTTTTGTCTTTCTGCTGTATGGACTCCTTCATGAATACATCAGGTGACCCATTCAAAAAAAGCCCTCTTGTTTACACTCCAGAACAGCTGTTAGCACTAGGTAGTGCTAGCATACCCTCTGTGGAAAGGCCGGTGATCCCTGCAGAATTGAGAAGAAGAAGACGAGGATGCAGAGCTGGATCTAAGCACCAGGAGCAGAAAAGGCCATACAGACCATCCGTACCGTCTGTTATCATGGGGAATGTAAGATCTCTCCCCAATAAGATGGAGGAGCTAACGGCTAACGGCCCTAACCAGGCTACAGAGGGAGTATGGAGAGCATCATGGCTGAATGAACTCGCTGTGGATTCGCTGCTGACTTTGGATGGCTTTCAACTTGTGAGAGAGGATAGGAGAGCAAAGGCTGAAGTGTCTGTGGCCTGTGAGCATGGAGGAGGTGGGAGAGAGGAGGATGCTGGCAAAACTGACATCCATCATGAGCGGCTCCTCTCACCTCCTGCATGAGACTGTGGTGGGCTTAAGTAGCTCCTTCAGCAACAGACTGATACTCCCACCATGTAAGAAGGAGATCTACCACAGCTCCTTCATTCCAGCAGCTGGCAGACTCTTCAGCACCAGCATGACTTTATGACTTTTTTTATATTTCTTACTTGTGAATAATTTATTATCAACATTGTGTATATGAGCTGCTGTGACAAGTGAATTTCCCCAGTGTGGGATCATTAAAGTCTATCTTATCTTATCTGTGAAAACACATTGAAATCAACAGAAACCAAAGAAATATTTCTACTTCAACAAGTAAACTTGATCATTTCAAACAAATATGAGTTCAGAGGATCTTCTGTATACAGATGTGACCATTTACCAACAATTCTAAACATTCATTGACTTTAACCACTAACAGACATTTTCTACAGTTTCTTTAAGAAACACAAGTCTTTGTGACTGCAGACTAAATTTAATACAACAAACATGAAAATATGAACAAAAGGACATTTACAACTTTATGGATGTAAGTTATGTCTGAAGATAAATTATCTTCAATTGTTAATTAAACATCAGATCTACAATAGTAACAGAGAGTCAGTGAACTGACCTCAGAGTCTTCAGTCTGCAGTGTGGACTCTCCAGAAAATCACACAGCAGCTTCACTCCTGAATCCTGCAGCTTGTTTCCTCTCAGGTCCAGCTCTGTCAGATGGGAGGGGTTGGACTTCAGAGCTGAGGCCAGAGAAGCACAGCTGATCTCTGACAACCTGCAGCCAAACAATCTGAATAAAGAATAAATGATGTTGATAAAAATCCATTTATAATCCAATCAGATGTGTTCAGGTTTGAAATGTGCAGCTCAACATTACTGTGTCCTAATCAATGAGCTTTTCTCTAAAATGAGTAGAGTGACTTTGTCATTGTGTTATTGTGGATCATCATAATGTCAGCCTTCTACAGACATCATCCAAACGTCAGCACAACATTCAGACAACCATTCATGTCAGCACAGATTAATAACATGCTGCTGATCTCAGTGTGTGTGTGTGTGTGTGTGTGTTCTGAAGGATCAATATCAATGATCAGACATTATTTGTTTTATTTATGTTGCTATGGCGTCGTCTGGTTGGCAGCCAGTTCCAGTAGCTCTGAACACTTCTCTGTGTTTTTTAGTATTTTAGTACTTTGTTCATGTTTTTTCTGCACTCATCTGCAGACATTTAGTGATCAAGCGTTTACTTTGAACTGTGGAGATAAATGTTTTTGTCTTTCTGCTGTATGGACTCCTTCATGAATACATCAGGTGACCCATTCAAAAAAAGCCCTCTTGTTTACACTCCAGAACAGCTGTTAGCACTAGGTAGTGCTAGCATACCCTCTGTGGAAAGGCCGGTGATCCCTGCAGAATTGAGAAGAAGAAGACGAGGATGCAGAGCTGGATCTAAGCACCAGGAGCAGAAAAGGCCATACAGACCATCCGTACCGTCTGTTATCATGGGGAATGTAAGATCTCTCCCCAATAAGATGGAGGAGCTAACGGCTAACGGCCCTAACCAGGCTACAGAGGGAGTATGGAGAGCATCATGGCTGAATGAACTCGCTGTGGATTCGCTGCTGACTTTGGATGGCTTTCAACTTGTGAGAGAGGATAGGAGAGCAAAGGCTGAAGTGTCTGTGGCCTGTGAGCATGGAGGAGGTGGGAGAGAGGAGGATGCTGGCAAAACTGACATCCATCATGAGCGGCTCCTCTCACCTCCTGCATGAGACTGTGGTGGGCTTAAGTAGCTCCTTCAGCAACGGACTGATACTCCCACCATGTAAGAAGGAGATCTACCACAGCTCCTTCATTCCAGCAGCTGGCAGACTCTTCAGCACCAGCATGACTTCATTACTTTTTTTATATTTCTTACTTGTGAATAATTTATTATCAACATTGTGTATATGAGCTGCTGTGACAAGTGAATTTCCCCAGTGTGGGATCATTAAAGTCTATCTTATCTTATCTGTGAAAACACATTGAAATCAACAGAAACCAAAGAAATATTTCTACTTCAACAAGTAAACTTGATCATTTCAAACAAATATGAGTTCAGAGGATCTTCTGTATACAGATGTGACCATTTACCAACAATTCTAAACATTCATTGACTTTAACCACTAACAGACATTTTCTACAGTTTCTTTAAGAAACACAAGTCTTTGTGACTGCAGACTAAATTTAATACAACAAACATGAAAATATGAACAAAAGGACATTTACAACTTTATGGATGTAAGTTATGTCTGAACAGAAATTAGCTTCAATTGTTAATTAAACATCAGATCTACAATAGTAACAGAGAGTCAGTGAACTGACCTCAGAGTCTTCAGTCTGCAGTGTGGACTCTCCAGAAAATCACACAGCAGCTTCACTCCTGAATCCTGCAGCTTGTTGTCACTCAGGTCCAGCTCTGTCAGATGGGAGGGGTTGGACTTCAGAGCTGAGACCAGAGAAGCACAGCTGATCTCTGACAACCTGCAGTTCCACAATCTGAATAAAGAATAAATGATGTTGATATGTTGAATGATGTGTTGTTCTTTTCATTTTCACATGAAACAAAATAAAAATAATTAAAGGATCAATCCTTCAGTTTTCTTAATGACATTAATCCAGTTTGAGTACAGACTCAATTCAAACTGTTCAGACTGACAAACTTTAAAAAGAGCTGTTGTGATTTGTGCTCAGACAAACACAGAAAACAAGAAGACTGAAAGAAATGTCAAACTTCTGTCCTGGATTTAAATTTGGTAGATATACACTGTACAAGAGCAGAATACATGAACTGACCTCAGAGTCTGCAGTCTACAGTTTGGACTCTCCAGTCCTGCAGACAGCTTCACTCCTGAATCTTTCAGGTTGTTGTTACTCAGGTCCAGCTCTGTCAGATGGGAGGGGTTGGACTTCAGAGCTGAGGCCACGACTTCACAGTGAGTCTCTGAGAGTCCACAGTCAGAAAGTCTGTGATGACAGAGAATATAAAACTTAAAGTCAAATAAAATCTGACATTTTATTCTAAAAATGAACTCTGTGCATTTTGCATCACAAAGCACATCAACATGAGCGTCTGTAGCTCAGCTGGTCAGTTGTTCAGCCTGAGCTGGTCAGCCATTGATCACAAGGTTTGTAGACAAATAGTCCCACATCATTACCTGTTTGACAAAATGTAAGAATTTGCTGCTTTTATCTATTTCATATCATCTTAAATTCAATGTTTTCAGGGTTTTAGACTGTTGGTCGGAGAAAAGAAGCCTCCAAGACATAATAGATAGCTAACCGTTGACTTGAACATGAACAGACAACAGTGTCTCCAGACTAGAATGTGCTGACAGTAACACTAACATGGGTAAATACATTCCCTTTGACTAGTTCTGGGCGTATTGTATTTGTGTTATCTGTAGGAGTTTAAAGTCTGACCACCAGCATGAGTTGGGCAGAATAGAGACCGACTCATATGCATACCTGATTGTATGTGAGGATGTCTCTGATTCTCCTTGATCAAGCTTCAATAAATATTACAGCATAAGACATCAGAGGCTCCTGAACACTTTCTTCCCTCCTGACCTGGTGCCATTGATTTCAGGAATTTCTCCACAACACCAACCAGCTGATCAAAGAAATGAAACCTATATTCATTTCCTATAAACAGACACACTATAGAAACACAGTGCACACACTGTATACACTGTAAAAATAAAAAGACTGTTGTGATAAAATGATGACTGTCAAAACATTTTCAGCACAAACTCTTCAGTCCTCAAGTTTTTCTGCTGGATTTGTGTGGAGCCTCCATCAGCCAAACAAAGACAGTTAGAAGATGATAGAAGATACTTGTGTTCACTGACTTGATAGCAAAAAACACAAAAATGATTTTTGTAGACGTTTGTAGTTTAACACATCTAGAATTATTTCAATCAGCAGCTTTAATACTAGTTTAAGAAAACTTTTAGAGTGTGGAAGTTTTATATTTTAAGTGTGTATCTTTACTCTAATACTGATGGCTTCAGCTTTAAGTTGCTTTATAATGTTGATAATCACATCTGGACTTACACAGCCTTTCTGCAGTTCCTCACAGCTGGAATCAGTCTCCGTCGTCCCTCATATGATGTGTTGTACTTCCTCAGGTCCAACTCATCCAGAACCTCCTCTGACATCTGCAGCATGTAGGCCAGAGCTGAGCAGTGGATCTCAGAGAGTTTCTTCTCTGATCTGTTCTCTGACTTCAGGAACTCTTGGATCTCCTGATGGACTGAGTCATCGTTCATCTCCATCAGACAGTGGAAGATGTTGATGCTTCTGTCAGGAGAGATATCACCACTCTTCATCTTCTTCAGGTTGTTGATGGCTCTCTGGATGATTTTTGGACTGTTGTCTGTCTGACCCAGCAGGCCTCCAAAGAGTCTCTGGTTGGACTGCAGAGAGAGGCCATGAAGGAAGCGAACAAACAGGTCCAGATGACCATTTTTACTTTTCAGGGAGTTCTCCATGGCCTTCTTCAGGAAGACATCCAGGGTGGAGTAATCCTTCTCCTTCTCTCTGTGTTTGTCGTCTGTCAGGAAGTCCTTCAGTACCTCTGTCTTCTTGTTGGTGTAACAGTGGAACAGGTAGACTGCAGCCAGAAACTCCTGAACGCTCAGATGAACAAAGCAGTAGACTGTTTTCTGGAAGATCACACTCTCTCTTTTGAAGATCTCTGTACAAACTCCTGAGTACACCGAGGCCTCTGTGACATCCAGACCACACTGCTCCAGGTCTTCTTGGTAGAACATGATGTTTCCTTTCTCCAGCTGTTCAAACGCCAGCCTCCCCAGCTTCAGAAGAACTTCCCTGTCAGCCTCCGTCAGCTCCTGTGGACTCGTCTCATGTCCTTCATCGTACTTCTCCTTCTTCCTCTTTGTCTGAACCAGCAGGAAGTGTGAGTACAGGTCAGTCAGGGTCTTGGGCAGCTCTCCTCTCTGGTCTGTGGTCAACATGTGGTCCAGAACTGTAGCAGTGATCCAGCAGAAGACTGGGATCAGACACATGATGTAGAGGCTCATGGAGGTCTTGATGTGTGAGATGATTCTGCTGGACAGATCTTCATCACTGACTCTCCTCCTGAAGTACTCCTCCTTCTGAGCGTCAGTGAAGCCTCGTACTTCTGTTACCCTGTCAACACATGAAGGAGGGATCTGATTGGCTGCTGCAGGTCTGGAAGTTATCCAGATGAGAGCCGAGGGAAGCAGATTCCCCTTGATGAGGCTTGTCAACAGCACGCTGACTGATGACTCCTGTGTGACATCAGACACGACCTCTTTGTTGTTGAAATCCAGTGAAAGTCTGCTTTCATCCAGGCCGTCAAAGATGAACAGAAGTTTACAGACAGCGAGCTTCTCTGCTGTGACCTTCTGTAATGTTGGATGGAAAACATGGAGCAGCGTGAGAAGACTGAACCGCTCATCTTTGATCAAGTTCAGCTCCCTGAACGAGAGCAGAACCACCAGACTGACATCTTGGTTCTCCGAGCCCTCTGCCCAGTCCAGAGTGAACTTCAGCACTGAGAAGGTTTTTCCAACGCCAGCGACGCCGTTGGTCAGAACGACTCTGATGTGTCTCTGTTGGTCAGGTAAGGCTTTAAAGATGTCGTGGCATTTGATCGGAGTGTCATGGAGGGTCTCCTTCTTCTTGGAAGCTGTCTCAAGCTGCCTCACCTCATGTTGGGTATTAATCTCTTCACTCTGTCCCTCTGTGATGTAGAGCTCAGTGTAGATCCTGTTGAGGAGGGTTCCACTTCCTGTTTCATCACTTCCTTCAGTCACACGTTCACATCTCGTCTTCAGACTGATCTTATGTTCATCTAAAACCTCCTGCAGACCACCACTCACTAAAACAGAGAAAGACGTTTCAGACAAAACAAAGAAAATGTGACAATCTGCTGATTATTTTCATCAATAACAAGTGATGGATAGAAGAATATATAGAGAAGTAAATGGACAGTCTTACTTTGTACAGTGCTGGTCTGACTGGCTGTCTGCAGTCCACGTCTTGTTCTGGATCTTTCTCCACACTGGGGACAGGAGGAGTCTCCTGATGAAGCAGACTGGTCCCAGTATGAGGTGATGCAGTGTCTGCAGAACCAGTGTCCACAGCTGGTAGAGACCGGATCCTTCAGGACGTCCTGACACAAAACACAGCAGGACGGCTGCTCCTCCACAGGAACATGACTCCTCTTCCTCTCTCTGTGAAGACATTTCTTTATCACTCAAATGATTTGTTGACTGTTGGTGACAAATATGAAGATTTGGACGACACTGTCTGGAAGCTCAGATGTTCACAGAGTAAAAGTGTCGTTACTTTTCTGTTTGAATTCAGCTTTCAGTCTGTGATGAAGATGATTTGATTTCAACTCTCCTGCTGTCATCAACATTAATTAACAGCTTTTCCTGTCTGTCTGTCTAATTAAACATTCAGTCATCTGCCTGTCGTTTGTTATTAATACAAACTCAGCACTTCCTGCAGCTGTTTCACAATAAAAGTCCTCCATTAAAGAGAGCTGATGATGTCCTTCACTGTTTCACTTTGAGCAGCTCAGCTTGAGTTATTTAGGTTTAAACTGAGGTTAGAAGTGCTCTAAATAACTGTGGTAGACCAGCAGTGTACTGTATGACACACAGCATGTCTGCATCATGAAGACAAATCTTTCAGTCTTCATCCTCAATGCATCATCTTCATCAGGTCAGTTTACAGTAAAAACAGTCTCTTACTTTGTGTCTGAGGGTCCAGGTTCATGACTGAAGTTCATTGGAAATTCTTTGGACCGGTCACTCTTCATAGACAGACAGTCGGATCCTGGAGACTCTTCTCTCCGTCTGTTGGACTGAACTCTGCAAACACCAACATGTTTTTATTCAATTATGGAAATTTCTGTGAATTAACTGTAAATTGTGGGTAATTTAAACAAACTGTATCATATAGGATAAAAAACCTTTCAACAGATTTATTTGTAAGTAGAACTTTATCAAGTTTGAATTATTTTACTGAACAACATTATGTAGTCCACGAGCTCAAATGTGTGTCTTCAATAGTCTCTGTGTGCTCTGGGCTCTAAAGTGTGGTCCAGGTACAGAAATCACCTGTGCAGGTAGGGGGCGTGGCCTCAATAGCCCTGCAGTAAGCAGTGTGCTATGTGCATGTGATTGAGGAATAGCAGATATTCAAGTGAACCTGCATGAAATCTGGTTGTTTTAGTCCAGATTATGATAAAATATATTTTCACCAACTAGATTTAAGTTCACTGTTAAAGGCCAGTCTACAATTTTGTAAATTCCTGATGATTCCCATAAATTCCAGTTAATTCCCATTGAAAGTTTCCAACTTTGAATGTTCCCAGAATTTTGCAACCCTAATTCATGAATATTTCATTTTGGGTGTTTTGATAATGGGATATGGGTTTGTAAATCGGTGTTTACACTGTATATATTGTATTTGTTGATTTGTGTAAATATGCAAAAACACCTGTTAATGGTCTGAACTAATTAGTCATGTGACCAATAACATTTGTATCAAAGGAAGTCAGAATGTTTGTTGGGTGGTTGAGAGTTGTGGAGAATTGGAGTTGAGTTGGAGAGCATTGGATTGTTGGATGTTGGAATTGGATGGCTTTTATTGTCGGTAAAGTGTTTAGATTTTTCTATGAGTTTTAATAAACACAATGTTCGTCGCCACCTGAAGAGTGTTTTCTTGTCAATTTGCCTCCTGACCGCTCAGGCAACTGACAGTCCACTTACTAATGACTGAAAGCAAAGTGTTAATCAAGGTGAGCAAAGCTTTTCTACAAAATGACTTCTTCACCACATGTTGCACAATTATGATGATGAAGTGATTTAAGATGCATCTGGTGGATCAGAGCAGCTGATCTGAGGAAGAGCCAAACAACAAATGATTCTGAAAATGAACGACACGTTTGAAGCAGATTCTTTCACATTTTGAAGAGTTACAAATCTTTACAGCGACTTCAACATGAGAGCAAAAATATCTGAATATTTTCTTCCAGGTTAAATTCTGAAATGGAGGTTCTCAGGTGTTTTACTGCAGGAATAAAATAAAATCCATCTGAGTTTGAAACAGTATCTGCACTCAAAGTTCTGCATCATGAAGAGAAGTCTTTGAGCAGTTTGTCTTCATCATCAATGCATCATCTTCATCAGGTCAGTTTACAGTAAAAACAGTCTCTTACTTTGTGTCTGAGGGTCCAGGTTCATCACTGAAGTTCACTGGAAAATCTTTGGACCGGTCACTCTTCATAAACAGACATCTGGATCCTGGAGACTCTGCTCTGTCCACCTCTTCCTCCATCTTCTGGACTTCAGTCAGTCTGAGAGGTGAAACAAGTTTCACTTGAAATCACCATTCCCTTCAAATGATGTTCAGGACATTTCAATCTGGCCGTCAATCATCTCAGAGACAAGTGAAGAAGGGCTTTCTATGCTAAAATCTGGCTCAAAATATTCACATCTATAGTTGAACCAATCATACTGTAGGGTAGTGAAGTGTAGGGTCCTCTCATAAATCAAGAATCAAGAGAAAAATGTGACAAACAGCCAATAGAAAGCCTGTAAGAGCATTCTCAGTGCACAGGAACACCCCCAACAATGAATGCAGAGCTGAACTCGCCAAGTTCAACTTTTAATTAGGATCCAAAAAAGAGCCATCAAATTCTACAATCACTTATCAAAGGAAGTGAGCCCAACTCCTCCCATTACAAAGCTCTCCATTGGCAGGAGGAGAACATAGAGAGGACCCCCCTCAGCTGCTGAGGCTCACCTCCCCTAACAGCCCTCATGCAGTCTGGACCAACCAAATTATAGCTACAGAAAAAGAAAACTACATTAACTATTGGACATGGAGCACAGAAACTCAAAGCAAACTTCAAACAGAAAGTACACAGTGGACGACTATTTGACCACAGTGACTCAAGAGAAACTGAGAAAGACGTCCACAGAGAGAGCTGGAGACATTTCCTGTTACACTGTAGCTCATGTGATCACATCAGAACAAAGTTCTTCACTCAGATTAAACACAAACTCCCAGATTCTGACTGACGCTGTGAGCGGACTAAAATGCAGCATGTACATGGAGAACACAGTGTCGACACGTCACTATTAGAGCATGTCACAGCCTGAGGGACAAGCAGCACAACACATGACAACATAGACCGTCTGCTCACAACACTCTGCCATCTACATCTGATTTTATCTGAAGAGTTTTATTTGTAGATCACATTGATATTTGATCTGATATTAATATTTTCTTATTCTTTCTTTATTGATGATATATACACACCATATTGATACGCAGGGCCGTTTCTTGCTACATGCGGACTATGTGGATGCATGGGGCCCCGCAGCCACCAGGGGCCCCCAAGCTGCAAGTTCAGCCTCAATAAATTTTGGTAAAGTATTCTCCCAAAATGTTTGTTGGCACTTGCATGCTATAGATAATATCTTTTGCTGATGTTGATCTTGTGCAGTGGCCTCAAACATCAGACTTGTGGATCTACATACCATAATCACAGAAACAGATCCAAAGTTTTCAAAGTTTACCATAAACATTTTTCAGCACATTAATGTACTCCAGCCTGTTTTCCTCTTAAAATGTAACGGACTGTTGCATCGCCTCAGATCATCAGTCTGACAAAACAAGGGCCCCCAAACAGCTGGAAACAGCCCTGTTGATACGTTACATCACACACACACACACACACACGATAATATGTATTTTATTAAACTTAATGAACTGAGTTTTATTTTCTCATCTCGTTAATGAGTTGTATTATTTGTGACTCTTTGGTAATATTGATTATTTTCCAATAAAACACGACTGAACTGAATTGATAACTGCGTTACAAGATCTCGCGAGAGTTGCAGCTGCTGCTGCTGAGACAGACGGGTGTCGATCGAAGTTGAATTTCTCTGATGTGTCGCTGTGAAAAACGTCTTTTTAGTGTCACAATGTTCACAAGTTTCTTCACCGTCTCTGAAAACACGACTGAGTACGTAACGAGGAAAAACTAGAGGCATTCACGACGACAGCTACGTATTCTCTTTCTGTTTGAAACTGCATCACACTGACACGTTCGGCTGACGGTCACCAGTTAACACGGTCACTCGTTGAACCGAAACACCGGCGAGTCAGAGAAATCCAGTTGTTTGTGTTCAGACAATAATAAAATAATGTGATAAATCAAATGTTGGATTAACACTCACCCTGCCTCAGCCTTCACGTCTCCTCCTTCTGCTCCGTGCACTCAAAATGGAGTCTGAACAAACACTTTCACTTTCAGGGTCCCTCCCTGTTCTACATTTACAGGAAATCAAGTGTGTGTGTGTGTGTGTGTGTGTGTGTGTGATCAGCTGTTTGACATGTTGTGTTTCTGAACTTAAATGAAATAATGAGTTCAAACTAAAGTGATGTGTTTGTCTGTCTCTCTGCTGTCTTCATTCAGCATCTCTCCCTCTCCTCTGACACCGTGAGTTACTATGGTTACAGCTCAGGTGTAACAGTTGCTATGGTTACCGCTCAGGTGTAACAGTTGCTATGGTTACAGGAACGCCCTGAAACTTTCTAATGTTTCTCAGTAAAATCATGAACGCAGCCTGACTGTTCCTCAGTGCTGAAATCTTGTATTATAACAGAAGTGTACGTGACAAATCTGAAGCCAAATTCAAAAGAGAAGCCTCAGAGCTCCTCCCTCATGAAAATATAGAATCATGTTTGTTAAATTGTCCTGTGTGCAAATCATCATCATGCTTTTATCATGTTTATCCTCACTCTGATTGGTCAGACAGGACCTCTGGTTAATATCTTCATGAAGAAGATGAAGTGTCTTTGTAGTCTTCAGTAAATATTCACTTCATATGTGTGACTACAGCACCTCTGACATGATGAGAAAAATGGGACTGATCCAAACAAACAGCTGAGCTAACTCTTTCTCTCTCTTTGATTTCTAGGCTGACTTTCTACTTGAAGAACTAGTTTCTTTGTTTTCTGGACAAAATGATGGTGCAGGATTCAGTCTGTGAACAATGTGTGTTACTGTTCACATCATGTTTCTGTTTGTAGCTGTTTGACAACCCTCAAAGAAAGTCAGAGATTTGATATGAATTCATTTGTCCATCTCTGTTCAAACTATGGCACATTCAACTTTGGTGGACTTTAATGCAAGTTGCAAGTTTGTTTGTAAAATATAGTGTATAGCATTTTGAAATGAAGTCGTGTTCAGCTTTTTGTCTCTTCAAATCAATTGTAGATGTTACAGGAAGCCAGTGCACAGCAGCTAAAACTGGACTGATGTGCTCTCTGCTCTTGGTTCTGGTTTAGAAACCTTAAGTTTGACGTTAGCGGCGATATTTTTGGAAAAGACATGAAATACACTACTACTGTACAAATCTGAGCACCCTATAAAACTAGGGCCACTTTCTATCTCATTAGCTCAAATCTTAATTTTCAACTTCTGTCTGCAACTCAAAGGTGTTCACTGCTTGGGTGAAAGATATTAATATGCAATATGCAGTGCTTGGATGCACTGATGCATCCAAGCACTGCATATTTGTCTTTTCAACAAGATACTTGTATATGTATGCTTCAGGATTTTATGTACATTCTTTTCTATTTACAATAACTGACTGCATGGGACTAAGTGCTGCAGCTTGAATATTTTATTCAAGCTCGAATATGCAACTCAGATGTTTTAATACAATTCAAAGAATGTACTAGAATCAGATATTGGACAGATGGTTATATTTAAAGGAGCATTCTGCTGAAAAGCTGAAACTGAACACCTGTAGGCCTGAAAAGTGTCAAAATGAAACTTCACCATTGATCCGTATGTTTTGTATGTTTCAAACAAGAACAGAGCTAAACACTAGCTTGTCCCAGTATCACCTGCTCATTGCTCCAAAGCTAAGCAGAATACTACTACTACTTCCAGAGGAGTGTATTTAGTGATTTATTTGCACGGCAACAATTGGGAATTGCCTGTTTGTCATTTAGCAAATAAATTACTGCAAGTGTTAATTATGTACCCTAATGTAAACCTACACAATATACACTAGATATTCATCTTAAGTATACTGATAGATTCACATGCTGTAGGATACCAATGACAAGCTCTACCGGTGGTCATCATCACGTCATATCTATTATTGATTTTGGGTAGCGTAGCTTGTTAAGCAGGTGAGCAGTCGGCTAATTTATGCCCAGCTGTGTGGCGTTGAGACACGCTACTTCACAACAGAGACAAATAAATGCAAGATATAGCTTGGCAACTGAGACTTAGGGGGCAAACAACACACTCGAATCGATTCATTTATATGTTACCTGGCTGGTGGGCAGGGGAGGTGGTGTGTTTGGGCTGCAGCTGTGCACTGTCTGCTGCTACAACGCGCCTCCGTTTGTGTCCGCTGTGCGCGTTCACGTTGACGTGTGTGCGGGTGGGGTGGGGGGTGGAGGGAATATTAATTGGGGCATTATTATCACACGCTTTTAATCGCCGAGCACTTACAGATGATCATGTCAGCATGAAAACACACACACACACACACAAAAACGAACTTTCAAAAGGGCATTTGCTTGGTCGAGAGGGCAAAGGGCAAAGTGCTTTAGCACCACCTAGTGTCTACCTGTGCACGCCACTGGTGAGAATAATAATGGACCTAAGGCATCTCCACTGTGCAACCCCAAAACACACGTCATGTTTCTCAGACACACGATCTCCAAGACTGACGTCAAACTTTGTCCCTTTGACGTTGAACCAGTTGAACACAGTCAGAGAGACGACTGATGAAGATATCATGGTCGATGGTATCAAACGCTGCGCTTAGGTCTGAGAGGACGAGAACTGAGACCTTATTTTCATCAGAGTTTACTGCTGCAACTTTTCTGCAATAATACAAACAGTCACGATGTGAGAAAACAGAACAAAATGTCTCCATGAACATCATCTTAATCACTAATAATGACACTCAAGTTTAGAGTTTTTATCTTTGATATTTTTTTAAATGTTATTTTTATTGAGCACTGATACAACAGGATATGTACATAGATACAACATTCACAAAAAAAGCTTTGGACTAATGCTCACATCATTATTTTGTATGAATTATTTGTTATTTTATTTCATTATTTTTGAGAGTGTATTTTATTTTCTCTAACTGTATTGTAACCCACATGGTTACTAAACCCATATATGTCATTTAAAATGTAGTTACTATGCCCCACCACATGGTGGCGCATCAGCCCTGTGTTGATTTTCCCGCCAGTGAGCACGTCCGCTCACGCCGACACACCGAGCCGAGAGCAACGCACCTGTCGAGTGAGCTGACGAACCTGGGTATGAAACGTGAAGTAAAACTCATAAATTCACAATGAATCTTCGCGTAGTGTGTTGATAAACCTTTCGTTATTAGGAGAGAATCTTGTGAGTCTCGAGAGAAAGAGAGAGGAGCTGCTTCGACCGTGTAAGCCTTTTTTATTTTTTGCATGTATGAGTGATGCTTTCTGTATGATCAAATATATATTATTGTAAAAATAAAATAAAGTAAACATTTTTAGTGCTGCTGCTGATGTAGGCCTATGATTCTTACTGCCGTTCTGTGTCAAAGCTCCGCTACCGTTACGTGCCTCCTGCTGTGCAATGTGCACTGAGCATCCAAAGCGCAGGTAGTTGTGGGGCAAAACAATGTCGCAAAAAAAGGACATATCCTTCAGGAGCAGAGAAAAGAAAGAGGAAGAAAAGAAAAAACGCCCAGATAAAGGTATGTTTGCATGTCATGGGATGTTAATCAAAGAGATTTGTGAAGCCGTTAATAACATATTAGCTAGTTAGTTAAAAATGAAAGAGATTTATCTTTCAACTGACCTGTTATAGCTTAATATTATTCATACTACAGTAACGTGTTTGTATTTGTGGGGTTGGGTTGGCCCTATATATCCCCCCCCCCCCCCCCCTTTTTTTTCCTTTTTGGCTTCAAAACAAAGTTTTTGCTAATGTTTGATAGTAAACATCTGTTTGATAGCAAGCGCAGTGCAAGCAATATGTTTTTGGATCAGGCTGATATGCAGATGTTGCTCAAATTGTTTGCAGCAGAGCATGGTAATTTATGTGAGTAAAATAAACATTCTATTTTTTATTTTATTTTATTTTTTACATCAACTCATAATGTGAAACTTCCCCAGGAGCACTGTTAAAGTACTTTGGAGGCACAGAATCAGCCCAGTGCCAGTCCACATCCTCAGGCTCAACTGTGGGAAATACATCAGGTCAGGGAAAGACTGGCACTACACAGTACATTTAATTTCTAAGTATAAGAATTACACCTGAAGGGAAATTAATTTAGTGAAAGTATCTCATTAATACGTGTGAATATGTATTTCATCTTAGGTCCATCTCCATCCTCTACAGAGCCTTGTCTCGCACCTCCATCCTCTGTTCCCACTGTCCCCTCTGTGTCTGCAACCACAGCTGATTTACCTGGTAAGTTAACAGCAAAACACCTTTTATAATTGCTCATTGTACTGCAGAACATTCAGAAATTAATAATTATGTCCAAAACTGTAATTTAATGTCCTTATCAGTCTTTCTTTTTTAATCATTGTATTTCTTTGGTCACTTCCTCAGCAACTTCCACCACCATGTCCCCTTCGCACCATGGATCAGATGATACTTTTACAGTAAACACAATGCTTTATCACTTGCAATGTTGTGAAAATCAACCCCAGGCCGCTCTTGTAGCTGAATGTGCTACATTTTGAGATTAAAAACCATGTGGCACCCTGAACATCATTCATCAGTCATTCATTGGTATTATTTGTATGGTTGCATTGGTATTATTTATGTTATTACCTAGGCCACCCCCTGAAATGTGTAAAGACATGTCAGGCGCATTAAAATTTATACTGTAGTAGGTGTGTGAATGATCAACAATCAATATCATTGGCAGAAATAGAGGGCCCCAAAATCAATTTTTGCTTACGGCCCCATGGAGGCTTGGGCCGGCTCAGAGTGAACTGATAAAATTCATTTATGGTTAGAAAGCTTAAAAAAAGATAAATATGCTGCAGTTAAAAAGATAAATATTGATTTAAAAAGCTGTTTCTTAATGTAAATACTGCTTAAAAAGACCAATAAGTCTATTTATGTTAAAAATACAAGTTCATAATGAATAATTGTGTCAAAATAACACTACTATAAGTGTGTACACCATCATTTACAATGATTTAAACCGTGTACGTACTGCATTTGGTTATGAATATGCAGAGAATCAGAGTAGGAGTAGTAGAAAGTCGTGAGATCAATATGAATATGGTATTAACGGAAGTGTGTTTTCTGCACCATGTGTGTAGATTGGTTTTATTTTTCTGCTGGATCAGGGATTGATCGGTACGAATTCTGAACCTTCCGCGGTTCAGTGGCGAGCCGGGCAATCGACAGGGAATGGAGAACGCGATCCACTCCGAAGACTACAGACATCTGCTCACTTCACTTTGACACAGATAAGAACGTTCACCACAAAACCTACCAGGGTAGTAGAACGAACTGAACTTTATCTTCTGATACAGAAGAAAAGGACACTTTTATTTGAAATTTTTTATTTTTTTGTTTATTAAAGAGCTCTATTTTGTTTTGGGGTTTTCTAATTCCATGCACTGCACAATAATACTTGTTTGGATGCAATAAATGATCACTGTTCAACTTTCTGAACCTAGAGAATGTGGTTTCTTCCTAACATTGGGGTTAAAGGTGCTACAGTATGAACTGCATTAGGTCATTAAACCACAGAGACACACTAGGTGGATTTTTAGATTTCCAACGTAACAAAATTCTTCTGCGTGCAAGCAGTGTTGTAAAAGCAATGATGTTTTTATATCTTTTCCTTATTGTAGAATATCTTCTGCCTGTAGTACCAAATATGGCCCTTGCTGCGTTGGGTTGTAGGTCAATATTAAAAGCCTCTGACAATGTTTTTTTTTAACAATCTTTATTTAGTTTTCAGTGTAGACAAAACAGTACAAGACAATCACCACCATCGTATGGAGTGAAAAACGTATCAACAGAAGCAAACAAAAAGAACAGAGCCTGTGTGAAATTGTGTTATTAAGTGTTGCAGCCATCTGATTAATCATGTCTTCCTTTATATGTCAACCATTTCCCCCAACTTTTTATAAAAACATCATCTTTCATTTTCAAATTATATGTGAGATGTTCCATCACCAGTATATCGTCTATAATTGACATCCACTGTTTGTAACTTGGAGTATCAGACTTAAGCCAGCTCTTAGTAATGGTCTTCTTCCCAGCCACCAGAAGAAATATTTTTGATATTTATATTTGATATTTTTTCTGATTCATTTCACGTCAAAAGAAATCAAATGTAGGACAAGTGATTCAAATGTTGTGGTGTTCAGTGTGTGATGGAGGTTTAACACAGCACTGAGTTTTCACCAACATCCAGAGAGATTTCAGAAAGTCAAAGAAACTCTGATCAACATTTTTAGATCAACAACGGATCAAATGAAACGTCAAAGTGAAAGCGGTCGTTGACAAACTCAGAAACTGATCAGCAGACTTTGCAGTTCTTTAGTTCAGTTTTCTGCTTTAACAATCTGTTGGGATAAACTAGAAAAACAGAGGATTTGAAAAAGCTCAGAGATTTATAATCTTACATTAATAACAATGATACTTAAGTTTGGAGTCACAATATAGTTTATCTCAGAGCAGTTCAGACTGCAGCGCTGACAGTCATCTCCACTTGTTGTGATTCCTCTGTCAGTCTCTGCTGGATGAAGCTCTCCTCTCCACTCCACCTCCCAGTAACATGGCCCAGTCAGAGCTGATGCTGCTGCTTCAACCTCTCTGGATCATCAGGACTCAGCTGATCCTCTCTCAACACAAACACCTTTCTCATCACTCACACTCTCACAGAGACCACGACTTCCAGCTGATGAGAGAAGCAGACAGACAACAGAAGTCATGAATCAGTGTTTACAGAGACTCCCTTCATCAGCTGTCAGTCAGTGATGCAGCACATCCAGTATAAAGACCAGCAGGGACTTCAGTCCTGTTCAGACACAAGTGGAGCGGCTGTGTAGCGTAGCCAGCTTCCTTTCAGCTCTCATGATAACGTGTTGGAGTGAAGCTCACGGACCTGCATCAAGTCTGTTGACTCTGCACATTTCACTCAAGTACACAGTGGAAATAAAGTGCTGACAGTCCCTGAACGCATCATCAGTGCAGAAACAGAGAGACGTTCACTGCTCACTTTCATTTTCAGCTGTGGTTACTGGACTTCAGCAGAGGTTCTGCTCTGTACAAAGACCACATGGTCACTAAATGTAATGATGGTTCTTTGCAGGCTTCAGTCAGACTGATCTGAGAGCTGTGACAAAGATGAACTGATCAGTTCTTTAGTGTTGAAATGAGAGAACAAACACTTTGAGATCAGATCTGATGAATGAGGACCACTGTCTCTGTACATCTTGTAATGCTGTCAGCTGTAATCAGCTTTATTTCCTGTAGACATGAACACAACAACAACAACCAAAAACACATGATCACAACGAGCTTCTGGCTCATCTGATTGGCTGACTGTTCTCTCTCTCTCTGTCTTTCTGTCCAATCCTGAAGCCTGTCACCGTTCTCCTCTCACAGCTTCACTGAGGAAAGCAGCCGCTGAGAAGGTCGGAGGTTTACAGGAAATACTGGATCTGTGCTTTGATACTAACTGTGTTTAGTACAATACTGCTGAGACCAACATGGACTGACTGCAACCCTCTACTGACCTCAGAGTCTGCAGACTGCAGTGTGGACTCTTCACAAGGTTAGACAGCGGCTTCACTGCTGAATCCTGCAGCTTGTAGTTGTAGCTCAGGTCCAGCTCTGTCAGATGGGAGGGGTTGGACTTCAGAGCTGAGGCCAGAGAAGCACAGCTGATCTCTGACAAACTGCAGCCATCCAATCTGAATAAAGAATAAATGATGTTGATAAAAATCCATTTATAATCCAATCAGATGTGTTCAGGTTTGAAATGTGCAGCTCAACATTACTATGTCCTAATCAATGAGCTTTTCTCTAAAATGAGTAGAGTGACTTTGTCATTGTGTTATTGTGGATCATCATGTCAGCCTTCTACAGACATCATCCAAACGTCAGCACAACATTCAGACAACCATTCATGTCAACACAGATTAATAACATGCTGCTGATCTCAGTCAAGTCTGTGTGTGTGTGTGTGTGTGTGTGTGTGTGTGTGTGTGTTCAGACATTATCTGTGAAAACACATTGAAATCAACAGAAACCAAAGAAATATTTCTACTTCAACAAGTAAACTTGATCATTTCAAACAAATATGAGTTCAGAGGATCTTCTGTATACAGATGTGACCATTTACCAACAATTCTAAACATTCATTGACTTTAACCACTGACAGACATTTTCTACAGTTTCTTTAAGAAACACAAGTCTTTGTGACTGCAGACTAAATTTAATACAACAAACATGAAAATATGAACAAAAGGACATTTACAACTTTATGGATGTAAGTTATGTCTGAACAGAAATTAGCTTCAATTGTTAATTAAACATCAGATCACAATAGTAAAAGAGAGTCAGTGAACTGACCCCAGAGTCTTCAGTCTGCAGTGTGGACTCTCCAGAAAATCACACAGCAGCTTCACTCCTGAATCCTGCAGCTTGTTTTCACTCAGGTTCAGCTCTGTCAGATGGGAGGGGTTGGACTTCAGAGCTGAGGCCAGAGAAGCACAGCTGATCTTTGACAAACTGCAGCTCCTCAATCTGAATAAAGAATAAATGATGTTGATAAAAATCCATTTAAAATCCAATCAGATGTGTTCAGGTTTGAAATGTGCAGCTCAACATTACTATGTCCTAATCAATGAGCTTTTCTCTAAATTGAGTAGAGTGACTTTGTCATTGTGCTATTGTGGATCATCATAATGTCAGCCTTCTACAGACATCATCCAAACGTCAGCACAACGTTCAGACAACCATTCATGTCAACACAGATTAATAACATGTCATGTCAGATGTACAATAGTAACAGAGAGTCAGTGAACTGACCTCACAGTCTTCAGTCTGCAGTGTGGACTCTCCAGAAAATCACACAGCAGCTTCACTCCTGAATCCTGCAGCTTGTTGTTTAAGCTCAGGTCCAGATCTGTCAGATGGGAGGGGTTGGACTTCAGAGCTGAGGCCAGAGAAGCACAGCTGATCTCTGACAAACTGCAGCGCCTCAATCTGAATAAAGAATAAATGATGTTGATAAAAATCCATTTATAATCCAATCAGATGTGTTCAGGTTTGAAATGTGCAGCTCAACATTACTATGTCCTAATCAATGAGCTTTTCTCTAAAATGAGTAGAGTGACTTTGTCATTGTGTTATTGTGGATCATCATAATGTCAGCCTTCTACAGACATCATCCAAACGTCAGCACAACATTCAGACAACCATTCATGTCAACACAGATTAATAACATGCTGTGTGTGTGTGTGTGTGTTCTGAAGGATCAATATCAATGATCAGACATTATTTGTTTTATTTATGTTGCTATGGCGTCGTCTGGTTGGCAGCCAGTTCCAGTAGCTCTGAACACTTCTCTGTGTTTTTTAGTATTTTTAGTACTTTGTTCATGTTTTTTCTGCACTCATCTGCAGACATTTAGTGATCAAGCGTTTACTTTGAACTGTGGAGATAAATGTTTTTGTCTTTCTGCTGTATGGACTCCTTCATGAATACATCAGGTGACCCATTCAAAAAAAGCCCTCTTGTTTACACTCCAGAACAGCTGTTAGCACTAGGTAGTGCTAGCATACCCTCTGTGGAAAGGCCGGTGATCCCTGCAGAATTGAGAAGAAGAAGACGAGGATGCAGAGCTGGATCTAAGCACCAGGAGCAGAAAAGGCCATACAGACCATCCGTACCGTCTGTTATCATGGGGAATGTAAGATCTCTCCCCAATAAGATGGAGGAGCTAACGGCTAACGGCCCTAACCAGGCTACAGAGGGAGTATGGAGAGCATCATGGCTGAATGAACTCGCTGTGGATTCACTGCTGACTTTGGATGGCTTTCAACTTGTGAGAGAGGATAGGAGAGCAAAGGCTGAAGTGTCTGTGGCCTGTGAGCATGGAGGAGGTGGGAGAGAGGAGGATGCTGGCAAAACTGACATCCATCATGAGCAGCTCCTCTCACCTCCTGCATGAGACTGTGGTGGGCTTAAGTAGCTCCTTCAGCAACAGACTGATACTCCCACCATGTAAGAAGGAGATCTACCACAGCTCCTTCATTCCAGCAGCTGGCAGACTCTTCAGCACCAGCATGACTTCATGACTTTTTTTATATTTCTTACTTGTGAATAATTTATTATCAACATTGTGTATATGAGCTGCTGTGACACGTGAATTTCCCCAGTGTGGGATCATTAAAGTCTATCTTATCATATCTGTGAAAACACATTGAAATCAACAGAAATCAAAGAAATATTTCTACTTCAAAAAATAAACTTGATCATTTCAAACAAATATGAGTTCAGAGGATCTTCTGTATACAGATGTGACCATTTACCAACAATTCTAAACATTCATTGACTTTAACCACTAACAGACATTTTCTACAGTTTCTTTAAGAAACACAAGTCTTTGTGACTGCAGACTAAATTTAATACAACAAACATGAAAATATGAACAAAAGGACATTTACAACTTTATGGATGTAAGTTATGTCTGAACAGAAATTAGCTTCAATTGTTAATTAAACATCAGATCTACAATAGTAACAGAGAGTCAGTGAACTGACCTCAGAGTCTTCAGTCTGCAGTGTGGACTCTCCAGAAAATCACACAGCAGCTTCACTCCTGAATCCTGCAGGTTGTTGTCACTCAGGTCCAGCTCTGTCAGATGGGAGGGGTTGGACTTCAGAGCTGAGGCCAGAGAAGCACAGCTGATCTCTGACAAACTGCAGCTCTTCAATCTGAATAAAGAATAAATGATGTAAGTTTAGAAGACAATGTTCCCGCTTGAAATATTTCAATGTTTAATAATCTGTTCAGAGCTGAAGAAGGTTTAGAAAGTAGAAGTTTAGAAAATGGAAACTCGAAACACCTGAACCCAACGGGATGCAGCTTCACAACTTAATTAAGATTCGACTCAAGATCCCAAAGTTTACAAAGATGACAAATATGTCAGGTTGAATTTTAAGGAAATGTGAACAAAAGACATGGACAATATTTATTTGAGGAAAAGTCATAAAATCAAATCATGTTCAGTTTAAACTATTCAGTCAGTATAAGCATCATATAACTTCATCAAAATGTTGGAAAAAGAAAATACTGAACATATTTGTTATTGTCTGACTGTTGAAATAGAGATTATTGATTGATTTATTGTATTTCTGTATTTTTGTTCTCATTTATTTCAATCAAACATGATGTGAATATAAGATGAAAGTCAAGAGTTGAAGAGGTTCACAGTGAATTATCCAGTGTAGATTTTTCTTGTTATATTCAGGTTTGAAATGTGCAGCTCAACATTGCTCTGCCGCAGTCAATGGACTAAACCACAGAAGAAGAAAATAGACTTTAGCATTCAGATACTCAGTGTGGATCAGTATAATATCAGCCTGATGTCTGCAGTTTAGTGTCAACACAACTTTCACATCATATTAATCTCAGCACAGAAGTAAAAAATGGTGTCCAACCTCAGAGTCTTCAGACTGCAGTGTGGACTCTCCAGAAAATCACACAGCGGCTTCACTCCTGAATCCTGCAGCTTGTTCCAGCTCAGGTTCAGCTCTGTCAGATGGGAGGGGTTGGACTTCAGAGCTGAGGCCAGAGAAGCACAGCTGATCTCTGACAAACTGCAGCCCCTCAATCTGAATAAAGAATAAATGATGTTGATAAAAATCCATTTATAATCCAATCAGATGTGTTCAGGTCTGAAATGTGCAGCTCAACATTACTATGTCCTAATCAATGAGCTTTTCTCTAAAATGAGGAGAGTGACTTTGTCATTGTGTTATTGTGGATCATCATAATGTCAGCCTTCTACAGACATCATCCAAACGTCAGCACAACATTCAGACAACCATTCATGTCAACACAGATTAATAACATGCTGCTGATCTCAGTCAAGTCTGTGTGTGTGTGTGTGTGTGTGTGTGTGTGTGTGTGTGTGTGTGTGTGTTAGTTCTGAAGGTTCTGTATAAAAAGACATTATTCCTGAAAATATGTTGTTCTTTTCATTTTTCACATGAAACAAAATAAAAATAATTAAAGGATCAATCCTTCAGTTTTCTTAATAACATGAATCCAGTTTGAGTACAGACTCAATTCAAACTGTTCAGACTGACAAACTTTAAAAAGAGCTGTTGTGATTTGTGCTCAGACAAACACAGAAAACAAGAAGACTGAAAGAAATGTCAAACTTCTGTTCTGGATTTAAATTTGGTAGATATACACTGTACAAGAGCAGAATACATGAACTGACCTCAGAGTCTGCAGTCTACAGTTTGGACTCTCCAGTCCAGCAGACAGCTTCACTCCTGAATCTTTCAGCTTGTTGTGACTCAGGTCCAGCTCTGTCAGATGGGAGGGGTTGGACTTCAGAGCTGAGGCCACGACTTCACAGTGAGTCTCTGAGAGTCCACATCGAGTAAGTCTGTGATGACAGAGAATATAAAACTTAAAGTCAAATAAAATCTGACATTTTATTCTAAAAATGAACTCTGTGCATTTTGCATCACAAAGCACATCAACATGAGCGTCTGTAGCTCAGCTGGTCAGTTGTTCAGCCTGAGCTGGTCAGCCATTGATCACAAGGTTTGTAGACAAACAGTCCCACATCATTACCTGTTTGACAAAATGTAATTGCTGCTTTTATCTATTTCATATCATCTTAAATTCAATGTTTTCAGGGTTTTAGACTGTTGGTCAGAGAAAAGAAGCCTCCAAGACATCATAGATAGCTAACCGTTGACTTGAACATGAACAGACAACAGTGTCTCCAGACTAGAATGTGCTGACAGTAACACTAACATGGGTAAATACATTCCCTTTGACTAGTTCTGGGCATATTGTATTTGTGTCATCTGTAGGAGTTTAAAGTCTGACCACCAGCATGAGTTGGGCAGAATAGAGACCGACTCATATGCATACCTGATTGTATGTGAGGATGTCTCTGATTCTCCTTGATCAAGCTTCAATAAATATTACAGCATAAGACATCAGAGGCTCCTGAACACTTTCTTCCCTCCTGACCTGGTGCCGTTGATTTCAGGAATTTCTCCACAACACCAACCAGCTGATCAAAGAAATGAAACCTAAATTTATTGAACTCTAAGTCTTATTTTTAACTCCTTCACTTCTACATATTTAATCAATGATCTATTTCCCCCGCACATCATTTCTCATGTTCCTCTTCACATTTCATCAGACTGTGTGATGCTGAACTGAAAACACTGATAGTTAAACACATTGAGCAGCAGCCATTTCAGCAGCTACCTCACTGAAGCTAACCTTTGTGATCAAACTACAGCAGCCAGTGCTCTTCATCTTCATCATCCACATACTCACTAAATTATAGATTATTACACTTACAGTAACGTAAGGAGCTGTTGTCAACTCGAGTAACATCTTTACTTCACCCGTCTTTAACCTCTGAAATACCAAATACTAGCAGAGACAAGAGGGAAAGAGAGAGAGCTTCCTGACTGTTTACAAATCAAACTCATTTCTCATGGAGCAAAACATGAAAAGAATTCATTGTTGGGAACTAAACAATTTAAAGTGGCTCCGTTCATTTCATGAGGATGAAGAGGGGGATGTTCTGTTGGCTCTTCAAGAGGGAGGATGGCCTCCACTCACATCCTCTCAAATCAAACAATAATTATAGATATTGTATAAAGTGTGAAAATGGACAGAACAGTCCCTCATATGAAACAGCTCAGAAACTGCTGAGAAACAAATAGAATATCAAGAAGTGCATGAAAACTGGAATGAACAAACTTCAAGTGATGTTAGTTCCAGCAGATCACAGATATTACATGTCTGTGTGTGTGTATAGAAACAGAACAATAAACAGACACACTATAGAAACACAGTGCACACACTGTATACACTGTAAAAATAAAAAGACTGTTGTGATAAAATGATGACTGTCAAAACATTTTCAGCACAAACTCTTCAGTCCTCAAGTTTTTCTGCTGGATTTGTGTGGAGCCTCCATCAGCCAAACAAAGACAGTTAGAAGATGATAGAAGATACTCGTGTTCACTGACTTGATAGCAAAAAACACAAAAATGATTTTTGTAGACGTTTGTAGTTTAACACATCTAGAATTATTTCAATCAGCAGCTTTAATACTAGTTTAAGAAAACTTTTAGAGTGTGGAAGTTTTATATTGTGCATGTGTGTAAAGTGTGTATCTTTACTCTAATACTGACGGCTTCAGCTTTACGTTGCTTTATAATGTTGATAATCACATCTGGACTTACTCAGCCTTTCTGCAGTTCCTCACAGCTGGAATCAGTCTCCGTCGTCCCTCATATGATGTGTTGTACTTCCTCAGGTCCAAGTCATCCAGAACCTCCTCTGACATCTGCAGCATGTAGGCCAGAGCTGAGCAGTGGATCTCAGAGAGTTTCTTCTCTGATCTGTTCTCTGACTTCAGGAACTCTTGGATCTCCTGATGGACTGAGTGATCGTTCATCTCCATCAGACAGTGGAAGATGTTGATGCTTCTGTCAGGAGAGATATCATCACTCTTCATCTTCTTCAGGTTGTTGATGGCTCTCTGGATGATTTCTGGACTGTTGTCTGTCTGACCCAGCAGGCCTCCTAAGAGTCTCTGGTTGGACTGCAGAGAGAGGCCATGAAGGAAGCGAACAAACAGGTCCAGATGACCATTTTTACTTTGAAGGGATTTCTCCATGGCCTTCTTCAGGAAGACATCCAGGGTGGAGTAATCCTCGTCCTTCTCCTCCTCTCTGAGTTTGTCGTCTGTCAGGAAGTCCTTCAGTACCTCTGTCTTCTTGTTGGTGTAACAGTGGAACAGGTAGACTGCAGCCAGAAACTCCTGAACGCTCAGATGAACAAAGCAGTAGACTGTTTTCTGGAAGATCACACTCTCTCTTTTGAAGATCTCTGTACAAACTCCTGAGTACACCGAGGCCTCTGTGACATCCAGACCACACTGCTCCAGGTCTTCTTGGTAGAACATGATGTTTCCTTTCTCCAGCTGTTCAAACGCCAGCCTCCCCAGCTTCAGAAGAACTTCCCTGTCAGCCTCCGTCAGCTCCTGTGGACTCGTCTCATGTCCTTCATCGTACTTCTTCTTCTTCCTCTTTGTCTGAACCAGCAGGAAGTGTGAGTACATGTCAGTCAGGGTCTTGGGCAGCTCTCCTCTCTGGTCTGTGGTCAACATGTGGTCCAGAACTGTAGCAGTGATCCAGCAGAAGACTGGGATCAGACACATGATGTGGAGGCTCATGGAGGTCTTGATGTGTGAGATGATTCTGCTGGACAGATCTTCATCACTGACTCTCCTCCTGAAGTACTCCTCCTTCTGAGCGTCAGTGAAGCCTTGTACTTCTGTTACCCTGTCAACACGTGAAGGAGGGATCTGATTGGCTGCTGCAGGTCTGGAAGTTATCCAGATGAGAGCCGAGGGAAGCAGATTCCCCTTGATGAGGTTTGTCAACAGCACGCTGACTGATGACTTCTGTGTGACATCAGACACGACCTCTTTGTTGTTGAAATCCAGTGAAAGTCTGCTTTCATCCAGGCCGTCAAAGATGAACAGAAGTTTACAGACAGCGAGCTTCTCTGCTGTGACCTTCTGTAATGTTGGATGGAAAACATGGAGCAGCGTGAGAAGACTGAACCGCTCATCTTTGATCAAGTTCAGCTCCCTGAACGAGAGCAGAACCACCAGACTGACATCTTGGTTCTCCGAGCCCTCTGCCCAGTCCAGAGTGAACTTCAGCACTGAGAAGGTTTTTCCAACGCCAGCGACGCCGTTGGTCAGAGCGACTCTGATGTGTCTCTGTTGGTCAGGTAAGGCTTTAAAGATGTCGTGGCATTTGATCGGAGTGTCATGGAGGGTCTTCTTCTTCTTCTTCTTGGAAGCTGTCTCAAGCTGCCTCACCTCATGTTGGGTATTAATCTCTTCACTCTGTCCCTCTGTGATGTAGAGCTCAGTGTAGATCCTGTTGAGGAGGGTTCCACTTCCTGTTTCATCACTTCCTTCAGTCACATGTTCACATCTCGTCTTCAGACTGATCTTATGTTCATCTAAAACCTCCTGCAGACCACCACTCACTAAAACAGAGAAAGAAGTTTGAGAGAAAACAAAGAAAATGTGACAATCTGCTGATTATTTTCATCAATAATAAGTGATGGATAGAAGAATATATAGAGAAGTAAATGGACAGTCTTACTTTGTACAGTGCTGGTCTGACTGGCTGTCTGCAGTCCACGTCTTGTTCTGGATCTTTTCCCACACTGGGGACAGGAGGAGTCTCCTGATGAAGCAGACTGGTCCCAGTATGAGGTGATGCAGTGTCTGCAGAACCAGTGTCCACAGCTGGTAGAGACCGGATCCTTCAGGACGTCCTGACACAAAACACAGCAGGACGGCTGCTCCTCCACAGGAACATGACTCCTCTTCCTCTCTCTGTGAAGACATTTCTTCATCACTCAAATGATTTGTTGACTGTTGGTGACAAATATGAAGATTTGGACGACACTGTCTGGAAGCTCAGATGTTCACAGAGTAAAAGTGTCGTTACTTTTCTGTTTGAATTCAGCTTTCAGTCTGTAATGATGATGATTTGATTTCAACTCTCCTGCTGTCTAGTGTTGTCACGATACCAACATTTTGGTATCGGTATCGGTACCAACATGTATTTCGATACTTTTCGATACTTTTCGATACTTTTTCAAATAAAAAGAGAACACAAAAATGCCATTACTGACTTTATTTCAATAGAAAATTTAATAACAATAACATATCAATCAGTAAATAAATTAAAATACCAGAAAAACAAGTTTTTCTAATGCCCAGAACCAGCACCAGACCTCTGTAGTGAAAAAATAAATACCTTTAAATGGTATGTTACTATGCTGTAGTCTTTATAACATATTAAATGGCTAAATGCGTATGTAAAAGTTTGTCACTTTATAAAGATCATGCATGCATGCATTTTACAGCTCTGGAAAAAATTAAGGGACCACTTCAGATTTATTGTAAATCACCATGTCTACATGTATGTCAAGAAGTGAAAAAAAATCACTGTGATAATATAATATAATATAATATAATATAATATAAATAGGCTATTTTTTTTTTCCAGAGCTACTTTTGTGGAGAGGGAAGGGGGGTGGCGTTACTTGCTTCTAGCACAGCATGTGGCTTTTTTTCATGGGTATATTTATTACCTGTCGTTCCCTGAATTCAGCGTGCAGGTCTGAGTGCTTATCCTTCAGGTGTTTAGCTAGGTTTGAGGTGTTCCCACCCTGAGCCAAGCACGTTTTAAAACATCGTTTGCACAATGGTGCATCGATGTTAATAGCTTCGCCATGCTCGTTTGTTTGTAGACCGAAGAAATGCCATATTGCACTTCGCGCCCCTGGTTTGTCTACAGGTTGGGGCGTGGTGACCGTTCCAGCAGCCATTCTCCTCTCGAGCGCTCTTCCTCTTTTTTCCTCTCCCCGAGCTCCGGCTCGCTCCTCTCAGCTCGAGTTACAACGCGGTGACGTCACGCGGCGACGTCGCCGCTGCTGCCGGCTGCGTTGCAAGTACCGGTCCCATCCAAATGCAGTATAGTACCGTTTTAAATGCCTCAGTACCCCGGTACCAATTTAGTACCGGTATACCGAACAACCCTACTGCTGTCATGAACATTAATTAACAGCTTTTCCTGTCTGTCTGTCTAATTAAACATTCAGTCATCTGCCTGTCGTTTGTTATTAATACAAACTCAGCACTTCCTGCAGCTGTTTCACAATAAAAGTCCTCCATTAAAGAGAGCTGATGATGTCCTTCACTGGTTCACTTTGAGCAGCTCAGCTTGAGTTATTTAGGTTTAAACTGAGGTTAGAAGTGCTCTAAATAACTGTGGTAGACCAGCAGTGTACTGTATGACACACAGCATGTCTGCATCATGAAGACAAATCTTTCAGTCTTCATCCTCAATGCATCATCTTCATCAGGTCAGTTTACAGTAAAAACAGTCTCTTACTTTGTGTCTGAGGGTCCAGGTTCATGACTGAAGTTCAGAGGAAAACCTTTGGACCGGTCACTCTTCATAGACAGACAGTCGGATCCTGGAGACTCTGCTCTCCGTCTGTTGGACTGAACTCTGCAAACACCAACATGTTTTTATTCAATTATGGAAATTTCTGTGAATTAACTGTAAATTGTGGGTAATTTAAACAAACTGTATCATATAGGATAAAAAACCTTTCAACAGATTTATTTGTAAGTAGAACTTTATCAAGTTTGAATTATTTTACTGAACAATATTATGTAGTCCACAAGCTCAAATGTGTGTCTTCAATAGTCTCTGTGTGCTCTGGGCTCTAAAGTGTGGTCCAGGTACAGAAATCACCTGTGCAGGTAGGGGGCGTGGCCTCAATAGCCCTGCAGTAAGCAGTGTGCTATGTGCATGTGATTGAGGAATAGCAGATATTCAAGTGTACCTGCATGAAATCTGGTTGTTTTAGTCAAGATTATGATAAAATATATTTTCACCAACTAGATTTAAGTTCACTGTTAAAGGCCAGTCTACAATTTTGTAAATTCCTGATGATTCCCATAAATTCCAGTTAATTCCCATTGAAAGTTTCCAACTTTGAATGTTCCCAGAGTTTTGCAACCCTAATTCATGAATATTTATTTTTGGGTGTTTTGATAACGGGATATGGGTTTGTAAATCGGTGTTTACACTGTATATATTGTGTTTGTTGATTTGTGTAAATATGCAAAAACACCTGTTAATGGTCTGAACTAATTAGTCATGTGACCAATAACATTTGTATCAAAGGAAGTCAGAATGTTTGTTGGGTGGTTGAGAGTTGTGGAGAATTGGAGCTGAGTTGGAGAGCTTTGGATTGTTGGATGTTGGAATTGGATGGCTTTTATTGTCGGTAAAGTGTTTAGATTTTTCTATGAGTTTTAATAAACACAATGTTCGTCGCCACCTGAAGAGTGTTTTCTTGTCAATTTGCCTCCTGACCACTCAGGCAATTGACAGTCCACTTACTAATGACTGAAAGCAAAGTGTTAATCAAGGTGAGCAAAGCTTTTCTACAAAATGACTTCTTCACCACATGTTGCACAATTATGATGATGAAGTGATTTAAGATGCATCTGGTGGATCAGAGCAGCTGATCTGAGGAAGAGCCAAACAACAAATGATTCTGAAAATGAACGACAAGTTTGAAGCAGATTCTTTCACATTTTGAAGAGTTACAAATCTTTACAGCGACTTCAACATGAGAGCAAAAATATCTGAATATTTTCTTCCAGGTTAAATTCTGAAATGGAGGTTCTCAGGTGTTTTACTGCAGGAATAAAATAAGATCCATCTGAGTTTGAAACAGTATCTGCACTCATAGTTCTGCATCATGAAGAGAAGTCTTTGAGCAGTTTGTCTTCATCCTCAATGCATCATCTTCATCAGGTCAGTTTACAGTAAAAACAGTCTCTTACTTTGTGTCTGAGGGTCCAGGTTCATGACTGAAGTTCAGAGGAAAACCTTTGGACCGGTCACTCTTCATAGACAGACAGTCGGATCCTGGAGACTCTGCTCTCCGTCTGTTGGACTGAACTCTGCAAACACCAACATGTTTTTATTCAATTATGGAAATTTCTGTGAATTAACTGTAAATTGTGGGTAATTTAAACAAACTGTATCATACAGGATAAAAAAACATTTCAACAGATTTATTTGTAAGTAGAACTTTATCAAGTTTGAATTATTTTACTGAACAATATTATGTAGTCCACGAGCTCAAATGTGTGTCTTCAATAGTCTCTGTGTGCTCTCGGCTCTAAAGTGTGGTCCAGGTACAGAAATCACCTGTGCAGGTAGGGGGCGTGGCCTCAATAGCCCTGCAGTAAGCAGTGTGCTATGTGCATGTGATTGAGGAATAGCAGATATTCAAGTGTACCTGCATGAAATCTGGTTGTTTTAGTCAAGATTATGATAAAATATATTTTCACCAACTAGATTTAAGTTCACTGTTAAAGGCCAGTCTACAATTTTGTAAATTCCTGTTGTTACCATAAATTCCAGTTAATTCCCATTGAAAGTTTCCAACTTTGAATGTTCCCAGAATTTTGCAACCCTAATTCATGTATATTTATTTTTGGGTGTTTTGATAATGGGATATGGGTTTGTAAATAGGTGTTTACACTGTATATATTGTATTTGTTGATTTGTGTAAATATGCAAAAACACCTGTTAATGGTCTGAACTAATTAGTCATGTGACCAATAACATTTGTATCAAAGGAAGTCAGAATGTTTGTTGGGTGGTTGGGAGTTGTGGAGAATTGGAGTTGAGTTGGAGAGCATTGGATTGTTGGATGTTGGAATTGGATGGCTTTTATTGTCGGTAAAGTGTTTAGATTTTTCTATGAGTTTTAATAAACACAATGTTCGTCGCCACCTGAAGAGTGTTTTCTTGTCAATTTGCCTCCTGACCGCTCAGGCAACTGACAGTCCACTTACTAATGACTGAAAGCAAAGTGTTAATCAAGGTGAGCAAAGCTTTTCTACAAAATGACTTCTTCACCACATGTTGCACAATTATGATGATGAAGTGATTTAAGATGCATCTGGTGGATCAGAGCAGCTGATCTGAGGAAGAGCCAAACAACAAATGATTCTGAAAATGAACGACAAGTTTGAAGCAGATTCTTTCACATTTTGAAGAGTTACAAATCTTTACAGCGACTTCAACATGAGAGCAAAAATATCTGAATATTTTCTTCCAGGTTAAATTCTGAAATGGAGGTTCTCAGGTGTTTTACTGCAGGAATAAAATAAGATCCATCTGAGTTTGAAACAGTATCTGCACTCATAGTTCTGCATCATGAAGAGAAGTCTTTGAGCAGTTTGTCTTCATCATCAATGCATCATCTTCATCAGGTCAGTTTACAGTAAAAACAGTCTCTTACTTTGTGTCTGAGGGTCCAGGTTCATGACTGAAGTTCAGAGGAAAACCTTTGGACCGGTCACTCTTCATAGACAGACAGTCGGATCCTGGAGACTCTGCTCTCCGTCTGTTGGACTGAACTCTGCAAACACCAACATGTTTTTATTCAATTATGGAAATTTCTGTGAATTAACTGTAAATTGTGGGTAATTTAAACAAACTGTATCATATAGGATAAAAAAACCTTTCAACAGATTTATTTGTAAGTAGAACTTTATCAAGTTTGAATTATTTTACTGAACAATATTATGTAGTCCACGAGCTCAAATGTGTCTTCAATAGTCTCTGTGTGCTCTGGGCTCTAAAGTGTGGTCCAGGTACAGAAATCACCTGTGCAGGTAGGGGGCGTGGCCTCAATAGCCCTGCAGTAAGCAGTGTGCTATGTGCATGTGATTGAGGAATAGCAGATATTCAAGTGTACCTGCATGAAATCTGGTTGTTTTAGTCAAGATTATGATAAAATATATTTTCACCAACTAGATTTAAGTTCACTGTTAAAGGCCAGTCTACAATTTTGTAAATTCCTGATGATTCCCATAAATTCCAGTTAATTCCCATTGAAAGTTTCCAACTTTGAATGTTCCCAGAATTTTGCAACCCTAATTCATGTATATTTATTTTTGGGTGTTTTGATAATGGGATATGGGTTTGTAAATAGGTGTTTACACTGTATATATTGTATTTGTTGATTTGTGTAAATATGCAAAAACACCTGTTAATGGTCTGAACTAATTAGTCATGTGACCAATAACATTTGTATCAAAGGAAGTCAGAATGTTTGTTGGGTGGTTGGGAGTTGTGGAGAATTGGAGTTGAGTTGGAGAGCATTGGATTGTTGGATGTTGGAATTGGATGGCTTTTATTGTCGGTAAAGTGTTTAGATTTTTCTATGAGTTTTAATAAACACAATGTTCGTCGCCACCTGAAGAGTGTTTTCTTGTCAATTTGCCTCCTGACCGCTCAGGCAACTGACAGTCCACTTACTAATGACTGAAAGCAAAGTGTTAATCAAGGTGAGCAAAGCTTTTCTACAAAATGACTTCTTCACCACATGTTGCACAATTATGATGATGAAGTGATTTAAGATGCATCTGGTGGATCAGAGCAGCTGATCTGAGGAAGAGCCAAACAACAAATGATTCTGAAAATGAACGACAAGTTTGAAGCAGATTCTTTCACATTTTGAAGAGTTACAAATCTTTACAGCGACTTCAACATGAGAGCAAAAATATCTGAATATTTTCTTCCAGGTTAAATTCTGAAATGGAGGTTCTCAGGTGTTTTACTGCAGGAATAAAATAAGATCCATCTGAGTTTGAAACAGTATCTGCACTCATAGTTCTGCATCATGAAGAGAAGTCTTTGAGCAGTTTGTCTTCATCATCAATGCATCATCTTCATCAGGTCAGTTTACAGTAAAAACAGTCTCTTACTTTGTGTCTGAGGGTCCAGGTTCATGACTGAAGTTCAGAGGAAAACCTTTGGACCGGTCACTCTTCATAGACAGACAGTCGGATCCTGGAGACTCTGCTCTCCGTCTGTTGGACTGAACTCTGCAAACACCAACATGTTTTTATTCAATTATGGAAATTTCTGTGAATTAACTGTAAATTGTGGGTAATTTAAACAAACTGTATCATATAGGATAAAAAAACCTTTCAACAGATTTATTTGTAAGTAGAACTTTATCAAGTTTGAATTATTTTACTGAACAATATTATGTAGTCCACGAGCTCAAATGTGTCTTCAATAGTCTCTGTGTGCTCTGGGCTCTAAAGTGTGGTCCAGGTACAGAAATCACCTGTGCAGGTAGGGGGCGTGGCCTCAATAGCCCTGCAGTAAGCAGTGTGCTATGTGCATGTGATTGAGGAATAGCAGATATTCAAGTGTACCTGCATGAAATCTGGTTGTTTTAGTCAAGATTATGATAAAATATATTTTCACCAACTAGATTTAAGTTCACTGTTAAAGGCCAGTCTACAATTTTGTAAATTCCTGATGATTCCCATAAATTCCAGTTAATTCCCATTGAAAGTTTCCAACTTTGAATGTTCCCAGAATTTTGCAACCCTAATTCATGAATATTTATTTTTGGGTGTTTTGATAATGGGATATGGGTTTGTAAATAGGTGTTTACACTGTATATATTGTATTTGTTGATTTGTGTAAATATGCAAAAACACCTGTTAATGGTCTGAACTAATTAGTCATGTGACCAATAACATTTGTATCAAAGGAAGTCAGAATGTTTGTTGGGTGGTTGGGAGTTGTGGAGAATTGGAGTTGAGTTGGAGAGCATTGGATTGTTGGATGTTGGAATTGGATGGCTTTTATTGTCGGTAAAGTGTTTAGATTTTTCTATGAGTTTTAATAAACACAATGTTCGTCGCCACCTGAAGAGTGTTTTCTTGTCAATTTGCCTCCTGACCGCTCAGGAAACTGACAGTCCACTTACTAATGACTGAAAGCAAAGTGTTAATCAAGGTGAGCAAAGCTTTTCTACAAAATGACTTCTTCACCACATGTTGCACAATTATGATGATGAAGTGATTTAAGATGCATCTGGTGGATCAGAGCAGCTGATCTGAGGAAGAGCCAAACAACAAATGATTCTGAAAATGAACGACACGTTTGAAGCAGATTCTTTCACATTTTGAAGAGTTACAAATCTTTACAGCGACTTCAACATGAGAGCAAAAATATCTGAATATTTTCTTCCAGGTTCAATTCTGAAATGGAGGTTCTCAGGTGTTTTACTGCAGGAATAAAATAAGATCCATCTGAGTTTGAAACAGTATCTGCACTCATAGTTCTGCATCATGAAGAGAAGTCTTTGAGCAGTTTGTCTTCATCATCAATGCATCATCTTCATCAGGTCAGTTTACAGTAAAAACAGTCTCTTACTTTGTGTCTGAGGGTCCAGGTTCATGACTGAAGTTCAGAGGAAAACTTTTGGACCGGTCACTCTTCATAGACAGACAGTCGGATCCTGGAGACTCTGCTCTCCGTCTGTTGGACTGAACTCTGCAAACACAAACATGTTTTTATTCAGATCACATGAATCTTTGATAAATTCTCTGTTCAAAGTCATTTATGAAGCTCTAAATACACAAACTGCTGCTGCTGTTGATAATGAGGAGCTTTAAAAGTTTGTATTCGTCCTCTTAGATCAGATTACAGCTTTTCTATGTGACTGACAGCTGTCACAGACACTAAGAGGAAGATGTCACAAATTTATGTTTGCAATCACATTTTAGTGGAGATTTTAAAATATGAACACAAAATCAACAGAGGGACCTGAAAATTAGTCAAATAAATGAGTTAGTATCAGTTCTCTTACTTTGTGTCTGAGCGTCCAGGTTCATGTCTGAACTTTAGAGGTTCATCTTTGGACCGGTCACTCTTCATAAACAGACATCTGGATCCTGGAGACTCTGCTCTGTCCTCCTCTTCCTCCATCTTCTGGACTTCAGTCAGTCTGAGAGGTGAAACAAGTTTCACTTGAAATCACCATTCCCTTCAAATGATGTTCAGGACATTTCAATCTGGCCGTCAATAATCTCAGAGACAAGTGAAGAAGGGCTTTCTATGCTAGAAAACATTCTTTAAATATAGATATACCTGTTAGAATCTGGCTTAAAATATTCACATCTATAGTTGAACCAATCATACTGTAGGGTAGTGAAGTGTAGGGTCCTCTCATAAATCAAGAATCAAGAGAAAAATGTGACAAACAGCCAATAGAAAGCCTGTAAGAGCATTCTCAGTGCACAGGAACACCCCCAACAATGAATGCAGAGCTGAACTCACCAAGTTCAACTTTTAATTAGGATCCAAAAAAGAGCCATCAAATTCTACAATCACTTATCAAAGGAAGTGAGCCCAACTCCTCCCATTACAAAGCTCTCCATTGGCAGGAGGAGAACATAGAGAGGACCCCCCTCAGCTGCTGAGGCTCACCTCCCCTAACAGCCCTCATGCAGTCTGGACCAACCAAATTATAGCTACAGAAAAAGAAAACTACATTAACTATTGGACATGGAGCACAGAAACTCAAAGCAAACTTCAAACAGAAAGTACACAGTGGACGACTATTTGACCACAGTGACTCAAGAGAAACTGAGAAAGACGTCCACAGAGAGAGCTGGAGACATTTCCTGTTACACTGTAGCTCATGTGATCACATCAGAACAAAGTTCTTCACTCAGATTAAACACAAACTCCCAGATTTTGACTGACGCTGTGAGCGGACTAAAATGCAGCATGTACATGGAGAACACAGTGTCGACACGTCACTATTAGAGCATGTCACAGCCTGAGGGACAAGCAGCACAACACATGACAACATAGACCGTCTGCTCACAACACTCTGCCATCTACATCTGATTTTATCTGAAGAGTTTTATTTGTAGATCACATTGATATTTGATCTGATATTAATATTTTCTTATTCTTTCTTTATTGATGATATATACACACCATATTGATACGCAGGGCCGTTTCTTGCTACATGCGGACTATGTGGATGCATGGGGCCCCGCAGCCACCAGGGGCCCCCAAGCTGCAAGTTCAGCCTCAATAAATGTTGGTAAAGTATTCTCCCAAAATGTTTGTTGGCACTTGCATGCTATAGATAATATCTTTTGCTGATGTTGATCTTGTGCAGTGGCCTCAAACATCAGACTTGTGGATCTACATACCATAATCACAGAAACAGATCCAAAGTTTTCAAAGTTTACCATAAACATTTTTCAGCACATTAATGTACTCCAGCCTGTTTTCCTCTTAAAATGTAACGGACTGTTGCATCGCCTCAGATCATCAGTCTGACAAAATAAGGGCCCCCAAACAGCTGGAAACAGCCCTGTTGATACGTTACATCACACACACACACACACACACACACGATAATATGTATTTTATTAAACTTAACGAACTGAGTTTTATTTTCTCATCTCGTTAATGAGTTGTATTATTTGTGACTCTTTGGTAATATTGATTATTTTCCAATAAAACACGACTGAACTGAATTGATAACTGCGTTGCAAGATCTCGCGAGAGTTGCAGCTGCTGCTGCTGAGACAGACGGGTGTCGATCGAAGTTGAATTTCTCTGATGTGTCGCTGTGAAAAACGTCTTTTTAGTGTCACAATGTTCACAAGTTTCTTCACCGTCTCTGAAAACACGACTGAGTACGTAACGAGGAAAAACTAGAGGCATTCACGACGACAGCTACGTATTCTCTTTCTGTTTGAAACTGCGTCACACTGACACGTTCGGCTGACGGTCACCAGTTAACACGGTCACTCGTTGAACCGAAACACCGGCGAGTCAGAGAAATCCAGTTGTTTGTGTTCAGACAATAATAAAATAATGTGATAAATCAAATGTTGGATTAACACTCACCCTGCCTCAGCCTTCACGTCTCCTCCTTCTGCTCCGTGCACTAAAATGGAGTCTGAACAAACACTTTCACTTTCAGGGTCCCTCCCTGTTCTACATTTACAGGAAATCAAGTGTGTGTGTGTGTGTGTGTGTGTGTGTGTGATCAGCTGTTTGACATGTTGTGTTTCTGAACTTAAATGAAATAATTAGTTCAAACTAAAGTGATGTGTTTGTCTGTCTCTCTGCTGTCTTCATTCAGCGTCTCTCCCTCTCCTCTGACACCGTGAGTTACTATGGTTACAGCTCAGGTGTAACAGTTGCTATGGTTACCGCTCAGGTGTAACAGTTGCTATGGTTACAGGAACGCCCTGAAACTTTCTAATGTTTCTCAGTAAAATCATGAACGCAGCCTGACTGTTCCTCGGTGCTGAAATCTTGTATTATAACAGAAGTGTACGTGACAAATCTGAAGCCAAATTCAAAAGAGAAGCCTCAGAGCTCCTCCCTCATGAAAATATAGAATCATGTTTGTTAAATTGTCCTGTGTGCAAATCATCATCATGCTTTTATCATGTTTATCCTCACTCTGATTGGTCAGACAGGACCTCTGGTTAATATCTTCATGAAGAAGATGAAGTGTCTTTGTAGTCTTCAGTAAATATTCACTTCATATGTGTGACTACAGCACCTCTGACATGATGAGAAAAATGGGACTGATCCAAACAAACAGCTGAGCTAACTCTTTCTCTCTCTTTGATTTCTAGGCTGACTTTCTACTTGAAGAACTAGTTTCTTTGTTTTCTGGACAAAATGATGGTGCAGGATTCAGTCTGTGAACAATGTGTGTTACTGTTCACATCATGTTTCTGTTTATAGCTGTTTGACAACCCTCAAAGAAAGTCAGAGATTTGATATGAATTCATTTGTCCATCTCTGTTCAAACTATGGCACATTCAACTTTGGTGGACTTTAATGCAAGTTGCAAGTTTGTTTGTAAAATATAGTGTATAGCATTTTGAAATGAAGTCGTGTTCAGCTTTTTGTCTCTTCAAATCAATTGTAGATGTTACAGGAAGCCAGTGCACAGCAGCTAAAACTGGACTGATGTGCTCTCTGCTCTTGGTTCTGGTTTAGAAACCTTAAGTTTGACGTTAGCGGCGATATTTTTGGAAAAGACATGAAATACACTACTACTGTACAAATCTGAGCACCCTATAAAACTAGGGCCACTTTCTATCTCATTAGCTCAAATCTTAATTTTCAACTTCTGTCTGCAACTCAAAGGTGTTCACTGCTTGGGTGAAAGATATTAATATGCAATATGCAGTGCTTGGATGCACTGATGCATCCAAGCACTGCATATTTGTCTTTTCAACAAGATACTTGTATATGTATGCTTCAGGATTTTATGTACATTCTTTTCTGTTTACAATAACTGACTGCATGGGACTAAGTGCTGCAGCTTGAATATTTTATTCAAGCTCGAATACGCAACTCAGATGTTTTAATACAATTCAAAGAATGTACTAGAATCAGATATTGGACAGATGGTTATATTTAAAGGAGCATTCTGCTGAAAAGCTGAAACTGAACACCTGTAGGCCTGAAAAGTGTCAAAATGAAACTTCACCATTGATCCGTATGTTTTGTATGTTTCAAACAAGAACAGAGCTAAACACTAGCTTGTCCCAGTATCACCTGCTCATTGCTCCAAAGCTAAGCAGAATACTACTACTACTTCCAGAGGAGTGTATTTAGTGATTTATTTGCACGGCAACAATTGGGAATTGCCTGTTTGTCATTTAGCAAATAAATTACTGCAAGTGTTAATTATGTACCCTAATGTAAACCTACACAATATACACTAGATATTCATCTTAAGTATACTGATAGATTCACATGCTGTAGGATACCAATGACAAGCTCTACCGGTGGTCATCATCACGTCATATCTATTATTGATTTTGGGTAGCGTAGCTTGTTAAGCAGGTGAGCAGTCGGCTAATTTATGCCCAGCTGTGTGGCGTTGAGACACGCTACTTCACAACAGAGACAAATAAATGCAAGATATAGCTTGGCAACTGAGACTTAGGGGGCAAACAACACACTCGAATCGATTCATTTATATGTTACCTGGCTGGTGGGCAGGGGAGGTGGTGTGTTTGGGCTGCAGCTGTGCACTGTCTGCTGCTACAACGCGCCTCCGTTTGTGTCCGCTGTGCGCGTTCACGTTGACGTGTGTGCGGGTGGGGTGGGGGGTGGAGGGAATATTAATTGGGGCATTATTATCACACGCTTTTAATCGCCGAGCACTTACAGATGATCATGTCAGCATGAAAACACACACACACACACACAAAAACGAACTTTCAAAAGGGCATTTGCTTGGTCGAGAGGGCAAAGGGCAGGTGCTTTAGCACCACCTAGTGTCTACCTGTGCACGCCACTGGTGAGAATAATAATGGACCTAAGGCATCTCCACTGTGCAACCCCAAAACACACGTCATGTTTCTCAGACACACGATCTCCAAGACTGACGTCAAACTTTGTCCCTTTGACGTTGAACCAGTTGAACACAGTCAGAGAGACGACTGATGAAGATATCATGGTCGATGGCATCAGACGCTGCGCTTAGGTCTGAGAGGACGAGAACTGAGACCTTATTTTCATCAGAGTTTACTGCTGCAACTTTTCTGCAATAATACAAACAGTCACGATGTGAGAAAACAGAACAAAATATCTCCATGAACATCATCTTAATCACTAATAATGACACTCAAGTTTAGAGTTTTTATCTTTGATATTTTTTTAAATGTTATTTTTATTGAGCACTGATACAACAGGATATGTACATAGATACAACATTCACAAAAAAAGCTTTGGACTAATGCTCACATCATTATTTTGTATGAATTATTTGTTATTTTATTTCATTATTTTTGAGAGTGTATTTTATTTTCTCTAACTGTATTGTAACCCACATGGTTACTAAACCCATATATGTCATTTAAAATGTAGTTACACTGCCCCACCACATGGTGGCGCATCAGCCCTGTGTTGATTTTCCCGCCAGTGAGCACGTCCGCTCACGCCGACACACCGAGCCGAGAGCAACGCACCCGTCGAGTGAGCTGACGAACCTGGGTATGAAACGTGAAGTAAAACTCATAAATTCACAATGAATCTTCGCGTAGTGTGTTGATAAACCTTTCGTTATTAGGAGAGAATCTTGTGAGTCTCGAGAGAAAGAGAGAGGAGCTGCTTCGACCGTGTAAGCCTTTTTTATTTTTTGCATGTATGAGTGATGCTTTCTGTATGATCAAATATATATTATTGTAAAAATAAAGTAAACATTTTTAGTGCTGCTGCTGATGTAGGCCTATGATTCTTACTGCCGTTCTGTGTCAAAGCTCCGCTACCGTTACGTGCCTCCTGCTGTGCAATGTGCACTGAGCATCCAAAGCGCAGGTAGTTGTGGGGCAAAACAATGTCGCAAAAAAGGACATATCCTTCAGGAGCAGAGAAAAGAAAGAGGAAGAAAGAGGAAGAAGAGAAAAAACGCCCAGATAAAGGTATGTTTGCATGTCATGGGATGTTAATCAAAGAGATTTGTGAAGCCGTTAATAACATATTAGCTAGTTAGTTAAAAACGAAAGAGATTTATCTTTCAACTGGCCTGTTATAGCTTAATATTATTCATACTACAGTAACGTGTTTGTATTTGTGGGGTTGGGTTGGCCCTATATACCCCCCCCCCCCCCCTTTTTTTTCCTTTTTGGCTTCAAAACAAAGTTTTTGCTAATGTTTGATAGTAAACATCTGTTTGTAGCAAGCGAAGTGCAAGCAATATGTTTTTGGATCAGGCTGATATGCAGATGTTGCTTTTATTTTATTTTTATTTTTTACATCAACTCATAATGTGAAACTTCCCCAGGAGCACTGTTAAAGTACTTTGGAGGCACAGAATCAGCCCAGTGCCAGTCCACATCCTCAGGCTCAACTGTGGGAAATACATCAGGTCAGGGAAAGACTGGCACTACACAGTACATTTAATTTCTAAGTATAAGAATTACACCTGAAGGGAAATTAATTTAGTGAAAGTATCTCATTAATACGTGTGAATATGTATTTCATCTTAGGTCCATCTCCATCCTCTACAGAGCCTTGTCTCGCACCTCCATCCTCTGTGCCCACTGTCCCCTCTGTGTCTGCAACCACAGCTGATTTACCTGGTAAGTTAACAGCAAAACACCTTTTATAATTGCTCATTGTACTGCAGAACATTCAGAAATTAATAATTATGTCCAAAACTGTAATTTAATGTCCTTATCAGTCTTTCTTTTTTAATCATTGTATTTCTTTGGTCACTTCCTCAGCAACTTCCACCACCACGTCCCCTTCGCACCATGGATCAGATGACACTTTTACAGTAAACACAATGCTTTATCACTTGCAATGTTGTGAAAATCAACCCCAGGCCGCTCTTGTAGCTGAATGTGCTACATTTTGAGATTAAAAACCATGTGGCACCCTGAACATCATTCATCAGTCATTCATTGGTATTATTTGTATGGTTGCATTGGTATTATTTATGTTATTACCTAGGCCACCCCCTTAAATGTGTAAAGACATGTCAGGCGCATTAAATTTATACTGTAGTAGGTGTGTGAATGATCAACAATCAATATTATTGGCAGAAATAGGGCCCCAAAATCAATTTTTGCTTACATGGAGGCTTGGGCCGGCTCTGAGTGAACTGATAAAATTCATTTATGGTTAGAAAGCTTAAAAAAAGATAAATATGCTGCAGTTAAAAAGATAAATATTGATTTAAAAAGCTGTTTCTTAATGTAAATACTGCTTAAAAAGACCAATAAGTCTATTTATGTTAAAAATACAAGTTCATAATGAATAATTGTGTTAAAATAACACTACTATAAGTGTGTACACCATCATTTACAATGATTTAAACCGTGTACGTACTGCATTTGGTTATGAATATGCAGAGAATCAGAGTAGGAGTAGTAGAAAGTCGTGAGATGAATATGAATATGGTATTAACGGAAGTGTGTTTTCTGCACCATGTGTGTAGATTGGTTTTATTTTTCTGCTGGATCAGGGATTGATCGGTACAAATTTTGAACCTTCCGCGGTTCAGTGGCGAGCCAGGCGATCGACAGGGAACGGAGAACGCGATCCACTCCGAAGACTACAGACATCTACTCACTTCACTTTGACACAGATAAGAACGTTCACCACAAAACATACCAGGGTAGTAAAACGAACTGAACTTTATCTTCTGATACAGAAGAAAAGGACACTTTTATTTGAACTTGTTTTTATTTTTTTGTTTATTAAAGAGCTCTATTTTGTTTTGGGGTTTTCTAATTCCATGCACTGCACAATAATACTTGTTTGGATGCAATAAATGATCACTGTTCAACTTTCTGAACCTAGAGAATGTGGTTTCTTCCTAACATTGGGGTTAAAGGTGCTACAGTATGAACTGCATTAGGTCATTAAACCACAGAGACACACTAGGTGGATTTTTAGATTTCCAACGTAACAAAATTCTTCTGCGTGCAAGCAGTGTTGTAAAAGCAATGATGTTTTTATATCTTTTCCTTATTGTAGAATATCTTCTGCCTGTAGTACCAAATATGGCCATTGCTGCGTTGGGTTGTAGGTCAATATTAAGAGCCTCTGACAATGTTTTTTTTTAACAATCTTTATTTAGTTTTCAGTGTAGACAAAACAGTACAAGACAATCACCACCATCGTATGGAGTGAAAAACGTATCAACAGAAGCAAACAAAAAGAACAGAGCCTGTGTGAAATTGTGTTATTAAGTGTTGCAGCCATCTGATTAATCATGTCTTCCTTTATATGTCAACCATTTCCCCCAACTTTTTATAAAAACATCATCTTTCATTTTCAACTTATATGTGAGATGTTCCATCACCAGTATATCGTCTATAATTGACATCCACTGTTTGTAACTTGGAGTATCAGACTTAAGCCAGCTCTTAGTAATGGTCTTCTTCCCAGCCACCAGAAGAAATATTTTTGATATTTATATTTGATATTTTTTCTGATTCATTTCACGTCAAAAGAAATCAAATGTAGGACAAGTGATTCAAATGTTGTGGTGTTCAGTGTGTGATGGAGGTCACAGCACTGACTTTTCACCAACATCCAGAGAGATTTCAGAAAGTCAAAGAAACTCTGATCAACATTTTTAGATCAACAACGGATCAAATGAAACGTCAAAGTGAAAGCGGTCGTTGACAAACTCAGAAACTGATCAGCAGACTTTGCAGTTCTTTAGTTCAGTTTTCTGCTTTAACAATCTGTTGGGATAAACTAGAAAAACAGAGGATTTGAAAAAGCTCAGAGATTTATAATCTTACATTAATAACAATGATACTTAAGTTTGGAGTCACAATATAGTTTATCTCAGAGCAGTTCAGACTGCAGCGCTGACAGTCATCTCCACTTGTTGTGATTCCTCTGTCAGTCTCTGCTGGATGAAGCTCTCCTCTCCACTCCACCTCCCAGTAACATGGCCCAGTCAGAGCTGATGCTGCTGCTTCAACCTCTCTGGATCATCAGGACTCAGCTGATCCTCTCTCAACACAAACACCTTTCTCATCACTCACACTCTCACAGAGACCACGACTTCCAGCTGATGAGAGAAGCAGACAGACAACAGAAGTCATGAATCAGTGTTTACAGAGACTCCCTTCATCAGCTGTCAGTCAGTGATGCAGCACATCCAGTATAAAGACCAGCAGGGACTTCAGTCCTGTTCAGACACAAGTGGAGCGGCTGTGTAGCGTAGCCAGCTTCCTTTCAGCTCTCATGATAACGTGTTGGAGTGAAGCTCACGGACCTGCATCAAGTCTGTTGACTCTGCACATTTCACTCAAGTACACAGTGGAAATAAAGTGCTGACAGTCCCTGAACGCATCATCAGTGCAGAAACAGAGAGACGTTCACTGCTCACTTTCATTTTCAGCTGTGGTTACTGGACTTCAGCAGAGGTTCTGCTCTGTACAAAGACCACATGGTCACTAAATGTAATGATGCTTCTTTGCAGGCTTCAGTCAGACTGATCTGAGAGCTGTGACAAAGATGAACTGATCAGTTCTTTAGTGTTGAAATGAGAGAACAAACACTTTGAGATCAGATCTGATGAATGAGGACCACTGTCTCTGTACATCTTGTAATGCTGTCAGCTGTAATCAGCTTTATGTCCTGTAGACATGAACACAACAACAACAACCAAAAACACATGATCACAACGAGCTTCTGGCTCATCTGATTGGCTGACTGTTCTCTCTCTCTGTCTTTCTGTCCAATCCTGAAGCCTGTCACCGTTCTCCTCTCACAGCTTCACTGAGGAAAGCAGCCGCTGAGAAGGTCGGAGGTTTACAGGAAATACTGGATCTGTGCTTTGATACTAACTGTGTTTAGTACAATACTGCTGAGACCAACATGGACTGACTGCAACCCTCTACTGACCTCAGAGTCTGCAGACTGCAGTGTGGACTCTCCACAAGATCAGACAGAGGCTTCACATCTGAATCCTGCAGGTTGTTGTTTAAGCTCAGGTCCAGCTGTGTCAGATGGGAGGGGTTGGACTTCAGAGCTGAGGCCAGAGAAGCACAGCTGATCTCTGACAAACTGCAGCGCCTCAATCTGAATAAAGAATAAATGATGTTGATAAAAATCCATTTATAATCCAATCAGATGTGTTCAGGTTTGGAATGTGCAGCTCAGTGTGTGTGTGTGTGTTCAGACATTATCTGTGAAAACACATTGAAATCAACAGAAACCAAAGAAATATTTCTACTTCAACAAGTAAACTTGATCATTTCAAACAAATATGAGTTCATCAGATCTACAATAGTAACAGAGAGTCAGTGAACTGACCTCAGAGTCTTCAGTCTGCAGTGGGGACTCTCCAGAAAATCACACAGCAGCTTCATTCCTGAATCCTGCAGCTTGTTGTTTAAGCTCAGGTCCAGATCTGTCAGATGGGAGGGGTTGGACTTCAGAGCTGAGGCCAGAGAAGCACAGCTGATCTCTGACAAACTGCAGCGCCTCAATCTGAATAAAGAATAAATGATGTTGATAAAAATCCATTTATAATCCAATCAGATGTGTTCAGGTTTGAAATGTGCAGCTCAACATTACTATGTCCTAATCAATGAGCTTTTCTCTAAAATGAGTAGAGTGACTTTGTCATTGTGTTATTGTGGATCATCATAATGTCAGCCTTCTACAGACATCATCCAAACGTCAGCACAACATTCAGACAACCATTCATGTCAACACAGATTAATAACATGCTGCTGATCTGTGTGTGTGTGTGTGTGTGTGTGTGTGTGTGTGTTCTGAAGGATCAATATCAATGATCAGACATTATTTGTTTTATTTATGTTGCTATGGCGTAGTCTGGTTGGCAGCCAGTTCCAGTAGCTCTGAACACTTCTCTGTGTTTTTTAGTATTTTTAGTACTTTGTTCATGTTTTTTCTGCACTCATCTGCAGACATTTAGTGATCAAGCGTTTACTTTGAACTGTGGAGATAAATGTTTTTGTCTTTCTGCTGTATGGACTCCTTCATGAATACATCAGGTGACCCATTCAAAAAAAGCCCTCTTGTTTACACTCCAGAACAGCTGTTAGCACTAGGTAGTGCTAGCATACCCTCTGTGGAAAGGCCGGTGATCCCTGCAGAATTGAGAAGAAGAAGACGAGGATGCAGAGCTGGATGTAAGCACAGGAGCAGAAAAGGCCATACAGACCATCCGTACCGTCTGTTATCATGGGGAATGTAAGATCTCTCCCCAATAAGATGGAGGAGCTAACGGCTAACGGCCCTAACCAGGCTACAGAGGGAGTATGGAGAGCATCATGGCTGAATGAACTCGCTGTGGATTCGCTGCTGACTTTGGATGGCTTTCAACTTGTGAGAGAGGATAGGAGAGCAAAGGCTGAAGTGTCTGTGGCCTGTGAGCATGGAGGAGGTGGGACAGAGGAGGATGCTGGCAAAACTGACATCCATCATGAGCGGCTCCTCTCACCTCCTGCATGAGACTGTGGTGGGCTTAAGTAGCTCCTTCAGCAACAGACGGATACTCCCACCATGTAAGAAGGAGATCTACCACAGCTCCTTCATTCCAGCAGCTGGCAGACTCTTCAGCACCAGCATGACTTCATGACTTCTTTTATATTTCTTACTTGTGAATAATTTATTATCAACATTGTGTATATGAGCTGCTGTGACAAAAGAATTTCCCCAGTGTGGGATCATTAAAGTCTATCTTATCTGTGAAAACACATTGATATCAACAGAAACCAAAGAAATATTTCTACTTCAACAAGTAAACTTCATCATTTCAAACAAATATGAGTTCAGAGGATCTTCTGTATACAGATGTGACCATTTACCAACAATTCTAAACATTCATTGACTTTAACCACTAACAGACATTTTCTACAGTTTCTTTAAGAAACACAAGTCTTTGTGACTGCAGACTAAATTTAATACAACAAAAATAAAAATATGAACAAAAGGACATTTACAACTTTATGGATGTAAGTTATGTCTGAACATAAATTAGCTTCAATTGTTAATTAAACATCAGATCTACAATAGTAACAGAGAGTCAGTGAACTGACCTCAGAGTCTTCAGTCTGCAGTGGGGACTCTCCAGAAAATAACACAGCAGCTTCACTCCTGAATCCTGCAGCTTGTTCACACTCAGGTCCAGATCTGTCAGATGGGAGGGGTTGGACTTCAGAGCTGAGGCCAGAGAAGCACAGCTGATCTCTGACAAACTGCAGCTCTTCAATCTGAATAAAGAATAAATGATGTTGATAAAAATCCATTTATAATCCAATCAGATGTGTTCAGGTTTGAAATGTGCAGCTCAACATTACTATGTCCTAATCAATGAGCTTTTCTCTAAAATGAGTAGAGTGACTTTGTCATTGTGTTATTGTGGATCATCATAATGTCAGCCTTCTACAGACATCATCCAAACGTCAGCACAACATTCAGACAACCATTCATGTCAACACAGATTAATAACATGCTGCTGATCTCAGTCAAGTCTGTGTGTGTGTGTGTGTGTGTGTTCTGAAGGATCAATATCAATGATCAGACATTATTTGTTTTATTTATGTTGCTATGGCGTCGTCTGGTTGGCAGCCAGTTCCAGTAGCTCTGAACACTTCTCTGTGTTTTTTAGTATTTTTAGTACTTTGTTCATGTTTTTTCTGCACTCATCTGCAGACATTTAGTGATCAAGCGTTTACTTTGAACTGTGGAGATAAATGTTTTTGTCTTTCTGCTGTATGGACTCCTTCATGAATACATCAGGTGACCCATTCAAAAAAAGCCCTCTTGTTTACACTCCAGAACAGCTGTTAGCACTAGGTAGTGCTAGCATACCCTCTGTGGAAAGGCCGGTGATCCCTGCAGAATTGAGAAGAAGAAGACGAGGATGCAGAGCTGGATCTAAGCACCAGGAGCAGAAAAGGCCATACAGACCATCCGTACCGTCTGTTATCATGGGGAATGTAAGATCTCTCCCCAATAAGATGGAGGAGCTAACGGCTAACGGCCCTAACCAGGCTACAGAGGGAGTATGGAGAGCATCATGGCTGAATGAACTCGCTGTGGATTCACTGCTGACTTTGGATGGCTTTCAACTTGTGAGAGAGGATAGGAGAGCAAAGGCTGAAGTGTCTGTGGCCTGTGAGCATGGAGGAGGTGGGAGAGAGGAGGATGCTGGCAAAACCGACATCCATCATGAGCGGCTCCTCTCACCTCCTGCATGAGACTGTGGTGGGCTTAAGTAGCTCCTTCAGCAACAGACTGATACTCCCACCATGTAAGAAGGAGATCTACCACAGCTCCTTCATTCCAGCAGCTGGCAGACTCTTCAGCACCAGCATGACTTCATGACTTTTTTTATATTTCTTACTTGTGAATAATTTATTATCAACATTGTGTATATGAGCTGCTGTGACAAGTGAATTTCCCCAGTGTGGGATCATTAAAGTCTATCTTATCTTATCTGTGAAAACACATTGATATCAACAGAAGCCAAAGAAATATTTCTACTTCAACAAGTAAACTTGATCATTTCAAACAAATATGAGTTCAGAGGATCTTCTGTATACAGATGTGACCATTTACCAACAATTCTAAACATTCATTGACTTTAACCACTGACAGACATTTTCTACAGTTTCTTTAAGAAACACAAGTCTTTGTGACTGCAGACTAAATTTAATACAACAAACATGAAAATATGAACAAAAGGACATTTACAACTTTATGGATGTAAGTTATGTCTGAACAGAAATTAGCTTCAATTGTTAATTAAACATCAGATCTACAATAGTAACAGAGAGTCAGTGAACTGACCTCAGAGTCTTCAGTCTGCAGTGTGGACTCTCCAGAAAATCACACAGCAGCTTCACTCCTGAAGCCTGCAGCTTCTTGTTGTTAGTCAGGTGCAGCTCTGTCAGATGGGAGGGGTTGGACTTCAGAGCTGAGGCCAGAGAAGCACAGCTGATCTTTGACAAACTGCAGTGCTCCAATCTGAATAAAGAATAAATGATGTAAGTTTAGAAGACAATGTTCCTGCTTGAAATCATTCAATGTTTAATAATCTGTTCAGAGCTGAAGAAGGTTTAGAAAGTAGAAGTTTAGAAAATGGAAACTCCAAACACCTGAACCCAACAGGATGCAGCTTCACAACTGTCAAATACAAAAAGTGACAAAGAGCTCTCATTATTATTAATGACAACGTGCTGCTACTTCAATAAAGACGGAGTGACTTCACCTCTTAAACTCTGCAGCTCCACCAGTGGCTCCATCTATACAAACTCATGTTGTGCAGCCAAACACAAATAAAAACCCACAGAAATTCATTTAAGATTCGACTCAAGATCCCAAAGTTTACAAAGATGACAAATATGTCAGGATGAATTTTAAGGAAATGTGAACAAAAGACATGGACAATATTTATTTGAGGAAAAGTCATAAAATCAAAGCATGTTCAGTTGAAACTATTCAGTCAGTATAAGCATCATATAACTTCATCAAAAAAGAAAATACTGAACATATTTGTTATTGTCTGACTGTTGAAATAGAGACTATTGATTGATTTATTGTATTTCTGTATTTTTGTTCTCATTTATTTCAATCAAACATGATGTGAATATAAGATGAAAGTCAAGAGTTGAAGAGGTTCACAGTGAATTATCCAGTGTAGATTGTTCTTGTTATATTCAGGTTTGAAATGTGCAGCTCAACATTGATCTGCCACAGTCAATGGACTAAACCACAGAAGAAGAAAATAGACTTTAGCATTCAGATACTCAGTGTTGATCAGTATAATATCAGCCTGATGTCTGCAGTTTAGCGTCAACACAACTTTCACATCATATTAATCTCAGCACAGAAGTAAAAAATGGTGTCTGACCTCAGAGTCTTCAGACTGCAGTGTGGACTCTGCAGAAAATCACACAGCAGCTTCACTCCTGAATCCTGCAGCTTGTTCTTACTCAGGTCCAGCTCTGTCAGATGGGAGGGGTTGGACTTCAGAGCTGAGACCAGAGAAGCACAGCTGATCTCTGACAACCTGCAGCTCTTCAATCTGAATAAAGAATAAATGATGTTGATAAAAATCCATTTATAATCCAATCAGATGTGTTCAGGTTTGAAATGTGCAGCTCAACATTACTATGTCCTAATCAATGAGCTTTTCTCTAAAATGAGTAGAGTGACTTTGTCATTGTGTTATTGTGGATCATCATAATGTCAGCCTTCTACAGACATCATCCAAACGTCAGCACAACATTCAGACAACCATTCATGTCAACACAGATTAATAACATGCTGCTGATCTCAGTCAAGTCTGTGTGTGTGTGTGTGTGTGTGCGTGTGTGTGTGTGCGTGTGTATGTGATGTGAAAACACATTGAAATCAACAGAAACCAAAGAAATATTTCTACTTCAACAAGTAAACTTGATCATTTCAAACAAATATGAGTTCAGAGGATCTTCTGTATACAGATGTGACCATTTACCAACAATTCTAAACATTCATTGACTTTAACCACTAACAGACATTTTCTACAGTTTCTTTAAGAAACAAGTCTTTGTGACTGCAGACTAAATTTAATACAACAAACATGAAAATATGAACAAAAGGACATTTACAACTTTATGGATGTAAGTTATGTCTGAACATAAATTAGCTTCAATTGTTAATTAAACATCAGATCTACAATAGTAACAGAGAGTCAGTGAACTGACCTCAGAGTCTTCAGTCTGCAGTGTGGACTCTCCAGAAAATCACATAGCAGCTTCACTCCTGAATCCTGCAGCTTGTTCCAGCTCAGGTCCAGCTCTGTCAGATGGGAGGGGTTGGACTTCAGAGCTGAGGCCAGAGAAGCACAGCTGATCTCTGACAAACTGCAGCTCCTCAATCTGAATAAAGAATAAATGATGTTGATAAAAATCCATTTATAATCCAATCAGATGTGTTCAGGTTTGAAATGTGCAGCTCAACATTACTATGTCCTAATCAATGAGCTTTTCTCTAAAATGAGTAGAGTGACTTTGTCATTGTGTTATTGTGGATCATCATAATGTCAGCCTTCTACAGACATCATCCAAACGTCAGCACAACATTCAGACAACCATTCATGTCAACACAGATTAATAACATGCTGCTGATCTCAGTCAAGTCTGTGTGTGTGTGTGTGTGTGTGTCTGTGTGTGTGTGTGTGTGTGTGTGTGTGTGTGTGTTAGTTCTGAAGGTTCTGTATAAAAAGACATTATTCCTGAAAATGTGTTGTTCTTTTCATTTTTCATGTCTCACATGAAACAAAATAAAAATAATTAAAGGATCAATCCTTCAGTTTTCTTAATAACATGAATCCAGTTTGAGTACAGACTCAATTCAAACTGTTCAGACTGACAAACTTTAAAAAGAGCTGTTGTGATTTGTGCTCAGACAAACACAGAAAACAAGAAGACTGAAAGAAATGTCAAACTTCTGTTCTGGATTTAAATTTGGTAGATATACACTGTACAAGAGCAGAATACATGAACTGACCTCAGAGTCCGCAGTCTACAGTTTGGACTCTCCAGTCCAGCAGACAGCTTCACTCCTGAATCTTTCAGGTTGTTGTGACTCAGGTCCAGCTCTGTCAGATGGGAGGGGTTGGACTTCAGAGCTGAGGCCACGACTTCACAGTGAGTCTCTGAGAGTCCACATCGAGTAAGTCTGTGATGACAGAGAATATAAAAGTTAAAGTCAAATAAAATCTGACATTTTATTCTAAAAATGAACTCTGTGCATTTTGCATCACAAAGCACATCAACATGAGCGTCTGTAGCTCAGCTGGTCAGTTGTTCAGTCTGAGCTGGTCAGCCATTGATCACAAGGTTTGTAGACAAACAGTCCCACATCATTACCTGTTTGACAAAATGTAAGAATTTGCTGCTTTTATCTATTTCATATCATCTTAAATTCAATGTTTTCAGGGTTTTAGACTGTTGGTCGGAGAAAAGAAGCCTCCAAGACATAATAGATAGCTAACCGTTGACTTGAACATGAACAGACAACAGTGTCTCCAGACTAGAATGTGCTGACAGTAACACTAACATGGGTAAATACATTCCCTTTGACTAGTTCTGGGCGTATTGTATTTGTGTTATCTGTAGGAGTTTAAAGTCTGACCACCAGCATGAGTTGGGCAGAATAGAGACCGACTCATATGCATACCTGATTGTATGTGAGGATGTCTCTGATTCTCCTTGATCAAGCTTCAATAAATATTACAGCATAAGACATCAGAGGCTCCTGAACACTTTCTTCCCTCCTGACCTGGTGCCGTTGATTTCAGGAATTTCTCCACAACACCAACCAGCTGATCAAAGAAATGAAACCTAAATTTATTGAACTCTAAGTCTTATTTTTAACTCCTTCACTTCTACATATTTAATCAATGATCTATTTCCCCCGCACATCATTTCTCATGTTCCTCTTCACATTTCATCAGACTGTGTGATGCTGAACTGAAAACACTGATAGTTAAACACATTGAGCAGCAGCCATTTCAGCAGCTACCTCACTGAAGCTAACCTTTGTGATCAAACTACAGCAGCCAGTGCTCTTCATCTTCATCATCCACATACTCACTAAATTATAGATTATTACACTTACAGTAACGTAAGGAGCTGTTGTCAACTCGAGTAACATCTTTACTTCACCCGTCTTTAACCTCTGAAATACCAAATACTAGCAGAGACAAGAGGGAAAGAGAGAGAGCTTCCTGACTGTTTACAAATCAAACTCATTTCTCATGGAGCAAAACATGAAAAGAATTCATTGTTGGGAACTAAACAATTTAAAGTGGCTCCGTTCATTTCATGAGGATGAAGAGGGGGATGTTCTGTTGGCTCTTCAAGAGGGAGGATGGCCTCCACTCACATCCTCTCAAATCAAACAATAATTATAGATATTGTATAAAGTGTGAAAATGGACAGAACAGTCCTTCATATGAAACAGCTCAGAAACTGCTGAGAAACAAATAGAATATCAAGAAGTGCATGAAAACTGGAATGAACAAACTTCAAGTGATGTTAGTTCCAGCAGATCACAGATATTACATGTCTGTGTGTGTGTATAGAAACAGAACAATAAACAGACACACTATAGAAACACAGTGCACACACTGTATACACTGTAAAAATAAAAAGACTGTTGTGATAAAATGATGACTGTCAAAACATTTTCAGCACAAACTCTTCAGTCCTCAAGTTTTTCTGCTGGATTTGTATGGAGCCTCCATCAGCCAAACAAAGACAGTTAGAAGATGATAGAAGATACTTGTGTTCACTGACTTGATAGCAATAAACACAAAAATGATTTTTGTAGACGTTTGTAGTTTAACACATCTAGAATTATTTCAATCAGCAGCTTTAATACTAGTTTAAGAAAACTTTTAGAGTGTGGAAGTTTTATATTGTGCATGTGTGTAAAGTGTGTATCTTTACTCTAATACTGACGGCTTCAGCTTTACGTTGCTTTATAATGTTGATAATCACATCTGGACTTACTCAGCCTTTCTGCAGTTCCTCACAGCTGGAATCAGTCTCCGTCGTCCCTCATATGATGTGTTGTACTTCTTCAGGTCCAACTCATCCAGAACCTCCTCTGACATCTGCAGCATGTAGGCCAGAGCTGAGCAGTGGATCTCAGAGAGTTCCTTCTTTGATCTGTTCTCTGACTTCAGGAACTCTTGGATCTCCTGATGGACTGAGTCATCGTTCATCTCCATCAGACAGTGGAAGATGTTGATGCTTCTGTCAGGAGAGATATCACCACTCTTGATCTTCTTCAGGTTGTTGATGGCTCTCTTGATGATTTTTGGACTGTTGTCTGTCTGACCCAGCAGGCCTCCTAAGAGTCTCTGGTTGGACTGCAGAGAGAGGCCATGAAGGAAGCGAACAAACAGGTCCAGGTGACCATTTTTACTTTTCAGGGAGTTCTCCATGGCCTTCTTCAGGAAGACATCCAGGGTGGAGTAATCCTTCTCCTTCTCTCTGAGTTTGTCGTCTGTCAGGAAGTCCTTCAGTACCTCTGTCTTCTTGTTGGTGTAACAGTGGAACAGGTAGACTGCAGCCAGAAACTCCTGAACGCTCAGATGAACAAAGCAGTAGACTGTTTTCTGGAAGATCACACTCTCTCTTTTGAAGATCTCTGTACAAACTCCTGAGTACACCGAGGCCTCTGTGACATCCAGACCACACTGCTCCAGGTCTTCTTGGTAGAACATGATGTTTCCTTTCTCCAGCTGTTCAAACGCCAGCCTCCCCAGCTTCAGAAGAACTTCCCTGTCAGCCTCCGTCAGCTCCTGTGGACTCGTCTCATGTCCTTCATCGTACTTCTTCTTCTTCCTCTTTGTCTGAACCAGCAGGAAGTGTGAGTACATGTCAGTCAGGGTCTTGGGCAGCTCTCCTCTCTGGTCTGTGGTCAACATGTGGTCCAGAACTGTAGCAGTGATCCAGCAGAAGACTGGGATCAGACACATGATGTAGAGGCTCCTGGAGGTCTTGATGTGTGAGATGATTCTGCTGGACAGATCTTCATCACTGACTCTCCTCCTGAAGTACTCCTCCTTCTGAGTGTCAGTGAAGCCTCGTACTTCTGTTACCCTGTCAACACATGAAGGAGGGATCTGATTGGCTGCTGCAGGTCTGGAAGTTATCCAGATGAGAGCCGAGGGAAGCAGATTCCCCTTGATGAGGCTTGTCAACAGCACGCTGACTGATGACTCCTGTGTGACATCAGACACGACCTCTTTGTTGTTGAAATCCAGTGAAAGTCTGCTTTCATCCAGGCCGTCAAAGATGAACAGAAGTTTACAGACAGCGAGCTTCTCTGCTGTGACCTTCTGTAATGTTGGATGGAAAACATGGAGCAGCGTGAGAAGACTGAACCGCTCATCTTTGATCAAGTTCAGCTCCCTGAACGAGAGCAGAACCACCAGACTGACATCTTGGTTCTCCGAGCCCTCTGCCCAGTCCAGAGTGAACTTCAGCACTGAGAAGGTTTTTCCAACGCCAGCGACGCCGTTGGTCAGAACGACTCTGATGTGTCTCTGTTGGTCAGGTAAGGCTTTAAAGATGTCATGGCATTTGATCGGAGTGTCATGGAGGGTCTCCTTCTTCTTGGAAGCTGTCTCAAGCTGCATCACCTCATGTTGGGTATTAACCTCTTCACTCTGTCCCTCTGTGATGTAGAGCTCAGTGTAGATCCTGTTGAGGAGGGTTCCACTTCCTGTTTCATCACTTCCTTCAGTCACATGTTCACATCTCGTCTTCAGACTGATCTTATGTTCATCTAAAACCTCCTGCAGACCACCACTCACTAAAACAGAGAAAGAAGTTTGAGACAAAACAAAGAAAATGTGACAATCTGCTGATTATTTTCATCAATAAAAAGTGATGGATAGAAGAATATATAGAGAAGTAAATGGACAGTCTTACTTTGTACAGTGCTGGTCTGACTGGCTGTCTGCAGTCCACGTCTTGTTCTGGATCTTTCTCCACACTGGGGACAGGAGGAGTCTCCTGATGAAGCAGACTGGTCCCAGTATGAGGTGATGCAGTGTCTGCAGAACCAGTGTCCACAGCTGGTAGAGACCGGATCCTTCAGGATGTCCTGACACCAAACACAGCAGGACGGCTGCTCCTCCACAGGAACATGACTCCTCTCCCTCTCTCTGTGAACACATTTCTTTATCACTCAATGAACATTCATTAACAGTTTTTCCTGTCTGTCTGTCTAATTAAACATTCAGTCATCTGCCTGTCGTTTATTGATACAAACTCAGCACTTCCTGCAGCTGTTTCACAATAAAAGTCCTCCATTAAAAAGAGCTGATGATGTCCTTCACTGGTTCACTTTGAGCAGCTCAGCTTGAGTTATTTAGGTTTAAACTGAGGTTAGAAGTGCTCTAAATAACTGTGGTAGACCAGCAGTGTACTGTATGACACACAGCATGTCTGCATCATGAAGACAAATCTTTCAGTCTTCATCCTCAATGCACCATCCTCATCAGGTCAGTTTACAGTAAAAACAGTCTCTTACTTTGTGTCTGAGGGTCCAGGCTCATCACTGAAGTTCATTGGAAAATCTTTGGACCGGTCACTCTTCATAGACAGACAGATGGATCCTGGAGACTCTGCTCTCCGTCTGTTGGACTGAACTCTGCAAACACCAACATGTTTTTATTCAATTATGGAAATTTCTGTGAATTAACTGTAAATTGTGGGAAATTTAAACAAACTGTATGATATAGGCCCCTCCTTGAACTGCCACCTTATTGTGGTGGAGGGGTTTGTGTGCTCGTATGATCCTAGGAGCTATGTTGTCGGGGGCATTATGCTCCTGGTAGGGTCTCCCAAGGCAAACAGGTCCTAGGTGACGGGCCAGACCAAGAGCAGTTCACTAACCCCCCATGGAGTACGAAAGAACAAGGACCGTGACGTCGCCCGGTATAGCGGAGCCGGGGCCCCACCCTGGAGCCAGGCCCGGGGTTGGGGCTCGTACGCGAGCGCCTGATGGCTGGGCCTTTGCCCGCGGGGCCCGGCCGGGCTCAGCCCGAAGCGGCGACGTGGGCCCGACCTCCTGTGGGCTCACCCCCCACAGAGGTGGCCATAGGGGGTCGGTGCAAAGTGGATCGTGCGGCGGTCGAAGGCGGGGGCCCCGATGGCCTGATCCCCGGACACAGTGGTTGGCTGTTGGGACGTGGAACGTCACCTCACTGGGGGGGAAAGAGCCTGAACTTGTGCGGGAGGTTGAGAGGTACCGGCTAGAGATAGTCGGGCTCACCTCCAGAGCTCCACCTTGAGAGGGGCTGGACTCTCCACTTCTCTGGAGTTGCCCACGGTGATCGGTGGCGAGCTGGTGTGGGCTTGCTCATAGCTCCCCAGCTTAGCCGCCATGTGTTGGAGTTCACCCCAGTGAATGAGAGGGTCGCCTCTCTGCGCCTTCGGGTCGGGGAGAGGGCTCTTGCTGTTGTTTGCGCCTATAGGCCGAATAGCAGTACGGAGTATCCGGCCTTCTTGGAGTCCCTGGGGGGGGTTCTGAGAGGGGCCCCGCCTGGGGACTCCGTTGTTCTGCTGGGGGACTTTAACGCTCACGTGGGCAATGACAGTGATACCTGGAGGGGCGTGATTGGGAGAAACGGCCTCTCAGATCTAAACCCGAGCGGTGCTCTGTTGTTGGACTTCTGTGCTAACCACGGTTTGTCTATAACGAACACCATGTTCGAGCATAGGGGTGTCCATAAGTGCATGTGGCACCAGGACACCTTAGGCCGGAGGTCGATGATCGACTTTGTGGTCGTTTCATCTGATCTCCGGCCCTATGTTTTGGACACTCGGGTGAAGAGAGGGGCTGAGCTGTCAACTGATCACCACCTGGTGGTGAGTTGGATCTGCTGGCAGAGGAGAAGGCCGGACAGACCTGGCAGACCCAAACGTACTGTGAGGGTCTGCTGGGAACGTCTGGCCGAGCACTCTGTCAGGGAGGTCTTTAACTCCCACCTCCAGGAGAGCTTCTCCCAGATTCCGAGGGAGGAGGGGGACATTGAGTCTGAGTGGACCATGTTCTCTGCCTCCATTGTCGACACGGCTGTTCGGAGCTGTGGCGGCAACCCCCGAACCCGGTGGTGGACACCGGAAGTAAGGGCTGCTGTCAAGCTGAAGAAGGAGTCCTATCGGGCCAGGTTGGCCTCTGGGACTCCTGAGGCAGCTGACGGGTATCGGCAGGCCAGGCGTGCTGCAGCTCGGGCAGTTGCGGAGGCAAAAACTCAGAGCTGGGAGGAGTTTGGGGAGGCTATGGAGGAGGACTACCGGTCGGCCCCGAAGAAATTCTGGCAAACCATCCGGCGCCTCAGGAGGGGGAAGCAGTACTCTGCCAACACTGTTTACAGTGCGGGTGGGGAGCTGTTGACCTTGACTGGGGATATTGTCGGGCGGTGGAAGGAATACTTTGGGGATCTTCTCAATCCCACCGTCACGTCTTCCATTGAGGAAGCGGAGGCTGATGACTCAGAGGTGGACTCGTCCATTACCCAAGCCGAAGTCACTGAGGTGGTTTGCAAGCTCCTCTGTGGCAAGGCACCGGGCGTGGATGAGATCCGCCCTGAGTATCTTAAGTCTCTGGATGTTGTGGGGCTGTCTTGGTTGACACGCCTCTGCAACATTGCATGGCGGTTGGGGATGGTGCCTTTGGAGTGGCAGACCGGGGTGGTGGTCCCTCTTTTTAAAAAGGGGGACCGGGGAGTGTGCGCCAACTACAGGGGGATCACACTTCTCAGCCTCCCCAGGAAGGTTTACGCCGGGGTACTGGAGAGGAGAATCGGCCGATAGTCGAACCTCGGATTCAGGAGGAACAATGCAGTTTTCGTCCTGGTTGGGAACACTGGACCAACTCTATACCCTTCATAGGGTGCTCGAGGGTGCATGGGAGTTTGCCTAACCAGTCCACATGTGTTTGTGGATCTGGAGAAGGCATTCAACCGTGTCCCTCGTGGTTTCCTGTGGGGGGTGCTTCAGGAGTATGGGGTCCGGGGCTCTTTGCTAAGGGCTGTCCGGTCCCTGTATGAACGGAGCAGGAGTTTGGTTCGCATTGCCGGCAGTAAGTCAGACCTGTTCCCAGTGCGTGTTGGACTCCGGCAGGGCTGCCCTTTGTCACCGGTTCTGTTCATAATTTTTATGGACAGAATTTCTAGGCGCAGCCAAGGGCCGGAGGGGGTTCTGTTTGGGAACCACAGGATCTCATCTCTGCTTTTTGCAGATGATGTTGTCCTGTTGGCTTCTTCAGGCCAGGACCTACAGCATGCTCTGGGGTGGTTTGCAGCTGAGTGTGAAGCGGCTGGGATGAGAATCAGCACCTCCAAGTCCGAGGCCATGGTTCTCGACCGGAAAAGGGTGGCTTGCCCTCTCCGGGTTGGTGGAGTTGTCCTGCCTCAAGTGGAGGAGTTTAAGTATCTCGGGATCTTGTTCACGAGTGAGGGAAGGATGGAGCGTGAGATTGACAGGCGGATTGGTGCGGCTTCCGCAGTGATGCGGTTGCTGTACCGGTCCGTCGTGGTGAAGAGGGAGCTGAGCCGAAAGGCAAAGCTCTCGATTTACCGGTCAATCTACGTTCCGCCTCTCACCTATGGTCATGAGCTTTGGGTAATGACCGAAAGAACGAGGTCGCGGATACAAGCGGCCGAAATGAGTTTCCTCCGCAGGGTGGCTGGGCGCTCCCTTAGAGATAGGGGGAGAAGCTCAGTTACTCGGGAGGAGCTCAGAGTAGAGCCGCTGCTCCTCCACATCGAGAGGAGTCAGTTGAGGTGGCTCGGGCATCTGTTCCGGATGCCTCCTGGACGCCTCCCTAGGGAGGTGTTCCAGGCATGTCCCCCCGGGAGGAGGCCCTGGGGAAGACCCAGGACACGCTGGAGGGACTATGTCTCTCGGCTGGCCTGGGAACGCCTCAGTGTTCCTCCTGAGGAGCTGGCCGAAGTGTCTGGGGAGAGGGAAGTTTGGGCTTCCCTGCTTAGACTGCTGCCCCCGCGACCCGGCAACGGATAAGCGGAAGAAAATGGATGGATGGGTATCATAAAAAAAACATTTAAACAGATTTATCTGTAAGTAGAACTTTATCAAGTTTGAATTTTTTACTGAACAATATTATGTAGTCCACGAGCTCAAATGTGTGTCTTCAATAGTCTCTGTGTGCTCTGGGCTCTGAACTTAAATGAAATAATGAGTTCAAACTAAAGTGATGTGTTTGTCTGTCTCTCTGCTGTCTTCATTCAGAAGAATGAAGAAAGACATGAACAATATTATGTAGTCCACGAACTCAAATGTGTGTCTTCAATAGTCTCTGTGTGCTCTGGGCTCTAAAGTGTGGTCCAGGTACAGAAATCACCTGTGCAGGTAGGGGGCGTGGCCTCAATAGCCCTGCAGTAAGCAGTGTGCTATGTGCATGTGATTGAGGAATAGCAGATATTCAAGTGTACCTGCATGAAATCTGGTTGTTTTAGTCAAGATTATGATCAAATATATTTTCACCAACTAGATTTAAGTTACCTGTTAAAGGCCAGTCTACAATTTTGTAAATTCCTGATGATTCCCATAAATTCCAGTTAATTCCCATTGAAAGTTTCCAACTTTGAATGTTCCCAGAATTTTGCAACCCTAATTCATGTATATTTATTTTTGGGTGTTTTGATAATGGGATATGGGTTTGTAAATCGGTGTTTACACTGTATATATTGTATTTGTTGATTTGTGTAAATATGCAAAAACACCTGTTAATGGTCTGAACTAATTAGTCATGTGACCAATAACATTTGTATCAAAGGAAGTCAGAATGTTTGTTGGGTGGTTGAGAGTTGTGGAGAATTGGAGTTGAGTTGGAGAGCATTGGATTGTTGGATGTTGGAATTGGATGGCTTTTATTGTCGGTAAAGTGTTTAGATTTTTCTATGAGTTTTAATAAACACAATGTTCGTCGCCACCTGAAGAGTGTTTTCTTGTCAATTTGCCTCCTGACCGCTCAGGCAACTGACAGTCCACTTACTAATGACTGAAAGCAAAGTGTTAATCAAGGTGAGCAAAGCTTTTCTACAAAATGACTTCTTCACCACATGTTGCACAATTATGATGATGAAGTGATTTAAGATGCATCTGGTGGATCAGAGCAGCTGATCTGAGGAAGAGCCAAACAACAAATGATTCTGAAAATGAACGACACGTTTGAAGCAGATTCTTTCACATTTTGAAGAGTTACAAATCTTTACAGCGACTTCAACATGAGAGCAAAAATATCTGAATATTTTCTTCCAGGTTAAATTCTGAAATGGAGGTTCTCAGGTGTTTTACTGCAGGAATAAAATAAGATCCATCTGAGTTTGAAACAGTATCTGCACTCATAGTTCTGCATCATGAAGAGAAGTCCTTGAGCAGTTTGTCTTCATCATCAATGCATCATCTTCATCAGGTCAGTTTACAGTAAAAACAGTCTCTTACTTTGTGTCTGAGGGTCCAGGTTCATCACTGAAGTTCATTGGAAAATCTTTGGACCGGTCACTCTTCATAGACAGACAGTCGGATCCTGGAGACTCTGCTCTCCGTCTGTTGGACTGAACTCTGCAAACACAAACATGTTTTTATTCAGATCACATGAATCTTTGATAAATTCTCTGATCAAAGTCATTTATGAAGCTCTAAATACACAAACTGCTGCTGCTGTTGATAATGAGGATCTTTAAAAGTTTGTATTCGTCCTCTTAGATCAGATTACAGCTTTTCTATGTGACTGACAGCTGTCACAGACACTAAGAGGAAGATGTCACAAATTTATGTTTGCAATCACATTTTAGTGGAGATTTAAAAATATGAACACAAAATCAACAGAGGAACTGAAAATGAGTCAAATAAATGAGTTAGTATCAGTTCTCTTACTTTGTGTCTGAGCGTCCAGGTTCATGTCTGAACTTTAGAGGTTCATCTTTGGACCGGTCACTCTTCATAAACAGACATCTGGATCCTGGAGACTCTGCTCTGTCCTCCTCTTCCTCCATCTTCTGGACTTCAGTCAGTCTGAGAGGTGAAACAAGTTTCACTTGAAATCACCATTCCCTTCAAATGATGTTCAGGACATTTCAATCTGGCCGTCAATCATCTCAGAGACAAGTGAAGAAGGGCTTTCTATGCTAGAAAACATTCTTTAAATATAGATATACCTGTTAGAATCTGGCTCAAAATATTCACATCTATAGTTGAACCAATCATACTGTAGGGTAGTGAAGTGTAGGGTCCTCTCATAAATCAAGAATCAAGAGAAAAATGTGACAAACAGCCAATAGAAAGCCTGTAAGAGCATTCTCAGTGCACAGGAACACCCCCAACAATGAATGCAGAGCTGAACTCGCCAAGTTCAACTTTTAATTAGGATCCAAAAAAGAGCCATCAAATTCTACAATCACTTATCAAAGGAAGTGAGCCCAACTCCTCCCATTACAAAGCTCTCCATTGGCAGGAGGAGAACATAGAGAGGACCCCCCTCAGCTGCTGAGGCTCACCTCCCCTAACAGCCCTCAAGCAGTCTGGACCAACCAAATTATAGCTACAGAAAAAGAAAACTACATTAACTATTGGACATGGAGCACAGAAACTCAAAGCAAACTTCAAACAGAAAGTACACAGTGGACGACTATTTGACCACAGTGACTCAAGAGAAACTGAGAAAGACGTCCACAGAGAGAGCTGGAGACATTTCCTGTTACACTGTAGCTCATGTGATCACATCAGAACAAAGTTCTTCACTCAGATTAAACACAAACTCCCAGATTTTGACTGACATGGAGAACACAGTGTCAGCGCCATCCAAGCAGCAAGACATGTTAGAGCATAGTGATGGGAAGTTCAGCTCTTTTCAAAGACTGATTATTTTCCAATAAAACACGACTGAACTGAATTGGTAACTGCGTTGCAAGATCTCGCGAGAGTTGCTGCTGCTGCTGCTGAGACAGACGGGTGTCGATCAAAGTTGAATTTCTCTGATGTGTCGCTGTGAAAAACGTCTTTTTAGTGTCACAATGTTCACAAGTTTCTTCACCGTCTCTGAAAACACGACTGAGTACGTAGACGAGGTAAAACTAGAGGCATTCACGACGACAGCTACGTATTCTCTTCCTGTTTGAAACTGCGTCACACGGACACGTTCGGCTGACGGTCACCAGTTAACACGGTCACTCGTTGAACCGAAAAACCGGCGAGTCAGAGAAATCAAGTTGTTTGTGTTCAGACAATAATAAAATAATGTGATAAATCAAATGTTGAATTAACACTCACCCTGCCTCAGCCTTCACGTCTCCTTCTGCTCCGTGCACTCAAAATGGAGTCTGAACAAACTTTGGACTTTGGACAAACTGGTAAGATTTATTGGTCCTACTTGTGCTACGTTTACTGGAAATCAGGTGTGTGTGTGTGTGTGTGTGTGTGTGTGATCAGCTGTTTGACATGTTGTGTTTCTGAACTTAAATGAAATAATGAGTTCAAACTAAAGTGATGTGTTTGTCTCTCTCTCTGCTGTCTTCATTCAGAAGAATGAAGAAAGACATGAACAATATTATGTAGTCCACGAACTCAAATGTGTGTCTTCAATAGTCTCTGTGTGCTCTGGGCTCTAAAGTGTGGTCCAGGTACAGAAATCACCTGTGCAGGTAGGGGGCGTGGCCTCAATAGCCCTGCAGGAAGCAGTGTGCTATGTGCATGTGATTGAGGAATAGCAGATATTCAAGTGTACCTGCATGAAATCTGGTTGTTTTAGTCAAGATTATGATCAAATATATTTTCACCAACTAGATTTAAGTTACCTGTTAAAGGCCAGTCTACAATTTTGTAAACTGGACATGGAGCACAGAAACTCAAAGCAAACTTCAAACAGAAAGTACACAGTGGACGACTATTTGACCACAGTGACTCAAGAGACACTGAAAGACTTTCCGGTGGTGCAGCTGAGCTAGGAAGACGTATGCTCCGGAGCTCTTAAGGAAAACTCGGTTTTAAGTTATAAATAACGCCCGCTGTACCTCAAACTTTATCCAACTGGTGGAATATGGACTTGAGACCTCGAAATGAGACGCAAAGCTCAATTATCGACCACTTTTCTTCTCGGGAAGCTGTAGCTCGGGAAGCTGTAGCACGTGAAGCGAGCGCTGAGCACAGCATGGCCGCAGAAGAGCAATGTGATGTAGAAGGAAGCTACGCCATACTACAAGAAATAAAACGTGGTAATGAAGCACTCTCCCAGAAGCTCGATGCCAAAACTGCCGAAATTAATCAAGGTCATATTGTTTTATAACTTGTCAGGTTTTCTGTCAATCACTCTAATCTCACGTTACATGGCTGCTGATTGATCCAAATTAGGAGTGACCCACGTGGCCCCACAGCCTATGGCCCGTGGGCTCACCTATCAGAATGTCTGTAGTTAGTTTTGGGGTGTGTCCCTCTATGATTGAGTGACATTAAGTGGAAAATGTCGGGGAGGACGTTTGAGAGTGGTGCCCAGAAAAGAAAAAAACTTATTAAGAAGGAGTTGCGTGAAAAAGAATTTTTAAAAACAGCTGCTGCTGAAGATGGACTCAGCACCGGAGGAAGCTCGCTATCCCACACACCGGAGGGAGCGGAGGAGGCGCAGGCCGCGCAGGTGGATGTAGCTGGAGAGGAGCAGGGGACCGCCCGCAGCAGTGGAGGAGGAGGAGGAGGAGGAGGAGGAGGAGGGGGGAGCACATGAGCCCCTGAGAGAGGACCAGGCTGCAAACCAGTTAGGGGGAGACGAGTCAGATGACCCATATAACAGGGAGCCGGGCCGCTGGGGAAACACAAATGTTCGCGCTTATTGGGCGAAAATGGGACCGGAGTCAAAAGAAAGATGCTGACGTGTCGGCATCGGAACGCCAATATAAACAGCAGAGAAGATTTTTCTCAAAACTTTGCTTATGCTGTTATTAGTTATTATCAACGTTTGTGCAGACAGGTGATGGTTGGTGATGTTTTTCATAATATTGTTTGAAATCATACTTTAACACATTCTGGTTTTATCATCACCATAAGTTGCTGTGTGCGGTTGTTAAATAAAGTGTCTTGTGTTTATGCTCAAGTGGGCTCAGTGATATGTTAATAACAATATTATGGTGCTTTCTGGCTCAAAGAGGGAAAACTCACTGTTGTATGTCTCAAAAGAAACTAATGCATTTTGTGATGCAGATTACCTGGATATCACACTTTTTAAAAATGAGACTCTATAAATCGAGGGGATGGGGGGCCTACAAAACCTCTCAGCCCCGGGGCCTAACATTAGGTTAAGGTGGTCCTGCCCATGTCCTCCGTCTGTTGAAGGAGAAGGATTTTCTCGTGGACAAAGTAGACCAACTAGAGAATAATGTGCACATTGTTAACCTACATGAGGGCGGAGAGGGAACGGATTCGGTGCGGTTTTTTACAGATTGGATCCCCTCTGTGCTGGGACAACAGCACTTTCCCGAGCCACTGATTATTGAAAGAGCGCGTCGGTCCCTGACATACCGCCCGCCAGGAGATAAGCGACCCAGACCCATTCTCATCCATCTACTCAAGTACCAGGATAAAATTCTCCGAACAGCCGCTAAGACGTCCAGAGAAAAAGGTGAGCCAATCACTTTCGATGGAAATGCAGTGATGTTTTTCCCAGATCTGAGTGCAAACCTGGTGAAGCGCAGAAAGGAATATAACCATGTTAAGAAGGAGCTGCATGCAAAGAAGCTCCAATTCAGCCTCCTCCATCCAGCGAGTTTGAGAGTCGTCCTACCTAATGGAGAGAAAAAGTTCTTCAAATCACCCGAAGCAGCGGCATCTTTTCTCCGAGACTTCCCGGGAGGCGATTAGCCGTGCTCCTCACCGGTGACTACAGGTGCAGCACCACAGCTCCTCTAATGCCGAGGGGAGAGCGACTCCTGCATATCCTTTCCACGAACTATCTAGTGACTCTTATGTAAGTGCAATGATATCCCCGCCATATCTTTTATTTTCTTTATTTTTTAACCAATTTATTTTTGGACATTATGGACAAAAAGGGAGCTTATCCTATTGTTGTGAGGTTGCACTTGAACTTTCATTTATTTCTGGTTAAGCGGGTGTTACAATGTTAACATTTGAGGTTGTTTATATACCGAGTGATCACAAGTTCATATACAGAAGAGCTCCGGGCCTGATAAGGTATTAGTCAGATATGATAGTTTTAAGGAGCATTCAACGGAGGTCCCGGTTGGTGTTTTTGGATAGTGCCGAGTGATCAGGGGGTCGGTGCTTAAGGGAACGGGGAGGTTTTGATTTGATTTGTTTTTTTCTGTTTGCTTCCATTGAAAGAGGCATTTTCTTTAAGCTTATTGTTGAGAGGCTACAAGGCAAGTTACTGACAAATCTTTAAACTTTTCACATGAATAAGGTGGTGAAATTTGTCAGTTTTAATGTCAGTGGTCTAAATGGGCCCGTTAAAAGGAAAAGGGTGCTACGGTTTAATAATTTATTCTGAACAATGGACTTTTCTAAACCTTTATGCCCATAACTATGACGACATTTCCTTTAATCAGGACATTTTTCTTAAAGTATCAGGAGGTCATGAACATATTCTCATGGGAGGAGATTTTCATTTCTGTTTAGACCCAATTTTGGACAAATCAGCAACTTCCACTTCCAAGTCTAAGTCAGCCTCAACTACTCTATCATTCATGAAAGATTTTAATCTAACAGATGTTTGGAGGCAAATACATCCCCAAACCATAGACTATTCTGATTATCCAAACCGTCATAATTCACATACTAGAATAGATCTTTTCTTACTGTCAACACATGTGACTTACAGAGCATTAGAGTCTGATTATTTGCCAAGGATACTTTCTGATCATTCTCCACTCACTCTATCTATAGTAATGTCTGAGAAAATGCCCAACATGTACAGGTGGCGTTTGAATCCAACCCTCCTTAAAAAAAGTGTCAAACTAGTCAAACTATTTTGTGAAACAAACTGTCCTTCCTTCCCTAATAGTTTCATACTATGGGACACATTAAAAGCTTATTTAAGAGGACAAATAATCTCATATACAAAAGGGCTTAAGAAATCGTACGTAGCAGAAATGGAAGAATTAGAGAAAGAAATTCTTTGGCTGGAAAAAGACTTTCAACAACATAGGGATAAGAAGATATACAGCTACAGTGTTTTTGTAAAATGTTTATTTTTATGCATTTTTTTCATCTGTGCAGGTTTGTTGTCGTCTCTGCTCTGACGGATATTTTCATTTTACAGCTTATGCACTCACTCACTTGCAGTCTCCGAAATCATTGAAATGCAGCCAGATGCTGCTTCTTTATCAGTTATCACTCATTTCTTTACTCCTCTACCACTACACTCGCAGGTTTTTGGAGTGTCTGATGTGTCGCTGTGAAAAACGTCTTTTTAGTGTCACAATGTTCACAAGTTTCTTCACCGTCTCTGAAAACACGACTGAGTACGTAGATGAGGAAAAACTAGAGGCATTCACGACGACAGCTACGTATTTTCTTTCTGTTTGAAACTGCGTCACACTGACACGTTCGGCTGACGGTCACCAGTTAACACGGTCACTCGTTGAACTAAAAAAACGGCTACTCAGAGAAATCAAGTTGTTTGTGTTCAGACAATAATAAAATAATGTGATAAATCAAATGTTGGATTAACACTCACCCTGCCTCAGCCTTCACGTCTCCTCCTTCTGCTCCGTGCACTCAAAATGGAGTCTGAACAAACTTTGGACTTTGGACAAGCTGACAAGATTTATTGGTCCTACCTGTGCTACGTTTACAGGAAATCAGGTGTGTGTGTGTGTGTACGTGTGTGTGTGTGTGTGTGTGTGTGTGTGTGTGTGATCAGCTGTTTGACATGTTGTGTTTCTGAACTTAAATGAAATAATTAGTTCAAACTAAAGTGATGTGTTTGTCTGTCTCTCTGCTGTCTTCATTCAGCGTCTCTGCCTCTCCTCTGACACCGTGAGTTACTATGGTTACCGCTCAGGTGTAACAGTTGCTATGGTTACAGGAACGCCCTGAAACTTTCTAATGTTTCTCAGTAAAATCATGAACGCAGCCTGACTGTTCCTCAGTGCTGAAATCTTGTATTATAACAGAAGTGTACGTGACAAATCTGAAGCCAAATTCAAAAGAGAAGCCTCAGAGCTCCTCCCTCATGAAAATATAGAATCATGTTTGTTAAATTGTCCTGTGTGCAAATCATCATCATGCTTTTATCATGTTTATCCTCACTCTGATTGGTCAGACAGGACCTCTGGTTAATATCTTCATGAAGAAGATGAAGTGTCTTTGTAGTCTTCAGTAAATATTCACTTCATATGTGTGACTACAGCACCTCTGACATGATGAGAAAAATGGGACTGATCCAAACAAACAGCTGAGCTAACTCTTTCTCTCTCTTTGATTTCTAGGCGGACTTTCTACTTGAAGAACTAGTTTCTTTGTTTTCTGGACAAAATGATGGTGCAGGATTCAGTCTGTGAACAATGTGTGTTACTGTTCACATCATGTTTCTGTTTATAGCTGTTTGACAACCCTCAAAGAAAGTCAGAGATTTGATATGAATTCATTTGTCCATCTCTGTTCAAACTATGGCACATTCAACTTTGGTGGACTTTGATGCAAGTTGCAAGTTTGTTTGTAAAATATAGTGTATAGCATTTTGAAATGAAGTCGTGTTCAGCTTTTTGTCTCTTCAAATCAATTGTAGATGTTACAGGAAGCCAGTGCACAGCAGCTAAAACTGGACTGATGTGCTCTCTGCTCTTGGTTCTGGTTAACAGCCGAGCTGCAGAGTTCTGAATGAGCTGAAGTCTCTGTTTTTTCTTTGACTCAGTTTTTCAGCATCTTTTTGATGAATAAATGGTCGTAATTTAGCCACGATGTTTTCATCGCCTTGTTAATGTGGGACATGAAGCAAGAAATTATCGCTCGTCCATTTATTTCTTGACTACAGACAGATAGTAATGGAGTTTATGGCTGCAGCATCATTTGGTTCAGCTGTGACGTACAGTCGCGTGTCATCTGCGTAACTATGGAAACATACATTGTGCTCTCCAATGATGTCACCAAGTGGCAGCATGTACAGTGAGAATCAGTGGCGTGCACAGACATTTTGGGGGCAGGTGCTCAGTGAAGAATAAGGGCACTTTATGCGGCATGTAGAACTGACGGCTGCCTTATTATAGCAGTGTGAGATTTTAAAAATAAATAAACATTATAGGCACATGATGAATGTAATTGCATATTTATTTATGTCAATATGTTAATAAAATTACTTGATAATTAGCTAAAATAGCTTAATGCCTAATTTAGTACAGCCAAACCACTTTGAGTAGTTAAAATAAAATGTGGACAGCTTTTCAGATATTTCAGTAAAATTAGAGGAACAGTTCAACTTTAAAATCTGAGCTTTAAAATGCCCTAAACAGTGAACATGACTGTTGACTCTGACCTTTCATCTTCATCTTCCCCTTCCTCCTTGCTGCTGGTGGATGCTTTTATCCAGGAGAGCAGAGAGCTGCTCCCCTGGGCTGCCTGCTGTAGCTCCCTTTCCTTTTCCGTTCTTATCCTCTCCTTTCTAAGCATTATGCTGCAATTGGTAAATAAAAAGAGACCAAAAATATGAATAAGACTGCTTGGTTATAGTTCAACAAGGCACAAGGCTACTTTTTCTGCAGGCAATTGGGAATTGCCTGTTTGTCATTTAGCAAATAAATTACTGCAAGTGTTAATTATGTACCCTAATGTAAACCTACACAATATACACTAGATGTTCATCTTAAGTAAGTATACTGATAGATTCACATGCTGTAGGATACCAATGACAAGCTCTACCGGTGGTCATCATCACGTCATATCTATTATTGATTTTGGGTAGCGTAGCTTGTTAAGCAGGTGAGCAGTCGGCTAATTTATGCCCAGCTGTGTGGCGTTGAGACACGCTACTTCACAACAGAGACAAATAAATGCAAGATATAGCTTGGCAACTGAGGCTTAGGGGGCAAACAACACACTCGAATCGATTCATTTATATGTTACCTGGCTGGTGGGCAGGGGAGGTGGTGTGTTTGGGCTGCAGCTGTGCACTGTCTGCTGCTACAACGCGCCTCCGTTTGTGTCCGCTGTGCGCGTTCACGTTGACGTGTGTGCAGGTGGGGTGGGGGGTGGAGGGAATATTAATTGGGGCATTATTATCACACGCTTTTAATCGCCGAGCACTTATAGATGATCATGTCAGCATGAAAACACACACACACACACAAAAACGAACTTTCAAAAGGGCATTTGCTTGGTCGAGAGGGCAAAGGGCAGGTGCTTTAGCACCACCTAGTGTCTACCTGTGCACGCCACTGGTGAGAATAATAATGGACCTAAGGCATCTCCACTGTGCAACCCCAAAACACACGTCATGTTTCTCAGACACACGATCTCCAAGACTGACGTCAAACTTTGTCCCTTTGACGTTGAACCAGTTGAACACAGTCAGAAAGACGACTGATGAAGATATCATGGTCGATGGTATCAAACGCTGCGCTTAGGTCTGAGAGGACGAGAACTGAGACCTTATTTCTATCAGAGTTTACTGCTGCAACTTTTCTGCAATAATACAAACAGTCACGATGTGAGAAAACAGAACAAAATATCTCCATGAACATCATCTTAATCACTAATAATGACACTCAAGTTTTGAGTTTTTATCTTTGATATTTTTTTTAAATGTTATTTTTATTGAGCACTGATAGTACAGGATATGTACATAGATACAACATTCACAAAAAAAGCTTTGGACTAATGCTCACATCATTATTTTGTATGAATTATTTGTTATTTTATTTCATTATTTTTGAGAGTGTATTTTATTTTCTCTAACTGTATTGTAACCCACATGGTTACTAAACCCATATATGTCATTTAAAATGTAGTTACTATGCCCCACCACATGGTGGCGCATCAGCCCTGTGTTGATTTTCCCGCCAGTGAGCACGTCCGCTCACGCCGACACACCGAGCCGAGAGCAACGCACCTGTCGAGTGAGCTGACGAACCTGGGTATGAAACGTGAAGTAAAACTCATAAATTCACAATGAATCTTCGCGTAGTGTGTTGATAAACCTTTCGTTATTAGGAGAGAATCTTGTGAGTCTCGAGAGAAAGAGAGAGGAGCTGCTTCGACCGTGTAAGCCTTTTTTATTTTTTGCATGTATGAGTGATGCTTTCTGTATGATCAAATATATATTATTGTAAAAATAAAGTAAACATTTTTAGTGCTGCTGCTGATGTAGGCCTATGATTCTTACCGCCGTTCTGTGTCAAAGCTCCGCTACCGTTATGCGCCTCCCGCTGTGCAATGTGCACTGAGCATCCAAAGCGCAGGTAGTTGTGGGGCAAAACAATGTCGCAAAAAAAGGACATATCCTTCAGGAGCAGAGAAAAGAAAGAGGAAGAAAGAGGACGAAGAGAAAAAACGCCCAGATAAAGGTATGTTTGCATGTCATGGGATGTTAATCAAAGAGATTTGTGAAGCCGTTAATAACATATTAGCTAGTTAGTTAAAAACGAAAGAGATTTATCTTTCAACTGGCCTGTTATAGCTTAATATTATTCATACTACAGTAACGTGTTTGTATTTGTGGGGTTGGGTTGGCCCTATATATCCCCCACCCCCTTTTTTTTTTCCTTTTTGGCTTCAAAACAAAGTTTTTGCTAATGTTTGATAGTAAACATCTGTTTGCTAGCAAGCGCAGTGCAAGCAATATGTTTTTGGATCAGGCTGATAGGCAGATGTTGCTTTTATTTTATTTTTATTTTTTACATCAACTCATAATGTGAAACTTCCCCAGGAGCACTGTTAAAGTACTTTGGAGGCACAGAATCAGCCCAGTGCCAGTCCACATCCTCAGGCTCAACTGTGGGAAATACATCAGGTCAGGGAAAGACTGGCACTACACAGTACATTTAATTTCTAAGTATAAGAATTACACCTGAAGGGAAATTAATTTAGTGAAAGTAGCTCATTAATATGTGTGAATATGTATTTCATCTTAGGTCCATCTCCATCCTCTACAGAGCCTTGTCTCGCACCTCCATCCTCTGTGCCCACTGTCCCCTCTGTGTCTGCAACCACAGCTGATTTACCTGGTAAGTTAACAGCAAAACACCTTTTATAATTGCTCATTGTACTGCAGAACATTCAGAAATTAATAATTATGTCCAAAACTGTAATTTAATGTCCTTATCAGTCTTTCTTTTTTAATCATTGTCATCTAAAGCAGAAGGTGATGGTATGTATGGAAAGTTGGGATCATGATGCTGAAGGAAGTGGCGGACTTGGAAATATCGAAACAGGCTCGACCGAGGAAGGCCAAATTTATGTGATAAGTCATCAAAGCTAGCCAAAATACTGTTTATATACATATCTTTAAATGTAGAAATGCCTCGTCTTTGCCAGAGAGTGAATTTGGAGTCTAATCTAGCTGGGAGGAAAAGATGATTATTGTGTATGGGACTTAGACGTAACTTGGGGTTTAATAATCTTCTCCATCTAAGTTGAAACCATATTTTGAGGGTATTTATGACTACTGGATTGTTGGTGTATTGAGAGATAGAGATGGGAAGGCTGGAGGTGACCAGGGCTCTAAGAGAAGTTGAAGTGCAAGATGCAGCTTCAAAATGGCACCAGTCTGTATCAGGAGTGTGGAGCCAGTGCATGATTTTTTGAACATTTGAGGCCCAATAAGAACGACAAAGATTTGGAAGAGCTCGGCCATCTTTGATATTTTTTCTGATTCATTTCACGTCAAAAGAAATCAAATGTAGGACAAGTGATTCAAATGTTGTGGTGTTCAGTGTGTGATGGAGGTTTAACACAGCACTGACTTTTCACCAACATCCAGAGAGATTTCAGAAAGTCAAAGAAACTCTGATCAACATTTTTAGATCAACAACGGATCAAATGAAACGTCAAAGTGAAAGCGGTCGTTGACAAACTCAGAAAATGATCAGCAGACTTTGCAGTTCTTTAGTTCAGTTTTCTGCTTTAACAATCTGTTGGGATAAACTAGAAAAACAGAGGATTTGAAAAAGCTCAGAGATTTATAATCTTACATTAATAACAATGATACTTAAGTTTGGAGTCACAATTCAGTTTGTAGACGTCAGTGAAGCTTCGATTCAATCCAGACTTTCTACAGGTTTGATCTTCTTGTTTCTGTCACAAACAAACGTCTGTTAAACTGGGACAAACGTCTGGTATTGGTGAGAATATGGTCCAGGTCCAGGTCCAGGTGGCTGAGTGTGGAGCAGAAGGAGTGGAGGAGTCTCAGTGTGTCAGCAGCAGCAGAGCAGTCCAGATCCACTGATGATCCTCTGTCACATGATCCAGAGGAACACACAGGGATGATGGTGGACTTGACATTGTGTCTGACAGTGGAGCTGATCTCAGAGCAGTTCAGACTGCAGCGCTGACAGTCATCTCCACTTGTTGTGATTCCTCTGTCAGTCTCTGCTGGATGAAGCTCTCCTCTCCACTCCACCTCCCAGTAACATGGCCCAGTCAGAGCTGATGCTGCTGCTTCAACCTCTCTGGATCATCAGGACTCAGCTGATCAACACAAACACCTTTCTCACCACTCACACTCTCACAGAGATCACTTCCATCTGATGAGAGAAGCAGACAGACAACAGAAGTCATGAATCAGTGTTTACAGAGACTCCCTTCATCAGCTGTCAGTCAGTGATGCAGCACATCCAGTATAAAGACCAGCAGGGACTTCAGTCCTGTTCAGACACAAGTGGAGCGGCTGTGTAGCGTAGCCAGCTTCCTTTCAGCTCTCATGTTAACGTGTTGGAGTGAAGCTCACAGACCTGCATCAAGTCTGTTGACTCTGCACATTTCACTCAAGTACACAGTGGAAATAAAGTGCTGACAGTCCCTGAACGCATCATCAGTGCAGAAGCAGAGAGACGTTCACTGCTCACTTTCATTTTCAGCTGTGGTTACTGGACTTCAGCAGAGGTTCTGCTCTGTACAAAGACCACATGGTCACTAAATGTAATGATGGTTCTTTGCAGGCTTCAGTCAGACTGATCTGAGAGCTGTGACAAAGATGAACTGATCAGTTCTTTAGTGTTGAAATGAGAGAACAAACACTTTGAGATCAGATCTGATGAATGAGGACCACTGTCTCTGTACATCTTGTAATGCTGTCAGCTGTAATCAGCTTTATTTCCTGTAGACATGAACACAACAACAACAACCAAAAAGACATGATCACAACGAGCTTCTGGCTCATCTGATTGGCTGACTGTTCTCTCTCTCTCTGTCTTTCTGTCCAATCCTGAAGCCTGTCAGCGTTCTCCTCTCACAGCTTCACTGAGGAAAGCAGCCGCTGAGAAGGTCGGAGGTTTACAGGAAATACTGGATCTGTGCTTTGATACTAACTGTGTTTAGTACAATACTGCTGAGACCAACATGGACTGACTGCAACCCTCTACTGACCTCAGAGTCTGCAGACTGCAGTGTGGACTCTCCACAAGATCACACAGAGGCTTCACTCCTGAATTCTGCAGGTTGTTGACACTCAGGTCCAGATCTGTCAGATGGGAGGGGTTGGACTTCAGAGCTGAGGCCAGAGAAGCACAGCTGATCTCTGACAAACTGCAGCTCCTCAATCTGAATAAAGAATAAATGATGTTGATAAAAATCCATTTATAATCCAATCAGATGTGTTCAGGTTTGAAATGTGCAGCTCAACATTACTATGTCCTAATCAATGAGCTTTTCTCTAAAATGAGTAGAGTGACTTTGTCATTGTGTTATTGTGGATCATCATAATGTCAGCCTTCTACAGACATCATCCAAACGTCGGCACAACATTCAGACAACCATTCATGTCAACACAGATTAATAACATGCTGCTGATCTCAGTCAAGTCTGTGTGTGTGTGTGTGTGTGTGTGTGTGTGTGTGTGTGTGTGTGTGTTCAGACATTATCTGTGAAAACACATTGAAATCAACAGAAACCAAAGAAATATTTCTACTTCAACAAGTAAACTTGATCATTTCAAACAAATATGAGTTCAGAGGATCTTCTGTATACAGATGTGACCATTTACCAACAATTCTAAACATTCATTGACTTTAACCACTAACAGACATTTTCTACAGTTTCTTTAAGAAACACAAGTCTTTGTGACTGCAGACTAAATTTAATACAACAAACATGAAAATATGAACAAAAGGACATTTACAACTTTATGGATGTAAGTTATGTCTGAACATAAATTAGCTTCAATTCTTAATTAAACATCAGATCTACGATAGTAACAGAGAGTCAGTGAACTGACCTCAGAGTCTTTAGTCTGCAGTGTGGACTCTCCAGAAAATCACACAGCAGCTTCACTCCTGAATTCTGCAGGTTGTTGACACTCAGGTCCAGCTCTGTCAGATGGGAGGGGTTGGACTTTAGAGCTGAGGCCAGAGAAGCACAGCTGATCTCTGACAAACTGCAGCAACTCAATCTGAATAAAGAATAAATGATGTTGATAAAAATCAATTTATAATCCAATCAGATGTGTTCAGGTTTGAAATGTGCAGCTCAACATTACTATGTCCTAATCAATGAGCTTTTCTCTAAAATGAGTAGAGTGACTTTGTCATTGTGTTATTGTGGATCATCATAATGTCAGCCTTCTACAGACATCATCCAAACGTCAGCACAACATTCAGACAACCATTCATGTCAACACAGATTAATAACATGCTGCTGATCTCAGTCAAGTCTGTGTGTGTGTGTGTGTGTTCAGACATTATTTGTGAAAACACATTGAAATCAACAGAAACCAAAGAAATGTTTCTACTTCAACAAGTAAACTTGATCATTTCAAACAAATATGAGTTCAGAGGATCTTCTGTATACAGATGTGACCATTTACCAACAATTCTAAACATTCATTGACTTTAACCACTAACAGACATTTTCTACAGTTTCTTTAAGAAACACAAGTCTTTGTGACTGCAGACTAAATTTAATACAACAAACATGAAAATATGAACAAAAGGACATTTACAACTTTATGGATGTAAGTTATGTCTGAACATAAATTAGCTTCAATTGTTAATTAAACATCAGATCTACAATAGTAACAGAGAGTCAGTGAACTGACCTCAGAGTCTTCAGTCTGCAGTGTGGACTCTCCAGAAAATCACACAGCAGCTTCACTCCTGAATCCTGCAGGTCGTTGTCATTCAGGTCCAGCTCTGTCAGATGGGAGGGGTTGGACTTCAGAGCTGAGACCAGAGAAGCACAGCTGATCTCTGACAACATGCAGCGCCACAATCTGAATAAAGAATAAATGATGTAAGTTTAGAAGACAATGTTCCTGCTTGAAATCATTCAATGTTTAATAATCTGTTCAGAGCTGAAGAAGGTTTAGAAAGTAGAAGTTTAGAAAATGGAAACTCCAAACACCTGAACCCAACAGGAAGCAGCTTCACAACTGTCGAATACAAAAAGTGACAAAGAGCTCTCATTAATATTAATGACAACGTGCTGCTACGTCAATAAAGACGGAGTGACTTCACCTCTTAAACTCTGCAGCTCCACCAGTGGCTCCATCTATACAAACTCATGTTGTGCAGCCAAACACAAATAAAAACCCACAGAAATTCATTTAAGATTCGACTCAAGAGGACTTCCGGTAATGGCGGCGGAGTGATCACACGCCTGGCGTTTGCTCCCTGGTGTGAAAAACTTCTTGCATTATTCCCAAGAAGACTTATGGCTGTACTAGCTCAAAAGGGTGCTTCTACTCAATACATAGCAAAGGGATTGAGGGATCTGAATACTTATGACCATGTGATATTTCAGTTTTTCTTTATTAATAAATTTGCAAAAAATTCTACATTTCTGTTTTTTTTCTGTCAAGGTGGGGTGAACTTTTTTGATTTTTGCAAATGGCTGCAATGAAACAAACAGTGAAAAATTTAAAGGGGTTTGAATACTTTCCGTACCCACTGTAAGTATCTTTTGAACCTGAAGTTGTTACTAAGGACATCTGCTGTTGTTGTGTTTGGGACTTTTTCTTTTTTTTGTCTATCTTTGGTAGAGGAGTGTTCTTTTTTTCCTTAGACTCTCACGATGGCACTGTATATGTTGTTGCTACTTTGCTCTCTATTACTAAGCTGACCCGGCTAAGGCATCATCTCATCAGAGCACTTAGAGGATTGATATTTTGGCACTGATTCTATGACTGACATAAGCCAGAGAGACATGCTACGAACCATCAGGCTCACGAGCTGGAACATCAGGGGACTTGGTGGACCTATTAAAAGGACAAAAGTACTTTCACACCTTAAGAGTGTGAAAACAGACATTGCGTTTGTACAAGAAACCCATCTTTGTCTGTGCGACCACACCAGACTACGAAAACCCTGGGTTGGACAGGTTTTCCACTCCAACTTCAATAGTCGCTCAAGAGGCACAGCTATTTTACTGCACAAGCGAGTACAGTTCTCATCAGAACAGGTCATATCTGATCCCAATGGCCGTTATATTATTGTCGTTGGTGTGCTGTTCCAAACTCCTGTTATTATGGTCTGTGTTTATGCCCCCAACTGGGACTGCCCTAATTTTATGACTTCCCTATTCTCATCCATTCCGTGCCTAAATACACATCACCTCATCTTTGGAGGGGATCTTAACTTATCTGTCAATCCCACTGTTTGAGGGGGCAAGACTGAGAAAGAAGGATTGCTGGTTGAGGCGGCAGATTATGGACTATGATTCCGATTAGAGAATCAAGGCACTTGGACAGAGAGATCTGATTTGTCTTCTTTAATAAAGGTTGGACTTTAACCACATTGTACAACATATGTGTTTGTGGTCTGAAAATATAAAGAAAAGCAATAAAATGTATTAGAAAATATGCTCAGAAGATTATTCAACAGTGAAATCAGAATAAACGTTCATAAATAAACTGCCATATGATTTAAAGTTCACCAGTAATATTCCTTACTTATGTACGAACTGCTACTTAGGCATAATACAACAACAGAAATGTAATATAAGTGGTGGAGGAAACTGTACAATTTCCAACATAACATTAGCAGAGGCAAAGCAAGCTTAATAGCATTGGAGCCTTACATATCAAAGTAACCACAGTAAATAATTCGACCTTTCAAACTCCTCCTTAACAATAAGCTTAGTCACAATCACAACAATAAACTGAGTTGCCATAATGGTGCTAGCAAATGAAATATTCATCATTTAGCCATCACAGGCATCCAAACTTATCTGCAGTGCTAGCAAGAGGCAGAGCTAACTATTCACACAAAATACTTCCATGACTAAGAAGTAGAAAGCACTTACATTTCCTCAAGAACGCACACATGGTATGAGAAACACACAGAAAGTCCAGGCAGCTTCACACAGTCTGCTCACTAGCTGGTCTGCTGCTTGTCAGTGTGGCTGAGCATGTCCTGACCTGTTCAGCCTTTCACCAGTAGATGGCGTGTCACCTTTCTCACACCCACACTTGACAGATCGTGTTCAAGAAAATTAAGTCAATCCAAAGCAGCTAAACGTTTGTCTGCATTCACAGATCAAATTGGCAGTGTGGACGTGTGGCGTTTTTACCACCCAACAGCAAAAGAGTTTATTTTATTCCCAGGTTCATCAAACATACTCTTGAATAAACTACTTTTTTCTTGGTAAGATTTTATTACCCTCAGTGAAACAATGTGAATACTCAGACCATGCCCCCCTCTTATTAGACTTAGAACTAGTCCCTAAAACCAAAAGCCACTCAACCTGGAGATTAAACACTGGGCTATTAAAATAACAAATCTGACTCTACATCACCTTCTCTCTTGTGGGAAACCCTCAAAGTAGTAATGCGTGGAGAGATTATCTCATATAGCGCCTGGATACGAAAGTGTGAAAAACAAAGACAACTTGAACTGATGGAAGCAAGTCTTCAAACTGACAGACAACACTCCACTTCAGCCAGTCCCACTCTCCAGATGGAGAGACTTAAATTACAGACTGAATTTGACCTCATTTCCTCAAACAAAGCAGAGTTTCTTTTAAGGTGTACAAAGGGCACTTATTATGAATATGGAAACAAGGCTAGCCGGTTACTAGCAAGGCAACTAAAACATCCATCCTCTTCCCAATCCATCGCACAAATTCGTAAGAACCCCCAAACTTTCAGGTTCTAAGTAGGTTCGGTTTTGGTCAAAATTTTATCTCGTGGATTAAATTGCTATACAGCGCCCCAATTGCTAGTGTAAGAACTAACTCAGCACAGTCCAATTTCTTTCCTTTAACACGCGGCTGCCGCCAAGGATGTCCACTACCACCATTGCTGTTCGCCGTTGCAATTGAATCTCTTTCCATTGCCCTTTGGAGTTCACCACTTTTTACCGATGTCTATAGGAATGGTACTGTGCACAGAGTATCACTTTATGCCGATGACCTCTTACTCTATGTCTCAAAACCCACTGTCTGCATTGACAAGATTCTGGTCATCTTACACACATTTGGTTCCTTTTCTGGTTATAAATTGAACATTAATAAAAGTGAATGCTTCCCTCTTAATAATGCAGCAAAACGGATCCCGGCTCAAACACTACCGTTCCGCTTAGCCTCTTCTAGTTTTCAATATTTAGGCATTAATATCTTGAATAGTCTCCCTTTACTGCATAAACATAACATTGTGGAACTGGTCAGAAAGGTTAAATCAGATCTACTACACTGGAATGCCCTCCTGTTGTCGCTTCTAGGTAGAATCAATTCTATCAAAATGAATGTCCTACCAAAATTTTTATTTCTCTTTCAGTGTTGTGGAGGGGGCATGGTGCATCAGCTGTAAGGGAGAGGTGTGGAGAGGGCTCAGGAGAGCAGCGCCAGGGGAGGTGATTAGCACACCTGCATCTAGTTGTCTAATCACTCTCCCCTTTTTAACACAGCAGCGTGCTGGACCTGCGGGTGGTCGGACGAGAGATGAAAAAGCTGACACCCAGACGGCAGCAAACGGAAACCAGTAGCCTGCAATCGGCTGAGTGTTGGCGGTCGTGTCATGAATAAAGAGCCCATAACCAGCTAAACTGTCTTTGTGTGGTCTGTAAGCTGGAGAACCCACGTTGGCAACAAACGTGCTACACTGGCGCCCAACCTGACTCAGCTAAGGTTACGACACATGGCATGAAAGAACCGCAGCAGGTCCAGCCGGTGACGGCGCTGGCGCAGATGTTGGCGGAAATTGCAGCGATGAACCCCGAACAGGGGGTGGCAAACCGGCAACAATTGGCGGCACTCCACGCCCAGACGGAGAGACAAACAGAGCTGCAGGAGGCAATGCTGTCACGGGCGGGAGCGGCATGACTGGCCCACTCGCTCTCTGGCGTGTCCCTACACCGGATGACTGACAACGATGATCCCCAGTCGCCAACAGCGGCGGCGTGTGGCTGGCCAGGGGCAGAGTGGGCTGTGCGCCTGCTGCCCCTATTATCGGGTGACACGCAGACAGCGGCGCTCGGTCTGCCTGCCTCCTCTCGGAGACAATATGGGGACATCAAGAGGGCCATCCTTGACCGATTGGGATACTCGGCCGAGGACCACCGCCACAGATTCAGAGGGACGAAGCTGGGGCCCACCGACCGGCCGCTCGTATATGCACAGCAGCTGAGGGACGCAGCGAAAAGATGGTTGCAGCCGGGGGAGTCCACGGGCAAGGAGCAGCTGCTGGGGAAAATCGTGTTGGAACAGTTTGTGGAGGGGCTCCTAGCTGGCACCTTTGAGTGGGGGCGCTGCCACCGACCCGGGGACCTGGCAGCGGCCATCGTCCTCGCGGCTAATCACTTGGCTGTCCTCTCCCGCGGCCAGACTCCAGAGACTCGGCCAGCATCCTCCGGCCGTCCCACGCCGGCACCTCGCAGGAGGACCACGCCGGCCCCCGCTCCCTCGCACCACACACCCACCGGCCCCGTCCCTCTTCCCCGCACTAACTCTCCCTCTGTTTCTTTTTCGCCGCAGTTTCCAGCTGCTATGGGCGCCGCTCTCAACCTACAGAGGGTTCCTCAGGCGGCAGGGCAGGAGTGCTGGAGGTGCGGGCAACCCGGACACTTCCGCCGGGAGTGCCCGCTTATGGAGGTCGGTCAAGTGGTTCGGGTTGTTGGTCCTCCAGCACCCTCCCCCGTTCCAGGAGGGACGTACAGCGTTCCGGTAAGGATTCAGGGGGGTACACATCAGGCAATGGTGGATTTGGGCTGCATGCAGTCCATAGTTCATCAGAATCTGATTCGACCCGGGGCTTTGTTGGAGGTAGGGTGGGTCGATATCAGGTGTGTGCATGGGGATATTCACAGATACCCTGTAGTACCAGTAGAAATTCCATATAAGGGTAAAAAGCATAGTGTAAAGGTGGCGGTTAGTTCCCGCCGGGCGCGCCCCCTTATTTTGGGTACTGATTGGCAGGGGTTTGATAAACTGGGGCAGTGTGTGGGGGTGCGTTCACGGCTGACAGGGACCTGGGATATGTGCGCTGTACTCAGTGGTGATGCGAGGTTGTCCGACACTGCAGACGGGGAGGGGGAGCTGGCGGTGCCTCCACAGGAGGCTCCGCAGGTTCCCGTGTTTGACTCCATGGAAGATTTTCCACTCGAGCAGTCTCGTGATGATACGCTTTGCCTTCGACCAAGTGATAAAAATTGATGGTCGCATGGTGCACCCTGATGCAGCGTTAACATATCCACACTTTTCATTGCGCAGGGACAGATTATACCGAGTGAGTCGTGACACTCAGACTAATGAGATAATTACCCAGTTGTTGGTACCAAAAAGCAGCTGGTGTGTGTCCTGCCCTGATTGCCAGTTGGTTAACCAACCGGCCATCCCGAGAGCGCCTTTGCGCCCATTACCATTGATTGAGGTCCCATTTGAGCGTATTGGGATGGACCTCATCGGGCCATTTCACCGGAGCGCACGTGGATATCGCTTTGTGTTAGTTCTTGTGGATTACGCAACCCGATATCCAGGCAGTGATCTCTCGCCGTCCCAGAGAGCAGATATAGCCAAGTTACAGCAGCGTTATGCTGATGTGTTCTCCCCCCTGCCAGGACGCACAAGCCTTATTCAACACCATGTGGAAACTCACCCGGGTGTGACGGTGCGTTCACGGCCCTATCAGTTACCTGAGCACAAGAGAAAAGTGGTTCAGGCAGAATTGAAAGCTATGTTGGAGATGGGTGTAATAGAAGAGTCCAACAGTACCTGGTGTAGCCCCATTGTTCTTGTAGTCAAGAAAGATGGGTCTATCCAGTTCTGTGTGGACTATCGCAAGGTGAATGATGTTTCACAGTTTGATGCCTATACAATGCCCCGGGTCAACGAGCTCCTGGATCGCCTGGGCACGGCTCGCTTTTTTACGACGCTGGATTTGACCAAGGGCTACTGGCAGATTCCTTTATCTCCAGAGTCTAAGGAGAAAACGGTCTTCTCCACTCTGTACGGTTTGTACCAATTCGTTACACTTCCGTTCAGGTTGTTCGGCGCCCTACCCACATTTCAACGCCTCATGGACCGAGTGCTGCGCCCGCATGCTGCATATGCTGCCGCCTACCTGGATGATGTTATCATCCACAGTAACACCTGGGCGGAGCATGTGCAGCAGGTGGTGGCGGTGCTTGAGTCACTGAGGCAGGCGGGCTCAAGGCCAACCCGAAGAAGTGTGCAGTTGGACGGAGGGAGGTACGGTATCTGGGGTACCACTTGGGTGGCGGGCAGGTGCGTCCACAGATAGACAAGACAGCAGCGGTTGCAGCCTGCCCAAGCCCAAGACCAAGAAAGAGGCGGTTTTTGGGGCTGGCTGGCTATTACTGGCGATTTATTCCCAACTTTGCGGATCTGACCAGCCCCTTGACTGACCTCACCCTAAAGGGTGCCTCAGATCCGGTCCAGTGGACAGAGCAGTGCCAGGTGTCGCTTCAGAGGGTAAAGCAGACCCTCTGTGGGGAGCCTCTTCTCCACACACCCAACTTTTCCGTCCCTTTTGTCCTGCAGACTGATGCAGAGGGCAGAGGGCTGGGGGCTGTTCTGTCCCAGCAAGTGCAGGGCGTCGACCGCCCGGTTCTCTACATCAGCCGGAAGCTGTCTGAAAAGGAGGCCAGGTACAGCACAGTCGAGAGGGAGTGCCTGGCCATCCGGTGGGCGATCGATGCTCTGCGGTACTACCTGCTGGGGCACCCATTCACCCTCTGCTCGGACCATGCTTCCCTCCAGTGGCTCCACCGCATGAAAGATGCCAACGCGCGGATCACCTGTTGGTATCTAGCTTTACAGCCGTTTAAGTTCAAAGTGATCCATAGACCGGGGGCGCAGATGGCTGTGGCCGACTTCCTTTCCCGGAAGTCGGCCAGTAGCGTGCTGGACCTGCGAGCGGTCGGACGAGAGACGAAAAAGCTGACACCGAGACGGCAGCAAACAGAAACCGGTAGCCTGCGATCGGCTGAGTGTTGGCGGTTTCTCGTGTCATGAATAAAGAGCCCATAACCGGCTAAACTGTCTTTCTGTGGTCTGTAAGCTGGAGAACCCACGGTGGCAGCAAACGTGCTACAAGTGTTTACCTATACACCTGCCCAAAGCATTTTTCAAAGAATTGGATAAGATTATTTCACATTTCATTTGGGTGGGAAAGACTCCAAGGGCAAAGCACTCAATTTTGCAAAGAACCCAGGATGAGGGTGGCCTTGCTCTGCCGGATTTCAGGGCATGCTATTGGGTATTTGGTATTTGATAAGGACATTTTTATTTCCTTTGATACCTTCCGAACTAAATTTGCCCTTCCACAAGCTCATTTATTTAGATATTTTCAAGCCAGAGATTTTGTTCATTGTAATTTTCCCTAACTTCGCCCACAAAACCACCTCGCACTCTCATTGAAGTAATTCTTTCTCTTCCTGCGCTCCGTGGATTAATTTCAATTGTGGTGAAATTAATCTTGTCATCACTGTCATCCCCACTGGCAACTAGGAATTCATGGGAAAAGGAGCTAGGAGGTACCTTGTCAGACGAATGGTGGCAAAGGGCCCTTGACAGGGTTAACTCCACCTCATCTTGTGCCAGTCTGACATTAATTTAGTTCAAGATCCTACACAGGATACAATTTACCAAAGCTAAACTTAAAAAACTTTTTAATACAAGTGATACATGTGACAGATGCTCTCTGTCACCAGCCAGTCATACACACATGTTTTTTTCCTGTCCGAGATTAAGCTCATTCTGGTCCTCTTTCTACAATACCTTTTCAAAAGCTCTAAACAAACCAGTGCTTTGGAGTCCTTTAACCTCCATCTTTGGTGTGCTTGACGAATTCACACACTTCACCGACAGGGAAAGCGACTCTATTGCTTTCGCATCTCTGGTAGCCCGCAGACGTATTTTACTTCATTGGAAGGATAAGAATCCTCCCTCCCCTAACTCCTGGCTAAAGGATTTAATGTCATTCCTACACTTAGGGGGTTGGGGGGTTTGTTGGTGTTCTAAAAGGGGGAAAAATGGCTAAAATGTATCCTGACTGATTGAACATGTATTGTGTCTTGATAACCCAATAAAAGATATATATGGGAAAAAAAATCCATTTATAATCCAATCAGATGTGTTCAGGTTTGAAATGTGCAGCTCAACATTACTATGTCCTAATCAATGAGCTTTTCTCTAAAATGAGTAGAGTGACTTTGTCATTGTGTTATTGTGGATCATCATAATGTCAGCCTTCTACAGACATCATCCAAACGTCAGCACAACATTCAGACAACCATTCATGTCAACACTGATTAATAACATGCTGCTGATCTCAGTCAAGTCTGTGTGTGTGTGTGTGTGTGTGTGTGTGTGTTCAGACATTATCTGTGAAAACACATTGAAATCAACAGAAACCAAAGAAATGTTTCTACTTCAACAAGTAAACTTGATCATTTTAAACAAATATGAGCTCAGAGGATCTTCTGTATACAGATGTGACCATTTACCAACAATTCTAAACATTCATTGACTTTAACCACTAACAGACATTTTCATGAGTGTCTTTAAGAAACACAAGTCTTTGTGACTGCAGACTAAATTTAATACAACAAACATGAAAATATGAACAAAAGGACATTTACAACTTTATGGATGTAAGTTATGTCTGAACATAAATTAGCTTCAATTGTTAATTAAACGTCAGATCTACAATAGTAACAGAGAGTCAGTGAACTGACCTCAGAGTCTTCAGTCTGCAGTGTGGACTCTCCAGAAAATCACATAGCAGCTTCACTCCTGAATCCTGCAGGTTGCAGTTGTAGCTCAGGTCCAGCTCTGTCAGATGGGAGGGGTTGGACTTCAGAGCTGAGACCACAGAAGCACAGCTGATCTCTGACAAACTGCAGCTCTTCAATCTGAATAAAGAATAAATGATGTAAGTTTAGAAGACAATGTTCCTGCTTGAAATCATTCAATGTTTTATAATCTGTTCAGAGCTGAAGAAGGTTTAGAAAGTAGAAGTTTAGAAAATGGAAACTCCAAACACCTGAACCCAACAGGATGCAGCTTCACAACTGTCAAATACAAAAAGTGACAAAGAGCTCTCATTAATATTAATGACAACGTGCTGCTACTTCAATAAAGACGGAGTGACTTCACCTCTTAAACTCTGCAGCTCCACCAGTGGCTTCATCTATACAAACTAATGTTGTGCAGCCAAACAGAAATAAAACCCACAGAAATTAATTTAAGATTCGACTCAAGATCCCAAAGTTTACAAAGATGACAAATATGTCAGGATGAATTTTAAGGAAATGTGAACAAAAGACATGGACAATATTTCTTTGAGGAAAAGTCATAAAATCAAAGCATGTTCAGTTGAAACTATTCAGTCAGTATAAGCATCATATAACTTCATCAAAATGTTGGAAAAAGAAAATACTGAACATATTTGTTATTGTCTGACTGTTGAAATAGAGATTATTGATTGATTTATTGTATTTCTGTATTTTTGTTCTCATTTATTTCAATCAAACATGATGTGAATATAAGATGAAAGTCAAGAGTTGAAGAGGTTCACAGTGAATTATCCAGTGTAGATTTTTCTTGTTATATTCAGGTTTGAAATGTGCAGCTCAACATTGATCTGCCACAGTCAATGGACTAAACCACAGAAGAAGAAAATAGACTTTAGCATTCAGATACTCAGTGTGGATCAGTATAATATCAGCCTGATGTCTGCAGTTTAGTGTCAACACAACTTTCACATCATATGAATCTCAGCACAGAAGTAAAAAATGGTGTCCAACCTCAGAGTCTTCAGTCTGCAGTGTGGACTCTCCAGAAAATCACACAGCGGCTTCACTCCTGAATCCTGCAGCTTGTTGTAGCTCAGGTCCAGCTCTGTCAGATGGGAGGGGTTGGACTTCAGAGCTGAGGCCAGAGAAGCACAGCTGATCTCTGACAAACTGCAACTCTTCAATCTGAATAAAGAATAAATGATGTTGATAAAAATCCATTTATAATCCAATCAGATGTGTTCAGGTTTGAAATGTGCAGCTCAACATTACTATGTCCTAATCAATGAGCTTTTCTCTAAAATGAGTAGAGTGACTTTGTCATTGTGTTATTGTGGATCATCATAATGTCAGCCTTCTACAGACATCATCCAAACGTCGGCACAACATTCAGACAACCATTCATGTCAACACAGATTAATAACATGCTGCTGATCTCAGTCAAGTCTGTGTGTGTGTGTGTGTGTGTGTGTTAGTTCTGAAGGTTCTGTATAAAAAGACATTATTCCTGAAAATATGTTGTTCTTTTCATTTTTCACATGAAACAAAATAAAAATAATTAAAGGATCAATCCTTCAGTTTTCTTAATAACATGAATCCAGTTTGAGTACAGACTCAATTCAAACTGTTCAGACTGACAAACTTTAAATAGAGCTGTTGTGATTTGTGCTCAGACAAACACAGAAAACAAGAAGACTGAAAGAAATGTCAAACTTCTGTTCTGGATTTAAATTTGGTAGATATACACTGTACAAGAGCAGAATACATGAACTGACCTCAGAGTCTGCAGTCTACAGTTTGGACTCTCCAGTCCAGCAGACAGCTTCACTCCTGAATCTTTCAGGTCGTAGTTGTCACTCAGGTGCAGCTCTGTCAGATGGGAGGGGTTGGACTTCAGAGCTGAGGCCACAACTTCACAGTGAGTCTCTGAGAGTCCACAGTAAGTAAGTCTGTAATGACAGAGAATATAAAAGTTAAAGTCAAATAAATCTGACATTTTATTCTAAAATTGTACATTTTGCATGACAAAGTCTGTAGCTCAGCTGGTTGTTCAGTGTGAGCTGGTCAGCCATTGATCACATGGTTTGTAGACAAACAGTCCCACATCATTACCTGTTTGACAAAATGTAAGAATTTGCTGCTTTTATCTATTTCATATCATCTTAAATTCAATGTTTTCAGGGTTTTCGACTGTTGGTTGGAGAAAAGAAGCCTCCAAGACATAATAGATAGCTAACCGTTGACTTGAACATGAACAGACAACAGTGTCTCCAGACTAGAATGGGGATGTTCTGTTGGCTCTTCAAGAGGGAGGATGGCCTCCACTCACATCCTCTCAAATCAAACAATAATTATAGATATTGTATAAAGTGTGAAAATGGACAGAACAGTCCTTCATATGAAACAGCTCAGAAACTGCTGAGAAACAAATAGAATATCAAGAAGTGCATGAAAACTGGAATGAACAAACTTCAAGTGATGTTAGTTCCAGCAGATCACAGATATTACATGTCTGTGTGTGTGTATAGAAACAGAACAATAAACAGACACACTATAGAAACACAGTGCACACACTGTATACACTGTAAAAATAAAAAGACTGTTGTGATAAAATGATGACTGTCAAAACATTTTCAGCACAAACTCTTCAGTCCTCAAGTTTTTCTGCTGGATTTGTGTGGAGCCTCCATCAGCCAAACAAAGACAGTTAGAAGATGATAGAAGATACTCGTGTTCACTGACTTGATAGCAATAAACACAAAAATGATTTTTGGAGACGTTTGTAGTTTAACACATCTAGAATTATTTCAATCAGCAGCTTTACTACTAGTTTAAGAAAACTTTTAGAGTGTGGAAGTTTTATGTTGTGCATGTGTGTAAAGTGTGTATCTTTACTCTAATACTGACGGCTTCAGCTTCACGTTGCTTTATAATGTTGATAATCACATCTGGACTTACTCAGCCTTTCTGCAGTTCCTCACAGCTGGAATCAGTCTCCGTCGTCCCTCATATGATGTGTTGTACTTCTTCAGGTCCAACTCATCCAGAACCTCCTCTGACATCTGCAGCATGTAGGCCAGAGCTGAGCAGTGGATATCAGAGAGTTTCTTCTCTGATCTGTTCTCTGACTTCAGGAACTCTTGGATCTCCTGATGGACTGAGTCATCGTTCATCTCCATCAGACAGTGGAAGATGTTGATGCTTCTGTCAGGAGAGATATCATCACTCTTCATCCTCTTCAGGTTGTTGATGGCTCTCTGGATGATTTCTGGACTGTTGTCTGTCTGACCCAGCAGGCCTCCTAAGAGTCTCTGGTTGGACTGCAGAGAGAGGCCATGAAGGAAGCGAACAAACAGGTCCAGATGACCATTTTTACTTTGAAGGGATTTCTCCATGGCCTTCTTCAGCAAGACATCCAGGGTGGAGTAATCCTTCTCCTCTCTGAGTTTGTCGTCTGTCAGGAAGTCCTCCAGTACCTCTGTCTTCTTGTTGGTGTAACAGTGGAACAGGTAGACTGCAGCCAGAAACTCCTGAACGCTCAGATGAACAAAGCAGTAGACTGTTTTCTGGAAGATCACACTCTCTCTTTTGAAGATCTCTGTACAAACTCCTGAGTACACCGAGGCCTCTGTGACATCCAGACCACACTGCTCCAGGTCTTCTTGGTAGAACATGATGTTTCCTTTCTCCAGATGTTCAAACGCCAGCCTCCCCAGCTTCAGAATAACTTCCCTGTCAGCCTCCGTCAGCTCCTGTGGACTCGTCTCATGTCCTTCATCATACTTCTTCTTCTTCCTCTTTGTCTGAACCAGCAGGAAGTGTGAGTACAGGTCAGTCAGGGTCTTGGGCAGCTCTCCTCTCTGGTCTGTGGTCAACATGTGGTCCAGAACTGTAGCAGTGATCCAGCAGAAGACTGGGATCAGACACATGATGTAGAGGCTCCTGGAGGTCTTGATGTGTGAGATGATTCTGCTGGACAGATCTTCATCACTGACTCTCCTCCTGAAGTACTCCTCCTTCTGAGCGTCAGTGAAGCCTCGTACTTCTGTTACCCTGTCAACACATGAAGGAGGGATCTGATTGGCTGCTGCAGGTCTGGAAGTTATCCAGATGAGAGCCGAGGGAAGCAGATTCCCCTTGATGAGGCTTGTCAACAGCACGCTGACTGATGACTCCTGTGTGACATCAGACACGACCTCTTTGTTGTTGAAATCCAGTGAAAGTCTGCTTTCATCCAGGCCGTCAAAGATGAACAGAAGTTTACAGACAGCGAGCTTCTCTGCTGTGACCTTCTGTAATGTTGGATGGAAAACATGGAGCAGCGTGAGAAGACTGAACCGCTCATCTTTGATCAAGTTCAGCTCCCTGAACGAGAGCAGAACCACCAGACTGACATCTTGGTTCTCCGAGCCCTCTGCCCAGTCCAGAGTGAACTTCAGCACTGAGAAGGTTTTTCCAACGCCAGCGACGCCGTTGGTCAGAACGACTCTGATGTGTCTCTGTTGGTCAGGTAAGGCTTTAAAGATGTCGTGGCATTTGATCGGAGTGTCATGGAGGGTCTCCTTCTTCTTGGAAGCTGTCTCAAGCTGCATCACCTCATGTTGGGTATTAACCTCTTCACTCTGTCCCTCTGTGATGTACAGCTCAGTGTAGATCCTGTTGAGGAGGGTTCCACTTCCTGTTTCATCACTTCCTTCAGTCACATGTTCACATCTCGTCTTCAGACTGATCTTATGTTCATCTAAAACCTCCTGCAGACCACCACTCACTAAAACAGAGAAAGAAGTTTCAGACAAAACAAAGAAAATGTGACAATCTGCTGATTATTTTCATCAATAAAAAGTGATGGATAGAAGAATATATAGAGAAGTAAATGGACAGTCTTACTTTGTACAGTGCTGGTCTGACTGGCTGTCTGCAGTCCACGTCTTGTTCTGGATCTTTCTCCACACTGGGGACAGGAGGAGTCTCCTGATGAAGCAGACTGGTCCCAGTATGAGGTGATGCAGTGTCTGCAGAACCAGTGTCCACAGCTGGTAGAGACCGGATCCTTCAGGACGTCCTGACACAAAACACAGCAGGACGGCTGCTCCTCCACAGGAACATGACTCCTCTTCCTCTCTCTGTGAACACATTTCTTTATCACTCAATGAACATTCATTAACAGTTTTTCCTGTCTGTCTGTCTAATTAAACATTCAGTCATCTGCCTGTCGTTTATTGATACAAACTCAGCACTTCCTGCAGCTGTTTCACAATAAAAGTCCTCCATTAAAAAGAGCTGATGATGTCCTTCACTGTTTCACTTTGAGCAGCTCAGCTTGAGTTATTTAGGTTTAAACTGAGGTTAGAAGTGCTCTAAATAACTGTGGTAGACCAGCAGTGTACTGTATGACAGACAGCATGTCTGCATCATGAAGACAAATCTTTCAGTCTTCATCCTCAATGCATCATCCTCATCAGGTCAGTTTACAGTAAAAACAGTCTCTTACTTTGTGTCTGAGGGTCCAGGTTCATCACTGAAGTTCATTGGAAAATCTTTGGACCGGTCACTCTTCATAGACAGACAGTCGGATCCTGGAGACTCTGCTCTCGGTCTGTTGGACTGAACTCTGCAAACACCAACATGTTTATATTCAATTATGGAAATTTCTGTGAATTAACTGTAAATTGTGGGAAATTTAAACAAACTGTATGATATAGGCCCCTCCTTGAACTGCCACCTTATTGTGGTGGAGGGGTTTGTGTGCTCGTATGATCCTAGGAGCTATGTTGTCGGGGGCATTATGCTCCTGGTAGGGTCTCCCAAGGCAAACAGGTCCTAGGTGACGGGCCAGACCAAGAACAGTTCACTAACCCCCCATGGAGTACGAAAGAACAAGGACCGTGACGTCGCCCGGTATAGCGGAGCCGGGGCCCCACCCTGGAGCCAGGCCCGGGGTTGGGGCTCGTACGCGAGCGCCTGGTGGCTGGGCCTTTGCCCGCGGGGCCCGGCCGGGCTCAGCCCGAAGCGGCGACGTGGGCCCGACCTCCTGTGGGCTCACCCCCCACAGAGGTGGCCATAGGGGGTCGGTGCAAAGTGGATCGTGCGGCGGTCGAAGGCGGGGGCCCCGATGGCCTGATCCCCGGACACAGCGGTTGGCTGTTGGGACGTGGAACGTCACCTCACTGGGGGGGAAAGAGCCTGAACTTGTGCGGGAGGTTGAGAGGTACCGGCTAGAGATAGTCAGGCTCACCTCCAGAGCTCCACCTTGAGAGGGGCTGGACTCTCCACTTCTCTGGAGTTGCCCACGGTGATCGGTGGCGAGCTGGTGTGGGCTTGCTCATAGCTCCCCAGCTTAGCCGCCATGTGTTGGAGTTCACCCCGGTGAATGAGAGGGTCGCCTCTCTGCGCCTTCGGGTCGGGGAGAGGGCTCTTGCTGTTGTTTGCGCCTATAGGCCGAATAGCAGTACGGAGTATCCGGCCTTCTTGGAGTCCCTGGGGGGGGTTCTGAGAGGGGCCCCGCCTGGGGACTCCGTTGTTCTGCTGGGGGACTTTAACGCTCACGTGGGCAATGACAGTGATACCTGGTGGGGCGTGATTGGGAGGAACGGCCTCTCAGATCTAAACCCGAGCGGTGCTCTGTTGTTGGACTTCTGTGCTAACCACGGTTTGTCTATCACGAACACCATGTTCGAGCATAGGGGTGTCCATAAGTGCATGTGGCACCAGGACACCTTAGGCCGGAGGTCGATGATCGACTTTGTGGTCGTTTCATCTGATCTCCGGCCCTATGTTTTGGACACTCGGGTGAAGAGAGGGGCTGAGCTGTCAACTGATCACCACCTGGTGGTGAGTTGGATCTGCTGGCAGAGGAGAAGGCCGGACAGACCTGGCAGACCCAAACGTACTGTGAGGGTCTGCTGGGAACGTCTGGCCGAGCACTCTGTCAGGGAGGTCTTTAACTCCCACCTCCAGGAGAGCTTCTCCCAGATTCCGAGGGAGGAGGGGGACATTGAGTCTGAGTGGACCATGTTCTCTGCCTCCATTGTCGACACGGCTGTTCGGAGCTGTGGCGGCAACCCCCGAACCCGGTGGTGGACACCGGAAGTAAGGGCTGCTGTCAAGCTGAAGAAGGAGTCCTATCGGGCCAGGTTGGCCTCTAGGACTCCTGAGGCAGCTGACGGGTATCGGCAGGCCAGGCGTGCTGCAGCTCGGGCAGTTGCGGAGGCAAAAACTCAGAGCTGGGAGGAGTTTGGGGAGGCCATGGAGGAGGACTACCGGTCGGCCCCGAAGAAATTCTGGCAAACCATCCGGCGCCTCAGGAGGGGGAAGCAGTACTCTGCCAACACTGTTTACAGTGCGGGTGGGGAGCTGTTGACCTTGACTGGGGATATTGTCGGGCGGTGGAAGGAATACTTTGGGGATCTTCTCAATCCCACCGTCACGTCTTCCATTGAGGAAGCGGAGGCTGATGACTCAGAGGTGGACTCGTCCATTACCCAAGCCGAAGTCACTGAGGTGGTTTGCAAGCTCCTCTGTGGCAAGGCACCGGGCGTGGATGAGATCCGCCCTGAGTATCTTAAGTCTCTGGATGTTGTGGGGCTGTCTTGGTTGACACGCCTCTGCAACATTGCATGGCGGTTGGGGATGGTGCCTTTGGAGTGGCAGACCGGGGTGGTGGTCCCTCTTTTTAAAAAGGGGGACCGGGGAGTGTGCGCCAACTACAGGGGGATCACACTTCTCAGCCTCCCCAGGAAGGTTTACGCCGGGGTACTGGAGAGGAGAATCGGCCGATAGTCGAACCTCGGATTCAGGAGGAACAATGCGGTTTTCGTCCTGGTTGGGAACACTGGACCAACTCTATACCCTTCATAGGGTGCTCGAGGGTGCATGGGAGTTTGCCCAACCAGTCCACATGTGTTTGTGGATCTGGAGAAGGCATTCAACCGTGTCCCTCGTGGTTTCCTGTGGGGGGTGCTTCAGGAGTATGGGGTCCGGGGCTCTTTGCTAAGGGCTGTCCGGTCCCTGTATGAACGGAGCAGGAGTTTGGTTCGCATTGCCAGCAGTAAGTCAGACCTGTTCCCAGTGCGTGCTGGACTCCGGCAGGGCTGCCCTTTGTCACCGGTTCTGTTTATAATTTTTATGGACAGAATTTCTAGGCGCAGCCAAGGGCCGGAGGGGGTTCTGTTTGGGAACCACAGGATCTCATCTCTGCTTTTTGCAGATGATGTTGTCCTGTTGGCTTCTTCAGGCCAGGACCTACAGCATGCTCTGGGGTGGTTTGCAGCTGAGTGTGAAGCGGCTGGGATGAGAATCAGCACCTCCAAGTCCGAGGCCATGGTTCTCGACCGGAAAAGGGTGGCTTGCCCTCTCCGGGTTGGTGGAGTTGTCCTGCCTCAAGTGGAGGAGTTTAAGTATCTCGGGATCTTGTTCACGAGTGAGGGAAGGATGGAGCGTGAGATTGACAGGCGGATTGGTGCGGCTTCCGCAGTGATGCGGTTGCTGTACCGGTCCGTCGTGGTGAAGAGGGAGCTGAGCCGAAAGGCAAAGCTCTCGATTTACCGGTCAATCTACGTTCCGCCTCTCACCTATGGTCATGAGCTTTGGGTAATGACCGAAAGAACGAGGTCGCGGATACAAGCGGCCGAAATGAGTTTCCTCCGCAGGGTGGCTGGGCGCTCCCTTAGAGATAGGGGGAGAAGCTCAGTTACTCGGGAGGAGCTCGGAGTAGAGCCGCTGCTCCTCCACATCGAGAGGAGTCAGTTGAGGTGGCTCGGGCATCTGTTCCGGATGCCTCCTGGACGCCTCCCTAGGGAGGTGTTCCAGGCATGTCCCCCCGGGAGGAGGCCCTGGGGAAAACCCAGGACACGCTGGAGGGACTATGTCTCTCGGCTGGCCTGGGAACGCCTCAATGTCCCTCCCGAGGAGCTGGCCGAAGTGTCTGGGGAGAGGGAAGTTTGGGCTTCCCTGCTTAGACTGCTGCCCCCGCGACCCGGCAACGGATAAGCGGAAGAAAATGGATGGATGGGTATCATAAAAAAAACATTTAAACAGATTTATCTGTAAGTAGAACTTTATCAAGTTTGAATTTTTTACTGAACAATATTATGTAGTCCACGAGCTCAAATGTGTGTCTTCAATAGTCTCTGTGTGCTCTGGGCTCTGAACTTAAATGAAATAATGAGTTCAAACTAAAGTGATGTGTTTGTCTGTCTCTCTGCTGTCTTCATTCAGAAGAATGAAGAAAGACATGAACAATATTATGTAGTCCACGAACTCAAATGTGTGTCTTCAATAGTCTCTGTGTGCTCTGGGCTCTAAAGTGTGGTCCAGGTACAGAAATCACCTGTGCAGGTAGGGGGCGTGGCCTCAATAGCCCTGCAGTAAGCAGTGTGCTATGTGCATGTGATTGAGGAATAGCAGATATTCAAGTGTACCTGCATGAAATCTGGTTGTTTTAGTCAAGATTATGATCAAATATATTTTCACCAACTGTTAAAGGCCAGTCTACAATTTTGTAAATTCCTGATGATTCCCATAAATTCCAGTTAATTCCCATTGAAAGTTTCCAACTTTGAATGTTCCCAGAATTTTGCAACCCTAATTCATGAATATTTCTTTTTGGGTGTTTTGATAATGGGATATGGGTTTGTAAATCGGTGTTTACACTGTATATATTGTATTTGTTGATTTGTGTAAATATGCAAAAACACCTGTTAACGGTCTGAACTAATTAGTCATGTGACCAATAACATTTGTATCAAAGGAAGTCAGAATGTTTGTTAGGTGGTTGAGAGTTGTGAAGAATTGGAGTTGACACGTTTGAAGCAGATTCTTTCACATTTTGAAGAGTTACAAATCTTTACAGCGACTTCAACATGAGAGCAAAAATATCTGAATATTTTCTTCCAGGTTAAATTCTGAAATGGAGGTTCTCAGGTGTTTTACTGCAGGAATAAAATAAGATCCATCTGAGTTTGAAACAGTATCTGCACTCATAGTTCTGCATCATGAAGAGAAGTCCTTGAGCAGTTTGTCTTCATCATCAATGCATCATCTTCATCAGGTCAGTTTACAGTAAAAACAGTCTCTTACTTTGTGTCTGAGGGTCCAGGTTCATCACTGAAGTTCATTGGAAAATCTTTGGACCGGTCACTCTTCATAGACAGACAGTCGGATCCTGGAGACTCTGCTCTCCGTCTGTTGGACTGAACTCTGCAAACACAAACATGTTTTTATTCAGATCACATGAATCTTTGATAAATTCTCTGTTCAAAGTCATTTATGAAGCTCTAAATACACAAACTGCTGCTGCTGTTGATAATGAGGATCTTTAAAAGTTTGTATTCGTCCTCTTAGATCAGATTACAGCTTTTCTATGTGACTGACAGCTGTCACAGACACTAAGAGGAAGATGTCACAAATTTTTGTTTGCAATCACATTTTAGTGGAGATTTTAAAATATGAACACAAAATCAACAGAGGAACTGAAAATGAGTCAAATAAATGAGTTAGTATCAGTTCTCTTACTTTGTGTCTGAGCGTCCAGGTTCATGTCTGAACTTTAGAGGTTCATCTTTGGACCGGTCACTCTTCTTAAACAGACATCTGGATCCTGGAGACTCTGCTCTGTCCTCCTCTTCCTCCATCTTCTGGACTTCAGTCAGTCTGAGAGGTGAAACAAGTTTCACTTGAAATCACCATTCCCTTTAAATGATGATCAGGACATTTCAATCTGGCCGTCAATCATCTCAGAGACAAGTGAAGAAGGGCTTTCTATGCTATAAAACATTCTTTAAATATAGATATACCTGTTAGAATCTGGCTCAAAATATTCACATCTATAGTTGAACCAATCACACTGTAGGGTAGTGAAGTGTAGGGTCCTCTCATAAATCAAGAATCAAGAGAAAAATGTGACAAACAGCCAATAGAAAGCCTGTAAGAGCATTCTCAGTGCACAGGAACACCCCCAACAATGAATGCAGAGCTGAACTCGCCAAGTTCAACTTTTAATTAGGATCCAAAAAAGAGCCATCAAATTCTACAATCACTTATCAAAGGAAGTGAGCCCAACTCCTCCCATTACAAAGCTCTCCATTGGCAGGAGGAGAACATAGAGAGGACCCCCCTCAGCTGCTGAGGCTCACCTCCCCTAACAGCCCTCATGCAGTCTGGACCAACCAAATTATAGCTACAGAAAAAGAAAACTACATTAACTATTGGACATGGAGCACAGAAACTCAAAGCAAACTTCAAACAGAAAGTACACAGTGGACGACTATTTGACCACAGTGACTCAAGAGAAACTGAGAAAGACGTCCACAGAGAGAGCTGGAGACATTTCCTGTTACACTGTAGCTCATGTGATCACATCAGAACAAAGTTCTTCACTCAGATTAAACACAAACTCCCAGATTTTGACTGACATGGAGAACACAGTGTCAGCACCATCCAAGCAGCAAGACATGTTAGAGCATAGTGATGGGAAGTTCAGCTCTTTTCAAAGACTGATTATTTTCCAATAAAACACGACTGAACTGAATTGATAACTGCGTTGCAAGATCTCGCTAGAGTTGCTGCTGCTGCTGCTGAGACAGACGGGTGTCGATCAAAGTTGAATTTCTCTGATGTGTCGCTGTGAAAAACGTCTTTTTAGTGTCACAATGTTCACAAGTTTCTTCACCGTCTCTGAAAACACGACTGAGTACGTAGACGAGGAAAAACTAGAGGCATTCACGACGACAGCTACGTATTCTCTTCCTGTTTGAAACTGCGTCACACGGACACGTTCGGCTGACGGTCACCAGTTAACACGGTCACTCGTTGAACCGAAAAACCGGCGAGTCAGAGAAATCAAGTTGTTTGTGTTCAGACAATAATAAAATAATGTGATAAATCAAATGTTGGATTAACACTCACCCTGCCTCAGCCTTCACGTCTCCTCCTTCTGCTCCGTGCACTCAAAATGGAGTCTGAACAAACTTTGGACTTTGGACAAACTGGTAAGATTTATTGGTCCTACTTGTGCTACGTTTACTGGAAATCAGGTGTGTGTGTGTGTGTGTGTGTGTGTGATCAGCTGTTTGACATGTTGTGTTTCTGAACTTAAATGAAATAATGAGTTCAAACTAAAGTGATGTGTTTGTCTCTCTCTCTGCTGTCTTCATTCAGAAGAATGAAGAAAGACATGAACAATATTATGTAGTCCACGAACTCAAATGTGTGTCTTCAATAGTCTCTGTGTGCTCTGGGCTCTAAAGTGTGGTCCAGGTACAGAAATCACCTGTGCAGGTAGGGGGCGTGGCCTCAATAGCCCTGCAGGAAGCAGTGTGCTATGTGCATGTGATTGAGGAATAGCAGATATTCAAGTGTACCTGCATGAAATCTGGTTGTTTTAGTCAAGATTATGATCAAATATATTTTCACCAACTAGATTTAAGTTACCTGTTAAAGGCCAGTCTACAATTTTGTAAACTGGACATGGAGCACAGAAACTCAAAGCAAACTTCAAACAGAAAGTACACAGTGGACGACTATTTGACCACAGTGACTCAAGAGACACTGAAAGACTTTCCGGTGGTGCAGCTGAGCTAGGAAGACGTATGCTCCGGAGCTCTTAAGGAAAACTCGGTTTTAAGTTATAAATAACGCCCGCTGTACCTCAAACTTTATCCAACTGGTGGAATATGGACTTGAGACCTCGAAATGAGACGCAAAGCTCAATTATCGACCACTTTTCTTCTCGGGAAGCTGTAGCTCGGGAAGCTGTAGCACGTGAAGCGAGCGCTGAGCACAGCATGGCCGCAGAAGAGCAATGTGATGTAGAAGGAAGCTACGCCATACTACAAGAAATAAAACGTGGTAATGAAGCACTCTCCCAGAAGCTCGATGCCAAAACTGCCGAAATTAATCAAGGTCATATTGTTTTATAACTTGTCAGGTTTTCTGTCAATCACTCTAATCTCACGTTACATGGCTGCTGATTGATCCAAATTAGGAGTGACCCACGTGGCCCCACAGCCTATGTCCCGTGGGCTCACCTATCAGAATGTCTGTAGTTAGTTTTGGGGTGTGTCCCTCTATGATTGAGTGACATTAAGTGGAAAATGTCGGGGAGGACGTTTGAGAGTGGTGCCCAGAAAAGAAAAAAACTTATTAAGAAGGAGTTGCGTGAAAAAGAATTTTTAAAAACAGCTGCTGCTGAAGATGGACTCAGCACCGGAGGAAGCTCGCTATCCCACACACCGGAGGGAGCGGAGGAGGCGCAGGCCGCGCAGGTGGATGTAGCTGGAGAGGAGCAGGGGACCGCCCGCAGCAGTGGAGGAGGATGAGGAGGAGGAGGAGGAGGAGGGGGGAGCACATGAGCCCCTGAGAGAGGACCAGGCTGCAAACCAGTTAGGGGGAGACGAGTCAGATGACCCATATAACAGGGAGCCGGGCCGCTGGGGAAACATAAAAGTGCGCGCTTATTGGGCGAAAATGGGACCGGAGTCAAAAGAAAGATGCTGACGTGTCGGCATCGGAACGCCAATATAAACAGCAGAGAAGATTTTTCTCAAAACTTTGCTTATGCTGTTATTAGTTATTATCAACGTTTGTGCAGACAGGTGATGGTTGGTGATGTTTTTCATAATATTGTTTGAAATCATACTTTAACACATTCTGGTTTTATCATCACCATAAGTTGCTGTGTGCGGTTGTTAAATAAAGTGTCTTGTGTTTATGCTCAAGTGGGCTCAGTGATATGTTAATAACAATATTATGGTGCTTTCTGGCTCAAAGAGGGAAAACTCACTGTTGTATGTCTCAAAAGAAACTAATGCATTTTGTGATGCAGATTACCTGGATATCACACTTTTTAAAAATGAGACTCTATAAATCGAGGGGATGGGGGGCCTACAAAACCTCTCAGCCCCGGGGCCTAACATTAGGTTAAGGTGGTCCTGCCCATGTCCTCCGTCTGTTGAAGGAGAAGGATTTTCTCGTGGACAAAGTAGACCAACTAGAGAATAATGTGCACATTGTTAACCTACATGAGGGCGGAGAGGGAACGGATTCGGTGCGGTTTTTTACAGATTGGATCCCCTCTGTGCTGGGACAACAGCACTTTCCCGAGCCACTGATTATTGAAAGAGCGCGTCGGTCCCTGACATACCGCCCGCCAGGAGATAAGCGACCCAGACCCATTCTCATCCGTCTACTCAAGTACCAGGATAAAATTCTCCGAATAGCCGCTAAGACGTCCAGAGAAAAAGGTGAGCCAATCACTTTCGATGGAAATGCAGTGATGTTTTTCCCAGATCTGAGTGCAAACCTGGTGAAGCGCAGAAAGGAATACAACCATGTTAAGAAGGAGCTGCATGCAAAGAAGCTCCAATTCAGCCTCCTCCATCCAGCGATTTTGAGAGTCGTCCTACCTAATGGAGAGAAAAAGTTCTTCAAATCACCCGAAGCAGCGGCATCTTTTCTCTGAGACTTCCCGGGAGGCGATTAGCCCTGCTCCTCACCGGTGACTACAGGTGCAGCACCACAGCTCCTCTAATGCCGAGGGGAGAGCGACTCCTGCATATCCTTTCCACGAACTATCTAGTGACTCTTATGTAAGTGCAATGATATCCCCGCCATATCTTTTATTTTCTTTATTTTTTAACCAATTTATTTTTGGACATTATGGACAAAAAGGGAGCTTATCCTATTGTTGTGAGGTTGCACTTGAACTTTCATTTATTTCTGGTTAAGCGGGTGTTACAATGTTTACATTTGAGGTTGTTTATATACCGAGTGATCACAAGTTCATATACAGAAGAGCTCCGGGCCTGATAAGGTATTAGTCAGATATGATAGTTTTAAGGAGCATTCAACGGAGGTCCCGGTTGGTGTTTTTGGATGGTGCCGAGTGATCAGGGGGTCGGTGCTTAGGGGAATGGGGAGGTTTTGATTTGATTTGTTTTTTGCTGTTTGCTTCCATTGAAAGAGGCATTTTCTTTAAGCTTATTGTTGAGAGGCTACAAGGCAAGTTACTGACAAATCTTTAAACTTTTCACATGAATAAGGTGGTGAAATTTGTCAGTTTTAATGTCAGTGGTCTAAATGGGCCCGTTAAAAGGAAAAGGGTGCTACGGTTTAATAATTTATTCTGAACAATGGACTTTTCTAAACCTTTATGCCCATAACTATGACGACATTTCCTTTAATCAGGACATTTTTCTTAAAGTATCAGGAGGTCATGAACATATTCTCATGGGAGGAGATTTTCATTTCTGTTTAGACCCAATTTTGGACAAATCAGCAACTTCCACTTCAAAGTCTAAGTCAGCCTCAACTACTCTATCATTCATGAAAGATTTTAATCTAACAGATGTTTGGAGGCAAATACATCCCCAAACCATAGACTATTCTGATTATCCAAACCGTCATAATTCACATACTAGAATAGATCTTTTCTTACTGTCAACACATGTGACTTACAGAGCATTAGAGTCTGATTATTTGCCAAGGATACTTTCTGATCATTTTCCACTCACTCTATCTATAGTAACGTCTGAGAAAATGCCCAACATGTACAGGTGGCGTTTGAATCCAACCCTCCTTAAAAAAAGTGTCAAACTAGTCAAACTATTTTGTGAAACAAACTGTCCTTCCTTCCCTAATAGTTTCATACTATGGGACACATTAAAAGCTTATTTAAGAGGACAAATAATCTCATATACAAAAGGGCTTAAGAAATCGTACGTAGCAGAAATGGAAGAATTAGAGAAAGAAATTCTTTGGCTGGAAAAAGACTTTCAACAACATAGGGATAAGAAGATATACAGCTACAGTGTTTTTGTAAAATGTTTATTTTTATGCATTTTTTTCATCTGTGCAGGTTTGTTGTCGTCTCTGCTCTGATGGATATTTTCATTTTACAGCTTATGCACTCACTCACTTGCAGTCTCCGAAATCATTGAAATGCAGCCAGATGCTGCTTCTTTATCAGTTATCACTCATTTCTTTACTCCTCTACCACTACACTCACAGGTTTTTGGAGTGTCTGATGTGTCGCTGTGAAAAACGTCTTTTTAGTGTCACAATGTTCACAAGTTTCTTCACCGTCTCTGAAAACACGACTGAGTACGTAGATGAGGAAAAACTAGAGGCATTCACGACGACAGCTACGTATTTTCTTTCTGTTTGAAACTGCGTCACACTGACACGTTCGGCTGACGGTCACCAGTTAACACGGTCACTCGTTGAACTAAAAAAACGGCTACTCAGAGAAATCAAGTTGTTTGTGTTCAGACAATAATAAAATAATGTGATAAATCAAATGTTGGATTAACACTCACCCTGCCTCAGCCTTCACGTCTCCTCCTTCTGCTCCGTGCACTAAAATGGAGTCTGAACAAACTTTGGACTTTGGACAAGCTGACAAGATTTATTGGTCCTACCTGTGCTACGTTTACAGGAAATCAGGTGTGTGTGTGTGTACGTGTGTGTGTGTGTGTGTGTGTGTGTGTGTGTGTGTGATCAGCTGTTTGACATGTTGTGTTTCTGAACTTAAATGAAATAATTAGTTCAAACTAAAGTGATGTGTTTGTCTGTCTCTCTGCTGTCTTCATTCAGCGTCTCTGCCTCTCCTCTGACACTGTGAGTTACTATGGTTACCGCTCAGGTGTAACAGTTGCTATGGTTACAGGAACGCCCTGAAACTTTCTAATGTTTCTCAGTAAAATCATGAACGCAGCCTGACTGTTCCTCAGTGCTGAAATCTTGTATTATAACAGAAGTGTACGTGACAGATCTGAAGCCAAATTCAAAAGAGAAGCCTCAGAGCTCCTCCCTCATGAAAATATAGAATCATGTTTGTTAAATTGTCCTGTGTGCAAATCATCATCATGCTTTTATCATGTTTATCCTCACTCTGATTGGTCAGACAGGACCTCTGGTTAATATCTTCATGAAGAAGATGAAGTGTCTTTGTAGTCTTCAGTAAATATTCACTTCATATGTGTGACTACAGCACCTCTGACATGATGAGAAAAATGGGACTGATCCAAACAAACAGCTGAGCTAACTCTTTCTCTCTCTTTGATTTCTAGGCTGACTTTCTACTTGAAGAACTAGTTTCTTTGTTTTCTGGACAAAATGATGGTGCAGGATTCAGTCTGTGAACAATGTGTGTTACTGTCCACATCATGTTTCTGTTTGTAGCTGTTTGACAACCCTCAAAGAAAGTCAGAGATTTGATATGAATTCATTTGTCCATCTCTGTTCAATCAAACTATGGCACATTCAACTTTGGTGGACTTTGATGCAAGTTGCAAGTTTGTTTGTAAAATATAGTGTATAGCATTTTGAAATGAAGTCGTGTTCAGCTTTTTGTCTCTTCAAATCAATTGTAGATGTTACAGGAAGCCAGTGCACAGCAGCTAAAACTGGACTGATGTGCTCTCTGCTCTTGGTTCTGGTTAACAGCCGAGCTGCAGAGTTCTGAATGAGCTGAAGTCTCTCTGTTTTTTCTTTGACTCAGTTTTTCAGCATCTTTTTGATGAATAAATGGTCGTAATTTAGCCACGATGTTTTCATCGCCTTGTTAACGTGGGACTTGACGCAAGAAATTATCGCTCGTCCATTTATTTCTTGACTAAAGACAGGTAGTAATGGAGTTTATGGCTGCAGCATCATTTGGTTCAGCTGTGACGTACAGTCGCGTGTCATCTGCGTAACTATGGAAACATACATTGTGCTCTCTAATGATGTCACCAAGTGGCAGCATGTACAGTGAGAATCAGTGGCGTGCACAGACATTTTGGGGGGCAGGTGCTCAGTGAAGAATAAGGGCACTTTATGCGGCATGTAGAACTGACGGCTGCCTTATTATAGCAGTGTGAGATTTTAAAAATAAATAAACATTATAGGCACATTTTGAACGTCATTGCATATTTATTTATGTCAATATGTCAATAAAATTACTTGATAATTAGCTAAAATAGCTTAATGCCTAATTTAGTACAGCCAAACCACTTTGAGTAGTTAAAATAAAATGTGGACAGCTTTTCAGATATTTCAATAAAATTAGAAGAACAGTTCAACTTTAAAATCTGAGCTTTAAAATGCCCTAAACAGTGAACATGACTGTTGACTCTGACCTTTCATCTTCATCTTCCCCTTCCTCCTTGCTGCTGGTGGATGCTTTTATCCAGGAGAGCAGAGAGCTGCTCCCCTGGGCTGCCTGCTGTAGCTCCCTTTCCTTTTCCGTTCTTATCCTCTCCTTTCTAAGCATTATGCTGCAATTGGTAAATAAAAAGAGACCAAAAATATGAATAAGACTGCTTGGTTATAGTTCAACAAGGCACAAGGCTACTTTTTCTGCAGGCAATTGGGAATTGCCTGTTTGTCATTTAGCAAATAAATTACTGCAAGTGTTAATTATGTACCCTAATGTAAACCTACACAATATACACAATATACACTAGATATTCATCTTAAGTATACTGATAGATTCACATGCTGTAGGATACCAATGACAAACTCTACCGGTGGTCATCATCACGTCATATCTATTATTGATTTTGGGTAGCGTAGCTTGTTAAGCAGGTGAGCAGTCGGCTAATTTATGCCCAGCTGTGTGGCGTTGAGACACGCTACTTCACAACAGAGACAAATAAATGCAAGATATAGCTTGGCAACTGAGACTTAGGGGGCAAACAACACACTCGAATCGATTCATTTATATGTTACCTGGCTGGTGGGCAGGGGAGGTGGTGTGTTTGGGCTGCAGCTGTGCACTGTCTGCTGCTACAACGCGCCTCCGTTTGTGTCCGCTGTGCGCGTTCACGTTGACGTGTGTGCGGGTGGGGTGGGGGGTGGAGGGAATATTAATTGGGGCATTATTATCACACGCTTTTAATCGCCGAGCACTTATAGATGATCATGTCAGCATGAAAACACACACACACACACACAAAAACGAACTTTCAAAAGGGCATTTGCTTGGTCGAGAGGGCAAAGGGCAGGTGCTTTAGCACCACCTAGTGTCTACCTGTGCACGCCACTGGTGAGAATAATAATGGACCTAAGGCATCTCCACTGTGCAACCCCAAAACACACGTCATGTTTCTCAGACACACGATCTCCAAGACTGACGTCAAACTTTGTCCCTTTGACGTTGAACCAGTTGAACACAGTCAGAAAGACGACTGATGAAGATATCATGGTCGATGGTATCAAACGCTGCGCTTAGGTCTGAGAGGACGAGAACTGAGACCTTATTTTCATCAGAGTTTACTTCTGCAGGTTTTCTGCAATAATACAAACAGTCACGATGTGAGAAAACAGAACAAAATATCTCCATGAACATCATCTTAATCACTAATAATGACACTCAAGTTTAGAGTTTTTATCTTTGATTTTTTTTTATTCATTTCACGTCAAAAGAAATCAAATGTAGGACAAGTGATTCAAATGTTGTGGTGTTCAGTGTGTGATGGAGGTTTAACACAGCACTGAGTTTTCACCAACATCCAGAGAGATTTCAGAAAGTCAAAGAAACTCTGATCAACATTTTTAGATCAACAACGGATCAAATGAAACGTCAAAGTGAAAGCGGTCGTTGACAAACTCACAGAAACTGATCAGCAGACTTTGCAGTTCTTTAGTTCAGTTTTCTGCTTTAACAATCTGTTGGGATAAACTAGAAAAACAGAGGATTTGAAAAAGCTCAGAGATTTATAATCTTACATTAATAACAATGATACTTAAGTTTGGAGTCACAATATAGTTTATCTCAGAGCAGTTCAGACTGCAGCGCTGACAGTCATCTCCACTTGTTGTGATTCCTCTGTCAGTCTCTGCTGGATGAAGCTCTCCTCTCCACTCCACCTCCCAGTAACATGGCCCAGTCAGAGCTGATGCTGCTGCTTCAACCTCTCTGGATCATCAGGACTCAGCTGATCCTCTCTCAACACAAACACCTTTCTCACCACTCACACTCTCACAGAGACGGCTTCCATCTGATGAGAGAGTTTACAGGATTACAGGAAAAGGTTTACAGGAAATACTGGATCTGTGCTTTGATACTAACTGTGTTTAGTACAATACTGCTGAGACCAACATGGACTTACTGCAACCCTCTACTGACCTCAGAGTCTGCAGACTGCAGTGTGGACTCTCCACAAGATCACACAGAGGCTTCACTCCTGAATCCTGCAAGTTGTTGCGATTCAGCTCCAGCTCTGTCAGATGGGAGGGGTTGGACTTCAGAGCTGAGGCCAGAGAAGCACAGCTGATCTCTGACAAACTGCAGAAACTCAATCTGAATAAAGAATAAATGATGTTGATAAAAATCCATTTATAATCCAATCAGATGTGTTCAGGTTTGAAATGTGCAGCTCAACATTACTATGTCCTAATCAATGAGCTTTTCTCTAAAATGAGTAGAGTGACTTTGTCATTGTGTTATTGTGGATCATCATAATGTCAGCCTTCTACAGACATCATCCAAACGTCAGCACAACATTCAGACAACCATTCATGTCAGCACAGATTAATAACATGCTGCTGATCTCAGTCAAGTCTGTGTGTGTGTGTGTTCAGACATTATTTGTGAAAACACATTGAAATCAACAGAAACCAAAGAAATATTTCTACTTCAACAAGTAAACTTGATCATTTCAAACAAATATGAGTTCAGAGGATCTTCTGTATACAGATGTGACCATTTACCAACAATTCTAAACATTCATTGACTTTAACCACTAACAGACATTTTCTACAGTTTCTTTAAGAAACACAAGTCTTTGTGACTGCAGACTAAATTTAATACAACAAACATGAAAATATGAACAAAAGGACATTTACAACTTTATGGATGTAAGTTATGTCTGAACAGAAATTAGCTTCAATTGTTAATTAAACATCAGATCTACAATAGTAACAGAGAGTCAGTGAACTGACCTCAGAGTCTTCAGTCTGCAGTGTGGACTCTCCAGAAAATCACACAGCAGCTTCACTCCTGAATCCTGCAGGTCGTTGTTGTAGTTCAGGTTCAGCTCTGTCAGATGGGAGGGGTTGGACTTCAGAGCTGAGGCCAGAGAAGCACAGCTGATCTCTGACAAACTGCAGCCCCTCAATCTGAATAAAGAATAAATGATGTTGATAAAAATCCATTTATAATCCAATCAGATGTGTTCAGGTTTGAAATGTGCAGCTCAACATTACTATGTCCTAATCAATGAGCTTTTCTCTAAAATGAGTAGAGTGACTTTGTCATTGTGTTATTGTGGATCATCATAATGTCAGCCTTCTACAGACATCATCCAAACGTCAGCACAACATTCAGACAACCATTCATGTCAACACAGACTGATACTCCCACCATGTAAGAAGGAGATCTACCACAGCTCCTTCATTCCAGCAGCTGGTAGACTCTTCAGCACCAGCATGACTTCATGACTTTTTTTATATTTCTTACTTGTGAATAATTTATTATCAACATTGTGTATATGAGCTGCTGTGACAAGTGAATTTCCCCAGTGTGGGATCATTAAAGTCTATCTTATCTGTGAAAACACATTGAAATCAACAGAAACCAAAGAAATATTTCTACTTCAACAAGTAAACTTGATCATTTCAAACAAATATGAGTTCAGAGATTGGATTGGGCGGCGGTCGAAGGCGGGAGCCCCGACGGCCTGATTCCCGGACACAGCGGTTAGCTGTTGGGACGTGGAACGTCACCTCACTGGGGGGGAAAGAGCCTGAACTTGTGCGGGAGGTTGAGAGGTACCGGCTAGAGCTAGTCGGGCTCACCTCCACGCACAGCTTGGGCTCCGGAACCCAGCTCCTCGAGAGGGGTTGGACTCTCCACTTCTCTGGAGTCGCTCATGGTAATCGGCGGCGAGCTGGTGTGGGCTTGCTTATAGCCCCCCAGCTCAGCCGCCATGTGTTGGAGTTCACCCCGATGAACAAGAGGGATGCTCTCTGCGCCTTCGGGTCGAGGAGAGGGCTCTTGCTGTTGTTTGTGCCTACGGGCCGAATAGCAGTACGGAGTATCCGGCCTTCTTGGAGTCCCTGGGGGGGGTTCTGAGAGGGGCCCCGACTGGGGACTCCATTGTTCTGCTGGGGGACTTTAACGCTCACGTGGGCGATGACAGTGATACCTGGAGGGGTGTGACTGGGAGGAACGGCCTCCCAGATCTGAACCCGAGCAGTGCTTTGTTGTTGGACTTCTGTGCTAGTCACGGTTTGTCCATAACGAACACCATGTTCGAGTATAGGGGCGTCCACAAGTGCACGTGGCACCAGGACGCCTTAGGCCGGAGGTCGATGATTGACTTCGTTGTCATTTCATCTGATCTCCGGCCCTATGTTCTGGACACTCGGGTGAAGAGAGGGGCTGAGCTGTCAACTGATTACCACCTGGTGGTGAGTTGGATCCGCTGGCGGAAGAGGAGGCTGGACAGACCTGGCAGGCCCAAACGCACTGTGAGGGTCTGCTGGGAACGCCTGGCCGAGCACTCTGTCAGGGAGGTCTTTAACTCCCACCTCCGGGAGAGCTTCTCCCAGATTCCGAGGGAGGCGAGGGACATTGAGTCTGAGTGGACCATGTTCTCTGCCTCCATTGTCGACGTGGCTGTTCGGAGCTGTGGCCGCAAGGTCTCTGGTGCCTGTCGTGGCGGCAACCCCCGAACCCGGTGGTGGACACCGGAAGTAAAGGGTGCTGTCAAGCTGAAGAAGAAGTCCTATCGGACCAAGTTGGTCTCCAGGACTCCTGAGGCAGCTGACGGGTATCGGCAGGCCAGGCGTGCTGCAGCTCGGGCAGTTGCGGAGGCAAAAACTCGGAGCTGGGAGGAGTTCGGTGAGGCCATGGAGGAGGACTATCGGTTGGCCCCGAAGAAATTCTGGCCAACAGTCCGGCGCCTCAGGAGGGGGAAGCAGTACTCTGCCAACACTGTTTACAGTGCGGGTGGGGAGCTGTTGACCTCGACTGGGGATATTGTTGGGCGGTGGAAGGAATACTTTAGGGATTTCCTCAATCCCATCGTCACGTCTTCCTTTGAGGAAGCGGAGGCTGACGACTCAGAGGTGGACTCCCCCATTACCCAAGCCGAAGTCATGGAGGTGGTTTGCAAGCTCCTCAGTGGCAAGGTACCGGAGGTGGATGAGATCCGCCCTGAGTATCTTAAGTCTCTGGATGTTGTGGGGCTGTCTTGGCTGACACGCCTCTGCAACATCGCATGGCGGTTGGGGACGGTGCCTTTGGAGTGGCAGACCGGGGTGGTGGTCCCTCTTTTTAAAAAGGGGGACCGGAGAGTGTGCTCCAACTACAGAGGGATCACACTTCTAAGCCTCCCCGGGAAGGTTTACGCCAGGATACTGGAGAGGAGAATTCGGCCGATAGTCGAACCTCGGATTCAGGAGGAACAATGCGGTTTTCGTCCTGGTCGGGGAAAACTGGACCAGCTCTATACCCTTCATAGGGTGCTCGAGGGTGCATGGGAGTTCGCCCAACCAGTCCACATGTGTTTTGTGGATCTGGAGAAGGCATTCGACCGTGTCCCTCGTGGTTTTCTGTGGGGGGTGCTTCGGGAGTATGGGGTCCGGGGCCCTTTGCTAAGGGCTGTCCGGTCCCTGTATGAACGGAGCAGGAGTCTGGTTCGCATTGCCGGCAGTAAGTCAGACCTGTTCCCAGTGCGTGTTGGACTCCGGCAGGGCTGCCCTTTGTCACCGGTTCTGTTCATAATTTTTATGGACAGAATTTCTAGGCGCAGCCAGGGGCCGGAGGGAGTTCTGTTTGGGAACCACAGGATCTCATCTCTGCTTTTTGCAGATGATGTTGTCCTGTTGGCTTCTTCAAACCAGGACCTACAGCACGCTCTGGGGCGGTTTGCAGCCGAGTATGAAGCGGCTGGGATGAGAATCAGCACCTCCAAGTCTGAGGTCATGGTTCTCGACCGGAAAAGGGTGGCTTGCCCCCTCCGGGTTGGTGGAGATGTCCTGCCTCAAGTGGAGGAGTTTAAGTATCTCGGGATCTTGTTCACGAGTGAGGGAAGGATGGAGCGTGAGATTGACAGGCGGAACGGTGCAGCTTCCGCAGTGATCGCTGTACCTGTCCGTCGTGGTGAAGAGGGAGCTGAGCCGAAAGGCGAAGCTCTCGATTTACCGGTCAATCTACGTTCCGACTCTCACCTATGGTCATGAGCTTTGGGTAATGACCGAAAGAACAAGATCGCGGATACAAGCGGCCGAAATGAGTTTCCTCCGCAGGGTGGCTGGGCGCTCCCTTAGAGATAGGGTGACAAGCTCAGTCACTCGGGAGGAGCTCGGAGTAGAGCCGCTGCTCCTTCACATCAAGAGGAGCCAGCTGAGGCTCGGGCATCTGTTCCGGATGCCTCCTGGACGCCTCCCTAGGGAGGTGTTCCAGGCATGTCCCCCCGGGAGGAGGCCCCGGGGAAGACCCAGGACACGCTGGAGGGACTATGTCTCTCGGCTGGCCTGGGAACGCCTCGGTGTTCCTCCTGAGGAGCTGGCCGAGGTGTCTGGGGAGAGGGAAGTTTGGGCTTCCCTGCTCAGACTGCTGCCCCCACGACCCGGCAAAAACGGATAAGCGGAAGAAGATGGATGGATGGATGAGTTCAGAGGATCTTCTGTATACAGATGTGACCATTTACCAACAATTCTAAACATTCATTGACTTTAACCACTAACAGACATTTTCTACAGTTTCTTTAAGAAACACAAGTCTTTGTGACTGCAGACTAAATTTAATACAACAAAAATGAAAATATGAACAAAAGGACATTTACAACTTTATGGATGTAAGTTATGTCTGAACAGAAATTAGCTTCAATTGTTAATTAAACATCAGATCTACAATAGTAACAGAGAGTCAGTGAACTGACCTCAGAGTCTTCAGTCTGCAGTGTGGACTCTCCAGAAAATCACACAGCAGCTTCACTCCTGAATCCTGCAGCTTGTTGTAGTTCAGGTCCAGCTCTGTCAGATGGGAGGGGTTGGACTTCAGAGCTGAGATCAGAGAAGCACAGCTGATCTCTGACAACCTGCAGATCTCCAATCTGAATAAAGAATAAATGATGTAAGTTTAGAAGACAATGTTCCTGCTTGAAATCATTCAATGTTTAATAATCTGTTCAGAGCTGAAGAAGGTTTAGAAAGTAGAAGTTTAGAAAATGGAAACTCCAAACACCTGAACCCAACAGGAAGCAGCTTCACAACTGTCAAATACAAAAAGTGACAAAGAGCTCTCATTAATATTCATGACAACGTGCTGCTACTTCAATAAAGATGGAGTGACTTCACCTCTTAAACTCTGCAGCTCCACCAGTGGCTTCATCTATACAAACTCATGTTGTGCAGCCAAACACAAATAAAAACCCACAGAAATTAATTTAAGATTCGACTCAAGAGGACTTCCGGTAATGGCGGCGGAGTGATCACACGCCTGGCCTTTGCTCCCTGACCATTTGTAACTTTAACATATCTACACTCAGACTTTTTGAATTATTTTCTTTTCAGCGTAACGTTTTTGAAGCTGAAATGAGTAAATCCCACGGGAACCGCGGCAAAAGCCAGCCTCAGCTGACTCACCACTTCAGCCCGCACGATAAAGACGCTAACAAGGCAGACACTAGCAGTGTAGCAACAGGTGGAGCCCAACCGCTAACACTGGACGTGCTCATCGGTGAACTCGAGAAACTCCGCAAAGATGTAACAGGTGAACTCACCACCTCCCTGAATACTGCCATGGCTCCTATCCAAGCATCTCTCCAAAAGATCACTGATACCGTAGCCTTGCACACCGCTATGGAGCATCTCATACAAGGGTTATCCCATAAGGATCTTTGAGAATTTCAGCGCCTCACTCGCCAAGAAACGGCCATCATTCAATAAAGTGAAGTCTGTCCTTTATAAGGATGGGATACGCTTCGGGCTGATCTACCCTGCGCGGTTACGGGTCACTGTTAACGGACAGTCTCACATATTTGACACGACAAGTACACAGGTACAGCTGGAAGACTCAGCCCCGTTCCTCCTGCTAAGATTACCTACAAACTTACAACTAAGCTCCTAATATGTAAGATTCTATTATTATTATTATTATTATTATTATTATTATTATTATCATCATCATCATCATCATCATCATCATAGATTTGATTGTGCTGTTAAACAAGTATGGAAAACTGGTATACTAAGGTTTTTACGGTGTCAAATGGTAAATATCAGAGGTGTACACATTTTCACAGTCGAAAAGGAAGCAAACTCCTATCAGTCAATCGGTTGTGTAAAGTAGTAGTTCCTGCATGCTCATCGGTGTTAAAGATGAGGTTGGGACAAATATGTAAGTATCTTTTGAACCTGAAGGTGTCACTAAGGACATCTGCTGTTGTTGTGTTTGGGACTTTTTTTTTGTCTTTGGTAGAGGAGTGTTCTTTTTTTCCTTAGACTCTCACGATGGCACTGTATATGTTGTTGCTACTTTGCTCTCTATTACTAAGCTGACCTGGCTAAGGCATCATCTCATCAGAGCACTTAGAGGATTGATATTTTGGCACTGATTCTATGACTGACATAAGCCAGAGAGACATGCTACGAACCATCAGGCTCACGAGCTGGAACGTCAGGGGACTTGGTGGACCTATTAAAAGGACAAAAGTACTTTCACACCTTAAGAGTGTGAAAACAGACCCTGCGTTTGTACAAGAAACCCATCTTCATCTGTGCGACCACACCAGGCTACGAAAACCCTGGGTTGGACAGGTTTTCCACTCCAACTTCAATAGTCGCTCAAGAGGCACAGCTATTTTACTGCACAAGCGAGTACAGTTCTCATCAGAACAGGTCATATCTGATCCCAATGGCCGTTATATTATTGTCGTTGGTGTGCTGTTCTAAACTACTGTTATTATGGTCTGTGTTTATGCCCCCAACTGGGACTGCCCTAATTTTATGACTTCCCTATTCTCATCCATTCCGTGCCTAAATACACATCACCTCATCTTTGGAGGGGATCTTAACTTATCTGTCAATCCCACACTTGACAGATCGTGTTCAAGAAAATTAACTCAATCCAAAGCAGCTAAATGTTTGTCTGCATTCACAGATCAAATTGGCAGTGTGGACATGTGGCGTTTTTACCACCCAACAGCAAAAGAGTTTTCATTTTATTCCCAGTTTCATCAAACATACTCTCAAATAGATTACTTTTTTCTTGATAAGATTTTATTACCCTCAATGAAACAATGTGAATACTCATCGATAGTTATTTCAGACCATGCCCCCCTCTTATTAGACTTGGAACAAGTCCCCAAAACCAAAAGCCACTCAACCTGGAGATTAAACACTGGGCTATTAAAATAACAAATCTGACTCTACATCACCTTCTCTCCTGTGGGAAACCCTCAAAGTAGTAATGCGTGGAGAGATTATCTCATATAGCGCCTGGATACGAAAGGGTGAAAAACAAAGACAACTTGAACTGATGGAAGCAAGTCTTCAAACTGACAGACAACACTCCACTTCAGCCAATCCCACTCTCCAGATGGAGAGACTTTAATTACAGACTGACTTTGACCTCATTTCCTCAAACAAAGCGGAGTTCCTTTTAAGGCGTACAAAGGGCACTTATTATGAATATGGAAACAAGGCTAGCCGGTTACTAGCAATGCAACTAAAACATCCATCCTCTTCCCAATCCATCGCACAAACTCGTAAGAACCCCCAAACTTTAGTTACAGACCCAACCGAGATAAATAATATTTTTGCTTCATATTATTCTGATTTATATAAATCAGAAGCCTCATCAGACACTACCTCAATGAACACATTCTTAGATAACTTAGTCTTCCCTTCAGTTGATACTAATTCCAAAAATACTCCAGATGCTCCTTTCAGCTTGGAAGAGGTGAAAGCCAGCCTTAAATTAATGCAAAACAGCAAGGCACCAGGCCCAGACGGCTTCCCATGAGAATTTTACCAGAAATGTTCTGATCAACTCGCTCCTCTGTTATTGGATATGTTTAATGACTTCTTTGAACTCGGCACCCTTCCTCTGTCCTTAACTCAAGCGTCAATATCACTCATCCCAAAGAAAAATAAAGACCTTGAAGATTGCAGCAGCTGGCGACCTGTCAGTTTGCTCAACAGTGACATTAAGCTGTTGGCTAAGACCCTCGCCGGCCGCCTCGACCTCTGCCTACTAAACATCATCTCAAAAGACCAGACTGGTTTTATAAGGGGCAGGCAGCTATCCTCAAATATTCGCCGTCTGCTCAACATAATACTGTCCAAACCTGAATCACAAGACCTTGAAATGGTCATTTCTATGGATGCTGAAAAAGCTTTTGATAGAGTGGAGTGGAATTATTTATTTTCAGTTCTAAATAGGTTCGGTTTTGGTCGAAATTTTATCTCGTGGATTAAATTGCTATACAGCGCCCCAATTGCTGTTGTAAGAACTAACTCAGCACAGTCCAATTTCTTTCCTTTAACACGCAGCTGCCGCCAAGGATGTCCACTATCACCACTGTTGTTCATCGTTGTGATTGAACCGCTTTCCATTGCCCTTAGGAGTTCACCGCTTTTTACCGGTGTCTATAGGAATGGGACTGTGCACAGAGTATCACTTTATGCCGATGACCTCTTACTCTATGTCTCAAACCCCATTGTCTGCATTGACAAGATTCTGGTCATCTTACACACATTTGGTTCCTTTTCTGGTTATAAATTGAACATTAATAAAAGTGAATGCTTCCCTCTTAATAATGCAGCAAAACAGATCCCGGCTCAAACACTACCGTTCCGCTTAGCCTCTTCTAGTTTTCAATATTTAGGCATTAATATCTTGAATAGTCTCCCTTTACTGCATAAACATAACATTGTGGAACTGGTCAGAAAGGTTAAATCAGATCTACTACACTGGAATGCCGTCCCGTTGTCGCTTCTAGGTAGAATCAATTCTATCAAAATGAATGTCCTACCAAAATTTTTATTTCTTTTTCAGTGCCTACCTATATACCTGCCCAAAGCATTCTTCAAAGAACTGGATAAGATTATTTCACATTTCGTTTGGGCGGGAAAGACTCCAAGGGCAAAGTACTCAATTTTGCAAAGAACCCAGGATGAGGGTGGCCTTGCTCTGCCGGATTTCAGGGCATGCTATTGGGCAGCCAATATTCAAAAAATCTATACCTGGTACAAGTCCCCCAGCACAGACTGGTGTCAGATGGAAGCCTACTCATGCAACTCCATCTCTTTATCAGCTTTAATATGTGCCCCTCTAAATGCACACCCTACTAAAGTCACCTCCAACCCAATTGTCTTGTCTACTATAAAAATCCTGAAACAGTTTAAACGGCAAAATCACCTCTCTTTCCCCACTAATGCCCTTCTGTGAAAACCATTTATTTCCACTTGCGGCACTTCACTCAACTTACACTCTGTGGAAAGAGAAAGGGCTGGTGAATTTTGATCAACTGACATTTTTACCTCCTTTGATAACTTCCGAACTAAATCTGCCCTTCCACAAGCTCATTTATTTAGATATTTTCAAGCCAGAGATTTTGTTCGTTGTAATTTCCCCAACTTCCCCCACAAACCATCTCGCACTCTCATTCATGTAATTCTTTCTCTTCCTGAGGTCCGTGGATTCATTTCAATTGTGGTGAAATTAATCTTGTCATCACTATCATCCCCACTGGCAACTAGGAATTCATGGGAAAAGGAGCTAGGTGGTACCTTGTCAGACGAATGGTGGCAAAGGGCCCTTGACAGGGTTAACTCCACCTCATCTTGTGCCAGTCTGACATTAATTTAGTTCAAGATCCTACACAGGATACATTTTACCAAAGCTAAACTTACAAAACTTTTTAATAAAAGTGATAGATGTGACAGATGCTCTCTGTCACCAGCCAGTCATACACACATGTTTTTTTCCTGTCCGAGATTAAGCTCATTCTGGTCCTCTTTCTACAATACCTTTTCAAAAGCTCTAAACAAACCAGTGCTTTGGAGTCCTTTAACCTCCATCTTTGGTGTGCTTGACGAATTCACACACTTCACTTCACCAACAGGGAAAGCGACTCTATTGCTTTCGCATCTCTGGTAGCCCGCAGACGTATTTTACTTCATTGGAAGGATAAGAATCCTCCCTCCCCTAACTCCTGGCTAAAGGATTTAATGTCATTCCTACACTTAGGGGGTTGGGGGGTTTGTTGGTGTTCTAAAAGGGGAAAAATGGCTGAAATGTATCCTGACTGATTGAACATGTGTCTTGATAACTCAATAAAGATATATATGGAAAAAAAAATCCATTTATAATCCAATCAGATGTGTTCAGGTTTGAAATGTGCAGCTCAGCATTACTATGTCCTAATCAATGAGCTTTTCTCTAAAATGAGTAGAGTGACTTTGTCATTGTGTTATTGTGGATCATCATAATGTCAGCCTTCTACAGACATCATCCAAACGTCAGCACAACATTCAGACAACCATTCATGTCAACACAGATTAATAACATGCTGCTGATCTCAGTCAAGTCTGTGTGTGTGTGTGTGTGTGTGTGTGTGTGTGTGTGTGTGTGTCTGTTAGTTCTGAAGGTTCTGTATAAAAAGAAAATTATTCCTGAAAATGTGTTGTTCTTTTCATTTTTCATGTCTAGATGTCTCACATGAAACAAAATAAAAATAATTAAAGGATCAATCCTTCAGTTTTCTTAATAACCTGAATCCAGTTTGAGTACAGACTCAATTCAAACTGTTCAGACTGACAAACTTTAAAAAGAGCTGTTGTAGGGGTGTGCATCTCGATACATGGGGTACGATACGATTCAGGAACGATACATTTTAAAATGGAACGATTCGATTCGATTCGAATCTATGTGGCACGGCTCAATTCGAGAGGGTATGATGCAATGGATTTCTTGTTGAAAGTAGACAATCATTTCATAAAATGAATTAACTTGTAAATGTGGCATTTCCTTCAAAAAGATTTATCAAAGACTAGATAAGAAGTGTATTTGTAGTTTTTGTCATGTTTATTAAGATGTAACAACATGTAAGAGCTCTCCAACATTAATAAAATTCAAAGAAACAACAGAGAGATCTGTGTAGCCTCAGATCAAGGCACAATGAGCTAGTGAGGTAGAACATAAAATTTCAAGACATCCCTTGTACATTTTTTTCTGAAAGAGAACAAAGTGGCTAATTGTGAGTAGTAAGCAGATTGTCAGTCATTTAAAGTGCTGTTTTAACATGCATCTGCTAAATAAAATCCCCACTACTAACTACTAGTGTTTTTCTTTTTTTTTAAGTGTCATCTTGCCACATGTAAACTAAATAACTATCAAAAACAGTTACATCTCATTTATTTTCTATTAGTTTTCTCACTCTTCTGAGACAGTGTCCAATACTGTATGCTTGGTGCAGTCACACGTACACACACTTGACCATTATATGTTATGTTACGTTATGTATATGCCGTCTCACCAAGTGAGCGTGGAGATTTGTCGTACTATCAGTGTACTTTAGCGCAGTTTTACAGTCTTTGCATATAGCGACGCTTTTATCCAGTACTCCATTCTTCAAATAAAATCCGAATTTCTTCCACACTTTAGACTTTAAACTTGCCGGAGCATTGTGAATCCTGCCCGAGTCAGCCATTTTTTAAACTTTCCCTCACAAACTCACGGCGCTATCTGACGTAACTGCGACAAGTTTCGCGAGAGTTTTAAGGGAGGGAGCGAAAGACAGTCAGAGAGAGATGCAGTTTTCAGCAGCTGCTGCTGCATCAGCAGCATAAACCGATTTATAACTTTTCAATCGGGCCATCGGCCGGTTCAAGCTACATTAAAACCGATTTATTAGTCCGTGTACTGATGCACTCGCGTCTTTAAAATCAAAATCGATTTTCCGATTTAAATCGGTTTTTTTTACACCCCTATGCTGTTGTGATTTGTGCTCAGACAAACACAGAAAACAAGAAGACTGAAAGAAATGTGAAACTTCTGTTCTGGATTTAAATTTGGTAGATATACACTGTGCAAGAGCAGAATACATGAACTGACCTCAGAGTCTGCAGTCTACAGTTTGGACTCTCCAGTCCAGCAGACAGCTTCACTCCTGAATCTTTCAGGTTGTTGTGACTCAGGTCCAGCTCTGTCAGATGGGAGGGGTTGGACTTCAGAGCTGAGGCCACGACTTCACAGTGAGTCTCTGAGAGTCCACAGCCAGAAAGTCTGTGATGACAGAGAACATAAAACTTAAAGTCAAATAAAATCTGACATTTTATTCTAAAAATCAACTCTGTGCATTTTGCATCACAAAGCACATCAACATGAGCGTCTGTAGCTCAGCTGGTCAGTTGTTCAGTCTGAGCTGGTCAGCCATTGATCACAAGGTTTGTAGACAAACAGTCCCACATCATTACCTGTTTGACAAAATGTAAGAATCTGCTGCTTTTATCTATTTCATATCATCTTAAATTCAATGTTTTCAGGGTTTTAGACTGTTGGTCGGAGAAAAGAAGCCTCCAAGACATAATAGATAGCTAACCGTTGACTTGAACATGAACAGACAACAGTGTCTCCAGACTAGAATGTGCTGACAGTAACACTAACATGGGTAAATACATTCCCTTTGACTAGTTCTGGGCGTATTGTATTTGTGTTATCTGTAGGAGTTTAAAGTCTGACCACCAGCATGAGTTGGGCAGAATAGAGACCGACTCATATGCATACCTGATTGTATGTGAGGATGTCTCTGATTCTCCTTGATCAAGCTTCAATAAATATTACAGCATAAGACATCAGAGGCTCCTGAACACTTTCTTCCCTCCTGACCTGGTGCCATTGATTTCAGGAATTTCTCCACAACACCAACCAGCTGATCAAAGAAATGAAACCTAAATTTATTGAACTCTAAGTCTTATTTTTAACTCCTTCACTTCTACATATTTAATCAATGATCTATTTCCCCCGCACATCATTTCTCATGTTCCTCTTCACATTTCATCAGACTGTGTGATGCTGAACTGAAAACACTGATAGTTAAACACATTGAGCAGCAGCCATTTCAGCAGCTACCTAACTGAAGCTAACCTTTGTGATCAAACTACAGCAGCCAGTGCTCTTCATCTTCATCATCCACACACTCACTAAATTATAGATTATTACACTTACAGTAACGTAAGGAGCTGTTGTCAACTCGAGTAACATCTTTACTTCACCCGTCTTTAACCTCTGAAATACCAAATACTAGCAGAGACAAGAGGGAAAGAGAGAGAGCTTCCTGACTGTTTACAAATCAAACTCATTTCTCATGGAGCAAAACATGAAAAGAATTCATTGTTGGGAACTAAACAATTTAAAGTGGCTCCGTTCATTTCATGAGGATGAAGAGGGGGATGTTCTGTTGGCTCTTCAAGAGGGAGGATGGCCTCCACTCACATCCTCTCAAATCAAACAATAATTATAGATATTGTATAAAGTGTGAAAATGGACAGAACAGTCCTTCATATGAAACAGCTCAGAAACTGCTGAGAAACAAATAGAATATCAAGAAGTGCATGAAAACTGGAATGAACAAACTTCAAGTGATGTTAGTTCCAGCAGATCACAGATATTACATGTCTGTGTGTGTGTATAGAAACAGAACAATAAACAGACACACTATAGAAACACAGTGCACACACTGTATACACTGTAAAAATAAAAAGACTGTTGTGATAAAATGATGACTGTCAAAACATTTTCAGCACAAACTCTTCAGTCCTCAAGTTTTTCTGCTAGATTTGTGTGGAGCCTCCATCAGCCAAACAAAGACAGTTAGAAGATGATAGAAGATACTTGTGTTCACTGACTTGATAGCAATAAACACAAAAATGATTTTTGTAGACGTTTGTAGTTTAACACATCTAGAATTATTTCAATCAGCAGCTTTAATACTAGTTTAAGAAAACTTTTAGAGTGTGGAAGTTTTATATTGTGCATGTGTGTAAAGTGTGTATCTTTACTCTAATACTGACGGCTTCAGCTTTACGTTGCTTTATAATGTTGATAATCACATCTGGACTTACACAGCCTTTCTGCAGTTCCTCACAGCTGGAATCAGTCTCCGTCGTCCCTCATATGATGTGTTGTACTTCCTCAGGTCCAACTCATCCAGAACCTCCTCTGACATCTGCAGCATGTAGGCCAGAGCTGAGCAGTGGATATCAGAGAGTTTCTTCTCTGATCTGTTCTCTGACTTCAGGAACTCTTGGATCTCCTGATGGACTGAGTCATCGTTCATCTCCATCAGACAGTGGAAGATGTTGATGCTTCTGTCAGGAGAGATATCACCACTCTTGATCTTCTTCAGGTTGTTGATGGCTCTCTGGATGATTTCTGGACTGTTGTCTGTCTGACCCAGCAGGCCTCCTAAGAGTCTCTGGTTGGACTGCAGAGAGAGGCCATGAAGGAAGCGAACAAACAGGTCCAGGTGACCATTTTTACTTTTCAGGGATTTCTCCATGGCCTTCTTCAGGAAGACATCCAGGGTGGAGTAATCCTCCTCCTCCTCCTGCTCCACATCCTCCTCCTCCTTCTCTCTGAGTTTGTCGTCTGTCAGGAAGTCCTTCAGTACCTCTGTCTTCTTGTTGGTGTAACAGTAGAACAGGTAGACTGCAGCCAGAAACTCCTGAACGCTCAGATGAACAAAGCAGTAGACTGTTTTCTGGAAGATCACACTCTCTCTTTTGAAGATCTCTGTACAAACTCCTGAGTACACCGAGGCCTCTGTGACATCCAGACCACACTGCTCCAGGTCTTCTTGGTAGAACATGATGTTTCCTTTCTCCAGCTGTTCAAACGCCAGCCTCCCCAGCTTCAGAAGAACTTCCCTGTCAGCCTCTGTCAGCTCCTGTGGACTCGTCTCATGTCCTTCATCGTACTTCTTCTTCTTCCTCTTTGTCTGAACCAGCAGGAAGTGTGAGTACATGTCAGTCAGGGTCTTGGGCAGCTCTCCTCTCTGGTCTGTGGTCAACATGTGGTCCAGAACTGTAGCAGTGATCCAGCAGAAGACTGGGATCTGACACATGATGTAGAGGCTCATGGAGGTCTTGATGTGTGAGATGATTCTGCTGGACAGATCTTCATCACTGACTCTCCTCCTGAAGTACTCCTCCTTCTGAGTGTCAGTGAAGCCTTGTACTTCTGTTACCCTGTCAACACGTGAAGGAGGGATCTGATTGGCTGCTGCAGGTCTGGAAGTTATCCAGATGAAAGCCGAGGGAAGCAGATTCCCCTTGATGAGGCTTGTCAACAGCACGCTGACTGATGACTCCTGTGTGACATCAGACACGACCTCTTTGTTGTTGAAATCCAGTGAAAGTCTGCTTTCATCCAGGCCGTCAAAGATGAACAGAAGTTTACAGACAGCGAGCTTCTCTGCTGTGACCTTCTGTAATGTTGGATGGAAAACATGGAGCAGCGTGAGAAGACTGAACCGCTCATCTTTGATCAAGTTCAGCTCCCTGAACGAGAGCAGAACCACCAGACTGACATCTTGGTTCTCCGAGCCCTCTGCCCAGTCCAGAGTGAACTTCAGCACTGAGAAGGTTTTTCCAACGCCAGCGACGCCGTTGGTCAGAACGACTCTGATGTGTCTCTGTTGGTCAGGTAAGGCTTTAAAGATGTCGTGGCATTTGATCGGAGTGTCATGGAGGGTCTCCTTCTTCTTGGAAGCTGTCTCAAGCTGCATCACCTCATGTTGGGTATTAACCTCTTCACTCTGTCCCTCTGTGATGTAGAGCTCAGTGTAGATCCTGTTGAGGAGGGTTCCACTTCCTGTTTCATCACTTCCTTCAGTCACATGTTCACATCTCGTCTTCAGACTGATCTTATGTTCATCTAAAACCTCCTGCAGACCACCACTCACTGAAACAGAGAAAGAAGTTTGAGACAAAACAAAGAAAATGTGACAATCTGCTGATTATTTTCATCAATAATAAGTGATGGATAGAAGAATACATAGAGAAGTAAATGGACAGGCTTACTTTGTACAGTGCTGGTCTGACTGGCTGTCTGCAGTCCACGTCTTGTTCTGGATCTTTTCCCACACTGGGGACAGGAGGAGTCTCCTGATGAAGCAGACTGGTCCCAGTATGAGGTGATGCAGTGTCTGCAGAACCAGTGTCCACAGCTGGTAGAGACCGGATCCTTCAGGACGTCCTGACACCAAACACAGCAGGACGGCTGCTCCTCCACAGGAACATGACTCCTCTTCCTCTCTCTGTGAACACATTTCTTTATCACTCAAATGATTTGTTGACTGTTGGTGACAAATATCAAGATTTGGACGACACTGTCTGGAAGCTCAGATGTTCACAGAGAAGAGTAAAAGTGTCGTTACTTTTCTGTTTGAATTCAGCTTTCAGTCTGTGATGAAGATGATTTGATTTCAACTCTCCTGCTGTCATCAACATTCATTAACAGCTTTTCCTGTCAGTCTGTCTAATTAAACATTCAGTCATCTGCCTGTCGTTTGTTATTAATACAAACTCAGCACTTCCTGCAGCTGTTTCACAATAAAAGTCCTCCATTAAAGAGAGCTGATGATGTCCTTCACTGTTTCACTTTGAGCAGCTCAGCTTGAGTTATTTAGGTTTAAACTGAGGTTAGAAGTGCTCTAAATAACTGTGGTAGACCAGCAGTGTACTGTATGACACACAGCATGTCTGCATCATGAAGACAAATCTTTCAGTCTTCATCATCAATGCATCATCTTCATCAGGTCAGTTTACAGTAAAAACAGTCTCTTACTTTGTGTCTGAGGGTCCAGGTTCATGACTGAAGTTCATTGGAAAATCTTTGGACCGGTCACTCTTCATAGACAGACAGTCGGATCCTGGAGACTCTGCTCTCCGTCTGTTGGACTGAACTCTGCAAACACCAACATGTTTTTATTCAGATCACATGAATCTTTGATAAATTCTCTGATCAAAGTTATTTATGAAGCTCTAAATACACAAACTGCTGCTGCTGCTGATAATGAGGAGCTTTAAAAGTTTGTATTCGTCCTCTTAGATCAGATTACAGCTGTTCTATGTGACTGACAGCTGTCACAGACACTAAGAGGAAGATGTCACAAATTTATGTTTGCAATCACATTTTAGTGGAGATTTTAAAATATGAACACAAAATCAACAGAGGGAACTGAAAATGAGTCAAATAAATGAGTTAGTATCAGTTCTCTTACTTTGTGTCTGAGGGTCCAGGTTCATGACTGACGTCTGGAGGTTCATCTTTAGACCAGTCACTCTTCATAGACAGACAGTCGGATCCTGGAGACTCTGCTCTCCGTCTGTTGGACTGAACTCTGCAAACACCAACATGTTTTTATTCAATTATGGAAATTTCTGTGAATTAACTGAAAAATTGTGGGTAATTTAAACAAACTGTATCATATAGAATAAAAAACCTTTCAACAGATTTATTTGTAAGTAGAACTTTATCAAGTTTGAATTATTTTACTGAACAATATTATGTAGTCCACGAGCTCAAATGTGTGTCTTCAATAGTCTCCGTGTGCTCTGGGCTCTAAAGTGTGGTCCAGGTACAGAAATCACCTGTGCAGGTAGGGGGCGTGGCCTCAATAGCCCTGCAGTAAGCAGTGTGCTATGTGCATGTGATTGAGGAATAGCAGATATTCAAGTGAACCTGCATGAAATCTGGTTGTTTTAGTCAAGATTATGATCAAATATATTTTCACCAACTAGATTTAAGTTCACTGTTAAAGGCCAGTCTACAATTTTGTAAATTCCTGATGATTCCCATAAATTCCAGTTAATTCCCATTGAAAGTTTCCAACTTTGAATGTTCCCAGAATTTTGCAACCCTAATTCATGTATATTTATTTTTGGGTGTTTTGATAATGGGACATGGGTTTGTAAATAGGTGTTTACACTGTATATATTGTATTTGTTGATTTGTGTAAATATGCAAAAACACCTGTTAATGGTCTGAACTAATTAGTCATGTGACCAATAACATTTGTATCAAAGGAAGTCAGAATGTTTGTTGGGTGGTTGAGAGTTGTGGAGAATTGGAGTTGAGTTGGAGAGCATTGGATTGTTGGATGTTGGAATTGGATGGCTTTTATTGTCGGTAAAGTGTTTAGATTTTTCTATGAGTTTTAATAAACACAATGTTCGTCGCCACCTGAAGAGTGTTTTCTTGTCAATTTGCCTCCTGACCGCTCAGGCAACTGACAGTCCACTTACTAATGACTGAAAGCAAAGTGTTAATCAAGGTGAGCAAAGCTTTTCTACAAAATGACTTCTTCACCACATGTTGCACAATTATGATGATGAAGTGATTTAAGATGCATCTGGTGGATCAGAGCAGCTGATCTGAGGAAGAGCCAAACAACAAATGATTCTGAAAATGAACGACACGTTTGAAGCAGATTCTTTCACATTTTGAAGAGTTACAAATCTTTACAGCGACTTCAACATGAGAGCAAAAATATCTGAATATTTTCTTCCAGGTTAAATTCTGAAATGGAGGTTCTCAGGTGTTTTACTGCAGGAATAAAATAAGATCCATCTGAGTTTGAAACAGTATCTGCACTCATAGTTCTGCATCATGAAGAGAAGTCTTTGAGCAGTTTGTCTTCATCATCAATGCATCATCTTCATCAGGTCAGTTTACAGTAAAAACAGTCTCTTACTTTGTGTCTGAGGGTCCAGGTTAATGACTGAAGTTCAGAGGAAAATCTTTGGACCGGTCACTCTTCATAGACAGACAGTCGGATCCTGGAGACTCTGCTCTCTGTCTGTTGGACTGAACTCTGCAAACACCAACATGTTTTTATTCAGATCACATGAATCTTTGATAAATTCTCTGATCAAAGTCATTTATGAAGCTCTAAATACACAAACTGCTGCTGCTGTTGATAATGAGGAGCTTTAAAAGTTTGTATTCGTCCTCTTAGATCAGATTACAGCTGTTCTATGTGACTGACAGCTGTCACAGACACTAAGAGGAAGATGTCACAAATTTATGTTTGCAATCACATTTTAGTGGAGATTTTAAAATATGAACACAAAATCAACAGAGGGAACTGAAAATGAGTCAAATAAATGAGTTAGTATCAGTTCTCTTACTTTGTGTCTGAGGGTCCAGGTACATGTCTGAACTTTAGAGGTTCATCTTTGGACCGGTCACTCTTCATAGACAGACAGTCGGATCCTGGAGACTCTGCTCTCCGTCTGTTGGACTGAACTCTGCAAACAGCAACATGTTTTTATTCAATTATGGAAATTTCTGTGAATTAACTGTAAATTGTGGGTAATTTAAACAAACTGTATCATATAGGATAAAAAAACCTTTCAACAGATTTATTTGTAAGTAGAACTTTATCAAGTTTGAATTATTTTACTGAACAATATTATGTAGTCCACGAGCTCAAATGTGTGTCTTCAATAGTCTCTGTGTGCTCTGGGCTCTAAAGTGTGGTCCAGGTACAGAAATCACCTGTGCAGGTAGGGGGCGTGGCCTCAATAGCCCTGCAGTAAGCAGTGTGCTATGTGCATGTGATTGAGGAATAGCAGATATTCAAGTGTACCTGCATGAAATCTGGTTGTTTTAGTCCAGATTATGATAAAATATATTTTCACCAACTAGATTTAAGTTCACCGTTAAAGGCCAGTCTACAATTTTGTAAATTCCTGATGATTCCCATAAATTCCAGTTAATTCCCATTGAAAGTTTCCAACTTTGAATGTTCCCAGAATTTTGCAACCCTAATTCATGTATATTTATTTTTGGGTGTTTTGATAACGGGATATGGGTTTGTAAATAGGTGTTTACACTGTATATATTGTATTTGTTGATTTGTGTAAATATGCAAAAACACCTGTTAATGGTCTGAACTAATTAGTCATGTGAACAATAACATTTGTATCAAAGGAAGTCAGAATGTTTGTTGGGTGGTTGAGAGTTGTGGAGAATTGGAGTTGAGTTGGAGAGCATTGGATTGTTGGATGTTGGAATTGGATGGCTTTTATTGTCGGTAAAGTGTTTCGATTTTTCTATGAGTTTTAATAAACACAATGTTCGTCGCCACCTGAAGAGTGTTTTCTTGTCAATTTGCCTCCTGACCGCTCAGGCAACTGACAGTCCACTTACTAATGACTGAAAGCAAAGTGTTAATCAAGGTGAGCAAAGCTTTTCTACAAAATGACTTCTTCACCACATGTTGCACAATTATGATGATGAAGTGATTTAAGATGCATCTGGTGGATCAGAGCAGCTGATCTGAGGAAGAGCCAAACAACAAATGATTCTGAAAATGAACGACACGTTTGAAGCAGATTCTTTCACATTTTGAATTGTTACAAATCTTTACAGCGACTTCAACATGAGAGCAAAAATATCTGAATATTTTCTTCCAGGTTCAATTCTGAAATGGAGGTTCTCAGGTGTTTTACTGCAGGAATAAAATAAGATCCATCTGAGTTTGAAACAGTATCTGCACTCATAGTTCTGCATCATGAAGAGAAGTCTTTGAGCAGTTTGTCTTCATCCTCAATGCATCATCTTCATCAGGTCAGTTTACAGTAAAAACAGTCTCTTACTTTGTGTCTGAGGGTCCAGGTTCATTACTGACGTCTGGAGGTTCATCTTTGGACCGGTCACTCTTCATAAACAGACATCTGGATCCTGGAGACTCTGCTCTGTCCTCCTCTTCCTCCATCTTCTGGACTTCAGTCAGTCTGAGAGGTGAAACAAGTTTCACTTGAAATCACCATTCCCTTTAAATGATGTTCAGGACATTTCAATCTGGCCGTCAATCATCTCAGAGACAAGTGAAGAAGGGCTTTCTATGCTATAAAACATTCTTTAAATATAGATATACCTGTTAGAATCTGGCTCAAAATATTCACATCTATAGTTGAACCAATCATACTGTAGGGTAGTGAAGTGTAGGGTCCTCTCATAAATCAAGAATCAAGAGAAAAATGTGACAAACAGCCAATAGAAAGCCTGTAAGAGCATTCTCAGTGCACAGGAACACCCCCAACAATGAATGCAGAGCTGAACTCGCCAAGTTCAACTTTTAATTAGGATCCAAAAAAGAGCCATCAAATTCTACAATCACTTATCAAAGGAAGTGAGCCCAACTCCTCCCATTACAAAGCTCTCCATTGGCAGGAGGAGAACATAGAGAGGACCCCCCTCAGCTGCTGAGGCTCACCTCCCCTAACAGCCCTCATGCAGTCTGGACCAACCAAATTATAGCTACAGAAAAAGAAAACTACATTAACTATTGGACATGGAGCACAGAAACTCAAAGCAAACTTCAAACAGAAAGTACACAGTGGACGACTATTTGACCACAGTGACTCAAGAGAAACTGAGAAAGACGTCCACAGAGAGAGCTGGAGACATTTCCTGTTACACTGTAGCTCATGTGATCACATCAGAACAAAGTTCTTCACTCAGATTAAACACAAACTCCCAGATTTTGACTGACGCTGTGAGCGGACTAAAATGCAGCATGTACATGGAGAACACAGTGTCGACACGTCACTATTAGAGCACGTCACAGCCTGAGGGACAAGCAGCACAACACATGACAACATAGACCGTCTGCTCACAACACTCTGCCATCTACATCTGATTTTATCTGAAGAGTTTTATTTGTAGATCACATTGATATTTGATCTGATATTAATATTTTCTTATTCTTTCTTTATTGATGATATATACACACCATATTGATACGCAGGGCCGTTTCTTGCTATATGCGGACTATGTGGATGCATGGGGCCCCGCAGCCACCAGGGGCCCCCAAGCTGCAAGTTCAGCCTCAATAAATTTTGGTAAAGTATTCTCCCAAAATGTTTGTTGGCACTTGCATGCTATAGATAATATCTTTTGCTGATGTTGATCTTGTGCAGTGGCCTCAAACATCAGACTTGTGGATCTACATACCATAATCACAGAAACAGATCCAAAGTTTTCAAAGTTTACCATAAACATTTTTCAGCACATTAATGTACTCCAGCCTGTTTTCCTCTTAAAATGTAACGGACTGTTGCATCGCCTCAGATCATCAGTCTGACAAAACAAGGGCCCCCAAACAGCTGGAAACAGCCCTGTTGATACGTTACATCACACACACACACACACACACACACACACACACACGATAATATGTCTTTTATTAAACTTAATGAATTGAGTTTTATTTTCTCATCTCGTTAATGAGTTGTATTATTTGTGACTCTTTGGTAATATTGATTATTTTCCAATAAAACACGACTGAACTGAATTTCTCTGATGTGTCGCTGTGAAAAACGTCTTTTTAGTGTCACAATGTTCACAAGTTTCTTCACCGTCTCTGAAAACACGACTGAGTACGTAACGAGGAAAAACTAGAGGCATTCACGACGACAGCTACGTATTCTCTTCCTGTTTGAAACTGCGTCACACTGACACGTTCGGCTGACGGTCACCAGTTAACACGGTCACTCGTTGAACCGAAACACCGGCGAGTCAGAGAAATCAAGTTGTTTGTGTTCAGACAATAATAAAATAATGTGATAAATCAAATGTTGGATTAACACTCACCCTGCCTCAGCCTTCACGTCTCCTCCTTCTGCTCCGTGCACTCAAAATGGAGTCTGAACAAACACTTTCACTTCCCGTTCTCATTTACAAGAAATCACTGAGGAAGCTCTCCCTCACAGTTTGACTAAAGCAACAGCTGGAAACTGTCCCTGAGCGACCATTCTCACTGTGACACTTCTCTTATTCTGACCTCGATAATGAAGTCTGAAGTTTTTTCACCGGGTTGTCCACGTTTATAGTTCCTGCATGAAGAAACACCGTACAGGTTAACGTTGCCACCCGTCCCGTTTTTCCCAGAATTGTTTCTCTTTTGTCATCAGCTGTCCCGGGGGAAAAAAAATCTCTCCCGGGACACAATTTGTCCCGTTTTTTGGGGGAAAATGTAAAAACTTTATTTGGTTTCCTTCGTTCTGTAGTCCAGAAAGGTTCCCATGCTTCTGTAGCCATTTAAACTCATCAAACCCTCAGAGTTCAGACGTGTGTGACCCCTGAATGAATAAATGTATTAACATTACTTTGTATCTGTCTCCTACGTCCGGATTTCATGTTCACTGGTCAGTCTGAACTCGTAATAATGGCCCGGCCCGGCCTGGCCCGGCCCAGCGGAACATTTGGTCCCTTTTTTTCACAAATCCAAGGTGGCAACCCTACAGTAAAGATGTGAAAGAATAAAAGCACGCTCCATGTGATGGGACTGTCAAGTGAAGCCAACAAGCTAACAATGAGCTAAAACAAGCTAATAACAAGCTAAAACAAGATAATGAGCTAAAAGAAGCTAACAACGAGCTAAAACAAGGTAACAAGCTAAAACAAGATAACAACGAGCTAAAACAAGTTAACAACCAAGCAGCAGCCTCTGTGGCTGGTAAGTGAAGCCAATGCGGAGGTGCTAAAAACTGCAGTTCCTCTCGTCGTCCACTTGAGGCTGGCTCCAGAAGTGAGTCAGTCTCCATAAGTCCCCATGTTAAAATGTCCAACTTCACAGCAGAAATAAACATGTTTACAGCCTGGTACAAAAAACAGTTTTGGTCTCTATAGCTAATTTCCCCGTTCATGACAACTGTACTGAGGGTGAATTTTTATACAACTCACCTGTTCAAATTATATTAAGGCTTAAAGTTATGCAGGATTGAAAGCGTGGACGCTTTGATTGACAGGTGGGTGTCGTTACAGATGGTTTGTTTAAGCAACCAGGCTTCATTCAGCCCGCCTCAGGTCCACTGATGATCCACGTCTTTGCTGATTTTTAGATTAGCTGGAGGAGGAAGAGGAAGGACTGCAAAGATGAAGATGACCAGAGCCACGACACTTACATTCACAACGACTCTTCAAAAACCTGTGGGGACATCACAGAGACTACGTCCAGGTTTTAGACAGTCTGCAGGGACGTCACAATGTTCACAAGTTTCTTCACCGTCTCTGAAAACACGACTGAGTACGTAACGAGGAAAAACTAGAGGCATTCACGACGACAGCTACGTATTCTCTTCCTGTTTGAAACTGCGTCACACTGACACGTTCGGCTGACGGTCACCAGTTAACACGGTCACTCGTTGAACCGAAACACCGGCGAGTCAGAGAAATCAAGTTGTTTGTGTTCAGACAATAATAAAATAATGTAATAAATCAAATGTTGGATTAACACTCACCCTGCCTCAGCCTTCACGTCTCCTCCTTCTGCTCCGTGCACTCAAAATGGAGTCTGAACAAACACTTTCACTTCCCGTTCTACATTTACAAGAAATCACTGAGGAAGCTCTCCCTCACAGTTTGACTAAAGCAACAGCTGGAAACTGTCCCTGAGCAACCATTCTCACTGTGACACTTCTCTTATTCTGACCTTGATAATGGAGTCTGAAGATTTTTCACCGGGTTGTCCACGTTTATAGTTCCTGCATGAAGAAACACCGTACAGGTTAACGTTGCCACCCGTCCCGTTTTTCCCAGAATTGTTTCTCTTTTGTCATCAGCTGTCCCGGGGGAAAAAAAATCTCTCCCGGGACACAATTTATCCCGTTTTTTGGGGGAAAATGTAAAAACTTTATTTGGTTTCCTTCGTTCTGTAGTCCAGAAAGGTTCCCATGCTTCTGTAGCTATTTAAACTCATCAAACCCTCAGAGTTCAGACGTGTGTGACCCCTGAATGAATAAATGTATTAACATTACTTTGTATCTGTCTCTTATGTCCGGATTTCATGTTCACTGGTCAGTCTGAACTCGTAATAATGGCCCGGCCCGGCCCAGCGGCATTTGGTCCCTTTTTTTCACAAATCCAAGGTGGCAACCCTACAGTAAAGATGTGAAAGAATAAAAGCACGCTCCATGTGATGGGACTGTCAAGTGAAGCCAACAATCTAACAATGAGCTAAATCAAGCTAACAACAAGCTAAAACAAGTTAACAACCAAGCAGCAACCTCTGTGCCTGGTAAGTGAAGCCAATGCGGAAGTGCTAAAAACTGCAGTTCCTCTCGTCGTCCACTTGAGGCTGGCTCCAGAAGTGAGTCAGTCTCCATAAGTCCCCATGTTAAAATGTCCAACTTCACAGCAGAAATAAACATGTTTACAGCCTGTGGGGACGTCACTGAGACTACGTCCAGGTTTTAGACAGTCTGTGGGACGTCATGGAGACTACGTCCAGGTTTTAGACAGTCTGCGGGGACGTCACAGAGACTACGTCCAGGTTTTAGACAGCCTGCAGGGACGTCACGGAGACTACGTCCAGGTTTTAGACAGTCTGCGGGGGTGTCACGGAGACTACGTCCAGGTTTTAGAGAGTCTCTACAGTAGCTCAAAATGGACAAACTAAACTCTAGCTCTAGATTTTGTTTTTTTTTGCATTTTCTACATTATTAAACATCATTTGTCTTTTTGTTTTAGACTCCACTAGCAGGATTTCAGTTTTGTCCTCGTTTAACTTGAAAAAATTATCTCTCGTCCATTTATTTCTTGACTAAAGACAGGTAGTAATGGAGTTTATAGCTGCAGCATCATTTGGTTCAGCTGTGACGTACAGTCGCGTGTCATCTGCGTAACTATGGAAACATACATTGTGCTCTCTAATGATGTCACCAAGTGGCAGCATGTACAGTGAGAATCAGTGGCGTGCACAGACATTTTGGGGGGCAGGTGCTCAGTGAAGAATAAGGGCACTTTATGCGGCATGTAGAACTGACGGCTGCCTTATTATAGCAGTGTGAGATTTTAAAAATAAATAAACATTATAGGCACATGATGAATGTAATTGCATATTTATTTATGTCAATATGTCAATAAAATTACTTGATAATTAGCTAAAATAGCTTAATGCCTAATTTAGTACAGCCAAACCACTTTGAGTAGTTAAAATAAAATGTGGACAGCTTTTCAGATATTTCAGTAAAATTAGAGGAACAGTTCAACTTTAAAATCTGAGCTTTAAAATGCCCTAAACAGTGAACATGACTGTTGACTCTGACCTTTCATCTTCATCTTCCCCTTCCTCCTTGCTGCTGGTGGATGCTTTTATCCAGGAGAGCAGAGAGCTGCTCCCCTGGGCTGCCTGCTGTAGCTCCCTTTCCTTTTCCGTTCTTATCCTCTCCTTTCTAGGCATTATGCTGCAATTGGTAAATAAAAAGAGACCAAAAATATGAATAAGACTGCTTGGTTATAGTTCAACAAGGCACAAGGCTACTTTTTCTGCAGGCAATTGGGAATTGCCTGTTTGTCATTTAGCAAATAAATTACTGCAAGTGTTAATTATGTACCCTAATGTAAACCTACACAATATACACAATATACACTAGATATTCATCTTAAGTATACTGATAGATTCACATGCTGTAGGATACCAATGACAAACTCTACCGGTGGTCATCATCACGTCATATCTATTATTGATTTTGGGTAGCGTAGCTTGTTAAGCAGGTGAGCAGTCGGCTAATTTATGCCCAGCTGTGTGGCGTTGAGACACGCTACTTCACAACAGAGACAAATAAATGCAAGATATAGCTTGGCAACTGAGGCTTAGGGGGCAAACAACACACTCGAATCGATTCATTTATATGTTACCTGGCTGGTGGGCAGGGGAGGTGGTGTGTTTGGGCTGCAGCTGTGCACTGTCTGCTGCTACAACGCGCCTCCGTTTGTGTCCGCTGTGCGCGTTCACGTTGACGTGTGTGCGGGTGGGGTGGGGGGTGGAGGGAATATTAATTGGGGCATTATTATCACACGCTTTTAATCGCCGAGCACTTATAGATGATCATGTCAGCATGAAAACACACACACACACACACAAAAACGAACTTTCAAAAGGGCATTTGCTTGGTCGAGAGGGCAAAGGGCAGGTGCTTTAGCACCACCTAGTGTCTACCTGTGCACGCCACTGGTGAGAATAATAATGGACCTAAGGCATCTCCACTGTGCAACCCCAAAACACACGTCATGTTTCTCAGACACACGATCTCCAAGACTGACGTCAAACTTTGTCCCTTTGACGTTGAACCAGTTGAACACAGTCAGAGAGACGACTGATGAAGATATCATGGTCGATGGTATCAAACGCTGCGCTTAGGTCTGAGAGGACGAGAACTGAGACCTTATTTTCATCAGAGTTTACTGCTGCAACTTTTCTGCAATAATACAAACAGTCACGATGTGAGAAAATATAACAAAATATCTCCATGAACATCATCTTAATCACTAATAATGACACTCAAGTTTAGAGTTTTTATCTTTGATATTTTTTTTAAATGTTATTTTTATTGAGCACTGATAGTACAGGATATGTACATAGATACAACATTCACAAAAAAAGCTTTGGACTAATGCTCACATCATTATTTTGTATGAATTATTTGTTATTTTATTTCATTATTTTTGCCCCTGGATCCCCTGAGAGTGTATTGTAACCCACATGGTTACTAAACCCATATATGTCATTTAAAATGTAGTTACTATGCCCCACCACATGGTGGCGCATCAGCCCTGTATTGATTTTCCCGCCAGTGAGCACGTCCGCTCACGCCGACACACCGAGCCGAGAGCAACGCACCCGTCGAGTGAGCTGACGAACCTGGGTATGAAACGTGAAGTAAAACTCATAAATTCACAATGAATCTTCACGTAGTGTGTTGATAAACCTTTCGTTATTAGGAGAGAATCTTGTGAGTCTCGAGAGAAAGAGAGAGGAGCTGCTTCGACCGTGTAAGCCTTTTTTATTTTTTGCATGTATGAGTGATGCTTTCTGTATGATCAAATATATATTATTGTAAAAATAAAGTAAACATTTTTAGTGCTGCTGCTGATGTAGGCCTATGATTCTTACCGCCGTTCTGTGTCAAAGCTCCGCTACCGTTACGTGCCTCCTGCTGTGCAATGTGCACTGAGCATCCAAAGCGCAGGTAGTTGTGGGGCAAAACAATGTCGCAAAAAAAGGACATATCCTTCAGGAGCAGAGAAAAGAAAGAGGAAGAAAGAGGAAGAAAAGAAAAAACGCCAAGATAAAGGTATGTTTGCATGTCATGGGATGTTAATCAAAGAGATTTGTGAAGCCGTTAATAACATATTAGCTAGTTAGTTAAAAACAAGAGATTTATCTTTCAGCTGGCCTGTTATAGCTTAATATTATTCATACTACAGTAACGTGTTTGTATTTGTGGGGTTGGGTTGGCCCTATATATCCCCCCCCCCCCCTTTTTTTTTCCTTTTTGGCTTCAAAACAAAGTTTTTGCTAATGTTTGATAGTAAACATCTGTTTGATAGCAAGCGAAGTGCAAGCAATATGTTTTTGGATCAGGCTGATATGCAGATGTTGCTCAAATTGTTTGCTGCAGAGCATGGTAATTTATGTGAGTAAAATAAACATTCTATTTTTTATTTTATTTTATTTTTTACATCAACTCATAATGTGAAACTTCCCCAGGAGCACTGTTAAAGTACTTTGGAGGCACAGAATCAGCCCAGTGCCAGTCCACATCCTCAGGCTCAACTGTGGGAAATACATCAGGTCAGGGAAAGACTGGCACTACACAGTACATTTAATTTCTAAGTATAAGAATTACACCACGTCCCCTTCGCACCATGGATCCGATGACACTTTTACAGTAAACACAATGCTTTATCACTTGGAATGTTGTGAAAATCAACCCCAGGCCGCTCTTGTAGCTGAATGTGCTACATTTTGAGATTAAAAACCATTTGGCACCGTGAACATCATTCATCAGTCATTCATTGGTATTATTTGTATGGTTGCATTGGTATTATTTATGTTATTACCTAGGCCACCCCCTTAAATGTGTAAAGACATGTCAGGCGCATTAAATTTATACTGTAGTAGGTGTGTGAATGATCAACAATCAATATCATTGGCAGAAATAGAGGGCCCCAAAATCAATTTTTGCTTACAGCCCCATGGAGGCTTGGGCCGGCTCTGAGTTAATTGATAAAATTCATTTATGGTTAGAAAGCTTAAAAAAAGATAAATATGCTGCAGTTAAAAAGATAAATATTGGTTTAAAAAGCTGTTTCTTAATGTAAATACTGCTTAAAAAGACCAATAAGTCTATTTATGTTAAAAAAACAAGTTCATAATGAATAATTGTGTTAAAATAACACTACTATAAGTGTGTACACCATCATTTACAATGATTTAAACCGTGTACGTACTGCATTTGGTTATGAATATGCAGAGTATCAGAGTAGGAGTAGTAGAAAGTCGTGAGATGAATATGAATATGGTATTAACAGAAGTGTGTTTTCTGCACCATGTGTGTAGATTGGTTTTATTTTTCTGCTGGATCAGGGATTGATCGGTACGAATTTTGAACCTTCCGCGGTTCAGTGGAGAGCCAGGCGATCGACAGGGAACGGAGAACGCGATCCACTCCGAAGACTACAGACATCTGCTCACTTCACTTTGACACAGATAAGAACGTTCACCACAAAACATACCCGGGTAGTAGAACGAACTGAACTTTATCTTCTGATACAGAAGAAAAGGACACTTTATTTGAACTTTTTATTTTTTTGTTTATTAAAGAGCTCTATTTTGTTTTGGGGTTTTCTAATTCCATGCACTGCACAATAATACTTGTTTGGATGCAATAAATGATCACTGTTCAACTTTCTGAACCTAGAGAATGTGGTTTCTTCCTAACACTGGGGTTAAAGGTGCTACAGTATGAACTGCATTAGGTCATTAAACCACAGAGACACACTAGGTGGATTTTTAGATTTCCAACGTAACAAAATTCTTCTGCGTGCAAGCAGTGTTGTAAAAGCAATGATGTTTTTATATCTTTTCCTTATTGTAGAATATCTTCTGCCTGTAGTACCAAATATGGCCCTTGCTGCGTTGGGTTGTAGGTCAATATTAAGAGCCTCTGACAATGTTTTTTTTTTTTAACAATCTTTATTTAGTTTTCAGTGTAGACAAAACAGTACAAGACAATCACCACCATCGTATGGAGTGAAAAACGTATCAACAGAAGCAAACAAAAAGAACAGAGCCTGTGTGAAATTGTGTTAAGTGTTGCAGCCATCTGATTAATCATGTCTTCCTTTATATGTCAACCATTTCCCCCAACTTTTTATAAAAACATCTTCTTTCATTTTCAACTTATATGTGAGATGTTCCATCACCAGTATATCGTCTATAATTGACATCCACTGTTTTAACTTGGAGTATCAGACTTAAGCCAGCTCTTAGTAATGGTCTTCTTCCCAGCCACCAGAAGAATCCTGACCAAATATTGGCCTCCTACATGCACAGTGCCCTCCAAATGACCGAGGTACAACACAAGACAAGATTTAGGAATCACATATCCCAAAACATCACAGAGAACTGAGTGAACATTCCCCCAGAAGGGTTGTATTTTTGTGCAGCTCCAAAAAATGTGTGTGTGGTCTGGATCGACGTGGTTACATAATCTCCAACATGGCTGTTGAGCATTTATCTGTTTACTTTTGATTTTAGGTGTAATAAAGTACCGAATTAGATTCTGCCTCTGACAATGTTTTAAAGATCGCAGACCAATACGATGCTAGGGCTGAGCACGACCAAAACATATGGGTTAGGTTGGCAGGAGTGTTTCCACACCTGTTGCAGCTTGCATCTGTGTTACGGTTTATTTTAGCAAGTCTGGCTTTGGAGTAGTGGATGCGATGTAAGATCTTAAACTGTATTATGCTTAATTTGGCACATGAAGTGCTGTCATTCACTCTTAGTAAAGCGCTGTCCCAAATGTCTTCTTCCAAGTCCTCTCCCAGCTCATCCACCCAGTCTGCCTTGATCTTTGCCAGAGTTGTATTTTCAAAATGAGATATACAGTTATTGATTCTTGAAATAAGTCCTTTAAAGCTGAAAGTAGTTTCTAACAGAGCATCTAAAGCAGAAGGTGATGGTATGTATGGAAAGTTGGGATCATGGTGCTGAAGGAAGTGGCGGACTTGGAAATATCGAAACAGGCTAGACCGAGGAAGGCCAAATTTATGTGATAAGTCATCAAAGCTAGTGAAAATACTGTTTATATACATATCTTTAAATTTATAAATGCCTCGTCTTTGCCAGAGAGTGAATTTGGAGTCTAATCTAGCTGGGAGGAAAAGATGATTATTGTGTATGGGACTTAGACGTAACTTGGGGTTTAATAATCTTCTCCATCTAAGTTGAAACCATATTTTGAGGGTATTTATGACTACTGGATTGTTGGTGTATTGAGAGATAGAGATGGGAAGGCTGGAGGTGACCAGGGCTCTAAGAGAAGTTGAAGTGCAAGATGCAGCTTCAAAATGGCACCAGTCTGTATCAGGAGTGTGGAGCCAGTGCATGATTTTTTGAACATTTGAGGCCCAATAATAACGACAAAGATTTGGAAGAGCTCGGCCATCCTTGATATTTTTTCTGATTCATTTCACGTCAAAAGAAATCAAATGTAGGACAAGTGATTCAAATGTTGTGGTGTTCAGTGTGTGATGGAGGTTTAACACAGCACTGACTTTTCACCAACATCCAGAGAGATTTCAGAAAGTCAAAGAAACTCTGATCAACATTTTTAGATCAACAACGGATCAAATGAAACGTCAAAGTGAAAGCGGTCATTGACAAACTCAGAAAATGATCAGCAGACTTTGCAGTTCTTTAGTTCAGTTTTCTGCTTTAACAATCTGTTGGGATAAACTAGAAAAACAGAGGATTTGAAAAAGCTCAGAGATTTATAATCTTACATTAATAACAATGATACTTAAGTTTGGAGTCACAATTCAGTTTGTAGACATCAGTGAAGCTTCGATTCAATCCAAACTTTCTACAGGTTTGATCTTCTTGTTTCTGTCACAAACAAACGTCTGTTAAACTGGGACAAACATCTGGTATTGGTGAGAATATGGTCCAGATCCAGGTCCAGGTCCAGGTGGCTGAGTGTGGAGCAGAAGGAGTGGAGGAGTCTCAGTGTGTCAGCAGCAGCAGAGCAGTCCAGATCCACTGATGATCCTCTGTCACATGATCCAGAGGAACACACAGGGATGATGGTGGACTTGACATTGTGTCTGACAGTGGAGCTGATCCCAGAGCAGTTCAGACTGCAGCGCTGACAGTCATCTCCACTTGTTGTGATTCCTCTGTCAGTCTCTGCTGGATGAAGCTCTCCTCTCCACTCCACCTCCCAGTAACATGGCCCAGTCAGAGCTGATGCTGCTGCTTCAACCTCTCTGGATCATCAGGACTCAGCTGATCAACACAAACACCTTTCTCACCACTCACCTCAGAGACCACCATCTGATGAGAGAAGCAGACAGACAACAGAAGTCATGAATCAGTGTTTACAGAGACTCCCTTCATCAGCTGTCAGTCAGTGATGCAGCACATCCAGTATAAAGACCAGCAGGGACTTCAGTCCTGTTCAGACACAAGTGGAGCGGCTGTGTAGCGTAGCCAGCTTCCTTTCAGCTCTCATGTTAACGTGTTGGAGTGAAGCTCACAGACCTGCATCAAGTCTGTTGACTCTGCACATTTCACTCAAGTACACAGTGGAAATAAAGTGCTGACAGTCCCTGAACGCATCATCAGTGCAGAAACAGAGAGACGTTCACTGCTCACTTTCATTTCAGCTGTGGTTACTGGACTTCAGCAGAGGTTCTGCTCTGTACAAAGACCACATGGTCACTAAATGTAATGATGGTTCTTTGCAGGCTTCAGTCAGACTGATCTGAGAGCTGTGACAAAGATGAACTGATCAGTTCTTTAGTGTTGAAATGAGAGAACAAACACTTTGAGATCAGATCTGATGAATGAGGACCACTGTCTCTGTACATCTTGTAATGCTGTCAGCTGTAATCAGCTTTATTTCCTGTAGACATGAACACAACAACAACAACCAAAAACACATGATCACAACGAGCTTCTGGCTCATCTGATTGGCTGACTGTTCTCTCTCTCCCTGTCTTTCTGTCCAATCCTGAAGCCTGTCACCGTTCTCCTCTCACAGCTTCACTGAGGAAAGCAGCCGCTGAGAAGGTCGGAGGTTTACAGGAAATACTGGATCTGTGCTTTGATACTAACTGTGTTTAGTACAATACTGCTGAGACCAACATGGACTGACTGCAACCCTCTACTGACCTCAGAGTCTGCAGACTGCAGTGTGGACTCTCCACAAGATCAGACAGAGGCTTCACTCCTGAATCCTGCAGCTTGTCGTTCCAGCTCAGGTCCAGCTCTGTCAGATGGGAGGGGTTGGACTTCAGAGCTGAGGCCAGAGAAGCACAGCTGATCTCTGACAAACTGCAGCCCAACAATCTGAATAAAGAATAAATGATGTTGATAAAAATCCATTTATAATCCAATCAGATGTGTTCAGGTTTGAAATGTGCAGCTCAACATTACTATGTCCTAATCAATGAGCTTTTCTCTAAAATGAGTAGAGTGACTTTGTCATTGTGTTATTGTGGATCATCATAATGTCAGCCTTCTACAGACATCATCCAAACGTCAGCACAACATTCAGACAACCATTCATGTCAACACAGATTAATAATATGCTGCTGATCTCAGTGTGTGTGTGTGTGTGTGTGTGTGTGTGTGTGTGTGTGTGTGTGTGTTCAGATTATCTGTGAAAACACATTGAAATCAACAGAAACCAAAGAAATATTTCTACTTCAACAAGTAAACTTGATCATTTCAAACAAATATGAGTTCAGAGGATCTTCTGTATACAGATGTGACCATTTACCAACAATTCTAAACATTCATTGACTTTAACCACTAACAGACATTTTCTACAGTTTCTTTAAGAAACACAAGTCTTTGTGACTGCAGACTAAATTTAATACAACAAACATGAAAATATGAACAAAAGGACATTTACAACTTTATGGATGTAAGTTATGTCTGAACAGAAATTAGCTTCAATTGTTAATTAAACATCAGATCTACAATAGTAACAGAGAGTCAGTGAACTGACCTCAGAGTCTTCAGTCTGCAGTGTGGACTCTCCAGAAAATCACATAGCAGCTTCACTCCTGAATCCTGCAGGTCGTTGTTGTAGCTCAGGTCCAGCTCTGTCAGATGGGAGGGGTTGGACTTCAGAGCTGAGGCCAGAGAAGCACAGCTGATCTCTGACAAACTGCAGCTCCTCAATCTGAATAAAGAATAAATGATGTTGATAAAAATCCATTTATAATCCAATCAGATGTGTTCAGGTTTGAAATGTGCAGCTCAACATTACTATGTCCTAATCAATGAGCTTTTCTCTAAAATGAGTAGAGTGACTTTGTCATTGTGTTATTGTGGATCATCATAATGTCAGCCTTCTACAGACATCATCCAAACGTCAGCACAACATTCAGACAACCATTCATGTCAACACTGATTAATAACATGCTGCTGATCTGTGTGTGTGTGTGTGTTCTGAAGGATCAATATCAATGATCAGACATTATTTGTTTTATTTATGTTGCTATGGCGTCGTCTGGTTGGCAGCCAGTTCCAGTAGCTCTGAACACTTCTCTGTGTTTTTTAGTATTTTTAGTACTTTGTTCATGTTTTTTCTGCACTCATCTGCAGACATTTAGTGATCAAGCGTTTACTTTGAACTGTGGAGATAAATGTTTTTGTCTTTCTGCTGTATGGACTCCTTCATGAATACATCAGGTGACCCATTCAAAAAAAGCCCTCTTCTTTACACTCCAGAACAGCTGTTAGCACTAGGTAGTGCTAGCATACCCTCTGTGGAAAGGCCGGTGATCCCTGCAGAATTGAGAAGAAGAAGACGAGGATGCAGAGCTGGATCTAAGCACCAGGAGCAGAAAAGGCCATACAGACCATCCGTACCGTCTGTTATCATGGGGAATGTAAGATCTCTCCCCAATAAGATGGAGGAGCTAACGGCTAACGGCCCTAACCAGGCTACAGAGGGAGTATGGAGAGCATCATGGCTGAATGAACTCGCTGTGGATTCGCTGCTGACTTTGGATGGCTTTCAACTTGTGAGAGAGGATAGGAGAGCAAAGGCTGAAGTGTCTGTGGCCTGTGAGCATGGAGGAGGTGGGAGAGAGGAGGATGCTGGCAAAACTGACATCCATCATGAGCGGCTCCTCTCACCTCCTGCATGAGACTGTGGTGGGCTTAAGTAGCTCCTTCAGCAACAGACTGATACTCCCACCATGTAAGAAGGAGATCTACCACAGCTCCTTCATTCCAGCAGCTGGCAGACTCTTCAGCACCAGCATGACTTCATGACTTTTTTTATATTTCTTACTTGTGAATAATTTATTATCAACATTGTGTATATGAGCTGCTGTGACAAGTGAATTTCCCCAGTGTGGGATCATTAAAGTCTATCTTATCTTATCTGTGAAAACACATTGAAATCAACAGAAACCAAAGAAATATTTCTACTTCAACAAGTAAACTTGATCATTTCAAACAAATATGAGTTCAGAGGATCTTCTGTATACAGATGTGACCATTTACCAACAATTCTAAACATTCATTGACTTTAACCACTAACAGACATTTTCTACAGTTTCTTTAAGAAACACAAGTCTTTGTGACTGCAGACTAAATTTAATACAACAAACATGAAAGTATGAACAAAAGGACATTTACAACTTTATGGATGTAAGTTATGTCTGAACATAAATTAGCTTCAATTGTTAATTAAACATCAGATCTACAATAGTAACAGAGAGTCAGTGAACTGACCTCAGAGTCTTCAGTCTGCAGTGTGGACTCTCCAGAAAATCACATAGCAGCTTCACTCCTGAATCCTGCAGCTCGTTGTATCTCAGGTCCAGCTCTGTCAGATGGGAGGGGTTGGACTTCAGAGCTGAGGCCAGAGAAGCACAGCTGATCTCTGACAAACTGCAGCGGTCCAATCTGAATAAAGAATAAATTATGTTGATAAAAATCCATTTATAATCCAATCAGATGTGTTCAGGTTTGAAATGTGCAGCCCAACATTACTATGTCCTAATCAATGAGCTTTTCTCTAAAATGAGTAGAGTGACTTTGTCATTGTGTTATTGTGGATCATCATAATGTCAGCCTTCTACAGACATCATCCAAACGTCAGCACAACATTCAGACAACCATTCATGTCAACACAGATTAATAACATGCTGCTGATCTCAGTCATGTCTGTGTGTGTGTGTGTGTGTGTGTGTGTGTGTGTGTGTGTGTGTGTGTGTTCTGAAGGTTCTGTATAAAAAGACATTATTCCTGAAAATGTGTTGTTCTTTTCATTTTTCATGTCTAGATGTCTCACATAAAACAAAATAAAAGTAATTAAAGGATCAATCCTTCAGTTTTCTTAATAACATGAATCCAGTTTGAGTACAGACTCAATTCAAACTGTTCAGACTGACAAACTTTAAAAAGAGCTGTTGTGATTTGTGCTCAGACAAACACAGAAAACAAGAAGACTGAAAGAAATGTCAAACTTCTGTCCTGGATTTAAATTTGGTAGATATACACTGTACAAGAGCAGAATACATGAACTGACCTCAGAGTCTGCAGTCTACAGTTTGGACTCTCCAGTCCAGCAGACAGCAGCTTCACTCCTGAATCTTTCAGGTCGTTGTGACTCAGGTCCAGCTCTGTCAGATGGGAGGGGTTGGACTTCAGAGCTGAGGCCACGACTTCACAGTGAGTCTCTGAGAGTCCACAGTCAGTAAGTCTGTGATGACAGAGAATATAAAAGTTAAAGTCAAATAAAATCTGACATTTTATTCTAAAAATGAACTCTGTGCATTTTGCATCACAAAGCACATCAACATGAGCGTCTGTAGCTCAGCTGGTCAGTTGTTCAGCCTGAGCTGGTCAGCCATTGATCACAAGGTTTGTAGACAAACAGTGCCACATCATTACCTGTTTGACAAAATGTAAGAATTTGCTGCTTTTATCTATTTCATATCATCTTAAATTCAATGTTTTCAGGGTTTTAGACTGTTGGTCGGAGAAAAGAAGCCTCCAAGACATAATAGATAGCTAACCGTTGACTTGAACATGAACAGACAACAGTGTCTCCAGACTAGAATGTGCTGACAGTAACACTAACATGGGTAAATACATTCCCTTTGACTAGTTCTGGGTGTATTGTATTTGTGTTATCTGTAGGAGTTTAAAGTCTGACCACCAGCATGAGTTGGGCAGAATAGAGACCGACTCATATGCATACCTGACTGTATGTGAGGATGTCTCTGATTCTCCTTGATCAAGCTTCAATAAATATTACAGCATAAGACATCAGAGGCTCCTGAACACTTTCTTCCCTCCTGACCTGGTGCCATTGATTTCAGGAATTTCTCCACAACACCAACCAGCTGATCAAAGAAATGAAACCTAAATTTATTGAACTCTAAGTCTTATTTTTAACTCCTTCACTTCTACATATTTAATCAATGATCTATTTCCCCCGCACATCATTTCTCATGTTCCTCTTCACATTTCATCAGACTGTGTGATGCTGAACTGAAAACACTGATAGTTAAACACATTGAGCAGCAGCCATTTCAGCAGCTACCTCACTGAAGCTAACCTTTGTGATCAAACTACAGCAGCCAGTGCTCTTCATCTTCATCATCCACACACTCACTAAATTATAGATTATTACACTTACAGTAACGTAAGGAGCTGTTGTCAACTCGAGTAACATCTTTACTTCACCCGTCTTTAACCTCTGAAATACCAAATACTAGCAGAGACAAGAGGGAAAGAGAGAGAGCTTCCTTACTGTTTACAAATCAAACTCATTTCTCATGGAGCAAAACATGAAAAGAATTCATTGTTGGGAACTAAACAATTTAAAGTGGCTCCGTTCATTTCATGAGGATGAAGAGGGGGATGTTCTGTTGGCTCTTCAAGAGGGAGGATGGCCTCCACTCACATCCTCTCAAATCAAACAATAATTATAGATATTGTATAAAGTGTGAAAATGGACAGAACAGTCCTTCATATGAAACAGCTCAGAAACTGCTGAGAAACAAACAGAATATCAAGAAGTGCATGAAAACTGGAATGAACAAACTTCAAGTGATGTTAGTTCCAGCAGATCACAGATATTACATGTCTGTGTGTGTGTATAGAAACAGAACAATAAACAGACACACTATAGAAACACAGTGCACACACTGTATACACTGTAAAAATAAAAAGACTGTTGTGATAAAATGATGACTGTCAAAACATTTTCAGCACAAACTCTTCAGTCCTCAAGTTTTTCTGCTGGATTTGTGTGGAGCCTCCATCAGCCAAACAAAGACAGTTAGAAGATGATAGAAGATACTTGTGTTCACTGACTTGATAGCAATAAACACAAAAATGATTTTTGGAGACGTTTGTAGTTTAACACATCTAGAATTATTTCAATCAGCAGCTTTAATACTACTTTAAGAAAACTTTTAGAGTGTGGAAGTTTTATATTGTGCATGTGTGTAAAGTGTGTATCTTTACTCTAATACTGATGGCTTCAGCTTTACGTTGCTTTATAATGTTGATAATCACATCTGGACTTACACAGCCTTTCTGCAGTTCCTCACAGCTGGAATCAGTCTCCGTCGTCCCTCATATGATGTGTTGTACTTCTTCAGGTCCAACTCATCCAGAACCTCCTCTGACATCTGCAGCATGTAGGCCAGAGCTGAGCAGTGGATCTCAGAGAGTTTCTTCTCTGATCTGTTCTCTGACTTCAGGAACTCTTGGATCTCCTGATGGACTGAGTGATCGTTCATCTCCATCAGACAGTGGAAGATGTTGATGCTTCTGTCAGGAGAGATATCACCACTCTTCATCTTCTTCAGGTTGTTGATGGCTCTCTTGATGATTTTTGGACTGTGGTCTGTCTGACCCAGCAGGCCTCCTAAGAGTCTCTGGTTGGACTGCAGAGAGAGGCCATGAAGGAAGCGAACAAACAGGTCCAGATGACCATTTTTACTTTGAAGGGATTTCTCCATGGCCTTCTTCAGGAAGACATCCAGGGTGGAGTAATCCTCGTCCTTCTCCTGCTCTCTGAGTTTGTCATCTTTCAGGAAGTCCTTCAGTACCTCTGTCTTCTTGTTGGTGTAACAGTGGAACAGGTAGACTGCAGCCAGAAACTCCTGAACGCTCAGATGAACAAAGCAGTAGACTGTTTTCTGGAAGATCACACTCTCTCTTTTGAAGATCTCTGTACAAACTCCTGAGTACACCGAGGCCTCTGTGACATCCAGACCACACTGCTCCAGGTCTTCTTGGTAGAACATGATGTTTCCGTTCTCCAGATGTTCAAACGCCAGCCTCCCCAGCTTCAGAAGAACTTCCCTGTCAGCCTCCGTCAGCTCCTGTGGACTCGTCTCATGTCCTTCATCGTACTTCTTCTTCTTCCTCTTTGTCTGAACCAGCAGGAAGTGTGAGTACATGTCAGTCAGGGTCTTGGGCAGCTCTCCTCTCTGGTCTGTGGTCAACATGTGGTCCAGAACTGTAGCAGTGATCCAGCAGAAGACTGGGATCAGACACATGATGTGGAGGCTCCTGGAGGTCTTGATGTGTGAGATGATTCTGCTGGACAGATCTTCATCACTGACTCTCCTCCTGAAGTACTCCTCCTTCTGAGTGTCAGTGAAGCCTCGTACTTCTGTTACCCTGTCAACACATGAAGGAGGGATCTGATTGGCTGCTGCAGGTCTGGAAGTTATCCAGATGAGAGCCGAGGGAAGCAGATTCCCCTTGATGAGGCTTGTCAACAGCACGCTGACTGATGACTCCTGTGTGACATCAGACACGACCTCTTTGTTGTTGAAATCCAGTGAAAGTCTGCTTTCATCCAGGCCGTCAAAGATGAACAGAAGTTTACAGACAGCGAGCTTCTCTGCTGTGACCTTCTGTAATGTTGGATGGAAAACATGGAGCAGCGTGAGAAGACTGAACCGCTCATCTTTGATCAAGTTCAGCTCCCTGAACGAGAGCAGAACCACCAGACTGACATCTTGGTTCTCCGAGCCCTCTGCCCAGTCCAGAGTGAACTTCAGCACTGAGAAGGTTTTTCCAACGCCAGCGACGCCGTTGGTCAGAACGACTCTGATGTGTGTCTGTTGGTCAGGTAAGGCTTTAAAGATGTCGTGGCATTTGATCGGAGTGTCATGGAGGGTCTCCTTCTTCTTGGAAGTTGTCTCAAGCTGCATCACCTCATGTTGGGTATTAACCTCTTCACTCTGTCCCTCTGTGATGTAGAGCTCAGTGTAGATCCTGTTGAGGAGGGTTCCACTTCCTGTTTCATCACTTCCTTCAGTCACACGTTCACATCTCGTCTTCAGACTGATCTTATGTTCATCTAAAACCTCCTGCAGACCACCACTCACTAAAACAGAGAAAGAAGTTTCAGACAAAACAAAGAAAATGTGACAATCTGCTGATTATTTTCATCAATAATAAGTGATGGATAGAAGAATATATAGAGAAGTAAATGGACAGTCTTACTTTGTACAGTGCTGGTCTGACTGGCTGTCTGCAGTCCACGTCTTGTTCTGGATCTTTTCCCACACTGGGGACAGGAGGAGTCTCCTGATGAAGCAGACTGGTCCCAGTATGAGGTGATGCAGTGTCTGCAGAACCAGTGTCCACAGCTGGTAGAGACCGGATCCTTCAGGACGTCCTGACACAAAACACAGCAGGACGGCTGCTCCTCCACAGGAACATGACTCCTCTTCCTCTCTCTGTGAACACATTTCTTTATCACTCAAATGATTTGTTGACTGTTGGTGACAAATATCAAGATTTGGACGACACTGTCTGGAAGCTCAGATGTTCACAGAGAAGAGTAAAAGTGTCGTTACTTTTCTGTTTGAATTCAGCTTTCAGTCTGTGATGAAGATGATTTGATTTCAACTCTCCTGCTGTCATCAACATTCATTAACAGCTTTTCCTGTCTGTCTGTCTAATTAAACATTCAGTCATCTGCCTGTCGTTTGTTATTAATACAAACTCAGCACTTCCTGCAGCTGTTTCACAATAAAAGTCCTCCATTAAAGAGAGCTGATGATGTCCTTCACTGTTTCACTTTGAACTGTTTTCACTTAGAGCACTTCTAACCTCAGTTTAAACCTAAATAACTGTGGTAGACCAGCAGTGTACTGTATGACACACAGCATGTCTGCATCATGAAGACAAATCTTTCAGTCTTCATCATCAATGCATCATCTTCATCAGGTCAGTTTACAGTAAAAACAGTCTCTTACTTTGTGTCTGAGGGTCCAGGTTCATCACTGAAGTCAATAGGTTCATCTTTGGACCGGTCACTCTTCATAGACAGACATCTGGATCCTGGAGACTCTGCTCTGTCCTCCTCTTCCTCCATCTTCTGGACTTCAGTCAGTCTGAGAGGTGAAACAAGTTTCACTTGAAATCACCATTCCCTTCAAATGATGTTCAGGACATTTCAATCTGGCCGTCAATCATCTCAGAGACAAGTGAAGAAGGGCTTTCTATGCTATAAAACATTCTTTAAATATAGATATACCTGTTAGAATCTGGCTCAAAATATTCACATCTATAGTTGAACCAATCATACTGTAGGGTAGTGAAGTGTAGGGTCCTCTCATAAATCAAGAATCAAGAGAAAATGTGACAAACAGCCAATAGAAAGCCTGTAAGAGCATTCTCAGTGCACAGGAACACCCCCAACAATGAATGCAGAGCTGAACTCGCCAAGTTCAACTTTTAATTAGGATCCAAAAAAGAGCCATCAAATTCTACAATCACTTATCAAAGGAAGTGAGCCCAACTCCTCCCATTACAAAGCTCTCCATTGGCAGGAGGAGAACATAGAGAGGACCCCCCTCAGCTGCTGAGGCTCACCTCCCCTAACAGCCCTCATGCAGTCTGGACCAACCAAATTATAGCTACAGAAAAAGAAAACTACATTAACTATTGGACATGGAGCACAGAAACTCAAAGCAAACTTCAAACAGAAAGTACACAGTGGACGACTATTTGACCACAGTGACTCAAGAGAAACTGAGAAAGACGTCCACAGAGAGAGCTGGAGACATTTCCTGTTACACTGTAGCTCATGTGATCACATCAGAACAAAGTTCTTCACTCAGATTAAACACAAACTCCCAGATTTTGACTGACGCTGTGAGCGGACTAAAATGCAGCATGTACATGGAGAACACAGTGTCGACACATCACTATTAGAGCACGTCACAGCCTGAGGGACAAGCAGCACAACACATGACAACATAGACCGTCTGCTCACAACACTCTGCCATCTACATCTGATTTTATCTGAAGAGTTTTATTTGTAGATCACATTGATATTTGATCTGATATTAATATTTTCTTATTCTTTCTTTATTGATGATATATACACACCATATTGATACGCAGGGCCGTTTCTTGCTATATGCGGACTATGTGGATGCATGGGGCCCCGCAGCCACCAGGGGCCCCCAAGCTGCAAGTTCAGCCTCAATAAATTTTGGTAAAGTATTCTCCCAAAATGTTTGTTGGCACTTGACTCAAGTCTATTAATAAATCCTAAACCTAAACAAAATTATAATTCATTTGAAAGTCTTGTTCTTAGCCTTACTCACCCAACCTGGAAAACATTACAGCCAATTCTATTTGTTATAGTATATCGTGCTCCTGGTCCTTACTCAGAATTTTTATCTGAATTTGCAGAATTTGCATCAGGCTTGATCCTTAAAACAGATAAAGTAATTATTGTAGGTGATTTTAATATTCATGTGGACAACCACAATGATAGTCTTAGTGCTGCGTTTATCTCTTTGTTAGATTCAATTGGCTTCTGTCAGAGTGTAAATAAACCGACTCATTGTCTGAACCACACTCTTGATCTTGTTCTCTCATATGGCATTGAAATTCACCATCTAATAGTCTTTCCACAGAATCCTCTTCTATCTGACCATTTTTTAATAACCTTTGAGTTCATAATACTGGACTATGAGCCTTTTGGCAGAAACTCCTACAGCAGATGTTTATCTGATAGTGCTGTAGCCAAATTTAAGGAAGTGATTCCTTCAGTATTGAATTCAATCCCATGTCTCAATGTAGCAGAGGACTTGTCTGCTTCCTTTAGCCCCTCACAAATAGATCATCTGGTTGATAGTACTACAGGCTCATTACGAACAACTCTCGACTCTATTGCACCTCTGAAAAAGAAGATAATTAAACAAAGGAGGTTAGCACCATGGTATAGCCAGCAGACTCGCAACTTAAAGCAAGAGGCACGAAAATCTGAACGCAAATGGCGTGCCACTAAACTGGAAGACTTTCGTTTAATCTGGCAAGATAATCTTAAAACATACAGGAAGGCTCTCCGTAGTGCCAGAGCAGTCTATTACTCTTGACTAATTGAGGAAAATAAGAATAACCCCAGGTTTCTGTTCAGCACTGTAGCCAGGCTAACAGAGAGCCACAGCTCTATCAAACCATCTATTCCTTTAGGTATAAGTAGTAATGCCTTCATGAGCTTCTTTAATGATAAAATTATAACTTTTAGAGACAAAATTCATCACCTCTTGCCCTCAGCAGGCACCGATCTGCATTCTTACACAGCAAGTTTGGAAACAGCTGTAAAACCTGATATATATTTAGACTGTTTTTCTCCCATCGACCTTCATCAAATTACTTCAGTAATTTCTTCATCTAAGCCGTCAACCTGTCTCTTAGACCCCATCCCAACCAGGCTGCTCAAGGACGTTTTACCTCTAGTTAGCCCGTCTTTATTGGATATGATTAATCTGTCTCTATTATCAGGATATGCACCACAGTCTTTTAAAGTAGCTGTAATTAAACCTCTTCTTAAAAAGCCCACTCTAGATCCAGAGGTTTTAGCCAATTACAGACCGATATCAAACCTTCCCTTTCTCTCTATGATACTTTAACAGAACAGTTTATTTGAGGATTTTCAGTCAGGATTTAGAGTGCATCATAGCACAGAGACCGCACTAGTCAAAGTTACAAATGACCTCCTAATGGCATCAGACAAAGGACTCATCTCTGTACTTGTCCTGTTAGATCTTAGTGCCGCATTTGACACCATTGACCATCAGATTCTTTAACAGAGACTGGAACATCAAATTGGCATCAAAGGAACCGCCCTAAGTTGGTTTAAGTCGTATTTTTTAGATCGATCTCAGTTTGTTCACGTCAATGATGAATCCTCCATGCATACCAAAGTTTGTCATGGAGTTCCACAAGGTTCTGTGCTAGGACCACTTCTATTCAGTTTATATATGCTTCCTCCAGGGAACATTATTAGGAATCACTCCATTAATTTTCATTGTTATGCCGACAACACCCAATTATATTTATCGATCAAGCCTGATGAAACCAATCAGTTAACTAAACTCCAAGCAGGCCTTAAGGATATAAAAAGTTGGATGACCTACAATTTTCTGATGTTAAATTCAGACAAAACTGAAGTTCTTGTAATTGGACCCAAGAACCTCAGAAACTCTCTTTCTAGAGACTTAGTTACATAAAACAAATTTCGAGGACTGCTTTCTTCCACTTACGTAAAATCGCCAAAATCAGACGCATCGTATCTCAAGCGGATGCAGAAAAACTAGTCCATGCATTTGTTACTTCTAGGCTGGACTATTGTAACTCTTTGTTATCAGGCTGCTCCAGTAAGTCTCTGAGGGCTTTGCAGCTAATTCAGAATGCTGCTGCACGTGTTCTGACAGGAACCAAGATCAGAGATCACATCTCTCCCATTTTGGCTTCTTTGCATTGGCTACCTGTTAAATCTAGAATAGAATTTAAAATTCTTCTCCTTACATACAAAGCTCTTCATGGTCAGGCACCATCATATCTAAAAGAGCTCATAGTACCTTACTACCCCTCTAGAACGCTGCGCTCTCAGAATGTTGGGTTCCTTGTGGTTCCTATAGTTTCCAAAAGTAGACTGGGAGCCAGAGCTTTCAGCTACCAAGCTCCTCTTCTGTGGAACAAACTACCATTTTGGGTTCGGGAGGCAGACACGGTCAACACTTTTAAGAGTAGACTTAAGACCTTCCTTTTTGATAGATCTTATAGTTAGGGCTGGCTCAGGTCATCCCTTAGTTATGCTGCTATAGGACTAGACTGCCAGGGGACTCCCTCTCCCTCCTTTCTCTCTGTCTCTCTCTCTTAGGGTTATGCCTAGCCAGGCACAGTACTGGTTGAAGATGTAGTCACATCTCCCTTTACTGAAAACTCTACTCAAATCTCTCTCTCTCTCTCTCTCCCCATCACCATCTGTAAACATACATGTCTCATTAATGCATGTTAATGCATGTTACTAACTAAACTTCTTCCCCGGAGTTTCTGTGCTCTCTCGTCCAGCAGGTTCTCATGCATCGTGGCTGCTGCTGTGGTCCTGCACGACGTCCACTACTTATATTATTACTGTCATTATTGTTACCATATCTCTGTGTACTCTGTATACTGTAATCATTTTATCATTCATTGTAATCGTACAATATGTCTCTGTTGATTTGTTCTGTACATGTGACATCTATTGCACGTCTGTCCGTCCTGGGAGAGGGATCCCTCCTCTGTGGCTCTTCCTGAGGTTTCTTCCACCTTTTTTCCTGTTAAAAGGGTTTTTTGTGGGCAAGTTTTTCCTCACTCGAACCGAGGGTCTAAGGACAGAGGGTGTCACTCCCTGTACAGATTGTAAAGCCCTCTGAGGCAAATGTGTTTTGTGAATTTGGGCTATACAAATAAAATTTGATTTGATTTGATTTGATTTGACTTGCATGCTATAGATAATAGCTTTTACTGATGTTGATCTTGTGCAGTGGCCTCAAACATCAGACTTGTGGATCTACATACCATAATCACAGAAACAGATCCAAAGTTTTCAAAGTTTACCATAAACATTTTTCAGCACATTAATGTACTCGAGCCTGTTTTCCTCTTAAAATGTAACGGACTGTTGCATCGCCTCAGATCATCAGTCTGACAAAACAAGGGCCCCCAAACAGCTGGAAACAGCCCTGTTGATACGTTACATCACACACACACACACACACACACACACACACACACGATAATATGTATTTTATTAAACTTAATGAATTGAGTTTTATTTTCTCATCTCGTTAATGAGTTGTATTATTTGTGACTCTTTGGTAATATTGATTATTTTCCAATAAAACACGACTGAACTGAATTGATAACTGCGTTACAAGATCTCGCGAGAGTTTCTGCTGCTGTTGCTGAGACAGACGGGTGTCAATCAAAGTTGAATTTCTCTGATGTGTCGCTGTGAAAAACGTCTTTTTAGTGTCACAATGTTCACAAGTTTCTTCACCGTCTCTGAAAACACGACTGAGTACGTAACGAGGAAAAACTAGAGGCATTCACGACGACAGCTACGTATTCTCTTCCTGTTTGAAACTGCGTCACACGGACACGTTCGGCTGACGGTCACCAGTTAACACGGTCACTCGTTGAACCGAAACACCGGCGAGTCAGAGAAATCAAGTTGTTTGTGTTCAGACAATAATAAAATAATGTGATAAATCAAATGTTGGATTAACACTCACCCTGCCTCAGCCTTCACGTCTCCTCCTTCTGCTCCGTGCACTCAAAATGGAGTCTGAACAAACTGGTCCTACCTGTTCTACCTTTACAGGAAATCAGGTGTGTGTGTGTGTGTGTGAGTGTGTGTGTGTTGAGTGAGTGTGTTGCTATGTGAGGTGTACACGTGTGATTGTGTGTGTGTGTGTGTGTGTGTGTGTGTGATCAGCTGTTTGACATGTTGTGTTTCTGAACTTAAATGAAATAATGAGTTCAAACTAAAGTGATGGACATGGAGCACAGAAACTCAAAGCAAACTTCAAACAGAAAGTACACAGTGGACGACTATTTGACCACAGTGACTCAAGAGAAACTGAGAAAGACGTCCACAGAGAGAGCTGGAGACATTTCCTGTTACACTGTAGCTCATGTGATCACATCAGAACAAAGTTCTTCACTCAGATTAAACACAAACTCCCAGATTTTGACTGACGCTGTGAGCGGACTAAAATGCAGCATGTACATGGAGAACACAGTGTCGACACATCACTATTAGAGCACGTCACAGCCTGAGGGACAAGCAGCACAACACATGACAACATAGACCGTCTGCTCACAACACTCTGCCATCTACATCTGATTTTATCTGAAGAGTTTTATTTGTGGATCACATTGATATTTGATCTGATATTAATATTTTCTTATTCTTTCTTTATTGATGATATATACACACCATATTGATACGCAGGGCCGTTTCTTGCTATATGCAGACTATGTGGATGCATGGGGCCCCGCAGCCACCAGGGGCCCCCAAGCTGCAAGTTCAGCCTCAATAAATTTTGGTAAAGTATTCTCCCAAAATGTTTGTTGGCACTTGACTCAAGTCTATTAATAAATCCTAAACCTAAACAAAATTATAATTCATTTGAAAGTCTTGTTCTTAGCCTTACTCACCCAACCTGGAAAACATTACAGCCAATTCTATTTGTTATAGTATATCGTGCTCCTGGTCCTTACTCAGAATTTTTATCTGAATTTGCAGAATTTGCATCAGGCTTGATCCTTAAAACAGATAAAGTAATTATTGTAGGTGATTTTAATATTCATGTGGACAACCACAATGATAGTCTTAGTGCTGCGTTTATCTCTTTGTTAGATTCAATTGGCTTCTGTCAGAGTGTAAATAAACCGACTCATTGTCTGAACCACACTCTTGATCTTGTTCTCTCATATGGCATTGAAATTCACCATCTAATAGTCTTTCCACAGAATCCTCTTCTATCTGACCATTTTTTAATAACCTTTGAGTTCATAATACTGGACTATGAGCCTTTTGGCAGAAACTCCTACAGCAGATGTTTATCTGATAGTGCTGTAGCCAAATTTAAGGAAGTGATTCCTTCAGTATTGAATTCAATCCCATGTCTCAATGTAGCAGAGGACTTGTCTGCTTCCTTTAGCCCCTCACAAATAGATCATCTGGTTGATAGTACTACAGGCTCATTACGAACAACTCTCGACTCTATTGCACCTCTGAAAAAGAAGATAATTAAACAAAGGAGGTTAGCACCATGGTATAGCCAGCAGACTCGCAACTTAAAGCAAGAGGCACGAAAATCTGAACGCAAATGGCGTGCCACTAAACTGGAAGACTTTCGTTTAATCTGGCAAGATAATCTTAAAACATACAGGAAGGCTCTCCGTAGTGCCAGAGCAGTCTATTACTCTTGACTAATTGAGGAAAATAAGAATAACCCCAGGTTTCTGTTCAGCACTGTAGCCAGGCTAACAGAGAGCCACAGCTCTATCAAACCATCTATTCCTTTAGGTATAAGTAGTAATGCCTTCATGAGCTTCTTTAATGATAAAATTATAACTTTTAGAGACAAAATTCATCACCTCTTGCCCTCAGCAGGCACCGATCTGCATTCTTACACGGCAAGTTTGGAAACAGCTGTAAAACCTGATATATATTTAGACTGTTTTTCTCCCATCGACCTTCATCAAATTACTTCAGTAATTTCTTCATCTAAGCCGTCAACCTGTCTCTTAGACCCCATCCCAACCAGGCTGCTCAAGGACGTTTTACCTCTAGTTAGCCCGTCTTTATTGGATATGATTAATCTGTCTCTATTATCAGGATATGTACCACAGTCTTTTAAAGTAGCTGTAATTAAACCTCTTCTTAAAAAGCCCACTCTAGATCCAGAGGTTTTAGCCAATTACAGACCGATATCAAACCTTCCCTTTCTCTCTATGATACTTTAACAGAACAGTTTATTTGAGGATTTTCAGTCAGGATTTAGAGTGCATCATAGCACAGAGACCGCACTAGTCAAAGTTACAAATGACCTCCTAATGGCATCAGACAAAGGACTCATCTCTGTACTTGTCCTGTTAGATCTTAGTGCCGCATTTGACACCATTGACCATCAGATTCTTTAACAGAGACTGGAACATCAAATTGGCATCAAAGGAACCGCCCTAAGTTGGTTTAAATCGTATTTTTTAGATCGATCTCAGTTTGTTCACGTCAATGATGAATCCTCCATGCATACCAAAGTTTGTCATGGAGTTCCACAAGGTTCTGTGCTAGGACCACTTCTATTCAGTTTATATATGCTTCCTCCAGGGAACATTATTAGGAATCACTCCATTAATTTTCATTGTTATGCCGACGACACCCAATTATATTTATCGATCAAGCCTGATGAAACCAATCAGTTAACTAAACTCCAAGCAGGCCTTAAGGATATAAAAAGTTGGACGACCTACAATTTTCTGATGTTAAATTCAGACAAAACTGAAGTTCTTGTAATTGGACCCAAGAACCTCAGAAACTCTCTTTCTAGAGACTTAGTTACTTTAGATGGGATCTCCCTGGCCTCCAGCTCCACCGTAAAGAATCTTGGAGTTGTCTTTGATCAGGATTTGTCCTTTAATGTCCACATAAAACAAATTTCGAGGACTGCTTTCTTCCACTTACGTAAAATCGCCAAAATCAGACGCATCGTACCTCAAGCGGATGCAGAAAAACTAGTCCATGCATTTGTTACTTCTAGGCTGGACTATTGTAACTCTTTGTTATCAGGCTGCTCCAGTAAGTCTCTGAGGACTTTGCAGCTAATTCAGAATGCTGCTGCACGTGTTCTGACAGGAACCAAGATCAGAGATCACATCTCTCCCATTTTGGCTTCTTTGCATTGGCTACCTGTTAAATCTAGAATAGAATTTAAAATTCTTCTCCTTACATACAAAGCTCTTCATGGTCAGACACCATCATATCTAAAAGAGCTCATAGTACCTTACTACCCCTCTAGAACGCTGCGCTCTCAGAATGCTGGGTTCCTCAGGGTTCCTATAGTTTCCAAAAGTAGACTGGGAGCCAGAGCTTTCAGCTACCAAGCTCCTCTTCTGTGGAACAAACTACCATTTTGGGTTCGGGAGGCAGACACGGTCAACACTTTTAAGAGTAGACTTAAGACCTTCCTTTTTGATAGATCTTATAGTTAGGGCTGGCTCAGGTCATCCCTTAGTTATGCTGCTATAGGACTAGACTGCCGGGGGACTCCCTCTCCCTCCTTTCTCTCTCTGTCTCTCTCTCTTAGGGTTATGCCTAGCCAGGCACAGTACTGGTTGAAGATGTAGTCACATCTCCCTTTACTGAAAACTCTACTCAAATCTCTCTCTCTCTCTCTCTCCCCATCACCATCTGTAAACATACATGTCTCATTAATGCATGTTAATGCATGTTACTAACTAAACTTCTTCCCCGGAGTTTCTGTGCTCTCTCGTCCAGCAGGTTCTCATGCATCGTGGCTGCTGCTGTGGTCCTGCATGACGTCCACTACTTATATTATTACTGTCATTATTGTTACCATATCTCTGTGTACTCTGTATACTGTAATCATTTTATCATTCATTGTGATTGTACAATATGTCTCTGTTAATTTGTTCTGTACATGTGACATCTATTGCACGTCTGTCCGTCCTGGGAGAGGGATCCCTCCTCTGTGGCTCTTCCTGAGGTTTCTTCCACCTTTTTTCCTGTTAAAAGGGTTTTTTGTGGGCAAGTTTTTCCTCACTCGAACCGAGGGTCTAAGGACAGAGGGTGTCACTCCCTGTACAGATTGTAAAGCCCTCTGAGGCAAATGTGTTTTGTGAATTTGGGCTATACAAATAAAATTTGATTTGATTTGATTTGATTTGACTTGCATGCTATAGATAATAGCTTTTGCTGATGTTGATCTTGTGCAGTGGCCTCAAACATCAGACTTGTGGATCTACATACCATAATCACAGAAACAGATCCAAAGTTTTCAAAGTTTACCATAAACATTTTTCAGCACATTAATGTACTCGAGCCTGTTTTCCTCTTATAATGTAGCGGACTGTTGCATCGCCTCAGATCATCAGTCTGACAAAACAAGGGCCCCCAAACAGCTGGAAACAGCCCTGTTGATACGTTACATCACACACACACACACACACACACACACACACGATAATATGTATTTTATTAAACTTAATGAATTGAGTTTTATTTTCTCATCTCGTTAATGAGTTGTATTATTTGTGACTCTTTGGTAATATTGATTATTTTCCAATAAAACACGACTGAACTGAATTGATAACTGCGTTACAAGATCTCGCGAGAGTTTCTGCTGCTGTTGCTGAGACAGACGGGTGTCGATCAAAGTTGAATTTCTCTGATGTGTCGCTGTGAAAAACGTCTTTTTAGTGTCACAATGTTCACAAGTTTCTTCACCGTCTCTGAAAACACGACTGAGTACGTAACGAGGAAAAACTAGAGGCATTCACGACGACAGCTACGTATTCTCTTCCTGTGTGAAACTGCGTCACACTGACACGTTCGGCTGACGGTCACCAGTTAACACGGTCACTCGTTGAACCGAAACACCGGCGAGTCAGAGAAATCCAGTTGTTTGTGTTCAGACAATAATAAAATAATGTGATAAATCAAATGTTGGATTAACACTCACCCTGCCTCAGCCTTCACGTCTCCTCCTTCTGCTCCGTGCACTCAAAATGGAGTCTGAACAAACTGGTCCTACCTGTTCTACCTTTACAGGAAATCAGGTGTGTGTGTGTGTGTGTGAGTGTGTGTGTGTTGAGTGAGTGTGTTGCTATGTGAGGTGTACACGTGTGATTGTGTGTGTGTGTGTGTGTGTGTGTGTGTGATCAGCTGTTTGACATGTTGTGTTTCTGAACTTAAATGAAATAATGAGTTCAAACTAAAGTGATGGACATGGAGCACAGAAACTCAAAGCAAACTTCAAACAGAAAGTACACAGTGGACGACTATTTGACCACAGTGACTCAAGAGAAACTGAGAAAGACGTCCACAGAGAGAGCTGGAGACATTTCCTGTTACACTGTAGCTCATGTGATCACATCAGAACAAAGTTCTTCACTCAGATTAAACACAAACTCCCAGATTTTGACTGACGCTGTGAGCGGACTAAAATGCAGCATGTACATGGAGAACACAGTGTCGACACGTCACTATTAGAGCACGTCACAGCCTGAGGGACAAGCAGCACAACACATGACAACATAGACCGTCTGCTCACAACACTCTGCCATCTACATCTGATTTTATCTGAAGAGTTTTATTTGTGGATCACATTGATATTTGATCTGATATTAATATTTTCTTATTCTTTCTTTATTGATGATATATACACACCATATTGATACGCAGGGCCGTTTCTTGCTATATGCAGACTATGTGGATGCATGGGGCCCCGCAGCCACCAGGGGCCCCCAAGCTGCAAGTTCAGCCTCAATAAATTTTGGTAAAGTATTCTCCCAAAATGTTTGTTGGCACTTGACTCAAGTCTATTAATAAATCCTAAACCTAAACAAAATTATAATTCATTTGAAAGTCTTGTTCTTAGCCTTACTCACCCAACCTGGAAAACATTACAGCCAATTCTATTTGTTATAGTATATCGTGCTCCTGGTCCTTACTCAGAATTTTTATCTGAATTTGCAGAATTTGCATCAGGCTTGATCCTTAAAACAGATAAAGTAATTATTGTAGGTGATTTTAATATTCATGTGGACAACCACAATGATAGTCTTAGTGCTGCGTTTATCTCTTTGTTAGATTCAATTGGCTTCTGTCAGAGTGTAAATAAACCGACTCATTGTCTGAACCACACTCTTGATCTTGTTCTCTCATATGGCATTGAAATTGACCATCTAATAGTCTTTCCACAGAATCCTCTTCTATCTGACCATTTTTTAATAACCTTTGAGTTCATAATACTGGACTATGAGCCTTTTGGCAGAAACTCCTACAGCAGATGTTTATCTGACAGTGCTGTAGCCAAATTTAAGGAAGTGATTCCTTCAGTATTGAATTCAATCCCATGTCTCAATGTAGCAGAGGACTTGTCTGCTTCCTTTAGCCCCTCACAAATAGATCATCTGGTTGATAGTACTACAGGCTCATTACGAACAACTCTCGACTCTATTGCACCTCTGAAAAAGAAGATAATTAAACAAAGGAGGTTAGCACCATGGTATAGCCAGCAGACTCGCAACTTAAAGCAAGAGGCACGAAAATCTGAACGCAAATGGCGTGCCACTAAACTGGAAGACTTTCGTTTAATCTGGCAAGATAATCTTAAAACATACAGGAAGGCTCTCCGTAGTGCCAGAGCAGTCTATTACTCTTGACTAATTGAGGAAAATAAGAATAACCCCAGGTTTCTGTTCAGCACTGTAGCCAGGCTAACAGAGAGCCACAGCTCTATCAAGCCATCTATTCCTTTAGGTCTAAGTAGTAATGCCTTCATGAGCTTCTTTAATGATAAAATTATAACTATTAAAGACAAAATTCATCACCTCTTGCCCTCAACAGGCACCGATCTGCATTCTTACACAGCAAGTTTGGAAACAGCTGTAAAACCTGATATATATTTAGACTGTTTTTCTCCCATCGACCTTCATCAAATTACTTCAGTAATTTCTTCATCTAAGCCGTCAACCTGTCTCTTAGACCCCATCCCAACCAGGCTGCTCAAGGACGTTTTACCTCAAGTTAGCCCGTCTTTATTGGATATGATTAATCTGTCTCTATTATCAGGATATGTACCACAGTCTTTTAAAGTAGCTGTAATTAAACCTCTTCTTAAAAAGCCCACTCTAGATCCAGAGGTTTTAGCCAATTACAGACCGATATCAAACCTTCCCTTTCTCTCTATGATACTTTAACAGAACAGTTTATTTGAGGATTTTCAGTCAGGATTTAGAGTGCATCATAGCACAGAGACCGCACTAGTCAAAGTTACAAATGACCTCCTAATGGCATCAGACAAAGGACTCATCTCTGTACTTGTCCTGTTAGATCTTAGTGCCGCATTTGACACCATTGACCATCAGATTCTTTAACAGAGACTGGAACATCAAATTGGCATCAAAGGAACCGCCCTAAGTTGGTTTAAGTCGTATTTTTTAGATCGATCTCAGTTTGTTCACGTCAATGATGAATCCTCCATGCATACCAAAGTTTGTCATGGAGTTCCACAAGGTTCTGTGCTAGGACCACTTCTATTCAGTTTATATATGCTTCCTCTAGGGAACATTATTAGGAATCACTCCATTAATTTTCATTGTTATGCCGACAACACCCAATTATATTTATCGATCAAGCCTGATGAAACCAATCAGTTAACTAAACTCCAAGCAGGCCTTAAGGATATAAAAAGTTGGATGACCTACAATTTTCTGATGTTAAATTCAGACAAAACTGAAGTTCTTGTAATTGGACCCAAGAACCTCAGAAACTCTCTTTCTAGAGACTTAGTTACTTTAGATGGGATCACCTTGGCCTCCAGCTCCACCGTAAAGAATCTTGGAGTTGTCTTTGATCAGGATTTGTCCTTTAATGTCCACATAAAACAAATTTCGAGGACTGCTTTCTTCCACTTACGTAAAATCGCCAAAATCAGACGCATCGTACCTCAAGCGGATGCAGAAAAACTAGTCCATGCATTTGTTACTTCTAGGCTGGACTATTGTAACTCTTTGTTATCAGGCTGCTCCAGTAAGTCTCTGAGGACTTTGCAGCTAATTCAGAATGCTGCTGCACGTGTTCTGACAGGAACCAAGATCAGAGATCACATCTCTCCCATTTTGGCTTCTTTGCATTGGCTACCTGTTAAATCTAGAATAGAATTTAAAATTCTTCTCCTTACATACAAAGCTCTTCATGGTCAGGCACCATCATATCTAAAAGAGCTCATAGTACCTTACTACCCCTCTAGAACACTGCGCTCTCAGAATGCTGGGTTCCTCAGGGTTCCTATAGTTTCCAAAAGTAGACTGGGAGCCAGAGCTTTCAGCTACCAAGCTCCTCTTCTGTGGAACAAACTACCATTTTGGGTTCGGGAGGCAGACACGGTCAACACTTTTAAGAGTAGACTTAAGACCTTCCTTTTTGATAGATCTTATAGTTAGGGCTGGCTCAGGTCATCCCTTAGTTATGCTGCTATAGGACTAGACTGCCAGGGGACTCCCTCTCCCTCCTTTCTCTCTGTCTCTCTCTCTTAGGGTTATGCCTAGCCAGGCACAGTACTGGTTGAAGATGTAGTCACATCTCCCTTTACTGAAAACTCTACTCAAATCTCTCTCTCTCTCTCTCTCTCTCCCCATCACCATCTGTAAACATACATGTCTCATTAATGCATGTTAATGCATGTTACTAACTAAACTTCTTCCCCGGAGTTTCTGTGCTCTCTCGTCCAGCAGGTTCTCATGCATCGTGGCTGCTGCTGTGGTCCTGCACGACGTCCACTACTTATATTATTACTGTCATTATTGTTACCATATCTCTGTGTACTCTGTATACTGTAATCATTTTATCATTCATTGTGATTGTACAATATGTCTCTGTTGATTTGTTCTGTACATGTGACATCTATTGCACGTCTGTCCGTCCTGGGAGAGGGATCCCTCCTCTGTGGCTCTTCCTGAGGTTTCTTCCACCTTTTTTCCTGTTAAAAGGGTTTTTTGTGGGCAAGTTTTTCCTCACTCGAACCGAGGGTCTAAGGACAGAGGGTGTTACTCCCTGTACAGATTGTAAAGCCCTCTGAGGCAAATGTGTTTTGTGAATTTGGGCTATACAAATAAAATTTGATTTGATTTGATTTGATTTGACTTGCATGCTATAGATAATAGCTTTTGCTGATGTTGATCTTGTGCAGTGGCCTCAAACATCAGACTTGTGGATCTACATACCATAATCACAGAAACAGATCCAAAGTTTTCAAAGTTTACCATAAACATTTTTCAGCACATTAATGTACTCGAGCCTGTTTTCCTCTTATAATGTAGCGGACTGTTGCATCGCCTCAGATCATCAGTCTGACAAAACAAGGGCCCCCAAACAGCTGGAAACAGCCCTGTTGATACGTTACATCACACACACACACACACACACACACGATAATATGTATTTTATTAAACTTAATGAATTGAGTTTTATTTTCTCATCTCGTTAATGAGTTGTATTATTTGTGACTCTTTGGTAATATTGATTATTTTCCAATAAAACACGACTGAACTGAATTGATAACTGCGTTACAAGATCTCGCGAGAGTTTCTGCTGCTGTTGCTGAGACAGACGGGTGTCAATCAAAGTTGAATTTCTCTGATGTGTCGCTGTGAAAAACGTCTTTTTAGTGTCACAATGTTCACAAGTTTCTTCACCGTCTCTGAAAACACGACTGAGTACGTAACGAGGAAAAACTAGAGGCATTCACGACGACAGCTACGTATTCTCTTCCTGTTTGAAACTGCGTCACACTGACACGTTCGGCTGACGGTCACCAGTTAACACGGTCACTCGTTGAACCGAAACACCGGCGAGTCAGAGAAATCAAGTTGTTTGTGTTCAGACAATAATAAAATAATGTGATAAATCAAATGTTGGATTAACACTCACCCTGCCTCAGCCTTCACGTCTCCTCCTTCTGCTCCGTGCACTCAAAATGGAGTCTGAACAAACTGGTCCTACCTGTTCTACCTTTACAGGAAATCAGGTGTGTGTGTGTGTGTGTGAGTGTGTGTGTGTTGAGTGAGTGTGTTGCTATGTGAGGTGTACACGTGTGATTGTGTGTGTGTGTGTGTGTGTGTGTGTGTGTGTGTGTGTGTGTGTGATCAGCTGTTTGACATGTTGTGTTTCTGAACTTAAATGAAATAATGAGTTCAAACTAAAGTGATGGACATGGAGCACAGAAACTCAAAGCAAACTTCAAACAGAAAGTACACAGTGGACGACTATTTGACCACAGTGACTCAAGAGAAACTGAGAAAGACGTCCACAGAGAGAGCTGGAGACATTTCCTGTTACACTGTAGCTCATGTGATCACATCAGAACAAAGTTCTTCACTCAGATTAAACACAAACTCCCAGATTTTGACTGACGCTGTGAGCGGACTAAAATGCAGCATGTACATGGAGAACACAGTGTCGACACATCACTATTAGAGCACGTCACAGCCTGAGGGACAAGCAGCACAACACATGACAACATAGACCGTCTGCTCACAACACTCTGCCATCTACATCTGATTTTATCTGAAGAGTTTTATTTGTGGATCACATTGATATTTGATCTGATATTAATATTTTCTTATTCTTTCTTTATTGATGATATATACACACCATATTGATACGCAGGGCCGTTTCTTGCTATATGCAGACTATGTGGATGCATGGGGCCCCGCAGCCACCAGGGGCCCCCAAGCTGCAAGTTCAGCCTCAATAAATTTTGGTAAAGTATTCTCCCAAAATGTTTGTTGGCACTTGACTCAAGTCTATTAATAAATCCTAAACCTAAACAAAATTATAATTCATTTGAAAGTCTTGTTCTTAGCCTTACTCACCCAACCTGGAAAACATTACAGCCAATTCTATTTGTTATAGTATATCGTGCTCCTGGTCCTTACTCAGAATTTTTATCTGAATTTGCAGAATTTGCATCAGGCTTGATCCTTAAAACAGATAAAGTAATTATTGTAGGTGATTTTAATATTCATGTGGACAACCACAATGATAGTCTTAGTGCTGCGTTTATCTCTTTGTTAGATTCAATTGGCTTCTGTCAGAGTGTAAATAAACCGACTCATTGTCTGAACCACACTCTTGATCTTGTTCTCTCATATGGCATTGAAATTGACCATCTAATAGTCTTTCCACAGAATCCTCTTCTATCTGACCATTTTTTAATAACCTTTGAGTTCATAATACTGGACTATGAGCCTTTTGGCAGAAACTCCTACAGCAGATGTTTATCTGATAGTGCTGTAGCCAAATTTAAGGAAGTGATTCCTTCAGTATTGAATTCAATCCCATGTCTCAATGTAGCAGAGGACTTGTCTGCTTCCTTTAGCCCCTCACAAATAGATCATCTTGTTGATAGTACTACAGGCTCATTACGAACAACTCTCGACTCTATTGCACCTCTGAAAAAGAAGATAATTAAACAAAGGAGGTTAGCACCATGGTATAGCCAGCAGACTCGCAACTTAAAGCAAGAGGCACGAAAATCTGAACGCAAATGGCGTGCCACTAAACTGGAAGACTTTCGTTTAATCTGGCAAGATAATCTTAAAACATACAGGAAGGCTCTCCGTGGTGCCAGAGCAGTCTATTACTCTTGACTAATTGAGGAAAATAAGAATAACCCCAGGTTTCTGTTCAGCACTGTAGCCAGGCTAACAGAGAGCCACAGCTCTATCAAGCCATCTATTCCTTTAGGTCTAAGTAGTAATGCCTTCATGAGCTTCTTTAATGATAAAATTATAACTATTAAAGACAAAATTCATCACCTCTTGCCCTCAACAGGCACCGATCTGCATTCTTACACGGCAAGTTTGGAAACAGCTGTAAAACCTGATATATATTTAGACTGTTTTTCTCCCATCGACCTTCATCAAATTACTTCAGTAATTTCTTCATCTAAGCCGTCAACCTGTCTCTTAGACCCCATCCCAACCAGGCTGCTCAAGGACGTTTTACCTCTAGTTAGCCCGTCTTTATTGGATATGATTAATCTGTCTCTATTATCAGGATATGTACCACAGTCTTTTAAAGTAGCTGTAATTAAACCTCTTCTTAAAAAGCCCACTCTAGATCCAGAGGTTTTAGCCAATTACAGACCGATATCAAACCATCCCTTTCTCCCTAAGATACTTGAGAAAGCTGTAGCCAATCAGCTGTGTGACTTTCTCCATGAGAACAGTTTATTTGAGGATTTTCAGTCAGGATTTAGAGTGCATCATAGCACAGAGACCGCACTAGTCAAAGTTACAAATGACCTCCTAATGGCATCAGACACAGGACTCATCTCTGTACTTGTCCTGTTAGATCTTAGTGCTGCATTTGACACCATTGACCATCAAATTCTTTTACAGAGACTGGAACATCAAATTGGCATCAAAGGAACCGCCCTAAGCTGGTTTAAATCATATTTTTTAAGATCGATCTCAGTTTGTTCACGTCAATGATGAATCCTCTATGCATACCAAAGTTTGTCATGGAGTTCCACAAGGTTCTGTGCTAGGACCACTTCTATTCAGTTTATATATGCTTCCTCCAGGGAACATTATTAGGAATCACTCCATTAATTTTCATTGTTATGCCGACGACACCCAATTATATTTATCGATCAAGCCTGATGAAACCAATCAGTTAACTAAACTCCAAGCAGGCCTTAAGGATATAAAAAGTTGGACGACCTACAATTTTCTGATGTTAAATTCAGACAAAACTGAAGTTCTTGTAATTGGACCCAAGAACCTCAGAAACTCTCTTTCTAGAGACTTAGTTACTTTAGATGGGATCACCCTGGCCTCCAGCTCCACCGTAAAGAATCTTGGAGTTGTCTTTGATCAGGATTTGTCCTTTAATGTCCACATAAAACAAATTTCGAGGACTGCTTTCTTCCACTTACGTAACATCGCCAAAATCAGACGCATCGTATCTCAAGCGGATGCAGAAAAACTAGCCCATGCATTTGTTACTTCTAGGCTGGACTATTGTAACTCTTTGTTATCAGGCTGCTCCAGTAAGTCTCTTAGGGCTTTGCAGCTAATTCAGAATGCTGCTGCACGTGTTCTGACAGGAACCAAGATCAGAGATCACATCTCTCCCATTTTGGCTTCTTTGCATTGGCTACCTGTTAAATCTAGAATAGAATTTAAAATTCTTCTCCTTACATACAAAGCTCTTCATGGTCAGGCACCATCATATCTAAAAGAGCTCATAGTACCTTACTACCCCTCTAGAACGCTGCGCTCTCAGAATGCTGGGTTCCTCAGGGTTCCTATAGTTTCCAAAAGTAGACTGGGAGCCAGAGCTTTCAGCTACCAAGCTCCTCTTCTGTGGAACAAACTACCATTTTGGGTTCGGGAGGCAGACACGGTCAACACTTTTAAGAGTAGACTTAAGACCTTCCTTTTTGATAGAGCTTATAGTTAGGGCTGGCTCAGGTCATCCCTTAGTTATGCTGCTATAGGACTAGACTGCCGGGGGACTCCCTCTCCCTCCTTTCTCTCTCTGTCTCTCTCTCTCAGGGTTATGCCTAGCCAGGCACAGTACTGGTTGAAGATGTAGTCACATCTCCCTTTACTGAAAACTCTACTCAAATCTCTCTCTCTCTCTCTCTCTCTCTCTCTCCCTCCATCACCATCACCATCTGTAAACATACATGTCTCATTAATGCATGTTAATGCATGTTACTAACTAAACTTCTTCCCCGGAGTTTCTGTGCTCTCTCGTCCAGCAGGTTCTCATGCATCGTGGCTGCTGCTGTGGTCCTGCACGACGTCCACTACTTATATTATTACTGTCATTATTGTTACCATATCTCTGTGTACTCTGTATACTGTAATCATTTTATCATTCATTGTAATCGTACAATATGTCTCTGTTAATTTGTTCTGTACATGTGACATCTATTGCACGTCTGTCCGTCCTGGGAGAGGGATCCCTCCTCTGTGGCTCTTCCTGAGGTTTCTTCCACCTTTTTTCCTGTTAAAAGGGTTTTTGTGGGCAAGTTTTTCCTCACTCGAACCGAGGGTCTAAGGACAGAGGGACTAAGGAAAGAGGGTGTCACTCCCTGTACAGATTGTAAAGCCCTCTGAGGCAAATGTGTTTTGTGAATTTGGGCTATACAAATAAAATTTGATTTGATTTGATTTGATTTGACTTGCATGCTATAGATAATAGCTTTTACTGATGTTGATCTTGTGCAGTGGCCTCAAACATCAGACTTGTGGATCTACATACCATAATCACAGAAACAGATCCAAAGTTTTCAAAGTTTACCATAAACATTTTTCAGCACATTAATGTACTCCAGCCTGTTTTCCTCTTAAAATGTAACGGACTGTTGCATCGCCTCAGATCATCAGTCTGACAAAACAAGGGCCCCCGAACAGCTGGAAACAGCCCTGTTGATACGTTACATCACACACACACACACACACACACACACACACATGATAATATGTATTTTATTAAACTTAATGAATTGAGTTTTATTTTCTCATCTCGTTAATGAGTTGTATTATTTGTGACTCTTTGGTAATATTGATTATTTTCCAATAAAACACGACTGAACTGAATTGATAACTGCGTTACAAGATCTCGCGAGAGTTTCTGCTGCTGCTGCTGAGACAGACGGGTGTCAATCAAAGTTGAATTTCTCTGATGTGTCGCTGTGAAAAACGTCTTTTTAGTGTCACAATGTTCACAAGTTTCTTCACCGTCTCTGAAAACACGACTGAGTACGTAACGAGGAAAAACTAGAGGCATTCACGACGACAGCTACGTATTCTCTTTCTGTTTGAAACTGCGTCACACTGACACGTTCGGCTGACGGTCACCAGTTAACACGGTCACTCGTTGAACCGAAACACCGGCGAGTCAGAGAAATCAAGTTGTTTGTGTTCAGACAATAATAAAATAATGTGATAAATCAAATGTTGGATTAACACTCACCCTGCCTCAGCCTTCACGTCTCCTCCTTCTGCTCCGTGCACTCAAAATGGAGTCTGAACAAACTGGTCCTACCTGTTCTACCTTTACAGGAAATCAGGTGTGTGTGTGTGAGTGTGTGTGTGTGTGTGTGTGATCAGCTGTTTGACATGTTGTGTTTCTGAACTTAAATGAAATAATGAGTTCAAACTAAAGTGATGGACATGGAGCACAGAAACTCAAAGCAAACTTCAAACAGAAAGTACACAGTGGACGACTATTTGACCACAGTGACTCAAGAGAAACTGAGAAAGACGTCCACAGAGAGAGCTGGAGACATTTCCTGTTACACTGTAGCTCATGTGATCACATCAGAACAAAGTTCTTCACTCAGATTAAACACAAACTCCCAGATTTTGACTGACGCTGTGAGCGGACTAAAATGCAGCATGTACATGGAGAACACAGTGTCGACACATCACTATTAGAGCACGTCACAGCCTGAGGGACAAGCAGCACAACACATGACAACATAGACCGTCTGCTCACAACACTCTGCCATCTACATCTGATTTTATCTGAAGAGTTTTATTTGTGGATCACATTGATATTTGATCTGATATTAATATTTTCTTATTCTTTCTTTATTGATGATATATACACACCATATTGATACGCAGGGCCGTTTCTTGCTATATGCGGACTATGTGGATGCATGGGGCCCCGCAGCCACCAGGGGCCCCCAAGCTGCAAGTTCAGCCTCAATAAATTTTGGTAAAGTATTCTCCCAAAATGTTTGTTGGCACTTGACTCAAGTCTATTAATAAATCCTAAACCTAAACAAAATTATAATTCATTTGAAAGTCTTGTTCTTAGCCTTACTCACCCAACCTGGAAAACATTACAGCCAATTCTATTTGTTATAGTATATCGTGCTCCTGGTCCTTACTCAGAATTTTTATCTGAATTTGCAGAATTTGCATCAGGCTTGATCCTTAAAACAGATAAAGTAATTATTGTAGGTGATTTTAATATTCATGTGGACAACCACAATGATAGTCTTAGTGCTGCGTTTATCTCTTTGTTAGATTCAATTGGCTTCTGTCAGAGTGTAAATAAACCGACTCATTGTCTGAACCACACTCTTGATCTTGTTCTCTCATATGGCATTGAAATTGACCATCTAATAGTCTTTCCACAGAATCCTCTTCTATCTGACCATTTTTTAATAACCTTTGAGTTCATAATACTGGACTATGAGCCTTTTGGCAGAAACTCCTACAGCAGATGTTTATCTGACAGTGCTGTAGCCAAATTTAAGGAAGTGATTCCTTCAGTATTGAATTCAATCCCATGTCTCAATGTAGCAGAGGACTTGTCTGCTTCCTTTAGCCCCTCACAAATAGATCATCTGGTTGATAGTACTACAGGCTCATTACGAACAACTCTCGACTCTATTGCACCTCTGAAAAAGAAGATAATTAAACAAAGGAGGTTAGCACCATGGTATAGCCAGCAGACTCGCAACTTAAAGCAAGAGGCACGAAAATCTGAACGCAAATGGCGTGCCACTAAACTGGAAGACTTTCGTTTAATCTGGCAAGATAATCTTAAAACATACAGGAAGGCTCTCCGTAGTGCCAGAGCAGTCTATTACTCTTGACTAATTGAGGAAAATAAGAATAACCCCAGGTTTCTGTTCAGCACTGTAGCCAGGCTAACAGAGAGCCACAGCTCTATCAAGCCATCTATTCCTTTAGGTCTAAGTAGTAATGCCTTCATGAGCTTCTTTAATGATAAAATTATAACTATTAAAGACAAAATTCATCACCTCTTGCCCTCAACAGGCACCGATCTGCATTCTTACACAGCAAGTTTGGAAACAGCTGTAAAACCTGATATATATTTAGACTGTTTTTCTCCCATCGACCTTCATCAAATTACTTCAGTAATTTCTTCATCTAAGCCGTCAACCTGTCTCTTAGACCCCATCCCAACCAGGCTGCTCAAGGACGTTTTACCTCAAGTTAGCCCGTCTTTATTGGATATGATTAATCTGTCTCTATTATCAGGATATGTACCACAGTCTTTTAAAGTAGCTGTAATTAAACCTCTTCTTAAAAAGCCCACTCTAGATCCAGAGGTTTTAGCCAATTACAGACCGATATCAAACCTTCCCTTTCTCTCTATGATACTTTAACAGAACAGTTTATTTGAGGATTTTCAGTCAGGATTTAGAGTGCATCATAGCACAGAGACCGCACTAGTCAAAGTTACAAATGACCTCCTAATGGCATCAGACAAAGGACTCATCTCTGTACTTGTCCTGTTAGATCTTAGTGCTGCATTTGACACCATTGACCATCAGATTCTTTAACAGAGACTGGAACATCAAATTGGCATCAAAGGAACCGCCCTAAGTTGGTTTAAGTCGTATTTTTTAGATCGATCTCAGTTTGTTCACGTCAATGATGAATCCTCCATGCATACCAAAGTTTGTCATGGAGTTCCACAAGGTTCTGTGCTAGGACCACTTCTATTCAGTTTATATATGCTTCCTCTAGGGAACATTATTAGGAATCACTCCATTAATTTTCATTGTTATGCCGACAACACCCAATTATATTTATCGATCAAGCCTGATGAAACCAATCAGTTAACTAAACTCCAAGCAGGCCTTAAGGATATAAAAAGTTGGATGACCTACAATTTTCTGATGTTAAATTCAGACAAAACTGAAGTTCTTGTAATTGGACCCAAGAACCTCAGAAACTCTCTTTCTAGAGACTTAGTTACTTTAGATGGGATCACCTTGGCCTCCAGCTCCACCGTAAAGAATCTTGGAGTTGTCTTTGATCAGGATTTGTCCTTTAATGTCCACATAAAACAAATTTCGAGGACTGCTTTCTTCCACTTACGTAAAATCGCCAAAATCAGACGCATCGTACCTCAAGCGGATGCAGAAAAACTAGTCCATGCATTTGTTACTTCTAGGCTGGACTATTGTAACTCTTTGTTATCAGGCTGCTCCAGTAAGTCTCTGAGGACTTTGCAGCTAATTCAGAATGCTGCTGCACGTGTTCTGACAGGAACCAAGATCAGAGATCACATCTCTCCCATTTTGGCTTCTTTGCATTGGCTACCTGTTAAATCTAGAATAGAATTTAAAATTCTTCTCCTTACATACAAAGCTCTTCATGGTCAGGCACCATCATATCTAAAAGAGCTCATAGTACCTTACTACCCCTCTAGAACACTGCGCTCTCAGAATGCTGGGTTCCTCAGGGTTCCTATAGTTTCCAAAAGTAGACTGGGAGCCAGAGCTTTCAGCTACCAAGCTCCTCTTCTGTGGAACAAACTACCATTTTGGGTTCGGGAGGCAGACACGGTCAACACTTTTAAGAGTAGACTTAAGACCTTCCTTTTTGATAGATCTTATAGTTAGGGCTGGCTCAGGTCATCCCTTAGTTATGCTGCTATAGGACTAGACTGCCAGGGGACTCCCTCTCCCTCCTTTCTCTCTGTCTCTCTCTCTTAGGGTTATGCCTAGCCAGGCACAGTACTGGTTGAAGATGTAGTCACATCTCCCTTTACTGAAAACTCTACTCAAATCTCTCTCTCTCTCTCTCTCTCTCCCCATCACCATCTGTAAACATACATGTCTCATTAATGCATGTTAATGCATGTTACTAACTAAACTTCTTCCCCGGAGTTTCTGTGCTCTCTCGTCCAGCAGGTTCTCATGCATCGTGGCTGCTGCTGTGGTCCTGCACGACGTCCACTACTTATATTATTACTGTCATTATTGTTACCATATCTCTGTGTACTCTGTATACTGTAATCATTTTATCATTCATTGTGATTGTACAATATGTCTCTGTTGATTTGTTCTGTACATGTGACATCTATTGCACGTCTGTCCGTCCTGGGAGAGGGATCCCTCCTCTGTGGCTCTTCCTGAGGTTTCTTCCACCTTTTTTCCTGTTAAAAGGGTTTTTTGTGGGCAAGTTTTTCCTCACTCGAACCGAGGGTCTAAGGACAGAGGGTGTCACTCCCTGTACAGATTGTAAAGCCCTCTGAGGCAAATGTGTTTTGTGAATTTGGGCTATACAAATAAAATTTGATTTGATTTGATTTGATTTGACTTGCATGCTATAGATAATAGCTTTTGCTGATGTTGATCTTGTGCAGTGGCCTCAAACATCAGACTTGTGGATCTACATACCATAATCACAGAAACAGATCCAAAGTTTTCAAAGTTTACCATAAACATTTTTCAGCACATTAATGTACTCGAGCCTGTTTTCCTCTTATAATGTAGCGGACTGTTGCATCGCCTCAGATCATCAGTCTGACAAAACAAGGGCCCCCAAACAGCTGGAAACAGCCCTGTTGATACGTTACATCACACACACACACACACACACACACGATAATATGTATTTTATTAAACTTAATGAATTGAGTTTTATTTTCTCATCTCGTTAATGAGTTGTATTATTTGTGACTCTTTGGTAATATTGATTATTTTCCAATAAAACACGACTGAACTGAATTGATAACTGCGTTACAAGATCTCGCGAGAGTTTCTGCTGCTGTTGCTGAGACAGACGGGTGTCAATCAAAGTTGAATTTCTCTGATGTGTCGCTGTGAAAAACGTCTTTTTAGTGTCACAATGTTCACAAGTTTCTTCACCGTCTCTGAAAACACGACTGAGTACGTAACGAGGAAAAACTAGAGGCATTCACGACGACAGCTACGTATTCTCTTTCTGTTTGAAACTGCGTCACACTGACACGTTCGGCTGACGGTCACCAGTTAACACGGTCACTCGTTGAACCGAAACACCGGCGAGTCAGAGAAATCAAGTTGTTTGTGTTCAGACAATAATAAAATAATGTGATAAATCAAATGTTGGATTAACACTCACCCTGCCTCAGCCTTCACGTCTCCTCCTTCTGCTCCGTGCACTCAAAATGGAGTCTGAACAAACTGGTCCTACCTGTTCTACCTTTACAGGAAATCAGGTGTGTGTGTGTGTGTGTGAGTGTGTGTGTGTTGAGTGAGTGTGTTGCTATGTGAGGTGTACACGTGTGATTGTGTGTGTGTGTGTGTGTGTGTGTGTGTGTGTGTGTGTGTGTGATCAGCTGTTTGACATGTTGTGTTTCTGAACTTAAATGAAATAATGAGTTCAAACTAAAGTGATGGACATGGAGCACAGAAACTCAAAGCAAACTTCAAACAGAAAGTACACAGTGGACGACTATTTGACCACAGTGACTCAAGAGAAACTGAGAAAGACGTCCACAGAGAGAGCTGGAGACATTTCCTGTTACACTGTAGCTCATGTGATCACATCAGAACAAAGTTCTTCACTCAGATTAAACACAAACTCCCAGATTTTGACTGACGCTGTGAGCGGACTAAAATGCAGCATGTACATGGAGAACACAGTGTCGACACATCACTATTAGAGCACGTCACAGCCTGAGGGACAAGCAGCACAACACATGACAACATAGACCGTCTGCTCACAACACTCTGCCATCTACATCTGATTTTATCTGAAGAGTTTTATTTGTGGATCACATTGATATTTGATCTGATATTAATATTTTCTTATTCTTTCTTTATTGATGATATATACACACCATATTGATACGCAGGGCCGTTTCTTGCTATATGCAGACTATGTGGATGCATGGGGCCCCGCAGCCACCAGGGGCCCCCAAGCTGCAAGTTCAGCCTCAATAAATTTTGGTAAAGTATTCTCCCAAAATGTTTGTTGGCACTTGACTCAAGTCTATTAATAAATCCTAAACCTAAACAAAATTATAATTCATTTGAAAGTCTTGTTCTTAGCCTTACTCACCCAACCTGGAAAACATTACAGCCAATTCTATTTGTTATAGTATATCGTGCTCCTGGTCCTTACTCAGAATTTTTATCTGAATTTGCAGAATTTGCATCAGGCTTGATCCTTAAAACAGATAAAGTAATTATTGTAGGTGATTTTAATATTCATGTGGACAACCACAATGATAGTCTTAGTGCTGCGTTTATCTCTTTGTTAGATTCAATTGGCTTCTGTCAGAGTGTAAATAAACCGACTCATTGTCTGAACCACACTCTTGATCTTGTTCTCTCATATGGCATTGAAATTGACCATCTAATAGTCTTTCCACAGAATCCTCTTCTATCTGACCATTTTTTAATAACCTTTGAGTTCATAATACTGGACTATGAGCCTTTTGGCAGAAACTCCTACAGCAGATGTTTATCTGACAGTGCTGTAGCCAAATTTAAGGAAGTGATTCCTTCAGTATTGAATTCAATGCCATGTCTCAATGTAGCAGAGGACTTGTCTGCTTCCTTTAGCCCCTCACAAATAGATCATCTTGTTGATAGTACTACAGGCTCATTACGAACAACTCTCGACTCTATTGCACCTCTGAAAAAGAAGATAATTAAACAAAGGAGGTTAGCACCATGGTATAGCCAGCAGACTCGCAACTTAAAGCAAGAGGCACGAAAATCTGAACGCAAATAGCGTGCCACTAAACTGGAAGACTTTCGTTTAATCTGGCAAGATAATCTTAAAACATACAGGAAGGCTCTCCGTAGTGCCAGAGCAGTCTATTACTCTTGACTAATTGAGGAAAATAAGAATAACCCCAGGTTTCTGTTCAGCACTGTAGCCAGGCTAACAGAGAGCCACAGCTCTATCAAGCCATCTATTCCTTTAGGTCTAAGTAGTAATGCCTTCATGAGCTTCTTTAATGATAAAATTATAACTATTAGAGACAAAATTCATCACCTCTTGCCCTCAGCAGGCACCGATCTGCATTCTTACACAGCAAGTTTGGAAACAGCTGTAAAACCTGATATATATTTAGACAGTTTTTCTCCCATCGACCTTCATCAAATTACTTCAGTAATTTCTTCATCTAAGCCGTCAACCTGTCTCTTAGACCCCATCCCAACCAGGCTGCTCAAGGACGTTTTACCTCTAGTTAGCCCTTCTTTATTGAATATGATTAATCTGTCTCTATTATCAGGATATGTACCACAGTCTTTTAAAGTAGCTGTAATTAAACCTCTTCTTAAAAAGCCCACTCTAGATCCAGAGGTTTTAGCCAATTACAGACCGATATCAAACCTTCCCTTTCTCTCTAAGATACTTGAGAAAGCTGTAGCCAATCAGCTGTGTGACTTTCTCCATGAGAACAGTTTATTTGAGGATTTTCAGTCAGGATTTAGAGTGCATCATAGCACAGAGACCGCACTAGTCAAAGTTACAAATGACCTCCTAATGGCATCAGACACAGGACTCATCTCTGTACTTGTCCTGTTAGATCTTAGTGCTGCATTTGACACCATTGACCATCAAATTCTTTTACAGAGACTGGAACATCAAATTGGCATCAAAGGAACCGCCCTAAGCTGGTTTAAGTCGTATTTTTTAGATCGATCTCAGTTTGTTCACGTCAATGATGAATCCTCCATGCATACCAAAGTTTGTCATGGAGTTCCACAAGGTTCTGTGGTAGGACCACTTCTATTCAGTTTATATATGCTTCCTCTAGGGAACATTATTAGGAATCACTCCATTAATTTTCATTGTTATGCCGACAACACCCAATTATATTTATCGATCAAGCCTGATGAAACCAATCAGTTAACTAAACTCCAAGCATGCCTTAAGGATATAAAAAGTTGGACGACCTACAATTTTCTGATGTTAAATTCAGACAAAACTGAAGTTCTTGTAATTGGACCCAAGAACCTCAGAAACTCTCTTTCTAGAGACTTAGTTACTTTAGATGAGATCACCCTGGCCTCCAGCTCCACCGTAAAGAATCTTGGAGTTGTCTTTGATCAGGATTTGTCCTTTAATGTCCACATAAAACAAATTTCGTGGACTGCTTTCTTCCACTTACGTAACATCGCCAAAATCAGACGCATCGTATCTCAAGCGGATGCAGAAAAACTAGTCCATGCATTTGTTACTTCTAGGCTGGGCTATTGTAACTCTTTGTTATCAGGCTGCTCCAGTAAGTCTCTGAGGACTTTGCAGCTAATTCAGAATGCTGCTGCACGTGTTCTGACAGGAACCAAGATCAGAGATCACATCTCTCCCATTTTGGCTTCTTTGCATTGGCTACCTGTTAAATCTAGAATAGAATTTAAAATTCTTCTCCTTACATACAAAGCTCTTCATGGTCAGGCACCATCATATCTAAAAGAGCTCATAGTACCTTACTACCCCTCTAGAACGCTGCGCTCTTAGAATGCTGGGTTCCTTGTGGTTCCTATAGTTTCCAAAAGTAGACTGGGAGCCAAACTACCATTTTGGGTTCTGGAGGCAGACACGGTCAACACTTTTAAGAGTAGACTTAAGACCTTCCTTTTTGATAGAGCTTATAGTTAGGGCTGGCTCAGGTCATCCCTTAGTTATGCTGCTATAGGACTAGACTGCCGGGGGACTCCCTCTCCCTCCTTTCTCTCTCTGTCTCTCTCTCTCAGGGTTATGCCTAGCCAGGCACGGTACTGGTTGAAGATGTAGTCACATCTCCCTTTACTGAAAACTCTACTCAAATCTCTCTCTCTCTCTCTCTCCATCACCATCACCATCTGTAAACATACATGTCTCATTAATGCATGTTAATGCATGTTACTAACTAAACTTCTTCCCCGGAGTTTCTGTGCTCTCTCGTCCAGCAGGTTCTCATGGATCGTGGCTGCTGCTGTGGTCCTGCACGACGTCCACTACTTATATTATTACTGTCATTATTGTTACCGTATCTCTGTGTACTCTGTATACTGTAATCGTTTTATCATTCATTGTAATTGTACAATATGTCTCTGTTGATTTGTTCTGTACATGTGACATCTATTGCACGTCTGTCCGTCCTGGGAGAGGGATCCCTCCTCTGTGGCTCTTCCTGAGGTTTCTTCCACCTTTTTTTCCCTGTTAAAAGGGTTTTTTGTGGGCAAGTTTTTCCTCACTCGAACCGAGGGTCTAAGGACAGAGGGTCTAAGGACAGAGGGTGTTACTCCCTGTACAGATTGTAAAGCCCTCTGAGGCAAATGTGTTTTGTGAATTTGGGCTATACAAATAAAATTTGATTTGATTTGATTTGATTTGACTTGCATGCTATAGATAATATCTTTTGCTGATGTTGATCTTGTGCAGTGGCCTCAAACATCAGACTTGTGGATCTACATACCATAATCACAGAAACAGATCCAAAGTTTTCAAAGTTTACCATAAACATTTTTCAGCACATTAATGTACTCGAGCCTGTTTTCCTCTTAAAATGTAACGGACTGTTGCATCGCCTCAGATCATCAGTCTGACAAAACAAGGGCCCCCAAACAGCTGGAAACAGCCCTGTTGATACGTTACATCGCACACACACACGATAATATGTATTTTATTAAACTTAATGAATTGAGTTTTATTTTCTCATCTCGTTAATGAGTTGTATTATTTGTGACTCTTTGGTAATATTGATTATTTTCCAATAAAACACGACTGAACTGAATTGATAACTGCGTTACAAGATCTCGCGAGAGTTTCTGCTGCTGCTGCTGAGACAGACGGGTGTCGATCAAAGTTGAATTTCTCTGATGTGTCGCTGTGAAAAACGTCTTTTTAGTGTCACAATGTTCACAAGTTTCTTCACCGTCTCTGAAAACACGACTGAGTACGTAACGAGGAAAAACTAGAGGCATTCACGACGACAGCTACGTATTCTCTTCCTGTTTGAAACTGCGTCACACTGACACGTTCGGCTGACGGTCACCAGTTAACACGGTCACTCGTTGAACCGAAACACCGGCGAGTCAGAGAAATCCAGTTGTTTGTGTTCAGACAATAATAAAATAATGTGATAAATCAAATGTTGGATTAACACTCACCCTGCCTCAGCCTTCACGTCTCCTCCTTCTGCTCCGTGCACTCAAAATGGAGTCTGAACAAACTGGTCCTACCTGTTCTACCTTTACAGGAAATCAGGTGTGCGTGTGTGTGTATGTGTATGTGTGTGTGCGTGTGTGTGTGTGTGTGTGCGTGTGTGTGTGTGTGTGTGTGTGTGTGTGTGTGAGATCAGCTGTTTGACATGTTGTGTTTCTGAACTTAAATGATATAATGAGTTCAAACTAAAGTGATGTGTTTGTCTGTCTCTCTGCTGTCTTCATTCAGCGTCTCTCCCTCTCCTCTGACACCGTGAGTTACTATGGTTACAGCTCAGGTGTAACAGTTGCTATGGTTACCGCTCAGGTGTAACAGTTGCTATGGTTACAGGAACGCCCTGAAACTTTCTAATGTTTCTCAGTAAAATCATGAACGCAGCCTGACTGTTCCTCGGTGCTGAAATCTTGTATTATAACAGAAGTGTACGTGACAAATCTGAAGCCAAATTCAAAAGAGAAGCCTCAGAGCTCCTCCCTCATGAAAATATAGAATCATGTTTGTTAAATTGTCCTGTGTGCAAATCATCATCATGCTTTTATCATGTTTATCCTCACTCTGATTGGTCAGACAGGACCTCTGGTTAATATCTTCATGAAGAAGATGAAGTGTCTTTGTAGTCTTCAGTAAATATTCACTTCATATGTGTGACTACAGCACCTCTGACATGATGAGAAAAATGGGACTGATCCAAACAAACAGCTGAGCTAACTCTTTCTCTCTCTTTGATTTCTAGGCTGACTTTCTACTTGAAGAACTAGTTTCTTTGTTTTCTGGACAAAATGATGGTGCAGGATTCAGTCTGTGAACAATGTGTGTTACTGTTCACATCATGTTTCTGTTTATAGCTGTTTGACAACCCTCAAAGTCAGAGATTTGATATGAATTCATTTGTCCATCTCTGTTCAATCAAACTATGGCACATTCAACTTTGGTGGACTTTGATGCAAGTTGCAAGTTTGTTTGTAAAATATAGTGTATAGCATTTTGAAATGAAGTCGTGTTCAGCTTTTTGTCTCTTCAAATCAATTGTAGATGTTACAGGAAGCCAGTGCACAGCAGCTAAAACTGGACTGATGTGCTCTCTGCTCTTGGTTCTGGTTTAGAAACCTTAAGTTTGACGTTAGCGGCGATATTTTTGGAAAAGACATGAAATACACTACTACTGTACAAATCTGAGCACCCTATAAAACTAGGGCCACTTTCTATCTCATTAGCTCAAATCTTAATTTTCAACTTCTGTCTGCAACTCAAAGGTGTTCACTGCTTGGGTGAAAGATATTAATATGCAATATGCAGTGCTTGGATGCACTGATGCATCCAAGCACTGCATATTTGTCTTTTCAACAAGATACTTGTATATGTATGCTTCAGGATTTTATGTACATTCTTTTCTGTTTACAATAACTGACTGCATGGGACTAAGTGCTGCAGCTTGAATATTTTATTCAAGCTCGAATACGCAACTCAGATGTTTTAATACAATTCAAAGAATGTACTAGAATCAGATATTGGACAGATGGTTATATTTAAAGGAGCATTCTGCTGAAAAGCTGAAACTGAACACCTGTAGGCCTGAAAAGTGTCAAAATGAAACTTCACCATTGATCCGTATGTTTTGTATGTTTCAAACAAGAACAGAGCTAAACACTAGCTTGTCCCAGTATCACCTGCTCATTGCTCCAAAGCTAAGCAGAATACTACTACTACTTCCAGAGGAGTGTATTTAGTGATTTATTTGCACGGCAACAATTGGGAATTGCCTGTTTGTCATTTAGCAAATAAATTACTGCAAGTGTTAATTATGTACCCTAATGTAAACCTACACAATATACACTAGATATTCATCTTAAGTATACTGATAGATTCACATGCTGTAGGATACCAATGACAAGCTCTACCGGTGGTCATCATCACGTCATATCTATTATTGATTTTGGGTAGCGTAGCTTGTTAAGCAGGTGAGCAGTCGGCTAATTTATGCCCAGCTGTGTGGCGTTGAGACACGCTACTTCACAACAGAGACAAATAAATGCAAGATATAGCTTGGCAACTGAGGCTTAGGGGGCAAACAACACACTCGAATCGATTCATTTATATGTTACCTGGCTGGTGGGCAGGGGAGGTGGTGTGTTTGGGCTGCAGCTGTGCACTGTCTGCTGCTACAACGCGCCTCCGTTTGTGTCCGCTGTGCGCGTTCACGTTGACGTGTGTGCGGGTGGGGTGGGGGGTGGAGGGAATATTAATTGGGGCATTATTATCACACGCTTTTAATCGCCGAGCACTTACAGATGATCATGTCAGCATGAAAACACACACACACACACACAAAAACGAACTTTCAAAAGGGCATTTGCTTGGTCGAGAGGGCAAAGGGCAGGTGCTTTAGCACCACCTAGTGTCTACCTGTGCACGCCACTGGTGAGAATAATAATGGACCTAAGGCATCTCCACTGTGCAACCCCAAAACACACGTCATGTTTCTCAGACACACGATCTCCAAGACTGACGTCAAACTTTGTCCCTTTGACGTTGAACCAGTTGAACACAGTCAGAAAGACGACTGATGAAGATATCATGGTCGATGGCATCAGACGCTGCGCTTAGGTCTGAGAGGACGAGAACTGAGACCTTATTTTCATCAGAGTTTACTTCTGCAACTTTTCTGCAATAATACAAACAGTCACGATGTGAGAAAATATAACAAAATATCTCCATGAACATCATCTTAATCACTAATAATGACACTCAAGTTTAGAGTTTTTATCTTTGATATTTTTTTAAATGTTATTTTTATTGAGCACTGATAGTACAGGATATGTACATAGATACAACATTCACAAAAAAAGCTTTGGACTAATGCTCACATCATTATTTTGTATGAATTATTTGTTATTTTATTTCATTATTTTTGAGAGTGTATTTTATTTTCTCTAACTGTATTGTAACCCACATGGTTACTAAACCCATATATGTCATTTAAAATGTAGTTACTATGCCCCACCACATGGTGGCGCATCAGCCCTGTATTGATTTTCCCGCCAGTGAGCACGTCCGCTCACGCCGACACACCGAGCCGAGAGCAACGCACCCGTCGAGTGAGCTGACGAACCTGGGTATGAAACGTGAAGTAAAACTCATAAATTCACAATGAATCTTCGCGTAGTGTGTTGATAAACCTTTCGTTATTAGGAGAGAATCTTGTGAGTCTCGAGAGAAAGAGAGAGGAGCTGCTTCGACCGTGTAAGCCTTTTTTATTTTTTGCATGTATGAGTGATGCTTTCTGTATGATCACATATATATTATTGTAAAAATAAAGTAAACATTTTTAGTGCTGCTGCTGATGTAGGCCTATGATTCTTACTGCCGTTCTGTGTCAAAGCTCCGCTACCGTTATGTGCCTCCCGCTGTGCAATGTGCACTGAGCATCCAAAGCGCAGGTAGTTGTGGGGCAAAACAATGTCGCAAAAAAGGACATATCCTTCAGGAGCAGAGAAAAGAAAGAGGAAGAAAGAGGAAGAAGAGAAAAAACGCCAAGATAAAGGTATGTTTGCATGTCATGGGATGTTAATCAAAGAGATTTGTGAAGCCGTTAATAACATATTAGCTAGTTAGTTAAAAACAAGAGATTTATCTTTCAGCTGGCCTGTTATAGCTTAATATTATTCATACTACAGTAACGTGTTTGTATTTGTGGGGTTGGGTTGGCCCTATATATCCCCCCACCCCCTTTTTTTCCTTTTTGGCTTCAAAAACAAAGTTTTTGCTAATGTTTGATAGTAAACATCTGTTTGATAGCAAGCGCAGTGCAAGCAATATGTTTTTGGATCAGGCTGATATGCAGATGTTGCTCAAATTGTTTGCTGCAGAGCATGGTAATTTATGTGAGTAAAATAAACATTCTATTTTTTATTTTATTTTATTTTTTACATCAACTCATAATGTGAAACTTCCCCAGGAGCACTGTTAAAGTACTTTGGAGGCACAGAATCAGCCCAGTGCCAGTCCACATCCTCAGGCTCAACTGTGGGAAATACATCAGGTCAGGGAAAGACTGGCACTACACAGTACATTTAATTTCTAAGTATAAGAATTACACCTGAAGGGAAATTAATTTAGTGAAAGTATCTCATTAATACGTGTGAATATGTATTTCATCTTAGGTCCATCTCCATCCTCTACAGAGCCTTGTCTCGCACCTCCATCCTCTGTGCCCACTGTCCCCTCTGTGTCTGCAACCACAGCTGATTTACCTGGTAAGTTAACAGCAAAACACCTTTTATAATTGCTCATTGTACTGCAGAACATTCAGAAATTAATAATTATGTCCAAAACTGTAATTTAATGTCCTTATCAGTCTTTCTTTTTTAATCATTGTATTTCTTTGGTCACTTCCTCAGCAACTTCCACCACCACGTCCCCTTCGCACCATGGATCAGATGACACTTTTACAGTAAACACAATGCTTTATCACTTGGAATGTTGTGAAAATCAACCCCAGGCCGCTCTTGTAGCTGAATGTGCTACATTTTGAGATTAAAAACCATGTGGCACCCTGAACATCATTCATCAGTCATTCATTGGTATTATCTGTATGGTTGCATTGGTATTATTTATGTTATTACCTAGGCCACCCCCTTAAATGTGTAAAGACATGTCAGGCGCATTAAATTTATACTGTAGTAGGTGTGTGAATGATCAACAATCAATATTATTGGCAGAAATAGAGGGCCCCAAAATCAATTTTTGCTTACATGGAGGCTTGGGCCGGCTCTGAGTGAACTGATAAAATTCATTTATGGTTAGAAAGCTTAAAAAAAGATAAATATGCTACAGTTAAAAAGATAAATATTGGTTTAAAAAGCTGTTTCTTAATGTAAATACTGCTTAAAAAGACCAATAAGTCTATTTATGTTAAAAATACAAGTTCATAATGAATAATTGTGTTAAAGAAGTAGTAGAAAGTCGTGAGATCAATATGAATATGGTATTAACGGAAGTGTGTTTTCTGCACCATGTGTGTAGATTGGTTTTATTTTTCTGCTGGATCAGGGATTGATCGGTACGAATTCTGAACCTTCCGCGGTTCAGTGGCGAGCCGGGCAATCGACAGGGAATGGAGAACGCAATCCACTCCGAAGACTACAGACATCTGCTCACTTCACTTTGACACAGATAAGAACGTTCACCACAAAACCTACCAGGGTAGTAGAACGAACTGAACTTTATCTTCTGATACAGAAGAAAAGGACACTTTTATTTGAAATTTTTTATTTTTTTGTTTATTAAAGAGCTCTATTTTGTTTTGGGGTTTTCTAATTCACTGCACTGCACAATAATACTTGTTTGGATGCAATAAATGATCACTGTTCAACTTTCTGAACCTAGAGAATGTGGTTTCTTCCTAACATTGGGGTTAAAGGTGCTACAGTATGAACTGCATTAGGTCATTAAACCACAGAGACACACTAGGTGGATTTTTAGATTTCCAACGTAACAAAATTCTTCTGCGTGCAAGCAGTGTTGTAAAAGCAATGATGTTTTTATATCTTTTCCTTATTGTAGAATGTCTTCTGCCTGTAGTACCAAATATGGCCATTGCTGCGTTGGGTTGTAGGTCAATATTAAGAGCCTCTGACAATGTTTTTTTTTAACAATCTTTATTTAGTTTTCAGTGTAGACAAAACAGTACAAGACAATCACCACCATCGTATGGAGTGAAAAACGTATCAACAGAAGCAAACAAAAAGAACAGAGCCTGTGTGAAATTGTGTTATTAAGTGTTGCAGCCATCTGATTAATCATGTCTTCCTTTATATGTCAACCATTTCCCCCAACTTTTTATAAAAACATCTTCTTTCATTTTCAACTTATATGTGAGATGTTCCATCACCAGTATATCGTCTATAATTGACATCCACTGTTTGTAACTTGGAGTATCAGACTTAAGCCAGCTCTTAGTAATGGTCTTCTTCCCAGCCACCAGAAGAAATATTTTTGATATTTATATTTGATATTTTTTCTGATTCATTTCACGTCAAAAGAAATCAAATGTAGGACAAGTGATTCAAATGTTGTGGTGTTCAGTGTGTGATGGAGGTTTAACACAGCACTGACTTTTCACCAACATCCAGAGAGATTTCAGAAAGTCAAAGAAACTCTGATCAACATTTTTAGATCAACAACGGATCAAATGAAACGTCAAAGTGAAAGCGGTCGTTGACAAACTCAGAAAATGATCAGCAGACTTTGCAGTTCTTTAGTTCAGTTTTCTGCTTTAACAATCTGTTGGGATAAACTAGAAAAACAGAGGATTTGAAAAAGCTCAGAGATTTATAATCTTACATTAATAACAATGATACTTAAGTTTGGAGTCACAATATAGTTTATCTCAGAGCAGTTCAGACTGCAGCGCTGACAGTCATCTCCACTTGTTGTGATTCCTCTGTCAGTCTCTGCTGGATGAAGCTCTCCTCTCCACTCCACCTCCCAGTAACATGGCCCAGTCAGAGCTGATGCTGCTGCTTCAACCTCTCTGGATCAGCAGGACTCAGCTGATCCTCTCTCAACACAAACACCTTTCTCACCACTCACACTCTCACAGAGACGGCTTCCATCTGATGAGAGAGTTTACAGGATTACAGGAAAAGGTTTACAGGAAATACTGGATCTGTGCTTTGATACTAACTGTGTTTAGTACAATACTGCTGAGACCAACATGGACTGACTGCAACCCTCTACTGACCTCAGAGTCTGCAGACTGCAGTGTGGACTCTCCACAAGATCACACAGAGGCTTCACTCCTGAATCCTGCAGGTTGTTGCGATTCAGCTCCAGCTCTGTCAGATGGGAGGGGTTGGACTTCAGAGCTGAGGCCAGAGAAGCACAGCTGATCTTTGACAAACTGCAGAAACTCAATCTGAAAAAAGAATAAATGATGTTGATAAAAATCCATTTATAATCCAATCAGATGTGTTCAGGTTTGAAATGTGCAGCTCAACATTACTATGTCCTAATCAATGAGCTTTTCTCTAAAATGAGTAGAGTGACTTTGTCATTGTGTTATTGTGGATCATCATAATGTCAGCCTTCTACAGACATCATCCAAACGTCAGCACAACATTCAGACAACCATTCATGTCAACACAGATTAATAACATGCTGCTGATCTCAGTCAAGTCTGTGTGTGTGTGTGTTCAGACATTATTTGTGAAAACACATTGAAATCAACAGAAACCAAAGAAATATTTCTACTTCAACAAGTAAACTTGATCATTTCAAACAAATATGAGTTCAGAGGATCTTCTGTATACAGATGTGACCATTTACCAACAATTCTAAACATTCATTGACTTTAACCACTAACAGACATTTTCTACAGTTTCTTTAAGAAACACAAGTCTTTGTGACTGCAGACTAAATTTAATACAACAAACATGAAAATATGAACAAAAGGACATTTACAACTTTATGGATGTAAGTTATGTCTGAACAGAAATTAGCTTCAATTGTTAATTAAACATCAGATCTACAATAGTAACAGAGAGTCAGTGAACTGACCTCAGAGTCTTCAGTCTGCAGTGTGGACTCTCCAGAAAATCACACAGCAGCTTCACTCCTGAATCCTGCAGGTCGTTGTTGTAGTTCAGGTTCAGCTCTGTCAGATGGGAGGGGTTGGACTTCAGAGCTGAGGCCAGAGAAGCACAGCTGATCTCTGACAAACTGCAGCCCCTCAATCTGAATAAAGAATAAATGATGTTGATAAAAATCCATTTATAATCCAAACAGATGTGTTCAGGTTTGAAATGTGCAGCTCAACATTACTATGTCCTAATCAATGAGCTTTTCTCTAAAATGAGTAGAGTGACTTTGTCATTGTGTTATTGTGGATCATCATAATGTCAGCCTTCTACAGACATCATCCAAACGTCAGCACAACATTCAGACAACCATTCATGTCAACACAGACTGATACTCCCACCATGTAAGAAGGAGATCTACCACAGCTCCTTCATTCCAGCAGCTGGTAGACTCTTCAGCACCAGCATGACTTCATGACTTTTTTTATATTTCTTACTTGTGAATAATTTATTATCAACATTGTGTATATGAGCTGCTGTGACAAGTGAATTTCCCCAGTGTGGGATCATTAAAGTCTATCTTATCTGTGAAAACACATTGAAATCAACAGAAACCAAAGAAATATTTCTACTTCAACAAGTAAACTTGATCATTTCAAACAAATATGAGTTCAGAGATTGGATTGGGCGGCGGTCGAAGGCGGGAGCCCCGACGGCCTGATTCCCGGACACAGCGGTTAGCTGTTGGGACGTGGAACGTCACCTCACTGGGGGGGAAAGAGCCTGAACTTGTGCGGGAGGTTGAGAGGTACCGGCTAGAGCTAGTCGGGCTCACCTCCACGCACAGCTTGGGCTCCGGAACCCAGCTCCTCGAGAGGGGTTGGACTCTCCACTTCTCTGGAGTCGCTCATGGTAATCGGCGGCGAGCTGGTGTGGGCTTGCTTATAGCCCCCCAGCTCAGCCGCCATGTGTTGGAGTTCACCCCGATGAACAAGAGGGATGCTCTCTGCGCCTTCGGGTCGAGGAGAGGGCTCTTGCTGTTGTTTGTGCCTACGGGCCGAATAGCAGTACGGAGTATCCGGCCTTCTTGGAGTCCCTGGGGGGGGTTCTGAGAGGGGCCCCGACTGGGGACTCCATTGTTCTGCTGGGGGACTTTAACGCTCACGTGGGCGATGACAGTGATACCTGGAGGGGTGTGACTGGGAGGAACGGCCTCCCAGATCTGAACCCGAGCAGTGCTTTGTTGTTGGACTTCTGTGCTAGTCACGGTTTGTCCATAACGAACACCATGTTCGAGTATAGGGGCGTCCACAAGTGCACGTGGCACCAGGACGCCTTAGGCCGGAGGTCGATGATTGACTTCGTTGTCATTTCATCTGATCTCCGGCCCTATGTTCTGGACACTCGGGTGAAGAGAGGGGCTGAGCTGTCAACTGATTACCACCTGGTGGTGAGTTGGATCCGCTGGCGGAAGAGGAGGCTGGACAGACCTGGCAGGCCCAAACGCACTGTGAGGGTCTGCTGGGAACGCCTGGCCGAGCACTCTGTCAGGGAGGTCTTTAACTCCCACCTCCGGGAGAGCTTCTCCCAGATTCCGAGGGAGGCGAGGGACATTGAGTCTGAGTGGACCATGTTCTCTGCCTCCATTGTCGACGTGGCTGTTCGGAGCTGTGGCCGCAAGGTCTCTGGTGCCTGTCGTGGCGGCAACCCCCGAACCCGGTGGTGGACACCGGAAGTAAAGGGTGCTGTCAAGCTGAAGAAGAAGTCCTATCGGACCAAGTTGGTCTCCAGGACTCCTGAGGCAGCTGACGGGTATCGGCAGGCCAGGCGTGCTGCAGCTCGGGCAGTTGCGGAGGCAAAAACTCGGAGCTGGGAGGAGTTCGGTGAGGCCATGGAGGAGGACTATCGGTTGGCCCCGAAGAAATTCTGGCCAACAGTCCGGCGCCTCAGGAGGGGGAAGCAGTACTCTGCCAACACTGTTTACAGTGCGGGTGGGGAGCTGTTGACCTCGACTGGGGATATTGTTGGGCGGTGGAAGGAATACTTTAGGGATTTCCTCAATCCCATCGTCACGTCTTCCTTTGAGGAAGCGGAGGCTGACGACTCAGAGGTGGACTCCCCCATTACCCAAGCCGAAGTCATGGAGGTGGTTTGCAAGCTCCTCAGTGGCAAGGTACCGGAGGTGGATGAGATCCGCCCTGAGTATCTTAAGTCTCTGGATGTTGTGGGGCTGTCTTGGCTGACACGCCTCTGCAACATCGCATGGCGGTTGGGGACGGTGCCTTTGGAGTGGCAGACCGGGGTGGTGGTCCCTCTTTTTAAAAAGGGGGACCGGAGAGTGTGCTCCAACTACAGAGGGATCACACTTCTAAGCCTCCCCGGGAAGGTTTACGCCAGGATACTGGAGAGGAGAATTCGGCCGATAGTCGAACCTCGGATTCAGGAGGAACAATGCGGTTTTCGTCCTGGTCGGGGAAAACTGGACCAGCTCTATACCCTTCATAGGGTGCTCGAGGGTGCATGGGAGTTCGCCCAACCAGTCCACATGTGTTTTGTGGATCTGGAGAAGGCATTCGACCGTGTCCCTCGTGGTTTTCTGTGGGGGGTGCTTCGGGAGTATGGGGTCCGGGGCCCTTTGCTAAGGGCTGTCCGGTCCCTGTATGAACGGAGCAGGAGTCTGGTTCGCATTGCCGGCAGTAAGTCAGACCTGTTCCCAGTGCGTGTTGGACTCCGGCAGGGCTGCCCTTTGTCACCGGTTCTGTTCATAATTTTTATGGACAGAATTTCTAGGCGCAGCCAGGGGCCGGAGGGAGTTCTGTTTGGGAACCACAGGATCTCATCTCTGCTTTTTGCAGATGATGTTGTCCTGTTGGCTTCTTCAAACCAGGACCTACAGCACGCTCTGGGGCGGTTTGCAGCCGAGTATGAAGCGGCTGGGATGAGAATCAGCACCTCCAAGTCTGAGGTCATGGTTCTCGACCGGAAAAGGGTGGCTTGCCCCCTCCGGGTTGGTGGAGATGTCCTGCCTCAAGTGGAGGAGTTTAAGTATCTCGGGATCTTGTTCACGAGTGAGGGAAGGATGGAGCGTGAGATTGACAGGCGGAACGGTGCAGCTTCCGCAGTGATCGCTGTACCTGTCCGTCGTGGTGAAGAGGGAGCTGAGCCGAAAGGCGAAGCTCTCGATTTACCGGTCAATCTACGTTCCGACTCTCACCTATGGTCATGAGCTTTGGGTAATGACCGAAAGAACAAGATCGCGGATACAAGCGGCCGAAATGAGTTTCCTCCGCAGGGTGGCTGGGCGCTCCCTTAGAGATAGGGTGACAAGCTCAGTCACTCGGGAGGAGCTCGGAGTAGAGCCGCTGCTCCTTCACATCAAGAGGAGCCAGCTGAGGCTCGGGCATCTGTTCCGGATGCCTCCTGGACGCCTCCCTAGGGAGGTGTTCCAGGCATGTCCCCCCGGGAGGAGGCCCCGGGGAAGACCCAGGACACGCTGGAGGGACTATGTCTCTCGGCTGGCCTGGGAACGCCTCGGTGTTCCTCCTGAGGAGCTGGCCGAGGTGTCTGGGGAGAGGGAAGTTTGGGCTTCCCTGCTCAGACTGCTGCCCCCACGACCCGGCAAAAACGGATAAGCGGAAGAAGATGGATGGATGGATGAGTTCAGAGGATCTTCTGTATACAGATGTGACCATTTACCAACAATTCTAAACATTCATTGACTTTAACCACTAACAGACATTTTCTACAGTTTCTTTGAGAAACACAAGTCTTTGTGACTGCAGACTAAATTTAATACAACAAAAATGAAAATATGAACAAAAGGACATTTACAACTTTATGGATGTAAGTTATGTCTGAACAGAAATTAGCTTCAATTGTTAATTAAACATCAGATCTACAATAGTAACAGAGAGTCAGTGAACTGACCTCAGAGTCTTCAGTCTGCAGTGTGGACTCTCCAGAAAATCACACAGCAGCTTCACTCCTGAATCCTGCAGCTTGTTGTAGTTCAGGTCCAGCTCTGTCAGATGGGAGGGGTTGGACTTCAGAGCTGAGATCAGAGAAGCACAGCTGATCTCTGACAACCTGCAGATCTCCAATCTGAATAAAGAATAAATGATGTAAGTTTAGAAGACAATGTTCCTGCTTGAAATCATTCAATGTTTAATAATCTGTTCAGAGCTGAAGAAGGTTTAGAAAGTAGAAGTTTAGAAAATGGAAACTCCAAACACCTGAACCCAACAGGAAGCAGCTTCACAACTGTCAAATACAAAAAGTGACAAAGAGCTCTCATTAATATTCATGACAACGTGCTGCTACTTCAATAAAGATGGAGTGACTTCACCTCTTAAACTCTGCAGCTCCACCAGTGGCTTCATCTATACAAACTCATGTTGTGCAGCCAAACACAAATAAAAACCCACAGAAATTCATTTAAGATTCGACTCAAGAGGACTTCCGGTAATGGCGGCGGAGTGATCACACGCCTGGCGTTTGCTGCCTGACCATTTGTAACTTTAACATATCTACACTCAGACTTTTTGAATTATTTTCTTTTCAGCGTAACGTTTTTGGAGCTGAAATGAGTAAATCCCACGGGAACCGCGGCAAAAGCCAGCCTCAGCTGACTCACCACTTCAGCCCGCACGATAAAGACGCTAACAAGGCAGACACTAGCAGTGTAGCAACAGGTGGAGCCCAACCGCTAACACTGGACGTGCTCATCGGTGAACTCGAGAAACTCCGCAAAGATGTAACAGGTGAACTCACCACCTCCCTGAATACTGCCATGGCTCCTATCCAAGCATCTCTCCAAAAGATCACTGATACCGTAGCCTTGCACACCGCTATGGAGCATCTCATACCAGGGTTATCCCATAAGGATCTTTGAGAATTTCAGCGCCTCACTCGCCAAGAAACGGCCATCATTCAATAAAGTGAAGTCTGTCCTTTATAAGGATGGGATACGCTTCGGGCTGATCTACCCTGCGCGGTTACGGGTCACTGTTAACGGACAGTCTCACATATTTGACACGACAAGTACACAGGTACAGCTGGAAGACTCAGCCCCGTTCCTCCTGCTAAGATTACCTACAAACTTACAACTAAGGTCCTAATATGTAAGATTCTATTATTATTATTATTATTATTATTATTATTATTATTATTATCATCATCATCATCATCATCATCATCATAGATTTGATTGTGCTGTTAAACAAGTATGGAAAACTGGTATACTAAGGTTTTTACGGTGTCAAATGGTAAATATCAGAGGTGTACACATTTTCACAGTCGAAAAGGAAGCAAACTCCTATCAATCAATCGGTTGTGTAAAGTAGTAGTTCCTGCATGCTCATCGGTGTTAAAGATGAGGTTGGGACAAATATGTAAGTATCTTTTGAACCTGAAGGTGTCACTAAGGACATCTGCTGTTGTTGTGTTTGGGACTTTTTTTTTGTCTTTGGTAGAGGACTGTTCTTTTTTTTGCCTTAGACTCTCACGATGGCACTGTATATGTTGTTGCTACTTTGCTCTCTATTACTAAGCTGACCTGGCTAAGGCATCATCTCATCAGAGCACTTAGAGGATTGATATTTTGGCACTGATTCTATGACTGACATAAGCCAGAGAGACATGCTACGAACCATCAGGCTCACGAGCTGGAACGTCAAGGGACTTGGTGGACCTATTAAAAGGACAAAAGTACTTTCACACCTTAAGAGTGTGAAAACAGACACTGCGTTTCTACAAGAAACCCATCTTCATCTGTGCGACCACACCAGACTACGAAAACCCTGGGTTGGACAGGTTTTCCACTCCAACTTCAATAGTCGCTCAAGAGGCACAGCTATTTTACTGCACAAGCGAGTACAGTTCTCATCAGAACAGGTCATATCTGATCCCAATGGCCGTTATATTATTGTCGTTGGTGTGCTGTTCCAAACTCCTGTTATTATGGTCTGTGTTTATGCCCCCAACTGGGACTGCCCTAATTTTATGACTTCCCTATTCTCATCCATTCCTTGCCTAAATACACATCACCTCACCTTTGGAGGGGATCTTAACTTATCTGTCAATCCCACTGTTTGAGGGGGCGAGAATCAGAAAGAAGGATTGCTGGTTGAGGTAGCGGATTATGGACTATGATTAGAGAATCAAGGCACTTGGACAGAGAGATCTGATTTGTCTTCTTTAATAAAAGGTTGGACTTTAACCACATTGTACAACATATGTGTTTGTGTGTGTGGTCTGAAAATATAAAGAAAAGCAATAAAATGTATTAGAAAATATGCTCAGAAGATTATTCAACAGTGAAATCAGAATAAACGTTCATAAATAAACTGCCATATGATTTAAAGTTCACCAGTAATATTCCTTACTTATGTACGAACTGCTACTTAGGCATAATACAACAACAGAAATGTAATATAAGTGGTGGAGGAAACTGTACAATTTCCAACATAACATTAGCAGAGGCAAAGCAAGCTTAATAGCATTGGAGCCTTACATATCAAAGTAACCACAGTAAATAATTCGACCTTTCAAACTCCTCCTTAACAATAAGCTTAGTCACAATCACAACAATAAACTGAGTTGCCATATTGGTGCTAGCAAATGAAATATTCATCATTTAGCCATCACAGGCATCCAAACTTATCTGCAGTGCTAGCAAGAGGCAGAGCTAACAACTACTCACACAAAATACTTCCATGACTAAGAAGTAGAAAGCACTTACATTTCCTCAAGAACGCACACATGGTATGAGAAATACACAGAAAGTCCAGGCAGCTTCACACAGTCTGCTCACTAGCTGGTCTGCTGCTTGTCAGTGTGGCTGAGCATGTCCTGACCTGTTCAGACTTTCACCAGTAGATGGCGTGTCACCTGTTGGGCTTTCTCACACCCACACTTGACAGATCATGTTCAAGAAAATTAAGTCAATCCAAAGCAGCTAAATGTTTGTCTGCATTCACAGATCAAATTGGCAGTGTGGACGTGTGGCGTTTTTACCACCCAACAGCAAAAGAGTTTATTTTATTCCCAGGTTCATCAAACATACTCTCGAATAGACTACTTTTTTCTTGATGAGATTTTATTACCCTCAGTGAAACAATGTGAATACTCATCGGTAGTTATTTCAGACCATGCCCCCCTCTTATCAGACTTGGAACTAGTCCCTAAAACCAAAAGCCACTCAACCTGGAGATTAAACACTGGGCTATTATCATCTGACAAATTTTGTGAATTTATCTCTGACAGGATTTCACGCTTTCTCGAAAATAACAAATCTGACTCTACATCACCTTCTCTCCTGTGGGAAACCCTCAAGTAGTAATGCGTGGAGAGATTATCTCATATAGCGCCTGGATACGAAAGTGTGAAAAACAAAGACAACTTGAACTGATGGAAGCAAGTCTTCAAACTGACAGACAACACTCCACTTCAGCCAATCCCACTCTCCAGATGGAGAGACTTAAATTACAGACTGAATTTGACCTCATTTCCTCAAACAAAGCGGAGTTTCTTTTAAGGCGTACAAAGGGCACTTATTATGAATATGGAAACAAGGCTAGCCGGTTACTAGCAAGGCAACTAAAACATCAATCCTCTTCCCAATTCATCGCACAAATTCGTAAGAACCCCCAAACTTTAGTTACAGACCCAACCGAGATAAATAATATTTTTGCTTCATATTATTCTGATTTATATAAATCAGAAGCCTCATCAGACACTACCTCAATGAACACATTCTTAGATAACTTAGTCTTCCCTTCAGTTGATACTAATTCCAAAAATACTCCAGATGCTCCTTTCAGCTTGGAAGAGGTGAAAGCCAGCCTTAAATTAATGCAAAACAGCAAGGCACCAGGCCCAGACGGCTTCCCATCCCAATTTTACCAGAAATTTTCTGATCAACTCGCTCCCTTGTTATTGGATATGTTTAATGATTCCTTTGAACTCGGCACCCTTCCTCTGTCCTTAACTCATGCGTCAATATCACTCATCCCAAAGAAAAATAAAGACCTTGAAGATTGCAGCAGCTGGCAACCTGTCAGTTTGCTCAACAGTGACATTAAGCTGTTGGCTAAGACCCTCGCTGGCCACCTCGACCCCTGCCTACTAAACATCATCTCAAAAGACCAGACTGGTTTTATAAGGGGCAGACAGCTATCCTCAAATATACGCCATCTGCTCAACATAATACTGTCCAAACCTGAATCACAAGACCCTGAAATGGTCACTTCTGTGGATGTGGAAAAGGCTTTTGATGGAGTGGAGTGGAATTATTTATTTTCAGTTCTAAGTAGTGTTACGTTTCCCCCCCAAAACGAAATCACAAACTGAGGTCGCAATGGGGAAACTAACAAGAACTAATGGAAAAGGGGTCTTTGGGGGTCTATAAGGCGATGGAGTAAAACTCCCAACGCCCACTAAATCTATCAAAAGGATAGAGGAACAAAAAAAAAGGACCCAAAAACCAAATGTAAAGAGTCACTGGAACGAGGGATTTCTGTCTAGAGGTTAAGGGAAAATAAACCTAGTCACAAAAATAAAGTAAATGCCACACCACCACACACCACACACCACCAAGAGAGCAAACTGATTGTGTTTACTCTCCGGTGTCACTCTCACACTGAGCTGCTGGACCCAGCCTGTTTCTATAACCCAGGCAGGCAAACTACGGCCCGCGGGCCACATCCGGCCCGCTGGTCCTTTTAATCTGGCCCGCCGAAGATTGGTACAGAACTGTCCAAATCAAATCGTATCACAATTATGACTGCATTCATTTGACCTTGTCCTGTAATGCCTGGTGTTCCACCAGGTGGCCAATAGACGCAGTGATACATTGACTTGATTTTGCCTAGGCTACTCTCTGTTATTACTCTGCTACTACTCTGAACTCATCTGCAACAATAAGTGGGCCAAAGAAAAGAAAAGTCGACAGTGAGTGCCGAGTGTTTAATAAAGAATGGGCAACTAAATACTTTTTCACTGAAGTCCAGTCAAAGGCTGTTTGTCTTATTTGCCACGAAACCGTTGCAGTTTAAAGGAATACAACATCAGCCGTCAAGAACGGCAAGAACGGATGGCTACCACTCAGAGGTTGGCAGCTAGTTTGCAGGCTCAACAAAACACCTTTATCCGACAAACTGCCATCCAAGAATCAAGCACGAAGGCAAGTTATTTGCTGGCATTCAAATTAGCAAAGACCAGCAAGCCTTTCTCCGAAGGGGAGTTTCTCAAAGAGTGCATGGTTGAGACAGTAGGTGTCTTGTGTCCTGAGAGCAACAGTAAATTTGAAAAAATTAGCTTATCACACAGGACAGTGACTCGCTGTGTTGAGCTAATTGATGAAGATTTAGCTAGCAAGCTAAACAAAAAAGTGGAGTCATTTACATTATATTCCTTGGCACTGGACGAAAGTAATGACATAAAGGACACCGCTCAGCTTTTCATTTTTATCAGAGGGATTAATGCCAATTTTGAGTTTTTGGCCATGGAATCCCTAAAGGGGACAACGCGGGGAGGGGACTTGTATGACAGCATGTCGGGGGTCATCAACAGGCACAAGCTACCTTGGAGTACGCTCGCCAATGTTACCACAGATGGATCGCCAAATCTGACTGGAAAAAACGTCGGACTGCTCAGAAGAATCCAGGAGAGGGTGAAAGCGGACAACCCTGAGCAAGAGGTAATTTTCCTACACTGCATAATCCACCAGGAAGCACTGTGTAAATCCGTATTGCAGCTTGACCACGTAGTGAAGCCAGTTGTAAAAGTCGTTAACTATATTCAAGCGAGGGATTTCAGCATCATCAGTTTATTTAGTTTCTTGAAGAAACTGACGCTGATCACCATGACTTGCTTTACCACTCCAATGTCCGCTGGTTTGGGGAAAGTATGTCAACGAGTGTGGGAGCTCAAACAGGAGATTATCTCATTTTTGGAGCTACTTGGGAAAGCTGACGATTTTCCTGAACTGAGTGACACAGATTGGCTTTGCAATTTAGCTTTTGCTGTGGACATACTGACACACATGAACAGTGTTGGGCAAGTTACTCTAAAAAAGTAAGTAGTTACAGTTACTAGTTACTTCTCCCAGAAAGTAACTAAAGTACTTACTTAGTTACAAATTATAAAAGTAACTAGTTACTTTGGAAAGTAACTATTGCGTTACTTTCAAGTAATTTTTTTAATGCTCAAATGTGTCAAAGAATTTGGACCCCACCTCCACCCCTCTTTGACAGAACTTAAAATACATGTGCGTGTTCAATTATTTATGATAAATCTGAATATTATGATGAAATGGACACTTCATACAATACATAACAGAAATCCACAGTACACAAATCTAAACTATTTTAACGTTGCTGTGGGAAAGTGGGACTAGCATCCAATAAAATGTCATGGATTATTGTAGATGTTATAATTACTATGTTTATAGAGTGGATCGATAAAAATAACACAATAGATGTTTTGGAACTTTTGATATTTATTGCACCTCAACAGGCCACAACTAAGCAAAATTAAATTATGCTTGTTAAGCATTGTACCAAAAAATAAATAATATATTCACTCTTTGTAGTTGGAAGAAGCAGTACTTTTGGACTATTCGCACTCGCCATTCCTGTTTCTCGTTGACTCACGTGAATGTCCTGTGTCGTCTTTGTGTGTCTGATCAGACTAGTCACTAGGCTACGCGGGCTTTCGAATTTGTGTAAGCAAAGCAACACCCGCCCAACTCCACCTCTGATTGGCTTACCATGGAATTTTACTCAACCTCAACCAATCATCATCATTTATACGATGTCTCGTGCCCCCGCCCTCACCAAGGATTAAGGAGGAACAAGAAAAATCTTTGCCGCTCGGTTTAGAGATCTAGTTGGTCTGATGAAAAACAGCTGCCTTCAATCATAGTAACGCGCCGCATTTTTTGGCAGTAACAATAACGGCGTTATAATGATTGGAAGAGTAATCCAATAGATTACTCGTTATTGAAAAAAGTAACGCCGTTACTAACGCCGTTATTTATAGCGCCGTTATTTATAACGCCGTTATTCCCATCACTGCACATGAATGAGCTGAACGTGAAGCTACAAGGGAAAGATCAGCTTGTGCATGAAATGTACACAAACGTGAGAGCCTTCAAAACCAAGCTTGCTCTTTTCTCAAAGCAAATGTCAAACAAGTCATTCGCTCATTTCCCCACACTGGCTACGCTGAAAGAAGCCCCTCGACATGTGAAAAAATATAGGAAATCACTGGACGACCTGCATGGAGAATTCTGCCGTCGGTTCTCCGAATTTGGAAAAACTGACAAGTCTCCTGTCCCTTCACACACGACCCTGAAACGGCGCCACAGGAGTTGCAGTTGGAACTGATTGATCTCCAATGTGACACCGTCTTAAAGGAGAAGTTCAACTCTCTTAAACTGGATGAGTTTTATGCTTCATTAAGTGCAGCCAAATTTCCAAACATCCAGAAGATGGCACAGAGGACGCTGGTGTTGTTTGGCTCTACGTATGTGTGTGAACAGACTTTTAGTGTGATGAACAAACAAAGCACCCCGCAGATCCCAGTTGAGTGATGAACACCTCAAATCTGTTCTGAGAATTGCCACAACAAAACTAACACCAGACCTCAAGGTCACGTTTATTTATAGAGCACCTTATACACAACCAAGGTTGACCAAAGTGCTTTACATAAATGAATAACAACAAAAAATCCAAAGATACATAAAAGAATAAAGATAAAATTTTTAAAAAATACAATTACATCAAGTAATATATGATATGACATATACAATACAGCACACGCAAATAACTTTCTTCTCACACAGGTTCGAAAGCCTGGGAGAAACGGTGAGTTTTAAGAGAAGATTTAAAAATGTCCAAAGTCTCTGATGACCGGATATGCAGCGGTAAAGTGTTCCACAGCTTAGGGGCAGCCACTGCAAAAGATCGATCGCCTTTAGTTTTTAACCTGCATTTAGGCACATCCAGGTATGACTCATTTGCAGACCTCAGAGCTCTGGTCGGTCTGTGAACATGTATGAGTTCAGCTAAGTACACAGGGGCTAATCCGTTTAAAATTTTAAAAACAAACATGAAAACATGAAATGGACGGGAAGCCAGTGCAGAGAGGCCAGAACTGGGGATATGTGTTCCCGTTTCTTTGTGCCTGTTAAAAGACGAGCAGCAGCATTTTGCACAAGTTGTAGGCGTCGCAATGAGCGCTGGTCTAAACCTACATACAACGAGTTGCAATAATCTAGTCCTAGTGACCTTCTCCAGGTCACTAGGAGAGAGGTATGGTTTTACCCTGGCCAGAAGTCGCAGCTGGAAAAAGGCACTTTTGACCACACAGCCAATTTGCCTGTCAAATTTGAATGGCTCTTAATGACAGAGCAGTTTGTTGAACCCAGGCAGGGGGGCAGAGCATCAGCACAATCGCCGTAATGTTTATGACGCCCAAACACAATGACTTCTGTCTTGCTGTCATTTACATTTAGGAAGCTGAGGCTCATCCAAGTCTTGATGTCAGCTATACAGGCTAGTAGAGTTTGTACAGAGTCTTTGCAATTCATTTGTAAGGGGAGATAAATCTGAACATCATCAGCGTAACAATGAAAAGACACATTATTTTTGCGGAGAATGGATCCAAGGGGCAACATGTACAGAGAAAACGGTAAAGGGCCTAGAATAGACCCTTGAGGCACCCCACATGTAAAAGGGGTCACACCAGAAGAAAAATCTCCCAAATGCACTGAGAAGCTCCTGTCAGCAAGGTAGGACTGGAGCAGCATGAGGGAAGCACCCTTGATACCAGCATACTGCTCCAGGCGTGAGAGCAGAGTCCTGTGATCTACCGTGTCAAATGCAGCAGTTAAATCTAATGTCACCATGATGGCAGCACACCCAGAATCAACAGTTAAAATAAGATCATTAAACACTCTTAAAAGGGCAGATTCTGTACTATGTCGAGGTCTAAAACCAGATTGGAACTTTTCACAAATGTCATTATAATCTCAGAAATGATACCAGCTGGGTAGCCATTACTTTCTCTAACACCTTGGACAAAAAGGGGACTTTAGAGATAGGCCGAAAATTAGCAAGGATGGATGGGTCAAGGCTAGGTTTTTTGATTAGTGGCTGCACTATGGCATGCTTAAAAGGAGCTGGAAAACAGGCTGAGCTAAAACAACCATTAAACAATAATAAAATGAATGAGCCCACAGAATTAAAAACCTTTTTAAAGAGACAAGGGGGAATGCTATCTGAAGGAGAAGTTGTGGGGCGTAGTTTCTGCACTACATCCAACAACTGAGCCAGCGATATAGGTTTAAACTGGTCGAAGACAGCAGGGCACATCGGGCCAGAGGGGTCTGAGGCAACAAGAGGCGGTACTGATCGCAGAGCAGAGATTTTGTTGACAAAGAATTCAAGAAAATCGTTACAGAGAGCAGGTGATGGCACAATGGGATCAGTGGTGCATGGGTTTACAAGAGAGTCTAGAACATTGAACAAAACCTTTGGCCTGTCGATGTTGTTTGAGACGAGGTTTGAGAGGTAGCCAGCTTTGGCAGCTTTAACAGCATTTTGATATTCCAATAGACAGTCCCGCATTATTCCACAGGATACGTGTAGCTTGTCCTTCTTCCACCTCCTTTCAGCACGCCTACAGGAGCGCCTGAGAGCTCGGATAGAGTCATTTATCCATGGTTCAGAAGTGGCCTTGACGGATTTTTTCCTAATAGGGGCGATAGAGTCAAGGATGCTAGTACATTTTGAGTCAAAGAGAGCTACAAGCTCTTCAGGACAAAGACAACCAAGCTCATCCGTAGATGAAATTACAAACTCATCGAACGCTATGGAAAACATCAGTGTAGTATCTGAGTTTATAACACGGTAACGACGAGGGGCAGGACGAGTTTCAACAACAGAGCAGGGGACAGTAGCAGAGAACAAAACAGGCAGGTGATCAGAAATGCAAGCGCTACTACAGATCTCGTCTACATAGACAGGCACCCCAAGAGACAGCACCAGGTCTAATGTGTGACCTTTTTCATGTGTCGGGCCAGAAACCCACTGGGTCAGGTGAAAAGAGTCAATCAGAGATAGGAAGTCCTTTACCAGAGGTTTGGTCTCACAGAACACATGGATATTCAGATCACCTTGAAAGACTTCGATGCACTGGCAAAAAAGGAGGATCAACAACACTGTTCCCACTAAAAGTGAATGTAAGTATTAACACTGTAATGCCTTTTCTATGTTTATGTTTGATATGTATGCATCTGGAGCTGGCCCGGCCCATCTGTCAAATTTAAGTCAATGTGGCCCCTGAGCCAAAAAGTTTGCCCACCTCTGGTCTACCTATATACCTGACCAAAGCATTCTTCAAAGAACTGGATAAGATTATTTCACATTTCATTTGGGTGGGAAAGACTCCAAGGGCAAAGTACTCAATTTTGCAAAGAATCCAGGATGAGGGTGGCCTTGCTCTGCCGGATTTCAGGGCATGCCATTGGGCAGCCAATATTCAAAAAGTCTATACCTGGTACAAGTCCCCCAGCACAGACTGGTGTCAGATGGAAGCCTACTCATGCAACTCCATCTCTTTATCAGCTTTATTATGTGCCCCTCTAAATGCACACCCTACTAAAGTCACCTCCAACCCAATTGTCTTGTCTACTATAAAAATCCTGAAACAGTTTAAACGGCACTTCAAAATCACCTCTCTTTCCCCACTAATGCCCTTCTGAGAAAACCATTTATTTCCACCTGCGGCACTTGACTCAACTTACACTCTGTGGAAAGAGAAAGGGCTGGTGAATTTTGATCAACTTTTTGATAAGGACATTTTTATCTCCTTTGATAACTTCCGACCTAAATTTGCCCTTCCACAAGCTCATTTATTTAGATATTTTCAAGCCAGAGATTTTGTTCGTTGTGATTTCCCCAACTTCCCCCACAAACCACCTCGCACTCTTATTGATGCAATTCTTTCTCTTCCTGCGGTCCGTGGATTCATTTCAATTGTGGTGAAATTAATCTTGTCATCACTATCATCCCCACTGGCAAGTAGGAATTCATGGGAAAAGGACCTAGGTGGTACCTTGTCAGACGAATGGTGGCAAAGGGCCCTTGACAGGGTTAACTCCACCTCATCTTGTGCCAGTCTGACATTAATTCAGTTCAAGGTCCTACACGGGATACAATTTACCAAAGCTAAACTTACAAAACTTTTTAATACAAGTGATACATGTGACAGATGCTCTCTGTCACCAGCCACTCATACACACATGTTTTTTTCCTGTCTGAGATTAAGCTCATTCTGGTCCTCTTTCTACAATACCTTTTCAAAAGCTCTAAACAAACCGGTGCTTTGGAGTCCTTTAACCTCCATCTTTGGTGTGCTTGAAGAATTCACACACTTCACCAACAGGGAAAGTGACTCTATTGCTTTCGCATCTCTGGTAGCCCGCAGACGTATTTTACTTCATTGGAAGGATAAGAATCCTCCCTCCCCTAACTCCTGGCTAAAGGATTTAATGTCATTCCTACACTTAGGGGGTTGGGGGGGGTTTGTTGGTGTTCTAAAAGGGGGAAAATGGGTGAAATGTATCCTGACTGATTGAACATGTATTGTGTCTTGATAACCCAATAAAAGATATATATGGGAAAAAAAATCCATTTATAATCCAATCAGATGTGTTCAGGTTTGAAATGTGCAGCTCAACATTACTATGTCCTAATCAATGAGCTTTTCTCTAAAATGAGTAGAGTGACTTTGTCATTGTGTTATTGTGGATCATCATAATGTCAGCCTTCTACAGACATCATCCAAACGTCAGCACAACATTCAGACAACCATTCATGTCAACACAGATTAATAACATGCTGCTGATCTCAGTCAAGTCTCTGTGTGTGTGTGTGTGTGTGTGTGTGTGTGTGTGTGTGTATGTGTTCTGAAGGATCAATATCAATGATCAGACATTATTTGTTTTATTTATGTTGCTATGGCGTCGTCTGGTTGGCAGCCAGTTCCAGTAGCTCTGAACACTTCTCTGTGTTTTTTAGTATTTTTAGTACTTTGTTCATGTTTTTTCTGCACTCATCTGCAGACATTTAGTGATCAAGCGTTTACTTTGAACTGTGGAGATAAATGTTTTTGTCTTTCTGCTGTATGGACTCCTTCATGAATACATCAGGTGACCCATTCAAAAAAAGCCCTCTTGTTTACACTCCAGAACAGCTGTTAGCACTAGGTAGTGCTAGCATACCCTCTGTGGAAAGGCCGGTGATCCCTGCAGAATTGAGAAGAAGAAGACGAGGATGCAGAGCTGGATCTAAGCACCAGGAGCAGAAAAGGCCATACAGACCATCCGTACCGTCTGTTATCATGGGGAATGTAAGATCTCTCCCCAATAAGATGGAGGAGCTAACGGCTAACGGCCCTAACCAGGCTACAGAGGGAGTATGGAGAGCATCATGGCTGAATGAACTCGCTGTGGATTCGCTGCTGACTTTGGATGGCTTTCAACTTGTGAGAGAGGATAGGAGAGCAAAGGCTGAAGTGTCTGTGGCCTGTGAGCATGGAGGAGGTGGGAGAGAGGAGGATGCTGGCAAAACTGACATCCATCATGAGCAGCTCCTCTCACCTCCTGCATGAGACTGTGGTGGGCTTAAGTAGCTCCTTCAGCAACAGACGGATACTCCCACCATGTAAGAAGGAGATCTACCACAGCTCCTTCATTCCAGCAGCTGGCAGACTCTTCAGCACCAGCGTGACTTCATGACTTTTTTTATATTTCTTACTTGTGAATAATTTATTATCAACATTGTGTATATGAGCTGCTGTGACAAGTGAATTTCCCCAGTGTGGGATCATTAAAGACTATCTTATCTTATCTGTGAAAACACATTGAAATCAACAGAAACCAAAGAAATATTTCTACTTCAACAAGTAAACTTGATCATTTCAAACAAATATGAGTTCAGAGGATCTTCTGTATACAGATGTGACCATTTACCAACAATTCTAAACATTCATTGACTTTAACCACTAACAGACATTTTCTACAGTTTCTTTAAGAAACACAAGTCTTTGTGACTGCAGACTAAATTTAATACAACAAACATGAAAATATGAACAAAAGGACATTTACAACTTTATGGATGTAAGTTATGTCTGAACAGAAATTAGCTTCAATTGTTAATTAAACATCAGATCTACAATAGTAACAGAGAGTCAGTGAACTGACCTCAGAGTCTTCAGTCTGCAGTGTGGACTCTCCAGAAAATCACACAGCAGCTTCACTCCTGAATCCTGCAGGTCGTTGTCATTCAGGTCCAGCTCTGTCAGATGGGAGGGGTTGGACTTTAGAGCTGAGGCCAGAGAAGCACAGCTGATCTCTGACAAACTGCAGCTCTTCAATCTGAATAAAGAATAAATGATGTTGATAAAAATCCATTTATAATCCAATCAGATGTGTTCAGGTTTGAAATGTGCAGCTCAACATTACTATGTCCTAATCAATGAGCTTTTCTCTAAAATGAGTAGAGTGACTTTGTCATTGTGTTATTGTGGATCATCATAATGTCAGCCTTCTACAGACATCATCCAAACGTCAGCACAACATTCAGACAACCATTCATGTCAACACAGATTAATAACATGCTGCTGATCTCAGTCAAGTCTCTGTGTGTGTGTGTGTGTGTGTGTGTTCTGAAGGATCAATATCAATGATCAGACATTATTTGTTTTATTTATGTTGCTATGGCGTCGTCTGGTTGGCAGCCAGTTCCAGTAGCTCTGAACACTTCTCTGTGTTTTTTAGTATTTTTAGTACTTTGTTCATGTTTTTTCTGCACTCATCTGCAGACATTTAGTGATCAAGCGTTTACTTTGAACTGTGGAGATAAATGTTTTTGTCTTTCTGCTGTATGGACTCCTTCATGAATACATCAGGTGACCCATTCAAAAAAAGCCCTCTTGTTTACACTCCAGAACAGCTGTTAGCACTAGGTAGTGCTAGCATACCCTCTGTGGAAAGGCCGGTGATCCCTGCAGAATTGAGAAGAAGAAGACGAGGATGCAGAGCTGGATCTAAGCACCAGGAGCAGAAAAGGCCATACAGACCATCCGTACCGTCTGTTATCATGGGGAATGTAAGATCTCTCCCCAATAAGATGGAGGAGCTAACGGCTAACGGCCCTAACCAGGCTACAGAGGGAGTATGGAGAGCACCATGGCTGAATGAACTCGCTGTGGATTCGCTGCTGACTTTGGATGGCTTTCAACTTGTGAGAGAGGATAGGAGAGCAAAGGCTGAAGTGTCTGTGGCCTGTGAGCATGGAGGAGGTGGGAGAGAGGAGGATGCTGGCAAAACTGACATCCATCATGAGCAGCTCCTCTCACCTCCTGCATGAGACTGTGGTGGACTTAAGTAGCTCCTTCAGCAACAGACTGATACTCCCACCATGTAAGAAGGAGATCTACCACAGCTCCTTCATTCCAGCAGCTGGCAGACTCTTCAGCACCAGCATGACTTCATGACTTTTTTTATATTTCTTACTTGTGAATAATTTATTATCAACATTGTGTATATGAGCTGCTGTGACAAGTGAATTTCCCCAGTGTGGGATCATTAAAGTCTATCTTATCTGTGAAAACACATTGAAATCAACAGAAACCAAAGAAATATTTCTACTTCAACAAGTAAACTTGATCATTTCAAACAAATATGAGTTCAGAGGATCTTCTGTATACAGATGTGACCATTTACCAACAATTCTAAACATTCATTGACTTTAACCACTAACAGACATTTTCTACAGTTTCTTTAAGAAACACAAGTCTTTGTGACTGCAGACTAAATTTAATACAACAAACATGAAAATATGAACAAAAGGAAATTTACAACTTTATGGATGTAAGTTATGTCTGAACATAAATTAGCTTCAATTGTTAATTAAACATCAGATCTACAATAGTAACAGAGAGTCAGTGAACTGACCTCAGAGTCTTCAGTCTGCAGTGTGGACTCTCCAGAAAATCACACAGCAGCTTCACTCCTGAATCCTGCAGCTTCTTGTTGTTAGTCAGGTGCAGCTCTGTCAGATGGGAGGGGTTGGACTTCAGAGCTGAGGCCAGAGAAGCACAGCTGATCTCTGACAAACTGCAGATCTCCAATCTGAATAAAGAATAAATGATGTAAGTTTAGAAAACAATGTTCCTGCTTGAAATCATTCAATGTTTAATAATCTGTTCAGAGCTGAAGAAGGTTTAGAAAGTAGAAGTTTAGAAAATGGAAACTCCAAACACCTGAACCCAACAGGAAGCAGCTTCACAACTGTCAAATACAAAAAGTGACAAAGAGCTCTCATTAATATTCATGACAACGTGCTGCTACTTCAATAAAGACGGAGTGACTTCACCTCTTAAACTCTGCAGCTCCACCAGTGGCTCCATCTATACAAACTCATGTTGTGCAGCCAAACACAAATAAAAACCCACAGAAATTAATTTAAGATTCGACTCAAGATCCCAAAGTTTACAAAGATGACAAATATGTCAGGATGAATTTTAAGGAAATGTGAACAAAAGACATGGACAATATTTCTTTGAGGAAAAGTCATAAAATCAAATCATGTTCAGTTGAAACTATTCAGTCAGTATAAGCATCATATAACTTCATCAAAAAAGAAAATACTGAACATATTTGTTATTGTCTGACTGTTGAAATAGAGACTATTGATTGATTTATTGTATTTCTGTATTTTTGTTCTCATTTATTTCAATCAAACATGATGTGAATATAAGATGAAAGTCAAGAGTTGAAGAGGTTCACAGTGAATTATCCAGTGTAGATTGTTCTTGTTATATTCAGGTTTGAAATGTGCAGCTCAACATTGATCTGCCACAGTCAATGGACTAAACCACAGAAGAAGAAAATAGACTTTAGCATTCAGATACTCAGTGTTGATCAGTATAATATCAGCCTGATGTCTGCAGTTTAGCGTCAACACAACTTTCACATCATATTAATCTCAGCACAGAAGTAAAAAATGGTGTCTGACCTCAGAGTCTTCAGACTGCAGTGTGGACTCTCCAGAAAATCACACAGCAGCTTCACTCCTGAATCCTGCAGCTTGTTCTTACTCAGGTCCAGCTCTGTCAGATGGGAGGGGTTGGACTTCAGAGCTGAGGCCAGAGAAGCACAGCTGATCTCTGACAACATGCAGCTCTTCAATCTGAATAAAGAATAAATGATGTTGATAAAAATCCATTTATAATCCAATCAGATGTGTTCAGGTTTGAAATGTGCAGCTCAACATTACTATGTCCTAATCAATGAGCTTTTCTCTAAAATGAGTAGAGTGACTTTGTCATTGTGTTATTGTGGATCATCATAATGTCAGCCTTCTACAGACATCATCCAAACGTCAGCACAACATTCAGACAACCATTCATGTCAACACAGATTAATAACATGCTGCTGATCTCAGTCAAGTCTGTGTGTGTGTGTGTGTGTGTGTCTGTGTGTGTGTGTGTGTGTGTGTGTGTGTGTGTGTGTGTGTTAGTTCTGAAGGTTCTGTATAAAAAGACATTATTCCTGAAAATGTGTTGTTCTTTTCATTTTTCATGTCTCACATGAAACAAAATAAAAATAATTAAAGGATCAATCCTTCAGTTTTCTTAATAACATGAATCCAGTTTGAGTACAGACTCAATTCAAACTGTTCAGACTGACAAACTTTAAAAAGAGCTGTTGTGATTTGTGCTCAGACAAACACAGAAAACAAGAAGACTGAAAGAAATGTCAAACTTCTGTTCTGGATTTAAATTTGGTAGATATACACTGTACAAGAGCAGAATACATGAACTGACCTCAGAGTCTGCAGTCTACAGTTTGGACTCTCCAGTCCAGCAGACAGCTTCACTCCTGAATCTTTCAGGTCGTTGTTACTCAGGTCCATCTCTGTCAGATGGGAGGGGTTGGACTTCAGAGCTGAGGCCACGACTTCACAGTGAGTCTCTGAGAGTCCACAGCCAGAAAGTCTGTGATGACAGAGAATATAAAAGTTAAAGTCAAATAAAATCTGACATTTTATTCTAAAAATCAACTCTGTGCATTTTGCATCACAAAGCACATCAACATGAGCGTCTGTAGCTCAGCTGGTCAGTTGTTCAGTCTGAGCTGGTCAGCCATTGATCACAAGGTTTGTAGACAAACAGTCCCACATCATTACCTGTTTGACAAAATGTAAGAATTTGCTGCTTTTATCTATTTCATATCATCTTAAACTCAATGTTTTCAGGGTTTTAGACTGTTGGTCGGAGAAAAGAAGCCTCCAAGACATAATAGATAGCTAACCGTTGACTTGAACATGAACAGACAACAGTGTCTCCAGACTAGAATGTGCTGACAGTAACACTAACATGGGTAAATACATTCCCTTTGACTAGTTCTGGGCGTATTGTATTTGTGTTACCTGTAGGAGTTTAAAGTCTGACCACCAGCATGAGTTGGGCAGAATAGAGACCGACTCATATGCATACCTGATTGTATGTGAGGATGTCTCTGATTCTCCTTGATCAAGCTTCAATAAATATTACAGCATAAGACATCAGAGGCTCCTGAACACTTTCTTCCCTCCTGACCTGGTGCCATTGATTTCAGGAATTTCTCCACAACACCAACCAGCTGATCAAAGAAATGAAACCTAAATTTATTGAACTCTAAGTCTTATTTTTAACTCCTTCACTTCTACATATTTAATCAATGATCTATTTCCCCCGCACATCATTTCTCATGTTCCTCTTCACATTTCATCAGACTGTGTGATGCTGAACTGAAAACACTGATAGTTAAACACATTGAGCAGCAGCCATTTCAGCAGCTACCTCACTGAAGCTAACCTTTGTGATCAAACTACAGCAGCCAGTGCTCTTCATCTTCATCATCCACATACTCACTAAATTATAGATTATTACACTTACAGTAACGTAAGGAGCTGTTGTCAACTCGAGTAACATCTTTACTTCACCCGTCTTTAACCTCTGAAATACCAAATACTAGCAGAGACAAGAGGGAAAGAGAGAGAGCTTCCTGACTGTTTACAAATCAAACTCATTTCTCATGGAGCAAAACATGAAAAGAATTCATTGTTGGGAACTAAACAATTTAAAGTGGCTCCGTTCATTTCATGAGGATGAAGAGGGGGATGTTCTGTTGGCTCTTCAAGAGGGAGGATGGCCTCCACTCACATCCTCTCAAATCAAACAATAATTATAGATATTGTATAAAGTGTGAAAATGGACAGAACAGTCCTTCATATGAAACAGCTCAGAAACTGCTGAGAAACAAACAGAATATCAAGAAGTGCATGAAAACTGGAATGAACAAACTTCAAGTGATGTTAGTTCCAGCAGATCACAGATATTACATGTCTGTGTGTGTGTATAGAAACAGAACAATAAACAGACACACTATAGAAACACAGTGCACACACTGTATACACTGTAAAAATAAAAAGACTGTTGTGATAAAATGATGACTGTCAAAACATTTTCAGCACAAACTCTTCAGTCCTCAAGTTTTTCTGCTGGATTTGTGTGGAGCCTCCATCAGCCAAACAAAGACAGTTAGAAGATGATAGAAGATACTTGTGTTCACTGACTTGATAGCAATAAACACAAAAACGATTTTTGTAGACGTTTGTAGTTTAACACATCTAGAATTATTTCAATCAGCAGCTTTAATACTAGTTTAAGAAAACTTTTAGAGTGTGGAAGTTTTATATTGTGCATGTGTGTAAAGTGTGTATCTTTACTCTAATACTGAAGGCTTCAGCTTTAAGTTGCTTTATAATGTTGATAATCACATCTGGACTTACACAGCCTTTCTGCAGTTCCTCACAGCTGGAATCAGTCTCCGTCGTCCCTCATATGATGTGTTGTACTTCTTCAGGTCCAACTCATCCAGAACCTCCTCTGACATCTGCAGCATGTAGGCCAGAGCTGAGCAGTGGATATCAGAGAGTTTCTTCTCTGATCTGTTCTCTGACTTCAGGAACTCTTGGATCTCCTGATGGACTGAGTCATCGTTCATCTCCATCAGACAGTGGAAGATGTTGATGCTTCTGTCAGGAGAGATATCACCACTCTTCATCTTCTTCAGGTTGTTGATGGCTCTCTGGATGATTTTTGGACTGTTGTCTGTCTGACCCAGCAGGCCTCCAAAGAGTCTCTGGTTGGACTGCAGAGAGAGGCCATGAAGGAAGCGAACAAACAGGTCCAGATGACCATTTTTACTTTTCAGGGAGTTCTCCATGGCCTTCTTCAGGAAGACATCCAGGGTGGAGTAATCCTTCTCCTTCTCTCTGTGTTTGTCGTCTGTCAGGAAGTCCTTCAGTACCTCTGTCTTCTTGTTGGTGTAACAGTGGAACAGGTAGACTGCAGCCAGAAACTCCTGAACGCTCAGATGAACAAAGCAGTAGACTGTTTTCTGGAAGATCACACTCTCTCTTTTGAAGATCTCTGTACAAACTCCTGAGTACACCGAGGCCTCTGTGACATCCAGACCACACTGCTCCAGGTCTTCTTGGTAGAACATGATGTTTCCTTTCTCCAGCTGTTCAAACGCCAGCCTCCCCAGCTTCAGAAGAACTTCCCTGTCAGCCTCCGTCAGCTCCTGTGGACTCGTCTCATGTCCTTCATCGTACTTCTCCTTCTTCCTCTTTGTCTGAACCAGCAGGAAGTGTGAGTACAGGTCAGTCAGGGTCTTGGGCAGCTCTCCTCTCTGGTCTGTGGTCAACATGTGGTCCAGAACTGTAGCAGTGATCCAGCAGAAGACTGGGATCAGACACATGATGTAGAGGCTCATGGAGGTCTTGATGTGTGAGATGATTCTGCTGGACAGATCTTCATCACTGACTCTCCTCCTGAAGTACTCCTCCTTCTGAGCGTCAGTGAAGCCTCGTACTTCTGTTACCCTGTCAACACATGAAGGAGGGATCTGATTGGCTGCTGCAGGTCTGGAAGTTATCCAGATGAGAGCCGAGGGAAGCAGATTCCCCTTGATGAGGCTTGTCAACAGCACGCTGACTGATGACTCCTGTGTGACATCAGACACGACCTCTTTGTTGTTGAAATCCAGTGAAAGTCTGCTTTCATCCAGGCCGTCAAAGATGAACAGAAGTTTACAGACAGCGAGCTTCTCTGCTGTGACCTTCTGTAATGTTGGATGGAAAACATGGAGCAGCGTGAGAAGACTGAACCGCTCATCTTTGATCAAGTTCAGCTCCCTGAACGAGAGCAGAACCACCAGACTGACATCTTGGTTCTCCGAGCCCTCTGCCCAGTCCAGAGTGAACTTCAGCACTGAGAAGGTTTTTCCAACGCCAGCGACGCCGTTGGTCAGAACGACTCTGATGTGTCTCTGTTGGTCAGGTAAGGCTTTAAAGATGTCGTGGCATTTGATCGGAGTGTCATGGAGGGTCTCCTTCTTCTTGGAAGCTGTCTCAAGCTGCCTCACCTCATGTTGGGTATTAATCTCTTCACTCTGTCCCTCTGTGATGTAGAGCTCAGTGTAGATCCTGTTGAGGAGGGTTCCACTTCCTGTTTCATCACTTCCTTCAGTCACACGTTCACATCTCGTCTTCAGACTGATCTTATGTTCATCTAAAACCTCCTGCAGACCACCACTCACTAAAACAGAGAAAGACGTTTCAGACAAAACAAAGAAAATGTGACAATCTGCTGATTATTTTCATCAATAACAAGTGATGGATAGAAGAATATATAGAGAAGTAAATGGACAGTCTTACTTTGTACAGTGCTGGTCTGACTGGCTGTCTGCAGTCCACGTCTTGTTCTGGATCTTTCTCCACACTGGGGACAGGAGGAGTCTCCTGATGAAGCAGACTGGTCCCAGTATGAGGTGATGCAGTGTCTGCAGAACCAGTGTCCACAGCTGGTAGAGACCGGATCCTTCAGGACGTCCTGACACAAAACACAGCAGGACGGCTGCTCCTCCACAGGAACATGACTCCTCTTCCTCTCTCTGTGAAGACATTTCTTTATCACTCAAATGATTTGTTGACTGTTGGTGACAAATATCAAGATTTGGACGACACTGTCTGGAAGCTCAGATGTTCACAGAGAAGAGTAAAAGTGTCGTTACTTTTCTGTTTGAATTCAGCTTTCAGTCTGTGATGAAGATGATTTGATTTCAACTCTCCTGCTGTCATGAACATTAATTAACAGCTTTTCCTGTCTGTCTGTCTAATTAAACATTCAGTCATCTGCCTGTCGTTTGTTATTAATACAAACTCAGCACTTCCTGCAGCTGTTTCACAATAAAAGTCCTCCATTAAAGAGAGCTGATGATGTCCTTCACTGTTTCACTTTGAGCAGCTCAGCTTGAGTTATTTAGGTTTAAACTGAGGTTAGAAGTGCTCTAAATAACTGTGGTAGACCAGCAGTGTACTGTATGACACACAGCATGTCTGCATCATGAAGACAAATCTTTCAGTCTTCATCCTCAATGCATCATCTTCATCAGGTCAGTTTACAGTAAAAACAGTCTCTTACTTTGTGTCTGAGGGTCCAGGTTCATGACTGAAGTTCATTGGAAATTCTTTGAACCGGTCACTCTTCATAGACAGACAGTCGGATCCTGGAGACTCTTCTCTCCGTCTGTTGGACTGAACTCTGCAAACACCAACATGTTTTTATTCAATTATGGAAATTTCTGTGAATTAACTGTAAATTGTGGGTAATTTAAACAAACTGTATCATATAGGATAAAAAACCTTTCAACAGATTTATTTGTAAGTAGAACTTTATCAAGTTTGAATTATTTTACTGAACAACATTATGTAGTCCACGAGCTCAAATGTGTGTCTTCAATAGTCTCTGTGTGCTCTGGGCTCTAAAGTGTGGTCCAGGTACAGAAATCACCTGTGCAGGTAGGGGGCGTGGCCTCAATAGCCCTGCAGTAAGCAGTGTGCTATGTGCATGTGATTGAGGAATAGCAGATATTCAAGTGAACCTGCATGAAATCTGGTTGTTTTAGTCCAGATTATGATAAAATATATTTTCACCAACTAGATTTAAGTTCACTGTTAAAGGCCAGTCTACAATTTTGTAAATTCCTGATGATTCCCATAAATTCCAGTTAATTCCCATTGAAAGTTTCCAACTTTGAATGTTCCCAGAATTTTGCAACCCTAATTCATGAATATTTCATTTTGGGTGTTTTGATAATGGGATATGGGTTTGTAAATCGGTGTTTACACTGTATATATTGTATTTGTTGATTTGTGTAAATATGCAAAAACACCTGTTAATGGTCTGAACTAATTAGTCATGTGAACAATAACATTTGTATCAAAGGAAGTCAGAATGTTTGTTGGGTGGTTGAGAGTTGTGGAGAATTGGAGTTGAGTTGGAGAGCATTGGATTGTTGGATGTTGGAATTGGATGGCTTTTATTGTCGGTAAAGTGTTTAGATTTTTCTATGAGTTTTAATAAACACAATGTTCGTCGCCACCTGAAGAGTGTTTTCTTGTCAATTTGCCTCCTGACCGCTCAGGCAACTGACAGTCCACTTACTAATGACTGAAAGCAAAGTGTTAATCAAGGTGAGCAAAGCTTTTCTACAAAATGACTTCTTCACCACATGTTGCACAATTATGATGATGAAGTGATTTAAGATGCATCTGGTGGATCAGAGCAGCTGATCTGAGGAAGAGCCAAACAACAAATGATTCTGAAAATGAACGACACGTTTGAAGCAGATTCTTTCACATTTTGAAGAGTTACAAATCTTTACAGCGACTTCAACATGAGAGCAAAAATATCTGAATATTTTCTTCCAGGTTAAATTCTGAAATGGAGGTTCTCAGGTGTTTTACTGCAGGAATAAAATAAAATCCATCTGAGTTTGAAACAGTATCTGCACTCAAAGTTCTGCATCATGAAGAGAAGTCTTTGAGCAGTTTGTCTTCATCATCAATGCATCATCTTCATCAGGTCAGTTTACAGTAAAAACAGTCTCTTACTTTGTGTCTGAGGGTCCAGGTTCATCACTGAAGTTCACTGGAAAATCTTTGGACCGGTCACTCTTCATAAACAGACATCTGGATCCTGGAGACTCTGCTCTGTCCACCTCTTCCTCCATCTTCTGGACTTCAGTCAGTCTGAGAGGTGAAACAAGTTTCACTTGAAATCACCATTCCCTTCAAATGATGTTCAGGACATTTCAATCTGGCCGTCAATCATCTCAGAGACAAGTGAAGAAGGGCTTTCTATGCTAAAATCTGGCTCAAAATATTCACATCTATAGTTGAACCAATCATACTGTAGGGTAGTGAAGTGTAGGGTCCTCTCATAAATCAAGAATCAAGAGAAAAATGTGACAAACAGCCAATAGAAAGCCTGTAAGAGCATTCTCAGTGCACAGGAACACCCCCAACAATGAATGCAGAGCTGAACTCGCCAAGTTCAACTTTTAATTAGGATCCAAAAAAGAGCCATCAAATTCTACAATCACTTATCAAAGGAAGTGAGCCCAACTCCTCCCATTACAAAGCTCTCCATTGGCAGGAGGAGAACATAGAGAGGACCCCCCTCAGCTGCTGAGGCTCACCTCCCCTAACAGCCCTCATGCAGTCTGGACCAACCAAATTATAGCTACAGAAAAAGAAAACTACATTAACTATTGGACATGGAGCACAGAAACTCAAAGCAAACTTCAAACAGAAAGTACACAGTGGACGACTATTTGACCACAGTGACTCAAGAGAAACTGAGAAAGACGTCCACAGAGAGAGCTGGAGACATTTCCTGTTACACTGTAGCTCATGTGATCACATCAGAACAAAGTTCTTCACTCAGATTAAACACAAACTCCCAGATTCTGACTGACGCTGTGAGCGGACTAAAATGCAGCATGTACATGGAGAACACAGTGTCGACACGTCACTATTAGAGCATGTCACAGCCTGAGGGACAAGCAGCACAACACATGACAACATAGACCGTCTGCTCACAACACTCTGCCATCTACATCTGATTTTATCTGAAGAGTTTTATTTGTAGATCACATTGATATTTGATCTGATATTAATATTTTCTTATTCTTTCTTTATTGATGATATATACACACCATATTGATACGCAGGGCCGTTTCTTGCTACATGCGGACTATGTGGATGCATGGGGCCCCGCAGCCACCAGGGGCCCCCAAGCTGCAAGTTCAGCCTCAATAAATTTTGGTAAAGTATTCTCCCAAAATGTTTGTTGGCACTTGCATGCTATAGATAATATCTTTTGCTGATGTTGATCTTGTGCAGTGGCCTCAAACATCAGACTTGTGGATCTACATACCATAATCACAGAAACAGATCCAAAGTTTTCAAAGTTTACCATAAACATTTTTCAGCACATTAATGTACTCCAGCCTGTTTTCCTCTTAAAATGTAACGGACTGTTGCATCGCCTCAGATCATCAGTCTGACAAAACAAGGGCCCCCAAACAGCTGGAAACAGCCCTGTTGATACGTTACATCACACACACACACACACACACACGATAATATGTATTTTATTAAACTTAATGAACTGAGTTTTATTTTCTCATCTCGTTAATGAGTTGTATTATTTGTGACTCTTTGGTAATATTGATTATTTTCCAATAAAACACGACTGAACTGAATTGATAACTGCGTTACAAGATCTCGCGAGAGTTGCAGCCGCTGCTGCTGAGACAGACGGGTGTCGATCAAAGTTGAATTTCTCTGATGTGTCGCTGTGAAAAACGTCTTTTTAGTGTCACAATGTTCACAAGTTTCTTCACCGTCTCTGAAAACACGACTGAGTACGTAACGAGGAAAAACTAGAGGCATTCACGACGACAGCTACGTATTCTCTTTCTGTTTGAAACTGCGTCACACTGACACGTTCGGCTGACGGTCACCAGTTAACACGGTCACTCGTTGAACCGAAACACCGGCGAGTCAGAGAAATCCAGTTGTTTGTGTTCAGACAATAATAAAATAATGTGATAAATCAAATGTTGGATTAACACTCACCCTGCCTCAGCCTTCACGTCTCCTCCTTCTGCTCCGTGCACTAAAATGGAGTCTGAACAAACACTTTCACTTTCAGGGTCCCTCCCTGTTCTACCTTTACAGGAAATCACTGAGGAAGCTCTCCCTCACAGTTTGACTAAAGCAACAGCTGGAAACTGTCCCTGAGCGACCATTCTCACTGTGACACTTCTCTTATTCTGACCTCGATAATGGAGTCTGAAGATTTTTCCCCGGGTTGTCCACGTTTATTACGGAAGCGCATTGCATTCACTGGATGAAAAAAAATTAGACACCTTATCTCGTAATTACGAGAAAAGATAAAGAAAAAGGAAACGTCTGTAAATCCTACTCTCAGTGGCAATGATGGCGCTATCGTAGTTAATCTGACTGCGGTAAAGTTGGAAAGATATTGGCAGATTCGAACTTCCGGGATCAATAACTCTCAAGTGAAACGTTGTTAAAACGTTGTTTAATAGGAATATTAATAACTTCAATATGATACAGTGTAGTGTCACTCACACTGTATCACTGTATCATATTGAAGTTATTAATATTCCTAATAATAGTCCTATATAAAGTCTTTATTTGCCCAAATAAGTGCTGTAGTGTAATATGTAGGAGGTCAATGAAGTGTGTAGTGAGTTTGGTGACACTACACTGTATTATAGTGAAGTTATTGATTAATATTCCTAAAAATTCCCAGAAATTATGAAAAGTCTTTATTTGCCCAAATAAGTGTTGTAGTGTAATCTGTAGCAGACCAATGAAGTGTGTAGTGAGTTTGGTGACACTACACTGTGTCATATTGAAGTTATTGATTAATATTCCTAATAAAAATTCCCAGAAATTATGACAAATGCCTTATTTGCCCAAATAAGTGTTGTAGTGTAATCTGTAGGAGGCCAATGAAGTGTGTAGTGAGTTTGGTGACACTACACTGTATTATAGTGAAGTTATTGAATATTTTTTGTAATGGCTCTTTTCGGTGTTGCCCTTTGTAGACGGTCCCTGCTCTCACAGCCGGCTGCACGTAAACACTAATGTTGTTGGTGTGGCTCGTTTTGATGAAAGTTAGGTTGTAGCTCGTTGTCTGTCTTACTACGGCTGAAAATATGCGTGTTTTGTGTTTTAACAACGTTTCACTTGAGAGTTATTGATCCCGGAAGTTCCTATCTGCCAATATCTTTCCAACTTTACCGCAGTAACGTAGCCACCCGTCCCGTTTTCCCCAGAATTGTTTCTCTTTTGTCATCAGCTGTCCCGGGGGGAAAAAAATCTCTCCCGGGACACAGTTTATCCCGTTTTTTGGGTGAAAATGTAAAAACTTTATTTAATGTTGCATATACTGCCCTCTTCTGGACTTTACTACTTCCTCTTTGTTATATTCTTTTTATTAAGACAAGATATCTCCTAATGATTCTCCTCCCTTCCCTTGATTTCCCACATTCTACCATACTCTTGAAACTATTCTCCACTGTTCCTGCAATCATCTCTCTCCCCACAGCTACACCGACCAGTTGGATGTTTTCCTATTGTACTGAACGTTACTGTGCCCTGTTCTTCGTCTGCTCATGATCACCTGCTCTGCTCTGCTGCCTCCACAGCATCCTACCTGTCCTACTACACTTTGTACTTTACAGAAATGTCTCCCTTTTTCCTGGTTCTTTCAGCGTTGTTTCCATTGATTGTTTATTTCCTTCCATATTAAACTTTTTCCTTCTGTTTTTGATCATTTTACTTTCACTTCCACCTCCTCTTGCTTTTTCATTCCCTTGTTTCCTTAAGTGAGCTTGAACCCACATGAACGTTATTTCCCTCCCCTGTTGTGTTAATCTGAATGTTTTTAACTGTATTTCATATAATATTTCCTGATGTGTTTTCGCTGTTTCACTTTCCCTACTATCCTTTCTTCTTAACACCTCCCTGTTTCCATCTCTAGTTTTTCTCCCTGCCATATCTTCCCTCCTCAGTTAAACTGTTTGAGCTGTGCACTGCAACAAAGTTTTTAGACACACTTCACATATTTGGTTGAAAAACTGCATATGTATGTCAGGCAAAGGGTTTGAAAAATAATATTTTCATTCAAAAACTCTTCACTAGTACTGTTTGAGGTGTGATTTTGAGTAAAAAATGACAAAAATCTACTTTTCGTTTTTGAAAATCTTTAGTTCATTGTAGATTTTTCACTCATACTTCCTTTATAAGAACATTACATGAATTACATATGATAGCCTAGGTTCTCCTGAATCTATAGATACCAAACACATGGTGTTCCATACATTAAGTATTGTTTATAAGCCCAAATGTTAAAGAAGTAGGAGTGGAAGGAGTGTTGAACTGAACTGGATCTTGGCGAGCGGGCAATGTAACCGGGCTCAGCAGCCTCTATGGACATAATGGCAGAGGAGAAGAGAGCGAAGAGGACGCTGACGGAGGAAGCTAAGAAGAGAAAAGGAGAGAGTGAGTGAGCAAGAGGCTGCCGGACAAGAGTAAATCTGGGACTGACTTTTAGTGGTTGGTGAGAGCTTGGTGAAATAAAAGGCTGAAAGACAGACGCCGAGCTGGGCTGACTGCTGTTGGACTAGTCAGTAATATTAGCTGGCTGCTACGTCTGCTGTCTGTAAAGCGTTGAGTTCAGCCACTCTCCTGCTCCACTCCTCTTCTGTCATTTCTTCTTCTTCTGCTCCTTCCTTCACATCCTCCTCTTTAAGATGTTCTCCTGAAACACAGATCATCGTGTCACCATCAAGCTGATGAGCCCAAACAGAGTGTAAACCTTTACATTAAAGTCCTCACCTGTGCAGGTCAGAGCCGTGCAGACCCAGTTTCCACAGGCACACACACACTTGTTACACTCCATCCGAGTTTCAGCTCCGTCCTCGAACACTTCGTCCTCCAGAGCACACTCTACACACACAGGTAAAGATTCACATGATGGATGTTCATTATGTTACACTGACTTTTTCTGTGTGTGTGTGTGTGTGTGTGTGTGTGTGTTATTACTTCTCTCATACGGATGGTAGCTGGGTGTCAGACAGTTGATGAACTCAGTTAAACTCAGCTTCCAGTCGGCGTTTTCATCCGACAGCTCGATCAGAGCGTCGACACACAGAGACCTGACAGACACACACACAGTGAGATGAACTCCAGCTGCAAAAGATGAAGAACGAGCTGATGAAACGTTTCCAGTCAATTACAACGTGTGTGTGTGTACCTCAGTAACAGGTTTGTCTCCAGAGTATTGGAGTACGTGAGGTTGAGGGCCGTCTCGTTGTGTTTCAGGAAGCTCAGGAACTCTTTGGAGTCGAGCTCTGAATCTCCGTTGTCGTACGTCTGTAACAGACAAACAGCTGGAGGTAAACTTTGAATCTCGAACAGCTGACTCATCAGTCGTCATGTTCAAAAACTTTTGTGACCTTGAAATACGTTTGCAGGAGGTCGTTGGTCACATTCGAGTCGCCGTCGTTTGATCCGACCTCCGTCTGAATCCACTGGATCACTCTCTCTCTCAGCCAATCGCGATCGGACAGGAAACACACGACTACAAGCACAACAACACACGAATAAACAACAAAGAACTTCCCATGATGCTGCAGTCTTTGTAATAATCTTCAGACTCACTCGGGCTCACGTCCGCCTGTGTCGGCTTCTCTGCAAACAGAAACACACAGATCACCGTCACACGCTGCGCACACGGCTCCGCCTGCAGGAGTGTGTATGAGTGTATGAATATTAGCGTGTACCGACCCACGCAGCGTCCTCGCTGCTCCACGTGTATCTTGGTCTGGGTGATGCAGGCGTCTCTGTGCAGCTCGCAGTGGTTTCTGTAGGATTTGCCGTTACTGCCGCACACCCAGTGCTCGGTCACGTCACAGCTCTGCAGAGAAAGACGACAAGTTTCACAGATTTATGGCGAAACATTACAGGACCTCACCTAACGTTCGGCACATTAACTGTAGACGTGGATGAACAGCGTGTGTGTGTTTGTGGATGTTTGCACACTGTTTGTGTGACCATAACTCGACAAACAAATTTCACAAAAACAACAAAATGTTCTCTTTTACCTGCAGACAGCGACAGACTGGTTCTCCTCTGTCGGTCGACACACACTCTCGACCCGCACCGCAGAAAGTCCTCGCACACACCGACTGATCCTGAAACACACACACATACACACACACACACACACACACACACAGACACACACACATACACACACACAGACGCATCATGGTATTTCAGTTTTATTTCAAACAATATAAAAGAAATTAGTGTGTGTGTGTGTGTGTGTGGTTCAGACTCCAGATGGTGACCTTTGACCTCCCACTGGGAGAGACACATGCTGATTTGAATAACAATGCACACACACACACACACACACACACACACACACACACACACACACACACACACACACACACACAGCGGTACAGATCGTTTTGAAGGTTTTTTTGTTCAAAAGCTGCTTTTTTTTCGTGACACCGGCACGTTTTTCTGTTCAGCGTTAAAAACTGAAGCAGCTCTGCAAACGTCAAACACATGCTTTGACTTTTTTAACGTTATCTGGTGTGAAATAATATTTTATTGTCAATTAAATAATAATAATTTGAACTTGTGTCTGAGCAGTGAAACTTTAACGTGTTCAACATGAAGCCTCGACAACATCTATGAAAATGAACGTCTTTTATTTTAATCTGATGAAACGTTTTTATTTTAAATCTGTTTTCCTGTTTTCATTTGATTGACATTACACGACTAGTGTGTGTTTTGGTCATTACTAGTACTATAAGTAAGTATGCTGAGCCCTACTAGTATGCTTTCAGTGTAACTAGTACCACTAATAGACATTTTTGGCATCACTAGTACTACTAGTAGTTTTTTTAGCCTATTAGTAGTACTAGTGGGCATTCTGGGTCACTAGTACTACTACAGCGCATTTTGAGCTCTACTACAGCAGTACTAATGTGTATTCTATGCCTTATTAGTGCTACTAGTACATATTTTGAGGCTTACTAGTACTAATAGTAAGGTACTTTTGAGCCTACTAGTAGTACTAGTGCACATTTTGGGTTTACTAGTACCACTAGTATATTTTAAGCCCTACTAGTAAGGTCAAAAAAACCTTCTAGGTATTTACTAGTAGTACTAGTGGTGCATTTGGGTGTAACTACTACCACTAGTATAGAATTGTACTGGTATACTGAATATACCAGTACAATTGCGCATTTTGAGCTCTACTAGTAGTACTAATGTATTTTCACAGGCTTACTAGTGCTACTAGTAGGTATTTTGAGGCTTACTAGTACTAATAGTAAGATATTTTCACCTTACTAGTACTAGTGGTGCATTTTGGTGTTTTTTGGGCCATATTAGTACTACTAGTACACATTTTGAGCCCTACTTACACTACTAGTAAGGCATTCTGAGCTTGCTAGTAGTACTAGTACACATTTTAGGCCTTACTAGTACTACTAGTGTCATTTTGAGCCTTGTTAGTACTAGTCGAGGTTTTTTGCCTTGCAGGTAAGATTCAAACACGTACTAGTACGCCAAAATGTGACACAAGAAATGATTGTCTGCTGATTGAGCACATCCTCACTGATAAACACGGGGTGGACAAAATAATAGAGACACCTGTCTGTAAATGCAACATGTCACTAACAGTGTAACACACACAAACTTAACAGATGTTTACACTGCTTCACATTCCTCTGCACCTAACACACACACACACACACACACACACGTTTGTACTTGTGAGGACCGTCAATGACACACACACACACACATACACACACACACACACACAATAGATACATCTGTCGCCTCCAGCTGACATCTGCTACACCGCAAACCTGCTGTTAGCAACCAGCTGACTGCAGCAAACACACACACACACACACACACACACACACACACACACACACACACATAATTACAAGTTCATGTCTGACGCTGTTTTGTGAAACAATTTGTCCTCGTTTGAATCTTTTCTCCTCTCTCTCTCTCTTTCCTCTCCTCCTTCGCTCTCACTCCTTTTATTTCATTTTATCACTTGTTTTATGTTTTTAACTTTATTTTGTTTGTTTTCTTTTCTCGACAGTCAATAAACATGAAATTAATCTTTAATTTGAAAAGGAGGAGAAACAAGATAAGTCAAAAAAAGGTAAAATGTAAATATGATTGATTATATAACATGAATATTTTCACTCATATAGTTTAGTATTAAATGTAAAGCTGTCCGTTTATCCTACAGTCCTCTGACCTCCAGCATGGAGCGGTCATTCAGGTTCATGTTCACGTTGTGAACTTTGTAGTCACCATTTCCTTTTCCAGTTCAGTTTGAGTCTTTGCGGCGTCTCTTTAAAGCTAAATGTGCTTTTTTTTTGTCAGGATCAGCGGAGGTATTAAAATTCATCCTCAGGGGAACATGAATTCCCCCAAAACTCGTGGTGGCGCTCTGGAAGTCACAGATCATCGTGAGAACCGTGAAGGTCGAACCAACCCGTCTAAAATCACGACGTCTACGCTCAAAGATAAATCTGTGTGATCGTAAAAACAGAGTTCATGTCACAAATTCTATTTTCAGAATGTTTCTGCTTTGCTTTGTTTAAATAAAAATAAAATGTAGTGAATGGACGGCAAACAGAGTTACAGCCGGAGGAGATCAGAGACAAGCTGCTGACAGTCCTGATCACACACACACACACATACCTGAAGACCTGCTCACTGTGTGTGTGTGAGTGTGTGTGTCTAATGACAGTGTTCATCCAGAGTGAACCTCCACATGTTGACATGTTCAGTCTTCTCTCACTGACTGCTCGTGAAGGATTTATATGAAGGAAGGTCACGTGATGACGGACACGTGAAAAATGAAAACAAAACTGGAAAAGTAGAAAAGTCCATCCTGGAAATATTTGAACCCCGAAGTCATCGATGTACCTGAACACTGAATGTGAGTTTACCTTGGCCAGAGGAGAGGAGGAGACAAGGAGAGAGGAGAGGAGCAACGGCAGCAGGAGCACTGAGACGGTCAACATCTGGAGAGGAGAGGAGAGGAGAGGAGAGGAGAGGAGAAGAGGAAAGGAGAGAATAAACAAGGAGAGGAGAGTTGAGGAGGACATAGGAGAGGAGAGGAAACAAGTGGAGGAGGAAAGAGGAGAGGAGACAAGAAGAGGAGAGGAAAAGAAAACAAGTGGAGGAGGAGAGGAGACAAAAATATGAATAATAAACAGATTTATTAGTTAAATAATCATCAGATTATTGTAATATAAAATATTTACAGATTTAATGTTACTCACACTACTACTACTACTACTGCTGCTGCTGTAGTACTACTATCTCATGAATACTACAGTGTGAATAATATTAAAGTGTCTGTACCGTGCTCTGTAGTCAGTCTGTCAGTTTCATGTCCAGATTTCCAAATAATAAATTTTGATCCAATCGGACGAGTTTAAATCAGCAAAGATCCGTGAAGACGTCTGTCTGCTCTGCAGACGAACAACATGTGAGCTACAGAGAGAGGAGGAGAGGAGGAGAGGAGGAGAGGAGGAGGAGGCAGGCTGAGGGAGAAAGGAGACCAGCTGCCCAGAGTCACACAACCCCCTCCTCCTCACACACACACACACACACACACACACACACACACACACACACACACACACACACACACACACACAAGCTGTCCTCCTGAAGAATGATGAGTTAAAGGCACGCGACCAGCTGACATGTTCAGACAACGTTACAGCCGGGAGGAGAGAGGAGAGAGGAGACAGGAGAGAGGAGAGAGGAAAGAGGAGACAGGAGACAGGAGACAGGAGAGAGGAGACAGGAGACAGGAGACAGGAGTCAGGAGAGAGGAAAGAGGAGACAGGAGAGAGGAGAGAGGAGACAGGAGACAGGAGACAGGAGAGAGGAGACAGGAGACAGGAGACAGGAGAGAGGAGAGAGGAGAGAGGAGACAGGAGAGAGGAGAGAGGAGAGAGGAGACAGGAGAGACAGGAGAGAGGAGAGAGGAGACAGGAGACAGGAGACAGGAGTCAGGAGAGAGGAAAGAGGAGACAGGAGAGAGGAGAGAGGAGACAGGAGACAGGAGACAGGAGAGAGGAGACAGGAGAGAGGAGAGAGGAGAGAGGAGACAGGAGAGACAGGAGAGAGGAGTGAGGAGAGAGGAGACAGGAGAGACAGGAGAGAGGAGTGAGGAGAGAGGAGACAGGAGACAGGAGAGAGGAGACAGGAGAGAGGAGACAGGAGAGAGGAGAGAGGAGACAGGAGACAGGAGAGAGGAGAGAGGAGAGAGGAGACAGGAGACAGGAGAGAGGAGAGAGGAGAGAGGAGACAGGAGACAGGAGAGAGGAGAGAGGAGACAGGAGACAGGAGACAGGAGTGAGGAGAGAGGAGACAGGAGACAGGAGAGAGGAGACAGGAGTATGAAGGTATGAAGCAGTTTCAGTGTACAGAGAATATTATGAATATAAATATGAAGAGTTTGTATGAGTACACATTATACTGTAGTACAGGGAGGTGTAGTGTCATACTGTGACCAGCAGAGGGCAGAGTCACCATGTCACATTAAACATTAAACAAACATTAAACAAACATTAAACAAACATTAAACAACGTTCTTCAACATCAACCAGTTTGACTTCAGAGTTCTCCTCTTTCTTTTCTCTGTACGGTGGAGGAGCAACAAACAATGAGGAGGAGAAACAAGGAGAGGAGAGATGAGGAGGGAAGAGGAGAGGAAACAAGAGGAGAGGGGAAGGAGGGGACGAGATGAGGAAAGAGGAAAGGATGAAAGGGGTAAATATAGGAGGAGAGGAGAGAAGACAAGGGAAGGAGAGGGGAAGAGGAGAGGTTGAGAGGAGAGGAGGAGAGATGAGGAAAGATTGAAAGGCTGAAAGAGAGGAGGAGAGGAGAGAAACAAGAGGAGGGAAGAGGAGAGGAAGGGAGGATAGGGGGAGAGGAGAGGACAAGAGGAGAGAAACAAAGGAGGAGAGGAAAGAGAGAAGGGCACGATGAGGGAAGCAGGAAAAATAGGAGAGAAGAGGAAACAAGTGGAGGAGAGGAAAGAGGAGAGGAGAGATGACGAGGAAATAGGAGAGGAGGAGATAAACAAGGGAAGGAGAGGAGAAAAAACTGGAAGAGGGAAGAGGAAATAAGATGAGGAAAGAGGAGAGGAGAGACACAAGGGTAGGAGAGGAAAGAGGAGAGGAGAGATGAGGTAGAAAGGATAAAGGAAACAAGGAGAGGAGAGAAGGAATAATAGGACGAGAGGAGAGGAAACAAGAGGAGGAGAAGAGCATGTTTCCTCTCCGCTGTGATCTTCAGCTGTGTGTCAGAGGAGGTGCCGAAGTTCAGATAAACCCACCCGGCTGGTGTGCGCTGTAACACCAATGGAGCGCTTCCTATAAATATAACAGAGAGGTCAGCCAGAGTGTGTGCACGTCTCGTGTGTGTGTGTGTGTGTGTGTGTGTGTGTGTGTGTGTTCTTTTAAGGGAAGGTATGTTATCGTTGTTCTCGTGAGCGTAATGTGAGATGATAACGGAGGTGTGATACATTCAAAGACACACACACACACACACACATGAACACACACTCATGTGAGGTGTGAGAGCAGCAGAGGAGACGATGACAGGAGCTAAAAGTCTGTCACACACACACACACACACACACACACACACACACACACACACTAAATGTAGCTAATGTTAGCCCAGTTTGGTAGCTGCTGTTAGATAACGTTAGCTCAGTCTGTTAGCCGGACTGTGAGCTCAGAGCACCGGGGGAGTGTTAGTGTTTGTACCACAGGCGTTATGGACCACCGGGAAGAAGAAGAGGTTTACAGGCCTGGGGCGAGGGGGAAATGCTGACGGGGAGCATGCCAGAACCGGAGCCTCTATGGACATAACGGCAGAGGAGAAGAGAGTGAAGAGGACGCTGACAGAGGAAGCTAAGCTTCCTTTAAACTTCTTCCTCGGTGCTGTAAAAAGGGTAAATTGTTGTTTAAAAGTTCAGCTTTGACAAAAAGAGTCATGAGTTTCACGGAGGAATGTTTTTTTTTTTTTAAAAAGCTATCTCTGTGAATCTGTTTTATAGCCTCTGTTTCACCCCGCGGCTCGTCACTATGTTCAGTTTTAATTAAATGTGGCAGAGGATCAAATTCGAGATACGCTCATGAAGAGGAGCTGAATGGCATCACTTCATCGTTCAACCACCCGCAGCATGTCGTGCCTGTCACAACGTATTTGGACAAACAGCTTCATCACAGTTCGACGTGAAACAATATGTTTTCTTACATTTTGCAGAGGCTGAAGAGCTTCTGGTGATGCATTGTTGTTCACCAGCGAGCTCTGAAGTGTCACATGGTGTAACCACTGATAAAACGCCTGCAGGAAACCAGGGTGCGTTTGATATTATCACAAGTTCCGTGGAGGAAAGCCACAGCCTGCACGCTGATTAAAGAAGCCTCAAGCTAAATCCTGTCACAATATTTAACCCCTCTGCAGTCTGCTAACGGATACGAAACACTGTTTGGTCTCATCAAACACGCTAACCGACGCAAATAATCAACTAAAGCTGCGAACACGCAACCGAGCCCTGACCCAACAACTGGATACGATGCATTTGTGTCCCATTTAGCCGGTTTTTAGCATTTATACAGTTACTGAAGGAGGTGAAAGGTGTATCAGTTGACCAAGCTAGTTAGCAAGTTGTTAGCAACTTCATGAGCGAGCTAGTTAGTTAAAATCCATCAATTGTTACCTAGCTTGTCGAATCTGATAGTTAATATTAGCAAAACACTATTTAACTAACTAGTCATGTGCTAACATTAACCATCAAATGTAAGTAGCGACGTAACAATGGATAAATATCAGATAACTAGCTAACTAGCTAGCTTGTTATACATCAGGAGAATTATGGAGAAAACTGAGAGGTTAAAAAAACAGTTGACCAAGCTTGTTAGCAAGTTGTTAGCAACTTTGTCGACTGACTAGCTCATCTAGCAATCTGATAGCTAATGTTAGCAAAACACTAGCTAACTAACTAGTCATTTGCTAACATTAGCCATTAGCCAGCTAGCTAACAGTTCACGTAGTTCAGCTAACTAGTTAGCTAGCATTTTGCTAACATTAGCTCATTTAAGAACAGAGGCCTGCAGAAACATCATATAGAATCATGTAAACAAATAAAAGTACCATAACATTTCATACTCCAGTTAGCTTAGCTTAGCACAACTGACGACTGGAAACTTTGGGCAAAGCTAGGCTAGCGATTTCCCCCTGGTTTCCAGTCTGCATGCTAAGCTAAGCTAGTGGAAGGCAGCAATGAATGTTACGGATGGATAGATAAACACTTTACACACTATTATTAGCATTGATATCTGAGCTTAGCATGAGTTGATAGACACAGTAACGTGGAGGCTGTGTGAAACTACAGTGTGTTTTCATGTTCATGGATTATAAAGTGAACTTTGTACTCGGTCACACCAATAAAGCGATTTGAAGCGGTGACACAAAGTGAGACGTATAGAGAAGAATGGACTGGGGGGACTTGGACCTGCATCCATTGTGTCCTAATACAATATGTGACTTCCTTCAGATGCCAGACACCACAAACACAACACATGCACATACATGAGAGTTGAATAGCAGGCAACGAGGCACCAGGCCCACTTCCTCTGCTGCTGTAGATGTAGACGATGGTGGGAGGGTGGAGGAGGGTGGGAGAAGGAGGCTGGTACAAACTTCAGTCTCACATATTTCAGTTCAGACCTCTGGACTCAAACTGCTGCACCGTCGGTCTCACTGATCTGAATAAACTCAACTTTTCTTCATCTGTCTGCACACATTCAGCACAAAAACTCACCACTAGACGACACTAATACACCTTCAAACATCTGGAAAACGTCTGGACGTCTTCTGCTGCTGTAGCCGCCGAGGATTTGTGGAAGGGGAGGAAGCGCTTTGCTCAAAGGCAACTCAACAATAAGCTGCCGAGGAAGAGGAGACTGCAGCTTCCTGCCTCTGTATCCCGAATCAGGTACGTCAAGTGGATGCATACAGCGCTGTCTGCTCTAATGTGAAGCTAAAGTCACAACTTAAGATGTTTAATATCACAAAATTCAAGCACAGCTGAGGATTAAATGTTCCTTCATGGGTTCATCTAAATAAACTATTTAAAAACTCTTCAATTAGTCAACATAAAACTGAAAACGAGCTGATTTTCTGATAAACATATGATGTTCTTATAGAATATGACGCACGTAAACATCTAAAAACATCATATATAACAGTAAAACACTGACAGAGAGCATTTTATATACTATATACGACACTTTAAAGGTCCAGTGTGTCGTATTTAGAGGGATCTTTGGGCAGAAATGTAATATAACATTTAAAAGTATGTTTTCATTCGTGCTTCTCTTTAATGCTATGTAGGAAGGAGGTGTTGAGGTGAGGGGTATTCAGTTGGTTGCAATCTGCAAAGCCACACACACACACCGGCCATACGCCACTAAACCCTGCACATGTGACTTTTAAGTAAGGATGTATGAAGAATGTAGTGGAGTATTTTCAGTGTGTGTATTAGTACTTTTACTAGAGTAAACGAGCTGAATACTTCCTCCACGACTGGCCTATATACGAAGTACAAATGAACATTTAAATGTATAAATATGCAAAGATAGGAAACCACCAGCTGAACGAAGCACGACTCTGCTGTGGTTACCAGAATTTACCGTAATAAATACGACATATCTTTTTCTAAAATTACGGTAAAAGGATGTTAGTTTGATTTCACGTTTAAAGTTGCCGTTTTGTTCCATATTTTACCGTATAAATACAAGATTTTTCCATCAAATGTTGTTTTGCCATATAACTGACATAAAAATACCGTAATGAATGCTGTATGGAGGTTTTGCCGTGCAATATTACAGTATTTTACTGTACAATTATCAGTCTTTAATATAAAATGTGACTTTATTCTATATAAATACAAGATTTTTCCATCGTTTTTAATTTAATTTTTCCATCAAACATTGTTTTATCATATAACTGACATGAAAATACCATAATGAATGTCACAGAAAGCTAGTTTAGAGGTTTTGCTGTGAAATATTACAGTATTTTACTGTAAAATTATCAGTTTCTAATATAAAATATGACTTTTTGTACAAATAAAAGTTGTGCCATGAAAAACTGTTTGATGAGTGTGGTTGCCAGAATTTAACCGTAATAAACGTAGTATAACTTGTTGTAATATTGCGCTAAAAAGACGTTAGTACTGTTGATTTTACGGTTACGGTTGGTGTTATTCCATTAAAAGGAAACACTGCTTCGCCTTATAAATCATGTGAAAATATCATATGAAATATAAAATATAATATAATAATAATATTAATTAATTTTATATTAATATAATATAAAATCCGACTTCATTCCGTATAAAGTCTCTTAAAATGGCAAATAAATAAAAGTTTAGAGAGCAAAATAAATGTTATGTTATTATTTATGTTTAAAATGTTTCACCACTTTGTGTCTCCACGTCCTCTCAGAACGCTAAAACAACATTAAATAAACATTTCAGGAGTTTTCAGAGCTTCACTGTCACAATCTGCAGGTCACGTCCACGTTCACAGTAAAAGAAAGGTTTCAAATGAACTCTCCTCTTTTGATTCACGTCGACGCGTTAATATAATCATGGATGATTAATGAAATAATAAATTATAAATGAAGTTTATCAGACTGAAAACATCCTCAGGTCTCAGTGTCAACGGCTCATCATTTATTACTGTAAACCAGCAGAGGAAAGAGTGTGTGTGTGCGTGTGCGTGTGTGTGTGTGTGTGTGTGTTATCAAGACAGGATGCAGAACAATACTGAGTGCTGGATAATGGACACACACACACACACACACACACACACAAAGGTCAGGCGAAAGCCTATACAAGGAAGTAATATTGTTATTAATGATGCTGGGAGCACTTGTGAAATACATAAATACACACACACACACACACACACACACACACACACACACACACACGGTTTGTTCAAAGTCTTTGGGTTTCACAAAAACAGGAAGGGAGGGGCGTTTAATAAATAAGAGACTGTCTTAAAGAAAACCCCTGATCTGATTTTAAATCGTCTCTGATGTGATTTTATGTTTTTTCTCCTGCAGGCTGAAATTATGACGCTTTGTACAACGACTGAAACACACTTTTTGAAGCCTGGTTGCTCAAACAAGCCACCTGTGAGGACACCCACCTGTCAATCAAAGCGTCCACGCTCTTAATCCTGCATAACTTTAAGCCTTAATATAATCTGAACAGGTGAGTTGTATAAAAATTCACCCTCAGTACAGTTGTCATGAACGGGGAAATTAGCTATAGAGACCAAAACTGTTTTTTGTACCAGGCTGTAAACATGTTTATTTCTGCTGTGAAGTTGGACATTTTAACATGGGGACTTACGGAGACTGACTCACTTCTGGAGCCAGCCTCAAGTGGACGACAAGAGGAACTGCAGTTTGTGGCACGGGGGTTGCAGCTAAGGGGAAACGTAACTAACTAACAACTAACTAACACTTCACAAGAAACAAGTTAAAACAAGCTAAAAACAAGCTAACAACGAGCTAAAAGAGGCTAACAACGAGCTAGAACAAGCTAATAATGCGCTAGAACAAGTTGACAACATGCTAAAAGAAGCTAACAACAAGCTAAAACAAGCTAACAACAAGCTAGAACAAGCTAACAACGAGCTAGAACAAGCTAACAACAAGCGAACAACGAGCTAGAACAAGCTAACAACGAGCTAGAACAAGCTAACAACAAGCTAAAACAAGCTAACAACAAGTTAACAACCAAGCAGCAACCTCTGTGGCTGGTAAATTAAACCAATGTGGAAGTGCTAAAAACTGCAGTTCTCCATAAGTCCCTATGTTAAAATGTCCAACTTCACAGCAGAAATAAACATGTTTACAGCCTGGTACAAAAAACAGTTTTGGTCTCTATAGCTAATTTCCCTGTTCATGACAACTGTACTGAGGGTGAATTTTTATACAACTCACCTGTTCAGATTATATTAAGGCTTAAAGTTATGCAGGATTAAGAGTGTGGATGCTTTGATTGACAGGTGGGTGACATCACGGATGGCTTGTTTGAGCAACCAGGCTTCTAAACAAGTCACTGGAACACATGAGTCAGGATACAATAAAATTTACTGAGCATTAGTAGTCACTTTCTCTCAGGACAAACATTTAACTGACTGACTGACTCATATTGTTGGTTGCGATGAACACCGCCGAGCTTCAGACTTCCAATCTTGTGTTTTGAGAGAAAAAATGTTCGTACTACACTCGAAGGACAGAAACAGACTGTGTGTTTACAGGACACGTCTCGTTTTTCCTTCCCCGGAGACAGACGGGAGGGGAGTGTGGGAACCCGAGGGTGAAGCTAAACTAAGACGTGGGCACGGACATTTGTAATGATGGAGGTCAGAGCTCAGGGTCACCGAGGGCCAGATAACACGGGAACACACACACACACGCTCACATTTCAAGCAAAGTGGCATAAGAAAATGTAAATCCATCCACTGTGAGGAGATCATGGACATTAAACAGCATGATATCGATATATTTGTCATCACACAACTCATATATCTGCCCCAAGTGAAAGAGTTCAAGTACCATGAGTGACGGGAAAATGGAGCGTGAGATGGACCGGCGGGTTGGTGTGGCGTCTGCAATACTGCGGACGCTGTACCGGACCGCTGTGGTTCAGAGGGAGCTCTCGATCTTCCAGTCCATCTACGTTCCAACCCTCACCGATGGTCATGAGCTTTGGGTAGAGACCAAGATAGGGTGAGGAGCCTCCATCATGTTGAAAGGGGCCATCTGAGGCGGTTCAGATGCCTTCTACCTGGTCACCCCAAAGCTAGAACCCACTGGAGGGACTACGTAGCCCTTCGAGCCTGGGAACGCCTCGCTCCAGGAGGAGCTGGAATGTGTTGCTGGGGAGTTGGACGTTCCAGACGTCCTGCTATACCTGCTGCCACCTCGACCCGACAATAAGTGGAAGGAAATGGATGGATGGATGCCCACATAACGCACTATAGATGCAGTCTTCATAGAAAGTCTTTTTCCTGGACTGCTGCCTCCGGCTGCTCCGCCTCAACTCTCTGTGATTTACAGAGCTTCCTGCTGTTAGCTAACGTTAGCTCAGTTTGTTAGCTGCTGTTAGCTAATGTGAGCTCAGCATGTTAGCTCAGTTTAGCTCAGTTTGTTAGCTGCTCTTAGATAATGTTAGCTCAGCTTGTTAGCTGCTGTTAGCTAATGTTAGCTCATCTTGTTAGCTGCTATTAGCTAATGTTAGCTCAGTTTGTTGGCAGTTATTAGCTAATGTTAGCTCAGTTTGTTAGCTGCTGTTAGATAACGTTAGCTTCAGTTTGTTAGCCGCTGTTAGCTCAGCCTGTTAGCTGATGTTAGCTAATGTTAGTTCAGCTTGTTAGCTGCTATTAGCTAATGTTAGCTCAGCTTGTTAGCCAGGCTGCAAGACTGTGAGCTCAGAGCACCGGGGCAGTGTTAGTGTTTGTAGCACAGGTACCACAGTGTTTGTACCGGATCACCGGGAAGAAGAAGAGGAGGTTTTGAAACCTGGAGCCCATGTCATGCCAGAACAGGAGCTGGATAATCGGGCTCAGCAGCCTCTATGGAAGTAATGGCAGAGGAGAAAAGAACGAAGAGGCTAGCTGTAGCCGGTGGAGGTCTGTCAGTCACGGGTGTGGTCGGTGTGCCGGATATCTACTGCTGATAGCGATGGTCAATGGTTTATGGTGGATGCAAGAAGTAACACCTGACCCTGTGTGTGTGTGTGTGTATGTGTGTGTGTGTGTGTGTGTGTTCTCTGTTCCTCAGGTGAATCTCCTACCCGCTGAGCTGAGAGATAATCGCTGTGTGTGTGTGCTGAGCTGTAATCGGTCATGGCAGACTGGAGCCTGCTGGGAAACTTCCTGGAGGAAGTACAAGAGCACTCTACCTCCGTTGGCAAAGTATGACACAAACACACACTCAAAAAACACACACAAACATGTACACACTGCACACGCACAACACATGCCATCCAGTCTGACTTCCTGTACACATGCTGGAAAAAGGCACACAGACATAAACACACTAAATTAAACATATTTGGTTTATTTTGTGTCCTAATAATAAACAGATGTAAAGTTTATGTCTGTTTATTTATGTAAGAAATCATACCTGCATTTATTATTATTCATATTTATGAAAGAACATTTATCAAAACTCTCAAAGGAAAGGAGAGGCCGGATATCGAACCACCCATTGTTGGAGCAAAATCTCCACCACAAACCATCGACCATCGCCATCAGCAGTAGATATCCGGCACACCGACCACACCCGTGACTGACAGGCCTCCACCGGCCACAGCTAGACATAGCAGCCAGCTAATATTACTGACTAGTCCAACAGCAGTCAGCCCAGCTCGGCGTCTGTCTTTCAGCCTTTTATTTCACCAAGCTCTCACCAACCACTAAAAGTCAGTCCCAGATTTACTCTTCATGCTCGCTCACTCTCTCCTTTTCTCTTCTTAGCTTCCTCCGTCAACGTCCTCTTCACTCTCTTCTCCTCTGCCATTATGTCCATAGAGGCTGCTGAGCCTGGTTACATTGCCTACTTATCCAGCTCCTGTTCTGGCATGACACTGGCTCCAGGCCTGTAAACCTCCTCTTCTTCTTCTTCTTCTTCTTCTTCTCCCCGCTGTCCAAAACGCCTGTGGTACAAACACTAACACTCCCCTGGTGCTCTGAGCTCACAGTCCAGGCAGCCTGGCTAACAAACTTAAGTAAAATTAGCTAACAGCAGCTAACAAACTGAGGTAATGTTATCTAACAGCAGCTAACAAACTGAGCTAACAGTAGCTAACAACATCTAACAAACTGAGCTAACAGCAGCTAACAAATTGAGCTAACATAAGCTAACAGCATCTAACAATCTGAGCTAACATGAGCTAACAGCAGCTAACAAATTGAGCTAACATAAGCTAACAGCATCTAACAATCTGAGCTAACATGAGCTAACAGCAGCTAACAAATTGAGCTAACATAAGCTAACAGCAGCTAACAAACTGAGCTAACAGCAGCTACCAAACTGAGCTAACAGCAGCTAACAAACTGAGCTAACAGCAGCTACAGCTGTCAGCAGTTTACTTCACTGTCCATCAGGAAACTCTGTAAATCACAGAGAGTTGAGGCGGAGCAGTCGGAGGACATCAGAGGGAAAACCAGAAAACATTTTCTCCATAAAATATGATCCAGTTTCACTATATTTTGATATTTTACAGTCTGATGGTTTGATATATATTTATTTATATTTATATATGTTCTTGTTCTTACAGGTGTGGCTGACCATCCTGTTTATCTTCCGTATTTTGGTGCTCGGCACGGCCGCTGAGTCGTCGTGGCTAGACGAACAGGAAGACTTCGACTGCGACACCAACCAGCCGGGCTGCGAGAACGTTTGTTACGACCGAGCCTTCCCCATAGCACACATACGATACTGGGTAACACACACACACACACACACACACACACACACACACACGACCTCATGTCATGTGATGTCACGTGGTCACTCACCTGAAATCTCGTCTCAGGTGCTCCAGATCGTGTTCGTGTCGACGCCTAGCCTGATCTACATGGGCCACGCCATGCACACTGTGAGGAGAGAGGAGAAGAGGAGGAGCAGAGAGGAGCAGCAGGGAGGAGATGGAGGAGGGAGAGAGGAGGACCCGGGAGGAGGTGAAGGAGGAGGAGACGGAGGGAGAAGGAAAGGAGATAAGGACGAAGGAAAGGAGAAAAGGGAAGGTCTGTCAGCAGGTCGAGTCCGTCTGAGAGGGGCGCTGCTGCAGACCTACGTACTGAGCATACTGATACGAACCATCATGGAGGTACACGCTGCTGCTGCTGTTTGTCCTTAAGCCTCTTTTAGCTGATTGTTTTGGTCACTGTGCACTGAATCAAAGGACAAAATAAGCAATAATGTTGCTCCATGTCTGCTGAATGTGCAACTGTTTGCCAACATGTTGCCAAAACAAGGCAATATGAGTAGTTTTATGTAGTGTATGTGTTACGTTTTCTGTGTGTTCGATACATTATCAGCTGATTATTTCATTACTAGTTTTTTACCTGTGATCTTTTATATCTTTATATGAACACTACTCACAAAACGTTCAGGATGCTCGGCACCTAAACTCTAAAGTCTCTAAACTTTTGAACAAACACGTCCAGCTGTTCAATGTTTCAGGACTTATCACAGAACATGCTGATCTCTAACGAGGCGATTAACCACAAAAAGCACTGATCTGATCCTTACTGTGGCGTGTTATAGTATACAGTGTTGTAGTATATAGTGTTATAGTATATAATGTTATAGTATACAGTGTTATAGTATATAGTGTTATAGTATATAATGTTATAGTATACAGTGTTATAGCATATAATGTTATAGTATGTAGTGTTGTAGTATATAGTGTTATAGTATATAGTGTTATAGTATTATAGTATATAGTGTTATAGTATATAGTGTTATAGTATTATAGTATATAGTGTTAAAGTATATAGTGTTATAGTATTATAGTATATAGTGTTATAGTATATAGTGTTATAGTATTATAGTATATAGTGTTATAGTATATAGTGTTAAAGTATATAGTGTTATAGTATGTAATGTTATAGTATGTAGTGTTATAGTATATAGTGTTATAGTATATAGTGTTAAAGTATATAGTGTTATAGTATTATAGTATATAGTGTTATAGTATATAGTGTTATAGTATTATAGTATATAGTGTTATAGTATATAGTGTTAAAATATATAATGTTATAGTATTATAGTATATAGTGTTAAAGTATATAGTGTTATAGTATGTAGTGTTATAGTATTATAGTATATAGTGTTATAGTATGTAATGTTATAGTATGTAGTGTTATAGTATATAGTGTTATAGTATATAGTGTTAAAGTATATAGTGTTATAGTATTATAGTATATAGTGTTATAGTATTATAGTATATAGTGTTATAGTATATAGTATTATAGCTGTGTACTCAAATACAGCTTGAGTATGCAGTAAATGCAGTAATTGTACACTGTTGCAGTGCTACTTTTACTCCTTCCACTACTCTATAAACTTTGTGCTGTGACGTCCACACAGGTGGTGTTTCTGTGCCTCCAGTACTTCCTGTACGGCATCTTCCTCAATCCTCTGTACGTCTGCAAGGTAAGACAAAATCATTTTGTATTATTCGACCTGTGAAATAAAATATTCAGACTTTACACTCATGTCCTCTCTCTGTCAGGCCTGGCCGTGTCCGCATCCAGTCAACTGTTACGTCTCCAGACCGACAGAGAAAAACGTCTTCATCGTGTTCATGTTGGCCGTGTCGGCCGTCTCTTTAGTTCTCAGCGTGATCGAGCTGCATCACCTGGCGTGGAGACACTGCTGCAGGTAGAAAATGTTAGGGTTTAAAACAACAGCAGACATAGCACTAACACTCCCACGGGCAGCCCTGCTAACTAACTGAGCTAACATTATCCAACAGCAGCTATTTAGCATTAACTAACAGCAGCTAACAAACTGAGCTAACAATAGCTAACAAACCGAGCTAACAGCAGCTAACAAACTGAGCTAACAGCAGCTAACAAACTGAGCTAACATTAGTTAATGACTATCAACACTCTGAGCTAACATTATCTAACAGCAGCAACAAACTGGGCTAACAGCAGCTAACAAGCTGAGCTAACAGCAGCTAACAAACTGAGCTAACAGCAGCTAACAAGCTGAGCTAACAGCAGCTAACAAACTGAGCTAACAGCAGCTATCAAGCTGAGCTAACAGCAGCTAACAAATTGAGCTAACAGCAGCTATAAAGCTGAGCTAACAGCAGCTAACAAATTGAGCTAACAGCAGCTATAAAGCTGAGCTAACAGCAGCTAACAAGCTGAGCTAACAGCAGCTAACAAACTGAGCTAACAGCAGCTAACAAACTGAGCTAACAGCAGCTATCAAGCTGAGCTAACAGCAGCTATCAAGCTGAGCTAACAGCAGCTAACAAACTGAGCTAACATTAGTTAATGACTATCAACACTCTGAGCTAACATTATCTAACAGCAGCAACAAACTGAGCTAACAGCAGCTAACAAGCTGAGCTAACAGCAGCTAACAAACTGAGCTAACAGCAGCTAACAAGCTGAGCTAACAGCAGCTAACAAGCTGAGCTAACAGCAGCTAACAAACTGAGCTAACAGCAGCTAACAAGCTGAGCTAACAGCAGCTAACAAACTGAGCTAACAGCAGCTAACAAGCTGTATCCCTTTGTGGTGTAGCATGAGGACATAAAGAGGTCGTTCTTGGTTCCTCGGGTCGGTTAAAGGTCGTGTTGTTGTTTTGGGTCACTGGTCAACAGTGTAAGGACTTCATATGGATTTAAAAACATGGATTTGTGTACAGTGTGTGTGTAGAAAGGCTCTTTGTATTCGCCCTGTAGAGCTCCTGTAACTGTTTTAAGCCTTCACTGATTCAGCTTTAACTCTTCGTTTCAGGCGGTTCTTCTTACGAGCGAAGGCCGTCACTCCCGCCAACGCCTCGCTGGCTCGACAGCTCTCTTTGTCGGCTCCGCCGCCGTCGACCCCGCCTCCAGACTTCAGCCAGTGCGTGATCGGCTCCTCGCACTTCCTGCCGCTCCCTTTCCCCAACCACCGCCTGGCTAACCAGCAAAACTCCGAGAACATGGCCACGGAGAAGCACAAAATGGCCGCCGGTGCCGTCGAGGAGGTGAGCCTCCTCCAGGTGAGCTGCTACTCGCCCACGTGGCGGGAGACCGCGAACAGTCAGATCCAAGATGGAGGTTACCTGAGGACCGACACGGACTGCTGCAGCCCTGCGAGCAGGGAGACCGGCGGCCCCGACGGGCTGTTGCTTTGCCCGAATGAAGCGCTCTGTCAGAAGGACAAGCGGAGATTCAGCAAGACGAGCGGGACGAGCAGCCGGACGAGAGCAGACGACCTCTCGGTTTAAAAGACCAATCAGGCGGATTCAAAATAAATAAATTAGAGCCTTTACAGACAAAATACATCAACGCTAACTCTGTTTTTCTGTCTTAATGAACAAAACTTCACTTTGCAACCTGATTTGGAGTACGGAAGCCGAGTTAATTTAATTTTTTTCTCAAAATCTTCAAGTTATTTATGTCGAAATAACAAATTTCGCAAAGATCTCGAGAAAACAGGAGAGTCTAGTTTATTAAATAACCACAGGAAACTTCAGAAAATTACTTAATATATTAGATTATACTTTAGTTTTCTCGAGATCTCAAATTAATTATGTCGTTATCTCTACAACAACATCTTTACATCGACATAATGACACAAATAACTCAAGATCTCGAGAAAACAAATGAAATTAACTTGACGGAGGAAATAAAATGTATGAATGTGTAACCGCTTGGGGCTTCCGTATTGTTCGAGTCTGTGCAGAGTCGATGCCGTGAATCTTGTTTAACATCATATAAACTCAGACAGTCCTTCAAATTTAGCTCATACTGTGATTCGTCCATGTGTCGCCACAAACCCGAGACAGAGATGAAACAGTTCATAACTCGATCATCAGCTGTAGTCTCTGTTCAGCTGGTTGCTGATTGCTCTGTATGACTGTTGATGCAACGTTCACGTGAAAAGGACGATTTATGACAAACGTTGCACCTTTGACAGGATTTACCTGTGGACTGAGCCCAAAGTCAAACTCGCTGATATCACTGGCTTGAATTCTTCATTTTCTGGTGAAGTTACAGGAACTTTGCTGAACTTTTATCACATTATCAGACAAAACTTTTATTTGTTATCGTTTTTTTTTGTTTTTTTTTTTGCAGCGCCTCTTTTAGCCTCCACTGGTTGCAGACGTGGACGTGAATATGAAGCATGAAGAGCGACTGTATCTTCACAGCAGCATGTTTTTACATTTAATCTCTTCACCTTATACTCTAAATTATGAGGTTTGTGACTTCACATTATCGCCATGAACACATCAGGACTGAACTAACTGAACTCATCGTTTCATCAGGTAATAAATTGTTGGTTATTTCCTGTATCGCGTTTTTATATTTATTATTCAGTAATGTGAACGTTGTAAAAGCTTTGCAGATAAAACTGTGCAAATCCTGTAAAGTGTCTGTGTCTAAATCACTAAAACCAAGCAGCGACCTCTGTGGCTGTGAAGTGAAGTGACGTGCCAAAAAACTGCTCGTCCACTTGAGGCTGGCTCCAGAAGTGAGTCAGTCTCCATAAGTCCCCATGTTAAAATGTCCAACTTCACAGCAGAAATAAACATGTTTACAGCCTGGTACAAAAAACAGTTTTGGTCTCTATAGCTAATTTCCCCGTTCATGACAACTGTACTGAGCTAACGACGAGCTAAAACAAGCTAAATATGAGCTAAAACGAGCTAACAGTGAGTTAAAACAAGCTAAAGATGTGCTAAAACGAGCTAGCAGTGAGCTAAAATAGGTTAAAAACAAGCTAAAACAAGATAACAAAAGGCTGAATCAAGATAACGCCAAACTAAAACAAGCTAACAACAAGCTAAAACAAGCTAAAGATGAGCTAAAATGAGCTAACAATGAGCTAAAACAAGTTAACAACCAAACAGCAGCCTCTGTGGCTGGTAAATGAAGCTAACGCGGAAGTGCCATTAACTGCAGTTCCTCAAACGTCCACTTGAGGCTGGCTCCAGAAGTGAGTCAGTCTCCATAAGTCCCCATGTTAAAATGTCCAACTTCACAGCAGAAATAAACATGTTTACAGCCTGGTACAAAAAACAGTTTTGGTCTCTATAGCTAATTTCCCCGTTCATGACAACTGTACTGAGGGTGAATTTTTATACAACTCACCTGTTCAGATTATATTAGGGCTTAAAGTTATGCAGGATTAAGAGCGTGGACGCTTTAAAGGTGGCTTGTTTTATCTACAAGCACGTCTCTGGTCCATCGTTTAGACTAGCCGGGAGGCGAAAGAACAAGGACTCCCAACATGATGGCACCCAGAGCCTATGGGACCACGTCCACTACATACGTTCTTTATACAGGCAGTATTTTAACTCTAATGTGACGTTCACCAGAGATCACGTCGCCTCGGCTGTTCAGATTTCCACTTTCGATGTACGAGAGAAGAGAGAGTGCTTCAGTGACGGACAGAAAATCAGCATGGCAGCTGAGAGATGCCAGATAATTTAAGAAAGGAAACACACACATCTTTCCTGATTCCCATGGCAAACGTCCAGCTCGTGACGAGGGCTGATGGGAGAATTCCCAGTAAGGTCATCCATCTGAATTTATCAGGAATGTTTGGGAACGTCACTGTTTTCTTTCCCATCTCTGGCACACATGTTTAAACTACAGTCCTGCAGACTGAGCAGTACAACGTCAGCATTATCTACTTTACTGGACAGTGACTGGGAGGGTGGAGAGGAAATCCAGGGAAGATAGAGAGAGGAGGAGCTAAAGATCCAGGCTGGACTCACTTGATGAGCCCCTGTTGTTCTGTATTTGACTCCACACTGTTGAGTTCATTTAATATTATAACAAATACTTTAAGTTTGTCTTCAGACCACACATACTACCAAGCAGCAATCCCCGTGGCTGTGAATGAGGCCTATGTGGCTGAATGAAGCCTGGTTGCTCAAACAAACCACCTGTAACGACACCCACCTGTCAATCAAAGCGTCCACGCTCTTAATTCTGCATAACTTTAAGCCTTAATATAATCTGAACAGGTGAGTTGTATAAAAATTCACCCTCAGTACAGTTGTCATGAACGGGGAAATTAGCTATAGAGACCAAAACTGTTTTTTGTACCAGGCTGTAAACATGTTTATTTCTGCTGTGAAGTTGGGCATTTTAACATGGGGACTTATGGAGACTGACTCACTTCTGGAGCCAGCCTCAAGTGGACGACAAGAGGAACTGCAGTTTTTGGCACTTCCGCGTTAGCTTCATTTACCAGCCACAGAGGCTGCTGCTTGTGTTACCTCATTGTAGCTCATCTTTGGCTTGTTTTAGCTCATTGTTAGCTTGGTTTAGGTTGGTGTTATCTTGATTCAGCCTTTTGTTATCTTGTTTTAGCTTGTTTTTAGCCTGTTTTAGCTCGCTGTTAGCTCGTTTTAGCTCATATTTAGCTTGTTTTAGCTCATCATTAGCTCATTTTAGCTCGTTGTTAGCTCAGCACAGTTGTCATGAACGGGGAAATTAGCTATAGAGACCAAAACTGCTTTTTGTACCAGGCTGTAAACATGTTTATTTCTGCTTTGAACTTGGCTTCATAATATTACTGCTATTATAAATATATATAATTATACAGCTAAAGGGAAAAACCTGCATCATATATAGAATTAAGACACTGCATCATGAATATTCATGTCATGATTTCATAATCTGACTCATGGCCTTCAACGTGTCGCCCTCCAGTGGCCTACATGAGTAAGTACATGCTGAACTCCTGCAGAAAAGTTGATTAAAATCATCTTTAATGTCTCATTAGGAGCTAATCTATTTAATTAATTATTAATTTAGTGGTTTAAATATCTAAACTGTGGATCAGGGAGTGTGTCAGCAGTGCTTTGGGCTGCGGTGTGTCAGTGTTAAATGTCAACAGTGTCTTCTCCCTTAAGAAAGTTGCTGGTCTCCAGCTGCCATATGATCCGTCTCCCGAACAGCAGCCAGAATGTCACCCGTCATTCGGAGCCTCTTACCCGGTAAACGACACCCCCTCCGAGCTCGGTGTCGTCCAACTGAACCGCAACACGTCGAGCGTTGTTCCTGTTAAATTCAGCCCGAGTTTCCAGCAGAGTTTGCCCGTGAACAGAGGACTTTTACCGGGGGGAAAGAGTTAAAAAACAACAACATGCGCTCCGTGGTGGGATTGGTTGCCATTGTGGCGACGGCGACTGTCTACCTCTACCTGCTGTCCACTCACCTTCCCCCGGGACCGAAGCACGTCCAGGCGGCCGGCGAGGAGAGGGAGGACGGCGAGGAGGTCCATGAGTACAGGTAGGGGGGTAATGGAGGTTTAAAAACTTTATTCCAACTTAAATATTCTCTTTTTATTTATTAACTTAATTACATAAGATTATCTTAAATGTTATAAAGTGACTTATTTCGCTATAGAATCAAGTTAAAGTGATAAAGTAACTAAAAACTGACACATTATTTATTATTTCTGCTCATGTTTTTAATGCAGAAGGCAAAAAATAAGATAATGTACACAAGTACTGCGCTTGAGGTACTTATACTCGAGTATATCCTTTTATTTTGACTACATACATATTGGTACCAAATATAATATTTTTTACTCCACTACATTAATTTAAATAATTTATTTACTTTGCAGATTAATACAAATATCAACAACATATAAATTATGATGGATTATTAACATAAAATGATGTATTTATAATTATAATCCAATTATGGAATATATAATCCACCATGAGTGCTACTTTTGTGGCTGTGGTTGCCAGAATTTTACCGTAATATTGATTTCATGTTTTTATTCTACCCCCCCCCCCCCATAATTTACATGAAAATACCATATAGAATAAAGGTTTGCCATTGAATATCAGTGTTTTACTGTAAAATTAACAATTGTTTGTAATGGTAAAAAATCGGCAGCTGTGGTTGCCAGAATTATACCGTAATACACGTGGTTATTAGTACTGTTAATTTTACGTTTACGGTTGGTGTTTTACATCATTTACATGAAAATACTGTATAAAATAAAAGCGTTGCCATGAAATATTAGTGTTACACTGTACAATTAACAGTCTCCAATATCAAAGATTATTTTATTCTGTATAAATTTCCTTAAGATTGTGTATAAATAAACGTTTGCAGTGAAACTAATATTACGGTAAAAGGACAGTACTGTTGATTTCATGTTTAAGGTTGGTGTTTTATTTCATACTTTAAGTTTTCTCATCAAATGTTTTGCCACATAATGAAAATACTGCATGAGTGCCGTATAAAATAAAGGTTTGCCATTAAATATCAGTGTTTTACTGTAAAATTAACAGTTGTTGTTTTTAAACGGTAAAAAACTGGCAGCTGTAGTTAACAGAATTTTACTGTAATAAATATGGTAGAACTTCGTCTAATATTACGGTAAAAGTAAATTAGTACTGTTGATTTTATCACATATTTTAAGTTTTATAGTTGACATAAAAATACGGTATAAATGGTTTGACAGTGAATATCGCAGCATGCTTTTATACTTTCAGTATTTGCTTAAAGATCTGACGTCTTCTTCTGCTGCTTGTAGTGTCTACTTGGTTGTTGGTGTATTGATGTGGGGTTTTCCACATCATCACAGTAACCTGAACATCAACTGATTGAGAAACTAAACCACCCACAGCCATGATTGGAAAAATTTTTTTTCCAGTCCTCACTTTCCGTGTGATGAGTCCAAACTTTTTTTGGCTTGTGGCCTCCTGTAATGAGTCAATATCTACTTATGAGCGGTCATCACATTAATGTTGAATCTCTCCTCAGGTTGTTGAAAAAAAATAAGAAAAAATCATTTCATGAAGCAGAAATTCAGTCAGTGCGACTCCTCATATTTACCCTGAAACCCCCTTTAGAGATTTGAAACCACTCGACTAGTGACTCATTGACCCTATTTACTTTCCTCTTTCCCAGTGCATGCTGGGATAGCAGCCCTGCGAGGGTGTATATAAGTAAAGGCAATGAATCCTGCAGACGTCGTATATTAATCATATATTTGAATTAAATAAACAGACTTGTATCGTTCCAGATCTAGATCAATAATGTCTTTTATATTCTCTGTAGATTTCGGACTGATCATATTACTCCTCAGTGTGTGTGTGTTGCTGTGTGTTGCTGTGTGTGTGTGTGTTCGAGCTCTTTTATGCATTAGTGTGTTTGTGAGTCAAGTGGCATGTTGTAATGTGCCAGACAGTCAAGTGTGAGGTCGTCTAGGGATGATAGAATAACGCCGACCAAGACACTCTGAAGCCAAGAGCAGGACCCATCTGTGTGTGTGTGTGTTTGTGTGTGTGTGTGTGTGTGTGTGTTTGCACCCATTAAACTGATATTACTCACGTTACACTGTTACTGTTTAGTCATTTAAACATGTTACCCCGTTGGCATCGTACTTTCCCAGTCATGCATGTGACCTCGTTGTTATCTGTAAGGTGTGATGCACAGGAGGACACATCAACACCAGGAGTACATTAATCAAAGTAATTATACTCCCTATTTTTTACTCTAATGTTTGCTGTTAACGGACTATAACTTACTAACGATGATGTCAAATTAAGTGCAGACTGTCTGAGAAGGTTCTCACGCCTAATTTACACAGAGGACGTAACGGCCGCGCCGCGGTCACCGGAGCTGATCGCTGCCACTCTAGTCAATGAGACCATCCCCACCGGGCGCGCCGCGTAACGTCTCAGCAGCGTCGCAGCAGCGGCTCTCCGCTCTGCAGCGCGAGCATTCCGTAGCACTTCTATTTTTGACGGAGCCGTTGCTGATTCGCGTCAAGCTCAACAGAGCAGATTGCACCAGACAGGAAGTCCGACACAGAATCAACGTAATACACTTCCGCCCCCTTTCAAAATAAAACACAATACGCAGTTCATGTAGCCTATCACAACGTCACATCAACATTACGCCATGACCGGTGGCACCAGGTCAGCAGTCAATCGATCAAAGGGTCTCAACATGGACGACGACAGAGTAACTGTTGAAGTGGAACAACACACAATAATTTATGACACAACAGATCCTTTTTATAATCTCTTCCACGTCAGAGAAGCAAAGTAAGCTGTTTGTTGTTGTTTCCACAGTTTATCGCGGGATCTCGCGGGTTTGCGTACGTTCAGGATTATCGCGTGATCTCGCATGAATACGGCTGGCTCGCAAGGGAGCGCTACACTGCCGTAACGCGCCCGGTGGGGATTGACGCCGGGCAGAGGACGGAGCCGTTCCGCGGCGCTTACGTCCCCGGTGTAAATTAGGCGTCAGTCGTGCAGGTCATCTGGTCGTCTAAATCTGGGGAAACTGGACATGGTTGGAGATCCGTGAAGACGTTTAACCATCTCATCCAAAAGGCGTCTTCAGTTTTGACTGACTGGTGGTGAGATCTGAGTATTTAGTTTAGGCGGGATCATCGTTGGAGGCCTCGTGTGATTCCAACGTCCATCGTCGTTGGAATCACACGAGACCTCCGACGACCATTGTCCACACCGGAGCTCAGGTGACCTGAACGACTTGGACGACATTCATCACAACAATAACGACAAGCAATAACGGACCAAGTGGAAACAATCACCTGGTTATCCCGCCTTGGCTAAATACTCGGATCTCCCCACAGAACTCTCAGTCAGAACTCAAGAAGCCTCTTGGATGGAGGTGAAACGTCTTCATGGATCTACAACCGAGCCCAGCTGCCCCAGATTGAACCCTTTTTGAAGTTTCTGTTAGAGATTAAATGATCTGTCAAATGAATTACAAAACTGTTTTATGTTCATTTATTTTATTTATTTATTATTTGTTATTAACATTTGCGAGTTTCAGCTTGACATCGCTGCTTTACTTAAATCACAGCAAATTAAATGTATCTTTTATTTGTGGGCTGCTCGTCAGTTGGATGTTATCTTCGTCTCTTTCAGACTTTTTATACTCTCATAGTGTTTATTACTGTGAACATAATCGTTAATTGTAGCCATAGCTGCTTTGAAACCTTTGCCAACATTAAACCTGATACGACAGGCTTCTTAGTCCGCTGTATGTGCAAAGACAGACTGTCTCATGGGGTTAAACAACATTAAAAGTGCTCACGATGACACATTTCCCTCCTTAAATACAGCACATGCATTCATGCAGTTTCACGTATCTGAGCGCTTACGCATCGTCGACCTGCTGACCAATGATGGGACAGGATGTTTGTGCGCTGACCACTAGAAACAAGGAATGCTGAGTGTCAGAGCAGGTGGGAGAGGAAGTCGGCATCTTGAGTTTCAAGGGGGGATTTTACTGTGTGTGTGTGTGTGTGGACCCTCTACTCAAGCCTACAGGCAGCGACACTATTTCTGTCCTTCAATCGAATGTATCCTGTTACCCTCCCACACACACGACTGTCTGCTTTCTTCTTTCTCTTTACATTTGCAGCCATGTTTTGTTGCGTCAAGATTGTTTCACTCAAATTTAAAAAAGACAACTTACCACTGACAGTATAAAGAATGGACGACGTATCTGTGATGTCCCCTACAGGTTGTGAAACTCAGTGTGGCAGCTCTAGCCGCCATGTGTGCAGTCTTGCCTCTTCCGCCTCCAGGCTGATCTAAAAATGGGCAATGACGTGGATCATCTGCAGACCTGAGGCAAAACCAGAGAGCCAGAACCAGAGTGTCAGACTTCAGGATTAGGGAGGCCTTTATAGGGTGGTGCACTCCGGCCCAGGTGCGGCTCGTATAGCTGATGACCCCTCCATCAAGCGCCTGCAAAAACTCTACAAGGAGATAAACAGGGACACCTAGTGGACAAAGATCAGGAATCCCAGCAGACCCCATGACAGAAACAAGCCACATGAGGCCTCCAATGACCATCGTCCATCATCTTAGGAGTCACATTAGGCCTCCAGCAAACATCGTCGTCGGAGTCACGTGAGGCTTCTAACAACCATCGTCCATCGGCGTTGGAGTTGCATTGGACCTCCAACAACCATCGTCCACATCAGAGCTCAAGCAACGATGGACGATGGTCTTTGGAGTCACATGAGGCCTCCAACGAACGTCGTCCATCGTTGTTGGAGTCACATGAGGCTTCCAACGACCATCGTAGCGAACAAATGTAGTGACAGAAACACCCACATAGGAATACCCAGTACTAAATACCGTCACAGTTTACAGTCTACCAACATCTACAACCATTCCATGCATCCCCCGGTGCCTGGAGAAGCAACTTTAAGAGTGATAAGGGAAGCAGACATAAGGATAAGGCATGGGCCACCACATTTTCTGAGCCTTTCAGTATCTGTGGTTCAGACAACACAAAGAATTAAGGAAGGTTATTGGGTTATGATCAGTATAAACCACCAGAGGAACACTAGAATCGACAGACACTTCAAGGTGTTGTAGTTCAACTGTTCCTGGAGAAAAAAACTCACAGGATGCTCTTTAACATTTAGCAACATTGCTCGCATCTTAACAAAACAAACTCAAAACATCTCTTCAAACTGGTTTTCCTAAACTTGAAAACTCATCATGGCTCCAACAATGCGTAAGGTCTTCTGAAAGGTTGATTTGTTAATTCAAAAAATCTTCTTGTCTTGTGTCTTTCCACCCAGGCTGAAGTTCCCATCGGACCTGGACGAGTTGCGGGAACTAGCAGAGATGCTCAAGTTTTATAAAAGAGAACATCACGGCTACGTTCTGCTGCTGTTTTGCAGCGCTTACCTCTACAAACAGTCCTTCGCCATACCGGGCTCCTCCTTCCTGGTGAGTATGTACTTCACCGTACGTAATACATAAAACTGTTCGGCCTTGTGGAGTTAAGTCTGTCTATACCTCCCTCCCTCCTTTCAGAACATGCTAGCTGGTGCGATATTCGGGCCCTGGGAGGGCCTTGTGTTGGCCTGCCTGCTCACCACTTCAGGCTCCACGTTCTGCTATCTGCTGTCCTCGGCGTTTGGAAAACAGCACGTAGTTCAAGTCTTTCCTGAGAAGGTGGCCCTGCTGCAGAGGAAGGTCAGTATCTCCAAACCAAGCAGCTAATATTACTGACTAGTCCAACAGCAGTCAGCCTAGCTCGGCGTCTGTCTTTCAGCCTTTTATTTCACCAAGCTCTCACCAACCACTAAAAGTCAGTCCCAGATTAGCTTCCTCAGCTTCCCCCAGCTCCGGTTCTGGCACGACACCGGCTCCACTCCCTGTCTTCGTCCACGTCCCTTCCTCGAGATACCGTAAACCTTCAGTTTAGTCCAGCTCTGTGTTTGTTTTCCAGCATTTTACTTCACAAAACTCTTGTTAACGACTAAAAGTCAGTCCAAGATTTACTTGCTCGCTCGCTCACTGTCGCCCAACTCTGTAAATCACAGAGGTGCTGTAAACGTTGCATACTTTCTCATGAACCGGAGCCCAAAATTACGTAGTGTGATAATAGACGTATGAATGACAGTGTAGCATCAACATGCTTTAAACTACTCTTCCTCTTCCTCCTCTTCTTCTTCCTCCCTCTGCCAGGTGGAGGAAAATCGTAGCAGCTTGTTCTTCTTCCTCCTTTTCCTTCGTTTCTTCCCCATGACTCCTAACTGGTTCCTTAACATCACCTGTCCTGTCCTCAACATCCCCATGCCCATTTTCTTCTTCTCTGTCCTCATAGGTGAGACTAAAACACACATTTAAAGAAAAAGACAACGTAAACTGACACAAATGCTTAACTGCTGCTTTCTCCCGCAGGTTTGATCCCCTACAACTTCATCTGCGTCCGCACGGGCTCCATCCTCTCCGAGATCTCCTCCCTGGACGACATCTTCTCCTGGAGGACGCTGGCTCAGCTCCTGGCCATCGCCCTCATGGCTCTCGTCCCCGGAGCGCTCATCAAACATTACGGCAAGGCTCACCTCAAGGTGGACGGGATGGACAGTAACGGACACAGCCAGGCCGAGGCCGAGCAGGACCGGAAGAGACGGTGATTCTGGTTTGGTTTGAATCCCAAACAGAAGAACTGAGACAGGTCATGCTCGAAGTATGACCTGCTGTCAACGTTTGGTCACGTTACGCCGCAATTCCTCAGAGGTCTTTCTTACATTTGTTGCAGCTGTTACGGCTCCGTCGTGGCACATTTAGGACTTTTAAATGTCTCGTTATCGAGCGCGTCTCGTCTTAAAGCACTTACACGTGTGTCTTAATGTACAGCACCAGTCAAAAGTTTGGACACGCCTTCTCAGCCAATGGTTTTTCTTCAAACCTGTGAAAGAACACATATGATCGTAGTGTCGCACTTACGTCTGTCGCTGTCCGTGATTTACTGTTCAAGTTTGTAAATGTACTGTTTATTTTTTTAATCAGTGTTTTATAGCGTGAGTCTTAAACTGTAAAAAGAATATGAGCATAGCAAGAGTTTGCTCCGAATTCAGGTACTTTCTACAGATCTGTGTCGTCTATTTTAAAAAGGTATTTTTGTGGTTTTACATTTTGAGGACGGCTAAAAGATAAAATCCACAGTCACATTTTAAGTTAACTAATCAATCGTTGGAGAGAAAAAGGCTAGTTTACTGGCTGGTTAACCTTCAGCACTCATTAGCTACCTAGCTACTTAGTGTTTTGCTCCAGAGTAAATGGCTAGTTAACTAGCTGGCTAATCTACAGTGCTCATTAACTTGCTAGTTATATCTGATAGCTTATGTGAGCAAAACGCTAGCTAACTAGCTTGTTAAGCAGTCGTTGGCTAAGTAGTTTCTAGTGTTTTGCTACAGCGTAAATGGCTAGTTAACTAGCTGGTTAATCTTCAGCGCTTATTAGCTAGTTAGTTGGTTAGTGTTTTGGCTAGTTAACTAGTGGGCTACAGCGGAAACATTAGCTAATCTGTGTCATTTGTTAGTTAGCTAACGTTTTGCTCACATTAGCTATCAGATAGCTAGATAGCTAATGACTGCTGTAGATTAGCCATCTAGTTAACTAGCCTTTAGCTCTGTAGCAAAACGCTAAGCAGCTAGCCAAAGATTGATTAGTAAACTAGTTAGATAGCATTTTGCTAACATTAGCTAACTGAAGATGTGACTACATATACTATTTTTTAAGTATTTCATGATTAGCATCAGTTCAAAATCTTTTGTAAATGTATTTGTAATATTTTAGATATTAAATGTTACTTTATAGCCCGACAGTGAAGTTCAGGATTTTTACAGTTGCGGCGTGGAGCCACATTTTTATCCGACCCAAAGTGCCAAACATCCGGGCTTCACTTCTCGGAGGCTAAATAAAATAAATGTAACATCTTCAGCGTCGTCAGTGGCAGGTAAAGAAATGTTCGGTTCAGGTCTCAGGATGAGATTTTTGTTCTTTGACCAAAGAAGGTTCAACATGTTTTATTTTTTGTCTTTTTATTGTTTTTGTTGCTTCAGTTTGAATTAAAAACAGAATCAATAATTGTGGATGCAAACAGTTTATTTGTGCCTTCCTTATCCACACAAAGTCATCGACCCTGATTGATTTACAGCGACACACGGACAAAAACATCCACAGTTACACCGCACGGTAAAATCTCTCTCAGTGCTTTCCTACACTTAAACTCAAAGATGTTTTTAATTCATGCACACACACACACACACACACACCTTCACATTGAGGCAGGTGTACGGAAAGCCAACCAGTTCAAATATAAACGACTTTAACGCGTTAACGCGTGATCGCGGACGTTAATCTTGACGATGTCTCGTCAACATGTTGTAACGTATATTCGATCTGGTTGGCTTTCCAGAATTACGTAAAATGAATGTCCGAGATCACGTGTCGTTAACGCGTTGTCGTTAACACGTAAAGTGTGTTGTCAGTTGCGTATATCTGAACTGGCTGGCTTCCCACACAGGCAGGCACTCATTTTAACGAGTCAGTAAACACAACGTTCTGGAGTTGATTGCACGAGCTTAAACGTGGCGTCAGTTGGTAGAAGACGCGCAGATTGGCGCACATGCACATATTAAGCTTCATGTAGAAGGTCACGGGTTAAACTCGTCTCATGTATGTGCACGTATCACCATCCGGACATCTTCGACACTCGACGATCTGTAAACTTCACAAAGGCAAATGATAGCTGTGGTCAGTAGTGGTTCAATTCAGAGATTTCAGCTTTGATAGTTCAGGCTGTTATTGATGAATTTAACGAGATTAAAATGAAAAATTTAGTGTTTTAAATCTAACATTTATCATTTAGCTGCATGTTTTTGAGTATTTTAGGTATTAGGAAATGTTGCGTTCAGTGACGTGACAGCGGTGAGTTGCATAATTAAAAATAATAATAAATTCAGTCAGTGCAAAAAGTTCAGTGCTGCTCCGAGTCATGCGAGCGCTCCACGTTAGACCAGAGAGTTTTAAAAGACACGGCGTGCAAAATATCAAATACTGGAGCGACGGGCGGATTCCTTCGTCTGACAGGACGACGTAAAACAGCGAGCAGCTCATCCGCTGACACGTAAATGATACGATATTTCAGTAAAGACGACCTAGTCAGGAGGTGAAGAAGTATCAGCGCGGGGCAGCAACCACCATGAACAGCCTGAGAAACACACCTTCAGATATACCACATGAAATCTGACTCTTCCTAAGTGCCGCCCCTTTGCGTCGCGGTCAGAGCGTCATTTAACGAACCGCTTTCGCTGGACGTAGATATGCTACATGCTACATGTTAGCTCGTCTATGTTCGAAGAAAAACAAACAAATTTGGTCGGTTCAACGTTCGACAGTCACAAGTTAACTAATGTGAGCAAAACGCTAGCTCACTAGCTTTAGGTAAATTAGCCTTTTGCTCCATAGAAAAACACAAGCTAACTAACTAGCTAGCATTTTGCCCACATTAGCTATCACATGTAACTAGCTAGGCTAATGACGGCTGGAGATTAGCTGGCTAGTTAATTAGCATTTTGCTCTAGCTAGCCAACAATTTATTAGTAAGCTAGTTAGCTAGCATTTTGCTACAACATTAGCTGACTTAAGATGTTTTTGGCTAACTGCACCATAAGGCACTTCTGCTTTCAGTCATGGTGGTTGCCGTTTTGTACCCCTCGCCTCACTTCACTGTCACATGTTCTGGGACCATCCCTCCCCTCTGCCCTGTGTGAAGCGGTACAGCAGCGTGGGTTCATCCCTGAAGCTTTGCCGACCCGTCAGGTGACCCAACACTCCTCCCACCTGAAGACGAGCGGCGTACAGACGGGCTTCGGCTCGCCCGGCGCACAGGCCCCGCTCGACCAGCCAGTCCACCAAGTCGCTGCCCAGAAACGCGCCTTTGAAACGGGGATGCGGAGCGTGATCATGCTGGTGTAGGTCGTGGGGATTCGTTGGGTTTCGGTGATTGTGGCGTGGATTCTCCGACTCGTGGTTTAGCTGCTCCTGAGGATCCTGATGTGGGTGTAGGTGCCGGGGCTGATGGGAGGGGGAGTCTCCTCCTTCTCCTCCTTCAAACCTGGAGGAGTTTCAGAGGAAGGATTCACCTGTCGAAGCGCTCACACTCTCCCCTGAGCCACTAGGGGGTGATAGAGGAGCAACAAGAGGGGGAAAGAGGAGGCGAAGGGAAGCAGAGAGGAAGAGGAAGGAAAGGAGAGGAGAAGCATGAATGAAGAGGAGGAGGAAGGAGGAGAAACGAACAGAGGAGAGGAGGAGAGCATTTTATGTGTTAGTATAAAAGAAAGGAGGAGCACCCGAGAAACATCCAACAACATCCAGGGAGAGTTTAGTGAGCAGAGACGTACGTAACGTCACACAACATCAACCTGTTTGCTGCTGCCAACTGTAGCTGCTGTTAGCTCATGTTAGCTCAGTTTGTTAGCCGCTCTTAGATAATGTTAGCTCATTTTGTTAGCCGCTGTTAGCTCAGTTTGTTAGCTCAGTTTGTTAGCTGCTGTTAGCTCAGTTTGTTAGCTGCTGGTAGATAATGTTAGCTCAGTTTGTTAGCTGCTGTCGGCTAATGTTAGCTCTTTCTGTTAGCTCATTTTGTTAGCTGCTGTTAGCTCATGTTAGCTCAGTTTGTTAGCCGCTCTTAGATAATGTTAGCTCATTTTGTTAGCTGCTGTTAGCTCAGTTTGTTAGCTCAGTTTGTTAGCTGCTGTTAGCTCAGTTTGTTAGCTGCTGGTAGATAATGTTAGCTCAGTTTGTTTGCTGCTGTCGGCTAATGTTAGCTCTTTCTGTTAGCTCATTTTGTTAGCTGCTGTTAGATAACGTTAGCTCAGTGTGTTAGCCGGACTGTGAGCTCAGAGCACCGGGGGAGTGTTAGTGTTTTGGGCGTTTTGGACCACCGCTGAGAAGAGGAAGTTTTGAGGCCCGGGGTGCCAGTGTTGTGACAGAACTGGAGCCGGGCTCAGCAGCCTCTGTGGACATTATGGCAGAGGAGAAGAGTAGGACAGACTTTATACACAAACTAGTACTCGTACCTGCGTGTGTGTACTATGTCTTGTACACACTGGTCTTTGTGGTAGCGGACAAACTGAGTACAGGTGAGTCTGACGTCCTCCGGTACACCTGACGGACTCAGATCGTCGCCATCTCTGCCCTGCCACAGGCCGAGCAACCTGACACACACACAAACATTATTCTTCATCTGAAAGTAGAGCAACAAAGTCTGGCAACGTGTTGACCATCGAGAAGTCTGACCTCTTTTTAAAAGGAACGATGATGAGATGTCTGTCCAGACCGAAGATCCCGAAAGACAGAAAGCCCTGAAGAGGACGAGAACTGAGAATTTACAGCTACACAACTACACACAATGACACACACAGGAACCTAGTTAGCTAGCCTGTTGCTATGTAACACAACACTAGCTAAGCAGCTCGCTAACAAATGGCTAATAAGCTAGTTAGCTAGCATTTTGCACACATTAGCCACAAGATGTAACTAGCTAACTAATGAATACTGCAGATTATTAGCTAGCTAGTTAACTGGACTTTTGCTAAATACTAGCAACTAGTTAGCTAATGTTTGATTAGTAAGCTAGTTAGCAGCAAGCAGATGTAACTGGCTAGCCAATCACTGCTGAAGATTAGCTAGCTACTGAACTAGCCTTTTGCTAAATACTAGCAACTACCCAACTGTTAGTTAGCTAGCATTTTGCACACATTAGCCATCAGATGTAACTAGTTAGTTAACTAGCCTTATTCTTGGTAGCACAACGCTAGCAACTAACTAGCCAATGATTGCTTAGCAAGCTAATTGGCTAGCATTTTGCTCCCTTGAGCTGTCAGATATAACTAACTAGCTGATGAGCACTGTAGATTAGCCAGCTAACTAGCAACTAGCAACAGCTAGTGTTTCGCTAACATTAGCTCTGGTACCTGTCCGTAGTTTGCCACAGCGCAGAAGAACTGCAGTTCGAGGTAAAGTCTTCCTGGATCTTTGTTGAACAGCCACCACAGACAGCTGGACAGGTTCTACGGACAGACAGACAGACGTTAGGATGCTAATTAGCTAAATGCTAACGGCACATTCACACTTGAGTGAGCGTTTCGTCCTCACAGCGAGCAGGCTAACGGACAGCAGCAGACAGAGCAGGACGTGTCTGACGGTCTGTTTGTCGTCGGCGGCGGTGGTGGTTGGAGGCCCGGGTGGAGGCAGGTTCAGCGGCTGCTCGGAGGAGGAGGATGAACCCTGCAGCTGGCCGTCACACAGCGCCCCACTGTGGCCTGGAGGACAACACGCACACAAACTGACGTTAAAATCAAGGACACCTGGAGAATTGTGGCTTTGGTTTGTGGTTGTTACCTGTGCTGTTGGCGTGCTCCCTCTGCGTGCTGGCTATCATGTCAGGTAAACTCTGCAGAGGAGAGAAAGCGTGGAGGGGGTCTGCCGACAGACAGAGACAGATTATTACTATATAAACGTTCATAAACGTCCAGAGGACTTTCAATCAAAGCTACCTGAGTTGATGCTGCAGGCAGGTGAGTTCACCGTCTGTTGCTGTTGTTGTTGCTCTTCCAGGCCTCCGGGGGTCCTCAGCTCATCGCTGATACCCGTCACAGCAGCTCTGCTCAGGGCCTGGTATCCTCTCTGCTCCCTGTCACCCTGACTGAGACCCATCAGGGAGATCGCACCGAGCACGAGGCTGACCGCGAGCACCACCGCCGTGCTGATGATCTGAAGTGAGACAAGTCCACCGCATCATTTCATGTGTGGCTTAAAAAAAAAAAAAAAATCACGTACTACATCTCCCACAAGTCAATTTTGTGACCCACAAAGTGACGGCCACATCCCGCCATGAGGTTGCAGAGTACGGCTCGTTTGTTTTCCAACAAGCGGAGCTGAGAAATATCTACGAATAATCCCGAAATGTCCAAAAAGTCACGCAGGAGATGGAGGTTGTTCACCGGAGTTCACCGTTAGTGTCGGTGTGGAGGACCGCACGGTGAATAGTGTGCCTGCACGGCACACTATTCACTATTACCATACTTATCATTCTTATGTATCCCAGGAATTTCGGCACACTACTCCTCCCGCAGTTTTGGTCGCACATACACAAAAAAGGTATCCAAACGACCGGCTCGGCCGGGAATGGTGTGCTGTGACTTTTCTAAGTGTTTTGCCGAAACAGTTTTGCCAAAAATCGCCAAGAACCACGCCAAAATTTACAATGGGTGTGTATTGGTAGAATGTTCGAGAGCTAGAGTGGGTGACATCATCGCTAGAGTGGAGAGGGAGAGAAACATTTGTTGAAAAATACATTTGCAAACGGCTCTCGAGGCCACAAATGTCACTCTACAGAAATAATTTATACAGAGAAATGTAGGAAAAACCGATGGGGTCGCAGTGATATCACTGCTGAAGCTGTCAGACTTATAGTTTTGGCGGGAGACGCACTGATGCTCCAGGATCACCCACCGACAGCCCCATCTACTCCCATGTAAATTGAAGAGGACAAATTTCCCCAAAGGAGCACGGGGCACCTGTTCTTTCTCTATCTCCCAAGGTCACATTTTTTAACTTTAAGCACTGAAACTCGGCATTCCTATGGTCGACAAGATGAGGATGCTCACGGTCATTTTGGCTTTTGGATACGCCACACCGTTTGGTATTTGTGGCCACCTGTTCGAGGGGGTTCATTTAGAGGTTTTCTGTGTCTCTCAGGGGTCAGAGGGAGAGAGCACACAGCTGCGCTTGATTGGTCTGGGCAGCACCTGACCAAGGTTGCTCGGCAACCACAAGCACACACTGACAGCTACTTCAGGTGTGGACGTGACGGGGCCAGAGTCAGACACACTCTACATTTCTTTACTCTGAGCTGATGTTTGTCTGACCTGAGCGCTGCCGTAGAAGAAGGCGGAGTCAATGGTGTCCGTCCTCTCTCCGGATATCAGAAGACCTCCAACCATCAGAAAGGGGACCCTAAACACACACACACACACACACACACACAACACGATGTTGGTTTTTAAGAGCTGAGATCACAGTTTGTAGTCCTGAGATGTTCGTGTGTGTGTGCAGACTGACCCCCAGCCCAGAATCATAAACGCTGCTGGTCGAAGTCGAAGTAGATCGTCTCTGTTAGTCAGAGCCAGACAGAGCGGGATTAGACCTGAAAACCACGAAACACATGAAATATAGCAGCGTGTACACAACTTGAGGTGGAGGTGTGTGTGCACACCGCTACACCTGACTGTACCTGTCCAGATGTAGGTGCTGTACAGAGACCCGTACAGCATGGTGAACGTCAGGATTTTACCGAGGAGATTGTCGTCTTTCTTCACCAGGAAGTTCCACAAGATCATGCTGACACACACCAGAAACTAGAGGACAACAACACGGAGAGGTCAGAACACCAACCATGAACCTGAAGGCATCACGACATGCTCAGACTGGAGACCGACCTGAGCCAGGAAGAGGTTTAAGGTGAAGAGGTGAGGGAGTCTGTTAAACTTCCTGCTGAGCAGCATCACCACGATGGTCCACACCTGAGAGACCACACAGTCACATGATCACATGATCACTCATCAGTTCATGTTTTTCACGGCTCTACACGCTTTAGGGTCACGTCTCACCAGAGCCACCAGGCTGACGATGCTGATGTTGAAGCTCACGTTCTCCAGCTCCGTCACCAGAGGCGTCGGGTCCATCAGAGGGATCGTCAATAACCAGGCCGACACGTACATGATGGGGGCGGACAGAAAGGTGCTGATCACCATCCCCGACGTCACCTGAAGGAGAGGAAGACGTTTAAAGACACGACTGACGAGCACAAACTTTAAACTCGTCCATCAACCTTCTGTCATGGTGGCAGCAGGTTTAGCAGAGCGTTCTTGGCCTCCTTCTCCTCCAGCAACACATTCCAGCTCCTCCTGGAGGATCTCGAGGCGCTCCCAGGCTAGATGGACTATGTAGTCCCTCCAGCAGGTTCTGGTTCTGCCCCGGGGTCCGCAACACCTCCAAATGAAGGCGTCCTGATGTGTTTTTCTATGACACAAATCAAACTTTCTCAAACTTTACTCGGCTGACAACAGCACAACAAACACAACATGGTTCTGACGTGGTTTGACATCGTTCTGCTGAAGGCCGTCCCTGAAGAAGATTTGACTACCTGGCAGCACGTGTTGCTCTAAAACCTGTAAATATCGTTCAGCATCAATGGAGTCTTCACAAATGGGCAGGTTACCCATCATGTCATATGCACACGGATGCTGGTTTTTGTGCGCTGATAACAAGACAACAGTGAAAATGGTGTAGTGCTCCCTCCGGGTTGGGAGTGAGTTGCTGCCCCAGACGAAGACGGTCAAGTATTTCGAGGTCTTGTTCACGAGTGACGGGAAAACGGAGCGTGAGATGGACCGGCCGGTTGGTGCAGCAGCAGTAATGTGGACACTGTACCGGACCAAGCTCTTGATTTTCCAGTCCGTCTACGTTCCAATCCTCACCTGTAGTCATGAGCTTTGAGTAGTGACCAAAAGAATGAGATTGCGGATACAAGCAGCTGAACTGAGCTTCCTCTAACTGGAAGGAGACCCCGGGGCAGACCCAGAACCCGCTGGAGGGACTACATAGTCCATCTGGCCTGGGAACGCCTCGAGATCCTCCAGGAGGAGCTGGAATGTGTTGCGCCCTGCTAAACCTGCTGCATCATGGGTACTCACCACCTCTAGCTCCATGTTGTAGTGTCCGGCGTAGATGGCCACGCTGGGCGCGGTCGGGAAGACTCCGTACAGGAAAGCAAAGTTGGACAAACTCGTGTGGTTTGCGCTCGTGCTGTTCACGCCGACATCCAGAATGTCCACCATGTCTTTACAGACGAGCGGCATCACCAGGCTGGAGAGAGAGGCGGGAAATAAATCTATAAAACTTCATGAAATCACCAGTTAAACACGGTACGGTCATTATCGAGGACAGACTTGCTTACAGTTTGGCTGTGATGAGGAGAATCAAGGCGACTCCGGTGTCTCTGGTTAGTTTTCTAAGCTGTCCGACCTGAAAACAGACACGTGATGAAGCTAACTAAATGTACAGTCAGGACAAACTCAACCAACGTCACAAAAGACAAGCTGACCATCGTGAGGCCGAGGTAAAACAAGGCCGCCCCTCCGAAAGAGTTCGCCAGGCCGTCTATGAACTCTGACAGCACGGCGGGGATCTGCCGGTCCAGAGCGAAGTGAGCGACGATTCCTACGATCACCATGAAGACGACCGGGTTCTTCAACACCTGGAGACGAGGTAACTTTAAAGATCTTAAAGTTTAAAGGTTTGTTATTCATCTTAAAAGACACCACACGTTACCTGCAGGACTACAACTCCCACAATGCTCAGAGTGCTGTGCTGCGAATGGCTGGCCTGCCTCCACTTCTGCACCTCGCAAAGGGCGAAGCCGATTGGATTGAGGAGCATGAGGGACACCGGAGCGACCAGGTAGATGTACTGGAGGTACTCTGGATATGTGCTGCGATACAAGGCATCGACTGGACAGACAGACAGACAGACAGACAGGAGTGTATCTGTGTCTTTAATGAAGCTGGATGAGGAGTAACATCAGTGTCGGTGTCTCACCTATCGGATATCCTAAGGCGAAGTCGTTGCTCTGTGTGGCGAAAATGGCGTACAGGCCGGCCTTGCTGTATCTGTTGTCCGGACTGGCCACCATCAGAGTGAGCACACACACCAGCACAAACACCGTCACCTACACACACACACAGGACGGCGGAGGATGGATACACAAAATAAAGACACCAGACATGAGTTTTTTTTTAAAGTTTGGACGCCGTTTGGACGCTGAGACACCGACCTTAGCGACCAGGACGCTCCACAGAAACGCCCAGATGACGTCTCCGAAGTCCAGCAGCACCATGTTTTTAAAGAGCAGAGCCGGGAGAGCGAACTTAGACACAAAGTTCCCCAAACCCTTCGCCTGGCTCTCCGTGATGATGTCCGCCCTGAAAGGTGGGAACGAAAGAAACATCTGTGAACGCACGTAAAAAGCCAAACAAACTTTGGGGAAACGTTCAAGAATCATACCTGCCGGCGATGTAGCCACACAGTATGATGCCGAAGCACTCGAGCAGAGCTGGGAAGAGCTTGTCGATGGACATGTGGGGCACCGCGGCGGAGCCCGCCAGGGCGTTACGGGATATGTTCTTCCCGTGGATCAGCACGTAGTTGTTGGCGGCCTCCATGGTGACGATCGGAGGAGGTCGAGAGATGGTTGGGGGATATCAGCACCCTGGAGGAGGAGAAGGATGGAAAAACAACCAGATTTTATGCAACTACGCTTCAATATTTGCTATTCCTCATAGCACACTGCTTACTGCAGGGCTATTTAGGCCACGCCCCCTACCTGCACAGGTGATTTCTGTACCGGGACCACACTTTAGAGCCCAGAGCACACAGAGACTATTGAAGACACACATTTTAACTTGTGGACTACATAATATTGTTCAGTAAAATAATTCAAACTTGATAAAGTTCTACTTACAAATAAATCTGTTGAAATGTTTTTTTAATTGTTTTATTTTGCACAAAACTAAATGTTTATATTTATGTTTGGATATGATACAGTTTGTTTAAATTACCCACAATTTGCACTTAATTCACAGAAATTCCCACAAATATTTGGAATCTTTCCAAAATTCCCCATCTTAACTTCCCATGGAAAGTTCCAGGAAATTTACCGCCCCTTTAATTTCTATGACCCGAACTCGGCGGTTCTAGGTATGAATGATCATAAATATTATATATATATATATATATATAAAATACCCACAATTTACAGTTAATTTCCATAATTCCCATGGAGTTTCCGATTTGGAATATTCCCAAAATTCCCAAATTTCCGCACCTTTGCAACCCAATCTGTAACACTAACGTTACGCCTGTTATTGTGTATTTACCCCACTCCCGGTTCTCCTGGTTCTGGTTCTGGATTATGTTCATGAGCCCATGGGGACTGGGGGGGGGGGGGGGGTTGGTACGCACCATAATATAATCTATAATAATATTGTCCCCTTTAAAGCCGTACTGGTGCTGCCAGCTTCATCCAGGTGAGACAGGTAGAGCTGGAGCAGGTAGATGATGTCTCAGGGTGCCCAGAATCCCTATTTACGCCTCTGTGCGTGAACGTACCGTTAGCTGAGCTAGCAAGTCATTCAATGACAGGACACTAAAACAACCTGACAACATTGTAACAACCTAACACTAACGTTACGTCAACGTTAAACACCGTCACCGTTATCGTTAACGGCTATCTGACCGTTAGCGCTAGTATGCTAAAAACATCATTAAACCGGAGGGCGCGGTGAGACGTTACTCACATCTGGCACTGATTTATCATTAAAAACGGCTCGTTACGCAGGTGTGTGCTTACCTGTGTTAGTTAGAAGACATCCCCGCTCATAAACGGACAGCATTCACGCGTCTTTACGTTTAAACGAGCCCGTTTTTGGCTTGTTTTTGCCCCCGTTTGGTGCCGAGAAGCTCCCGAATCTGACAGCTGCCCCCGCCCCCCCCTCCTGAAAACGTGACTGACAGACAGATTCGGCCAATCAGCGACGAGATACGCTTCGGACAGCCGCCCGTGATTGGATGAAATCGATGCTGCATTCATGTGATCAGGTGGTGGGATGATTTAACGACTACAAAGTGGAATAATATTCAACAAAAAGTGGTTTGGTTTGTCATTTATCGGATAAATAGAGTCAAAATATCGATTCAGTTCAGAAGCAGAAGTGTTTTAAAAGGTGGACCGAGTTTAATATTCTCTTTATTTGCCTGTAATATTGATAAAAACACAAATAATTCCCTCTTTTTGCACCTAGAAGCTCGGAATATTACACTACAAGGTGCCGTTTTGTCACATTAATCATGACAGTGAACCAACAGTTCATTTCTTTTATTAATTATATGAACTACCACCGCTGTGAGCAGGATTTGAACCTGCGCGGGGAAACCCCATTGGATTTCGAGTCCAACGCCTTAACCACTCGGCCATCACAGCTCCCTCTTCACCTCAGTCCATCCAGACTGCGAAGTTTCAGTCTTTGTTTGGCTTCTTCATATGTAAATATTATAAATATGTAAATATTCTATATGATGTCCTCCGGCTGCTCTGCCTCAACTCTCTGTGATTTACAGAGTTTCCTGATGGACAGTGAAGTAAACTGCTGCCAACTGTAGCTGCTGTTAGGTAATGTTAGCTCAGTCTGTTAGCTGCTGTTAGCTCAGTTTGATAGCTAATGTTAGCCCAGTTTATTAGCTGCTGTTAGATGTTAGCTCAGTTTGTTTGCTCCGCCTCAACTCTCTGTAATTTACAGAGTTTCCTGATGGACAGTGAAGTAAACAGCTGCCAACTGTAGCTGCTGTTAGCTCATGTTAGCTCAGTTTGTTAGCCGTACTGTGAGTTCAGAACACCAGGGGGGTATTGGTGTTTGTACCACAGGCGTTTTGGACCACCGGGAAGAACAAGAGGAGGTTTACAGGCCCAGGACGGGTAGTGGAGCCAGTGTCATGCCAGAACAGGAGCTGGATAAGCGGGCAATGTAACCGGGCTCAGCAGCCTCTGTGGACATAATGGCAGAGGAGAAGAGAGCGGAGAGGACGTTGACGGAGGAAGCTAAGAAGAGAAAAGGAGAGAGTGAGCGAGCAAGAAGCCGCCGGACAAGAGTAAATCTGGGACTGACTTTTAGTGGTTGGTGAGAGCTTGGTGAAATAAAAGGCTGAAAGACAGACAGACATGGAAGTGTAAAATACGGGACCGTTACGTGTTGTGTATCATGTATTGTCCAGCTTTATTGCACAAACGTGTAAATGATGCGTACTGTTTATCAGATAATACAAAACAAATCACTTCATACAGTTCACCGTCCTTGTTGTGTGATCACGTGATCGTCTCAATAAAAGCACAGCTCACCCCGCGGGGATCCCGTAAAGCATCTTTAAAGCATTTTATTTATTTATTCATTTTTGTGTCTGTATGATTGTCTTTAAGAAAAATGTAAATACATCCCGTATACAAAAAGACCGTTGGAAGCAGTGCTGGATGAAGCAAATAAACATAATACTGACACATAACTTAAAATAATCCTTGGATTAAATCTTACAGATACATACACAGGTCCTTCAGGGAGAGTAAAGGCAGCTTTATTTCTACTGTAAACCAAACGCTGCCGTAAACACCAGAACAAAGTCCTTTAAAACGTCTCAAATGAATCGTACCGCTCAGTGGAACACACAAATATACAGACTGTGAAGGCACGTGTGGCTTTTGGTTTGGTTCCATGTCCTGATGATGTTTTAATTATTATTATTAAAGACACTCTGCTAAGAAATCGAGCCGCTGTATTGCTTCTTTTATCTACGTCTACATGTGATCCAGCCGGACAAACAAAACACATCATTTAAAAAAGGCACAAAAGGTTCAAATTCCCTTAAGTCACCTAAAAAAACAGCCTGAAAGTTTCAATCCTGAATAGGAAAAAAAAAAGGCACGAGGGAAACACTCGGTGTGGTTTTGGTCCGTTCTCCACCGGGAGAGTTTCAGAAGCGTTCAGCCCGCCAGACTTTGTTAACTTGCTCAGATTTGGTCATGTGGTCACGAGTAAGTACGCTACTTTTAGCTGTTTAGGGTGTTTTATTTTGAAAGTCAACCAGATTATCTATGTCGTTTCTGTGTGTTGTGACTTCCAGACTGTGCTGCTTGATGCAGCGTCCATCAGGCTTCTGAAAGGCGACGCAAAGTTTTACAATCTTTACAGTCTTCATGCTGTGACGATGTTCTGATCTGTCCACGCGACTCCAAACCAGACCAGAAGCATTCTGACTTTGTCAGCTTGCTCATATTTGGTCATTTTTCCTGATTTACCTGCTACTACCACGAGTAAGTACGCTACTTTTGGCTGTTTTATTTTGAAAATCGACCAGATTCTCTATGCTGTTTCTGTGGCATCCATATCAAGCGAAGAGTCGCTTCTCAAAGGCGATGCAACGCTTCTGGTGGAAGCACAGCAATTGTCTAGAACAGACGCGATCAGCTCCATCGGCAGCCACGCACGATGGGATTGAGTCTTTATGCTGTGATGCTGTTCTGGTCCGTCCACGCGATGCCAGACTTTGTCACCTTGCTCAGATTTGCTCATTTATGTAGTCTACTTTTGGCTGTTTCTACAATCAGGAGTCTGCACAGCGCGTTTTATTTTGAAAACCAGATTCTCTATGTCGTTTCCAGCCAACTTGATCTGCACTGAGCTGCTGAACTGCCTTCATCGTCTAGAACGGGGCGCGATCAGGTCGATGGGAATGAGTCTTTATGGCGGAACCGTACCGGGATGTTTTCTCCCTCCAGACTTTGTTAACTTGCTCAGATTTGGTCTTCTTTTTTTCTCGGGTCATGCGCTTCCAAATATGTAGAAATGCTACGTCTGCACAGGTTGTCTTTACCGTTTCTGTGCCGGCTCGAGCTGCTCTGTGCAGATTAACGTGGGCGGTTCACCATGCCCTCTGGTGGGGTTTGAAACATTGACTAGTAGCCGTACCCGGAATGGAGTTTATCCGTAAGACGTTGATCCAGCTTTATACGTAACGCTGTGTAAACATGCTGGAAAAATCTCCTGTCAAGTAAGAGTTTTCTAAAAGTAAAACACACGGAGCAAGCAAAGGATGAAGAGGTTAGCAAACGGAAGAAGAAATACTGTTTGTGAGTGAGTCAAGTGGAGTTGAGTCTACAGCACGGTCGTAAACCTGAAAAGTGCCTAAAGAGGTGCAAATTTTTTTGTGTACCGGAGTATAAACAGGCTTTGGTTTTGCTGCTACGGAGGCACGTGACGTAAAGGCAGTCCGTTCACTTGGTCGACCATACTTCAGGTCCACGGATGAACCAACACACGGTGGGTAAAAAGCACAATGAGAGAGCGCAACAGAGAGAGAGAGAGGGGGGAAGATATGGAAACAGAGGAAGTAGTCCCAGGGGTCGTGTTTTGCTGATGCGTCTTCTTCACCTGGGTACGGGAGGAAGAGGAGGAGCTCCTCTCTCCTTTTTACCAGAGCCTATAAAGAAGCAAACAGAACAGAGGAGTTATTCCATTTTCATCCACCAGGTTTCGCCGTACAGCTGGATGAACTCAGAGGGTTGTCACCTCTGCCGCCGTCAGTCTTGCCGAGCTTGCTGGGGTAAGTCTTCTGGAAGTGCACGTAGGGCTCGGGCGGAGGAAGGTCAGACAGCGGGTGGAAGTTGAATCGAGATTCCCACTCATCTGTTAACCGAGAGGAGAGGACGCCATCACGTTATTTCAAGGTTTTATTAATATAAAAAAAACAATGCACTCATGTTTAAACTGTGCCACCTCTTTGGCTCATCTAAAACCAGCCTGGATGAATGACCTGGGAGCAGTCATAACTGATGAGACCTGAAGCCGGTGCAGACGTGGGCTCTTAAAGTTTAAAGTAGTGGTGTATGAATAGCGATTCATCCGAATCATTCACCCGGATCCTCTAACTGATTCAGGATTAACAAGTCTGTAGTCTTGATTAATCCGGATCCTTACTGTCCTACACATTACAACATGTGTCAGTCCATCCGCCTTAAAGCTGACAGAAATCCCGTTATTATCGTTGACAATAAGTAGTAGTAGTTTCCACCGCTAGTAATAGCTTCGGGAATCGGGACTCAGGTGACCTGACCAGCGTAAATTCCTGCAGACTCAGACTCAGTAGACTCGAGAGACGAGCGGATCGCTCGAGTCGACTGGATCTTTTCCTCCGTACAACTTCAAACGAGGCAGATTCAGACATGGATGGATTTCACGAAGTTGTGTCGTCAAAACGACTTCCCCCCAGTCAAATGTAAGAAGATGATAGAAACTTTATTTAAAACACAAACACTCGTTTTTGTGTAGCTGAGGCTAAAAACAACATAAGAGTAGGGTAACGTTAATGTAATTAACGTAATGACTCGTAAGATCCGGATCTGTTTAGTGACTCAGAAAGATTTGAATCCGTAAAAGGATCCAACATCTCTACAGCAGAACATTTTAAACATTTCATCAGTTCAATGGGATAAAAACATTTACGTCCACAATCATCTGATTCATACACTCGTGCACCAAACACCTTCTGGCTTCACCCACCTTGTATCTGGTTGTGGTGAGAGTTTTGGAAGCCGTTGCCCATCGGCGGTAGAGGAGGAGCCCCTCCCGCCCCCGGTCTGTCCGGAGGGAGTGGAGGTCTACCGCCGGGTCCACCACGAGGTGGCTCCGGACCTGGTCGTCCGACAGGAGAAGGAGCCGGCGATGACCTCACGCTGCCCCCGCCGACGCTACTACGCCCTGACGGAGGAGGTGGAGGAAGAGGCCCTTTTGGAGATGGATGAAAAATTGACGTTAGCAGATGAGTTAATAATATATTGACACGCTGTGAATGAATCGAGGATGTTCACCTGTGCGCGGTGACGATTGGTTCCTTCCAAGAGATGGCGGCCTCTCGTTCGGTGGAGGAGGGAGAGGTCCCGACCGGCCGTGTGGTGGAGCTGGACCGTGGCTGAAGAGAAACTGAGTTTTAATCTACGTATCAACTATAAACAAATACAACTTTTCCGAAGACACGACTGTGAGAAGCTCCAAAGTCATCGAGTTTTGGTCAAGCATCGAAACCCCGTCACATAATCGTCTTCCGTAAACAGCGGGACCTACTTGGCTCTTACTGCCCCGAGACGGAGGCTGCTTTCCCGGGGGAAGTGAGCGAGCTGTAGACGGGGGTGGCAAGTAGTCAGTCCGTAGGGACTTGGCTTGGGTACCGGAGGGTGGAGCATGGACCAAAGTATGGAGGGTGGACTGGTAGCAGGAAAGGTTGCCAGTTCACCTCCACCTGAGCACTGACGAGGACACAAGATACCGCACCCGTAACTGCTCCTGGGCCGGCACTACGTGGCTTAAGTGTTTCAAAGAGCGACTGCTCTTTTTTAAGGAAGCTACACGGAGAAGTTTGCATGATGTGTGAACAGCTATTAGATTTGAATCTATGCAAACGTCGACACCGCCACCAAAAGCAGATATCAAGGACGCTCGATTGGCTGATAGGAAACGCTGTGTACACACCTGGCCTCACCGCCGCTCATCCGTGAACTCTGAACAAACATGGATGAATGTCAGAAACAGATAAAACTTTACCTGTTGAGCGAGCTGTTCCTCTGGGGCAGACGAGGGGTGCTGTGGTCGTCACCTCCAGCTGGGACGGGTGGGATGGGAGGAGGGCCCGGTCGACCCGGCGGGAGAGGGGGCGCGCCGCTGCCGCCGCCAGGTGAGGGTCGAGCGGCAGGGGAGGAAGCGATAGAGGGAGAAGGTTTGGAGTTAACAGAGGGAGGAGGAGGAGGCACATCGCGGGGCATGGATGGACGATGACCTCCCACGGGAGCTGGTGGTGGCGGGGGTCGGTCGTCAGGAAGCGGAGGCCTCCCTCCAGGAGCGGGTGGAAACGAAGGTCGGCTGTTGTTTGAGGGTGGAGGAGGAGGTGCGGAGAATCCTGGTCTCGACCCACCACCAGATGAACCTCCTGGTGGTGGAGGGAGAGGTCCGTGCCTCCCTGAAGGAACACTAGGAGGTGCAGCGCAAGCCGGGCTGGGCCTCGGTCCTCCTCCAAATGACGGAGGAGGTGGGCCCCCACGAGACTGGAAGCCCTGGTTTGGCCGAGGTGTGTTGGGTACGGGAGGTGGAGGTCCTCCTGGAGTGTCTTGTCTGGAGGAGAGACTCGGCCGTCCCTTGGGAAGATCGGGGACGCTGCCACGAGCACCACCGGGGGCTCCTGGGAGTTTAGGCGGGCCTCCACCACCACCAAAGGGAGAGGGCCCGGACGAACGGCCTCCTGGGGGGAGCACGGGTCCTCGGCTGGGTCCTGAGTCTGGAGAAGAAGAAAGGAACCCGTCAAACACTCACATAGACACCTACGGGCAACTTTAGAACCTGCATGTATGTTTTTACCGTTGGACTCTCTGTTGGTTGCAGACCTCAGTTTTGGCATCCCTCCTGCAAACAGGCCTCCTAAACCTGAAGGAGACCCACCACCAAAACCTCCTCCACCTCCACCACCACCACCTCCTCCCCCGCCGCCGCCACCACCTCCTCCTCCTCCTCCTTTGGGTTCTGAAACGATAAACAAAAAAACATGGTGTCTTTTTTTGAACCGCCGAGTTCGGGTCATAGAAACTGAAACAGTCGTGGCACGCCCAAGTGCCTCACAACTAGGGGTTGCAAAGGGGTGGTAAATTTCCAACTTAACTTTCCATGGGAAGTTAAACTAGGGAATTTGGGAAAGATTTCAAATCTGAAACTCCATGGGAATGTATGTGAATTAACTGTAAATTGGGGGTAATTTAAACAAACTGTATCATATCCAAACACACAGATTATGCTAAAATATATTTTTCCCAACTATATTTAAGTTCCCTGTTAAAGGGCCAACCTTCAATTTTGTAAATTTCCCGGTTCATTCCCATAAATTCACGTTAATTCCCAAAAAATGACTGTTAATTCCCATGGAAAGTTTCCATTTTTTTCCCCAGAATCTTGCAACAAACGAGCTTTGCTTAGACGTCTTTCAATAACTTCATGATCTACAGCGATATCACAAGCTACAGCGAGCTATATTTAATTGATTTGGTGGCCAGTGGCTCAGGAGGTAGAGCAGGGTCGTCCGCTAATCAGATGATCGGCGGTTCAATCCCCGGTTCCTCCGGTCTGCATGTCGAAGTGTCCTTGGGGAAGATACTGAACCCCCAAATTGCTCATGAGTGTCTTTGTCAAGTCTTAGATATTAATTTAACAAGATTGATTAAACTTTAACTGCTTCTGGAAATGTCGTTTGTACGTCTGATGTTGCAGCAGGAGGTCAAAATGACCTCTTGGTGTTGACTTACTGTCCAGGATGGGTCCACTGCGGTCATTGGTGACAGCTTTCTTTAACCGGGCTCCTTTAGAAATGTCGCTCAGCAGAGCGTTCCTGCCTTGTTGCTCGTTACGGTTGAGATTTGGCTTCTCTGTGTTGGCCTGAAACAAACAAAAAGTCACTAAAACTGCAGAAAAACACAACTTTGTTGATATCTGTGGGGTTGAATCGACAGAGTTTGTCCACAAGATGTCTCCGCTGAGCAGCTCCGAAGAGGACCGAGGTCCCGTCGGGCGGAGACGGAGAGACAAGCGGATGTGCTCGACTTACCAAAGCGAAGGTGGGAGGAGGGGGAGGCGGTGGGGGAGGCGGGCCTGGCATCTTCCTCTCTCCAGTTTACTCTATCTGCACTGGACGCCGCACCCTGGAGGACAAAGAGAGACAATTCACCGATTATAGCAAGATGTTTCACTTTGTGTGGGAGAGTTCCCATCATGTTTCTACTCAGTTCCTCTTGTGCAAACGTCTGATTACGTCGCAGTGACTGACAAAACAATGAACTTCTGTCAAAGTCAATACATGTCTCCATAAAGAGCGGCGGTCAGAGCTGCTCATTTCACTTCCTTAAATGTGTCTTTGTGTTCAGTGTACAGAATATGAATCAGCTTTGGTGGTTGCAGCTCGCACCATGCAGGTTCAAGTGATGAACGAAGCCTTAAAGGTTCAGAAACTTCCTCCCCTTTCTTCTCTCTGTGGCTTGATTTGTGGCTCTGAATTTGAATTATTTGCACGCACAGAAACAAAAAATGTTCGTCCAAGTTGATCATTTTTGTGGGATTTGCAGTGGAGCGCGTCACGATGAAGTGAATTCCTGCAGGAACAGACAGTACAGACGTTGTCTGAGCAGAAAAGATTTAAAGCAAACGACAGGTAATAACTCCAATCAGCTGATCGTGAGCTTACAATAAATGTATCAAAACAGGAAGTTGTGTATCAAGTTCCCTAAATCAGGACTTTAAAAACTCTCTCTGCACTTAGACAAGGACAGATTCGTCATACGCCACGACACGCTGGTGTATGATTGTTAAAGCTGCACACACCTGATACGTGTCCGATAAACTGAACCAAGCTGAACCCAACAGCAGCTTTCTGATTGGGCTGATTCAGCGTGTGGTTAGTCAGTTATTGATATTGATATATAATTTGACACGGCTGCTGTTTGTGAAGCGAGAAAGGACGTGGAAAATCGTTATCGTATGTTCTGTGATTTGCAGCTACTGAAACACAATCAGAGATAAGATAAGGGGGGAAAGTTCAGGGCTTGTACTTTGGTAAGATGCCACCACAGCTGTTCAAAAACATTGTACATGTTACAAAAAATGTAGAATTAAATGGAAAGAGTGTCAATTTTATTGCAACCCTGCTGGTTTTCTGCTACCATAGACTGTATGAAACATGGACGTGGTCTCCGTGACGTCCTCCACAGGTTTCTGAAGAGCCGTTGTGAAGACATGGATCATTGTTGGACCTCAGGCAGGCTGAATGAAGCCTGGTTGCTCAAGCAAATCAATCAAAGCGTCCACGCTCTTAATCCTGCATAACTTTAAGCCTTAATATAATCTGAACAGGTGAGTTGTATAAAAATTCACCCTCAGTACAGTTGTCATGAACGGGGAAATTAGCTATAGAGACCAAAACTGTTTTTTGTACCAGGCTGTAAACATGTTTATTTATGCTGTGAAATTGGACATTTTAACATGGGGACTTATGGAGACTGACTCACTTCTGGAGCCAGCCTCAAGTGGACGACGAGAGGAACTGCACTTCTCATTCACATTCACGGAAGTTGCCACTAGGAGCCTCCACACTGAGGTTCATGACGGCTCTTTAAAAAACCTGTAGGTGACGTCACGGACATGACAGTCGATGCTACAAACAGACTTTTGTTTTATTTTGAAAAGTGTAAAATGTTTTATATAAAAAGAAAATATCAAAAGTTTAACTGCAGTCAGATGATCTGCATATAAAAACATCGATTACAGTTAAAAAATCTGCTTTTATAACTTCATCTGCACACAAGTTAAATGCCATGACGGACATGAGAAGCAGCACTACTTCCCCATCTTGAACTGACACACGAGATATTTATGTACTTCTCTATCGGCCATTTAATAAAAGCGTTCAGATCGAAGGCATCAACGAGAAACACGGTGGAAATGTGACTGCAACCGCCAAAGATGCACATCCTGTACATGGCGTATCAACGACGCCGCGCTTACTAGAAGAACCATTCAAGCCACTTTCCGCTCACGCTAATACTCACACAGCTCAGCCTCTCTCACACACACACACACACACACACACACACATCAACCTCTAAGGGCCTCTTACTTCCTGTATGCTGCTGACAAACAGGAAGTCACCACGCGGCTCTGGCACCGCAGTCATCCGGTTGCCAGGATGACGATGATACCTCTACTTCTCGGCTTCGCATCATTTTTAACGTTATCCTCCTTCCTCCAGCTTCACTTCTCTCGACGTCGCACACACACACTTTTGTTAATTTTGTGTGTCTTCCTTCTTTTTTTTTTGTCACTCTTTAACCTCGCGTGTCAAACGTAGTTTGGTTTGACGCCGTCTGATGCTGAAAAAAACGACTCCTGACTCAAAGACGACAAAGTTTCCACCGCTAACGGCGCGCTGCCTTCTGAAACACTCGTAAAACACAGTGTCAACTCTTATAAAACTACATATAATATATAAAAATGAATGTTTCTGCATGACAAAAACACCTTTCTCCAACGTGTTTTATTTCAGCTTCAACCTTGTGACGCCTGAGATATGTACTAATATTCATGCCATTGGGCTGGATAGTGCTGCGATGGGGTTAGTGAACGCCGCAGAGGTTGCTGCTTGGTTGTTAACTTGTTAACCTGAATCCAACTGGGATCAAGTGTGTAACATCATCGGTCGTGACGCCGTTTTGGTCACACCAAGAGCGTTTCAGAAGCCACCAGACTTTGTTAACTTGCTCAGATTTGCTAATTTTTCTTGGTTCATGTGCTTCTACCATGAATAAATTTGGCGACTTTTGGCTGTTTTTCCAATCTGAAGTCAGCTCATGGTATTTTATTTTGAAAATCTGATCGCAAACGTCGTCTAGAGCGGCTGCGATCAGCTCTGGCGGTCGCGGGGAAGCTCGAACATTAAGCGACATTAAGCCGCGGTGACCTTCCTCTCGGACTCACCTGTACTTGAGTTTATTGCGAAAGTTCGCATGCTAAGCTAAGATGCTTCCAGACGTGTTGCTATGGTGGTGTTAGAGACTGTACGACCATGGCTGTCAGACTGAAGCTTTCTAGTGAAACCCACACTGATGACAATCAGTTTGAGTGTTAAAAACCAACTCTGTGATGCTTTTGAGTGAAACAATCTTATCTCCGTAACACGAGCTGATGCCTGACGCCTAACCCGGATACAGAATCAGTTAAGTCGTGTTATAGTTAGATTGAGCCGTCACCAATTTCTCAGTATAGACTTTGATTGACACGCCTCAAAATATCAAATATCATTTGATTTATCAAATATCAAATATCATTTGATATTTTAATTTAAAGTCGTTGATTTTAGACGTGAAACAATGTTAGTAGTTTTTGTCTTACGGGGACGGGAAGCCGCCGACGCATGTTCGTGTAATGTTGCGTGAAGTCGTCGTTATGTATGCAAAGATAGCGTGTGTGGTCTCCGGCCTCTGATTGGCCCTGAGCTGAATGAGGCGTGGCCATCTGCGTCGTCCCTTCCTCGGAGATATGGAGGAGCCTAATTGGAGCAGCTCCCGGTACAGCACCACCCGAAAGTCATGGCGACTTGATTGTTACGTTAGCTCTGGGCTAGGCTAGTTAATTCACTGATTTTTACACACACACAGATATTTTTGTTAGATTTAAGGTTGCTGCTTCTCTTTTTTAGATTTTTAGAGACTTCTCTTGTGGTTATGTTTATCTTTTTGGGTTCAAAAGCATCGGCTCGGCCTTCGTCTGCCCATCAGTTACCTCACGTTGTTTTGTTGTATATTAAAAAAGGTCCAGTGTGGAGAATTTAGCTAAATCTAGTGTTGTAACTGCTGCATTGCAATCTCAAACGACATTTGAAAGGTGCTGACTAGAGTCAGTGTTTAGTTTGTCTGTTCTGGGCTTCTGTAGAAACACTTTGTTTCAACATGGCGGCCTCCACGGAAGAGGACCCGCTCCCACTGTAGATATAAATATTATTTCATGTCCGCCTTATTCTGAAAATTCTGGACCTTTAATCCAAATTTAAATAAATAAATAACTTACAGCTGGTCTATGTTACTTCCTTTCTCCACACGAGCTCGTCAACTGAAGCCACTGACAGTATAAAGACCGGACGGCGTATGCGTGACGTCACCTACACGTTTCCGAAGACCTACAATCTGCAGCGCTGGCCCGCCACCATCAGAACTGCAGTACATCTTAGGCTGCCCTGTTCTTAGCTTGTTCTAGCTCATTGTTAGCTTGTTTTAGCTCGTTGTTAGCTTAGTACAGTTGTCATGAACGGGGAAATTAGCTATACATGGGGACTTATGGAGACTGACTCACTTCTGGAGCCAGCCTCAAGTGGACTTTTGAGGAACTGCAGTTTTTGGCACTTTTGCATTGGCTTCATTTACCAGCCACAGAGGCTGCTGCTTGGTTGTTAGCTTGTTTTAGCTCGTCGTTACAGTTATTTCTGCTGTGAAGTTGGACATTTTAACATGGTGGCTTGCAGTTTTTAGCACAACAAATGTTGGTCACCTCTTAAATCATTAACCATTTCAACAAAAACATCTTTTAACGTCGATACAGAGCAGAAGGAGACGTTTGGAGTGACACAGAGATGCAGACATTAACGATAAATGCACCATTTTGACTGTTTGTCACGTAAAACCTGCAGCACTGTTTTCATTATGTTTCATTACGAGTAATCATTCATGTTAAATATCAAAATCACAGTCACGCCCGTCGTATTTGTTCATTTACTGACACCAACAGCCCGACAGCGATCATTTCCTGATGATATAAAGAAGAGAAAAGTCTGCACAAATCGCGAGATAATAGTTAAGTCATACATGAGTTGAGGCGCATGAAGCAGCCTCATGTTTTGGGCCTAATAAGAACAGGAAAACATCACTCACGCTCAGCAAACTGGCTACACACACACACGTGCATGTTTCCACCTCCAAACGTTAAAAAAACGCAAAAGAAACGTGCTGAATCTATAAAAGTGAAGCAGATGGTGGCAAACTTACAGAGTCAGAGCCGGTCATCAGCGGAGAGAGAGTCTGGTTGGGGTGTATTAATACGACAGACGCTTTCACACAGTTCTTTATCAGGATATGGAGACGAAACACTTCGACTCATTTCCTGCAAGCCGTGATGAAACGACGCTGACACAAGTGCGAGATGAAATCAGGCAGAAAGACGAAGAGAGAGAGGCAGGACGGGTGTGATGGAAAACCCCTCGCTGGGTTCAGTGGAGCCGACTTCACCTTAAAAACATCATTTTATTTCAAATGTGAACGGAGCTGGTGCACGACTCGCTGGTCTCACTGAATGCAGAGAGACTTCCGCCATAGGAAACAGGCCTGTGTGTTCAAAGTTAAAATGCACACCACCACCTCCACCACCACCTCCACCTCCACCCTCTCTCTCTTTCACACAGCCTAATATTAGCTAAGCGTTCACAATGGCTCCTTTGACAGACTCGTAGAGAGTTGTAGTAGCAGAGATGAAGCCAGCGAGAGAGAGAGAGGAGACAGGAGGGTGTGGATGCTTTGAAGAGACGCCGCCGTCGACACACTCACACATGTTTCAGTTTACAGACGGCCATAAAAAGGCTGAACCTCCTGCGCTCCTCGACCTCATTAGAGCTGCAGCAACGATGTTTTAAAGCCTGTCCTTATCTCACGTACTGCGTCAACTCTGAGGTAAAGGGTCAGATCTTTGGAGCGAGTTGTTGCCTCAGTGCTGCGGTCGCCGTACCGGACCTGTTGCGGTTCAGAGCGAGCCTGATCCAGAAGGCGAAGCTCTCGATTTTTCAGCCCATCAGTGCTCCAACCGTCACGTCACCTTTAGTCCAACGAGATCGCGGACACCGAAATGAGCTTCCTCTGCCGGGTAACGAGAAGGGTCACTGAGGTGGTTCGGACTTTCTTTGGAGGTGCTCGGGCAACTTGAAGTGGATCCCGGGGGCAGATCCAGAACCCGCTGGAGGGACTACAGAGTTCATATAGCTTGGGAACGCCTCGGGATCTCCCAGGAGGAGCCGGAGCGGGTTTCTGCGTAGAAGGAAGCTGGAGCGACCTGCTAAACCTGCTGCCACCACGATCTGACCCCGGATTTTTGTTAAAGTCCGTGTAGAGGCAATTCTGAGATTTCTTTCAAACACATTAAATATGTTGGAAAATAGTTGCTGAAAACACGTGAAAAGACTTTGAACTCAAACAGTTTTCAGTCCAGGATTTTTGTGGGCGGTCCTTAAAGGGTGGCTCGATGACACGCTGAGGCCACCCTGAGCTAGAGAAGATAGAGATGAATTCATCTCAGCTCAGAGTGTTTCAAAGTTAGTAACGTCATTTTCTGAACTCGTCTGACGCGTTCAATCCAGTCGCTTCAAAATGGCCGCTCAACTGCTCCCAAGAGTGGGCGTGGCTTCAGGGTGGTCTCAGTGTGTCATCGAGCCACCCTTTAAGGACCGCCCACAAAATCCTGGACTGAAAATTGTTTGAGGAATGTATCGTTCAAAGTCTTTTCACGCGTTTTCAGCAACTATTTCCCAACATATTTATGTGTTTTGAAAGAAATCTCAGAATTGCCTCTACACGGACTTTAAAGACGTTAAAATCATGCATCATGTTGACTTCAGCTGCTGCAGCGTGCAGCTGAACCAGCTGGTCTTAGATTACTTCAATATAAAATAATAAAACAGCAGCTGGAGCTCGACTTGTAAAAACACGGTAGCCGACTTTGAGTCATTTTTTTTTCCAGGCGTGCGGTTCAAAGCTGAGCTGTGGTTTGCACAGGGGTGGTGGAGGGAGGAGGTGGCTACATCATTGAGGAGAAACCTCCCGCTTGCTTTTTTTCGACTCAACTCCGCCCGAGTTCTCACACACGAGCCCGACGGTAAACGTTATCCAGACAAATCAAACGCACCTCACTGGAGGTGATTTCGAACACGAGAGCTCGGACCTTTTGAACGCGGCCCGCGGTGGTGATAAATGTGTCGGCCGTGCAGTAACAGTGCTGAGTGGCTAAGCTAACATCCTGTGGTGTGTTCACAGACACACACACAGATGTGGTTCTGTCGCTGCTGGTGTTTTAGACTTCGACTCAGCAGGTTAATTTTACCTCCTGATACTTCAAATAAAGAAATGATGCTGAAAACATATGAAACGTGCACACGTGAACGTAGTAAAGTGTGTGTGTGTGTGTGTGTGTGTGTGTTTCCTCTTTTAACATATGCTGTGTAACCTGACGTGACTCGGACTAGCACACATTAGTTAGATCTGTTCGTGCAGTTTTAACCACGTTTGCTGCTTTTTTTATGGTTTTCCTCGATGGTATAAACCACTTCCTGTCGAGAACACAACAGTAAAAGCTTCTTTACTTTGTGTCTTTCTTGATCTGAAGGTTTATTTTGAAATAGCACGTCACAGATTTTTGTTGTTTGACATTAAAAATCTTGTGAGCTGCCGAATTAACACCAATAAAGCCAACGTACGTCTGTATGTTGAACATCTCAGGCCCCCAAACCAGGCTGTGAAGTGAAGCCAACGCAGGAACTGCAGTTCCTCTCGTCGTCCACTTGAGGCTGGTTCCAGAAGTGAGTCAGTCTCCATAAGTCCCCATGTTAAAATGTCAAACTTCACAGCAGAAATAAACATGTTTACAGCCTGGTACAAAAAACAGTTTTGGTCTCTATAGCTAATTTCCCCGTTCATGACAACTGTACTGAGCTAACAACGAGCTAAAACAAGCTAACAATGAGCTAAAACAAGTTAACAACAAGTTACACAAGCTAACATTAAGCTAAAACAAGCTAACAACGAGCTAAAACAAGTTAACAACAAGTTACACAAGCTAACATTAAGCTAAAACAAGCTAACAATGAGCTACAACAAGCTAACAACAAGTTAAGACAAGTTAACAACCAAGCAGCAACCTCTGTGGCTGGTAAATGAAGCCAATTCGTAAGTGCCAAAAACTGCAGTTCCTCTTGTCGTCCACTTGAGGCTGGTTCCAGAAGTGAGTCAGTCTCCATAAGTCCCCATGTTAAAATGTCAAACTTCACAGCAGAAATAAACATGTTTACAGCCTGGTACAAAAAACAGTTTCCAACTTTTGGTAAAAACGTCACACTGCAGCCGCCAATCAGACGATCAGACAACAACTATCCATTAAAGAATCAGCTAAGAGGCTGAGCGGGCTCGTACCACAGTCACTCTGAGCACGTTTTATGTTTATTAACTAAAGACTACTTTAAATTGGCACGATGTGACAAATTGAACCAAGTGCACAGGTAAAAATAAGGTGAAAACACAACCACACCCCCCTGAGACAAATACGGGAAGCTAACAAATAACTCAAACTATGCACACACTGAGACTATGGATGGATTCATGGACTAAACTCTGATACTCTACTTCTTGTTGTGTTTATTTCATGAAGCAGCTTCTAAATCTGAGTCTGACATGAAGAAGGTTTGATGGTTTGAGAGAGAGAGAGCGACACAGAGAGTGAATGAGAGTGAGCGAGCGGTCGGTTATTTCCTGACACACACACACCAGCAGCGTCTGATCCTGTCTGAATGCAGTCCTAGTCTTCGATGACCTGCGAGGTCAAAGTAACACCAATAAAAAACGTCTATAGGCGCCTGTATCGTCTCTCAAATCAACGGCAATAAAACACGGCACACTAATCAAGCTTCAGGACACGGAGCTGCTCTCGTACACGGCATGCATCGACAGATTATCAGCAACACGACCTTGTAGTCTAATCTGAGTGAAGAAACAACATGTTCCAAATGAAACTTTTATCTGCAGCTGCAGCTTCATCCTCTGATAACCTGCAGCAGCATTTCTAAGAGATAACTCCCACCTGTCACATTTTCCCGTCCACATAACACAAAAGCTACTTACTCAATCTGAGTCCATAGAAGAAGGAGCAGCACGTTGAGAAGACAGTAGAAGAAGCACCTCAGCTCATCCCTCATGAAAGTGCAAAATGTGAAGAGCAGCCACATGCAGCTGAAACCACAAAGAAAAGAGGAACATCAGCGACGTTCAAACATCTTTAAAAAAAACTGCGCTCGCTTCAAGTTCCTCTAAACACACACACACACACTTATATATAAGCTACTTCCTCTTTTCAGTTCCCCACCTGAAGGACGGAGGAGGAAGGAGGGAGGAGGGAGGAGGAAGGAGGAGGAGGAGGTGCTAATGCTGCGACGAGGTCACAAAATATTAAATCTGTTTAATAAACATGTGGCGATTATTTCAGTTATTCAGGGAGAGTGACGTTACATTCACAGACAATGTGAAGTGTGCAGTTCCTCAAATGTCCACTTGAGGCTGGCTCCAGAAGTGAGTCAGTCTCCATAAGTCCCCATGTTAAAATGTCCAACTTCACAGCAGAAATAAACATGTTTACAGCCTGGTACAAAAAACAGTTTTGGTCTCTATAGCTAACTTCCCCGTTCATGACAACTGTACTGAGGGTGAATTTATATACAACTCACCTGTTCAGATTATATTAAGGCTTAAAGTTATGCAGGATTAAGAGCGTGGATGCTTTGATTGACAGGTGGCTTGTTTGAGCAACCAGGCTTCATTCAGCCCGCCTCAGCTCCACCAATGATGTACATCTTTGCGGATATTTAGAGTAGACGGGAGGCGGAAGAATCAGCACAACCAACACGGCTGATTTTCAAGCGTCGTAAAAACAGCAACAAAAGAGAAACAAATGAAGTACGCAGCATATTTCCACATGTAGAAGAACATACACCGGGAAAATGACCAAATCTGAGCATGTAAACAAAGTCTGGAGGGATAAACACAGCGTGACGGAGACGTGAAGAGATATCGTATGGAAAAAAATGAGTGACCAACTTCGACTAACGGGAATATGACGAAGAACATGTATGAACCGTGCAGACTATGAACACCTGCAGACGTGACGGTCGACACTGTTTATTCATGTTTCTGCTGTATGTCTCTTTTTCATCGTACATGTGAACAAAAACTCAACAAACAGTGAAACATCATTATTAAATGGAAGTATGTGAACTTTATGATCCGTGGTCAGTCAGTGGTTTAGTTTAGTGTGCTGCCTCAGATTAATCAGCGTGTTTCACGCAATCAGACGACCACAACGAGATGATCGATCGTCTGATCGAAGCTCGTGACGTCTGACACGGTCGATGATCGAACTTCCTCTGAGGAAAGAGAGGAGAGTTTGTCACCGTCAGAGCTCGGCAGTGAGAAAAGTTTGACTGTGAGAGACTCAAACGATGACGAGGAGACGAGGAGACGAAGCGTGCGCAGACTGAAGGGACGCTTTGTTTGCCTGCTGCTTCGGCCTGTTTGAATCGATCCCAGCCGTTGAAGCAGCAGCCACTTCCTGCGCTCTCCGTGTCACACTTCCTGCCTCGCAACACAGTCGGGGGCGTTCAGCCAACCCACCATCGGCCTCACTTCAATGCTCTCTCTCCTCTCTCCTCTCTCCTTCCTCCTCATCTCCTCTTTCCAGCAGCAGAGCTCAGTCCGACACCTCGCCTGGCCTCCTCTCTCTCTCACAGCTGGTTTTCTTTAGCGGCCTCCTCGCCGCGAGCTTCACGTGGAGCTGCAGACGCTCTCTCAGACGTCTGAATGTGGAAGTGACGGAGAATGAAACAGCCCACATATGGTTTCTAAGAAATTTGCTTTGTTTTATTCATAAAAGTGTCATCAGTGTCCGCAACTTTCTGCTGAACTCTGAACTATTTATACAGTTTGCGCATCACGTCTCAGATCCGCTCGTCACGTTACGTCAGAGTTCAGTGCAGCTCTCAGAGAGACGACAGTAAACGTGACTTTGTTGATGCTGTCAGCATCCATCGAGCAAAGAGTCGCTTCTGAAAGGCGCCGACAGCGCAAAGAATGGACGGCGTGTTATCCGTGACGTCACCCACGGGGTCATCGGTGGAGCTGACGGCGTCCACGCTCTTAATGCTGCATAACTTTAAAGCCTTAATATGATCAGAACGAGGTCAAAGGTCAAAGGTCAGGAGAACAATAATATCACCAGTGCAGCTCGTGTCATCTCGAACACATCCTGTGAGACAACAGTTGCCGAGCTGTGTCTCAACACACACACACAGCTTTATGCTAATGCGGCGCTAAAGGCGGTGATTCAGTTCATTAGCTAACAGCAGCACAGCAGAGGCGCTCGGCGTCCCGTATGTCACGGTCACATGAGCATTAGTGCAGCTCGCCTGCAGGCGAGTCAGTCACACATCACACCACACATGACTCATATCACGGAGGTCAGAAATGTCACTCAGGCGCTTCGACTGTGTGAAAAGTAACACACAACAAAGTTTCAGTCAAACCAACACACACACTAACACACACTAATTTAACCGTCTGCACTGAAGAGTCGCCGCTGTGCTTCACTAAATTAATAAAATATCAAAAATTTCAAACTAATCGATTTTAAAGAAACATTGTGAAACTTTTCTACCATTAAATGACTTTTAAACCGTCTGTCACACGTACACTGTGCAACTTTATGCTCCGGGACGGGCCAAGTGTAGCTGCTGTTAGCTAATGTTAGCTCATTAGCTGCTGTTAGCTAATGTTAGATCAGTTTGTTAGCTGCTGCCAGATAATGTTAGTCCAGTTTGTTAGCTGTTGTTAGCTAATGTTAGCTCATTAGCTGCTGTTAGCTAATGTTAGTCCAGTTTGTTAGCTGTTGTTAGATAATGTTAGTCCAGTTTGTTAGCTGTTGTTAGCTAATGTTAGCTCATTAGCTCCTGTTGGCTAATGTTAGATCAGTTTGTTAGCTGCTGTTAGATAATGTTAGCCCAGTTTGTTAGCTGTTGTTAGTTAATGTTAGTCCAGTTTGTTAGCTCCTGTTAGCTAACGGTAGTCCAGTTTGTTAGCTGCTGTTAGCTAATGTTAGTCCAGTTTGTTAGCTGCTGTTAGATAATGTTAGCTCAGTTTGTTAGCTCCTGTTAGCTAACGGTAGTCCAGTTTGTTAGCTGCTGTTAGATAATGTTAGCTCAGTTTGTTAGCTGCTGTTACCTTATGTTAGCTTATTCTGTTAGCAAATGTTAGCTCAGTTTATTAGCTGCTGCTGGATGATGTTAGCTAACGTGGCTAAAGTCATTTAGCTAACCAGCGTCGATGCTAATACGTGGCTGTTAGCTGCTTGAACAATGATAGCTAACCAATGTCGATGCTAACACTTGAATAATCTTAGCTAAAGTTATTTAGCTCCTTGTGTTGATGCTAACACGTGGCTGGTAGCTGCTCTTGAGAAAAGGTGCCAAACATCTGGCTCCAGCTGCAGCACATGTTGGTAGCAGAAGAATGTAGCCTAGCGAAATATGCGTCCTGTTTGTCCAGTTTAATAAATGTTGGAGCGTCTTTGTGTTTGTATGACTGTGAGTCGACCTTCTTGAGCTCTTTGAGAGGAATTAGACTAAATACTAAGGAGGCCATCAGCTGACACGTGGTCTGCATGTGTTTCTGAATATTTTGGACCGGGCTGGTTCCTGTGCTGGCCGTCACCCAGCAGCAGCAGCAGCAGCAGCAGCTCTGTTCATCGGTTCAGCAGAGTTTCCTCTGTGTGTTCACGCGCTCGCGTCGCCTCTGGTCGTGCTCTCATTCACGTGCTTTGTCACCAAACTAGTTTTATCTCGTCGTAGCTCCGAGTTCTCAGCATTCCTCGTGAGCAAAGTGGGACGAACCCGAGAGGGCCGGGTGAAGCTCGTGCGTTTCCCTGCAGAAGAATTGCAACACTCTCGAGCATGTTGTGCAGTCAGGAGGATGGCGTGTGCATTTGTTTAGCGTGTGTCGGCCGTAGTAATGCTCCGTGTTTCCTGTGTGAAGCATGTGATCGATGTTGAAGCTCATGACTGTGCGCCTCAGTCATAAAAATGCTGCTGTTGTTAGATTTTATTGAATCTGGAGACCCCCGAATCGTCCCCATCTTTAGCTCAGAGTAAGTTTCAGAATCATCACAGAGACTCGAGTAAGACGAAGTGAAATCAGCTGATATTTCTGAACAGAAGTAGCCTTTAAATTGTAGCATCATGTCTCGTCCCGGTTCCTCCTGTCTTACACGTCAAAGTGACCTTAACGCGAGCGACACCTTGAACCTCAAACGTGCTCCTGCAGAGCGGCGATAAAAACCTGCTGCACGTTAAAGAGGCTCAGCGAGGATTAACGGTCCAAACAAGCTCTGTGTTCATAAATCTGTTTAATCGAGGAAACAAACTGAACTGAAACAGCTCACACGAACGTCAACACGGTCACACCTCTCAGAATCAACACTCACCGTCAACCTGTGTAAATCAGAGACTGATCACGAGTGTTCAGTCTCATTTACATCAACACTGGTTAGCTATCATTGCTAGCAGAGCTGTTGTATTAGACTGTGAAAGTGTTCCTAATAAAGTGGCCTCTGCACTAGTTAGTTTCTACACTAACACATGTGCACTTCACTGACAGTATAAAGAATGGACGACGTATCCGTGACGTCACCCATGGGTTTCTGAAGCTCAGTGTGGAGGCGCTGGAGACTCTCATGGTACAAAATACAGAACATGCAACTCAATGCAAGAGCAGTGCTCCAGGTTTGCACCATAGACTGTATCAAACATGGACGCAGTCTCCTTGACGTCACCCACAGGTCTGCGAAGCTCAAAGTCACCATCTTAGCAGTCCTTATCTTTTAGCTCGTTGTTATCTTGTTTTTGCTTGTGGTTAACTTGTTTTAACTTGTTTTAGCTTGTTGTTAGCTTGTTTTAACTTGCTTTAGCTTGTTTTAGCTTAATGTTAGCTTGCTTTAGCTCATAGTTAGCTTGTGTTAGCTCGTTGTTAGCTCAGTACAGCTGTCATGAACGGGGAAATTAGCTATAGAGACCAAAACTGTTTTTTGTACCAGGCTGTAAACATGTTTATTTCTGCTGTGAAGTTGGACATTTTAACATGGGGACTTATGGAGACTGACTCCCTTCTGGAGCCAGCCTCAAGTGGACGTTTGATGAACTGCAGGCTGCCTCTCTCTTGGCCATAATAAATCTGGATTCCTTCAGTCAAAACAAGCAGCTCTCTATAAACTAAATGTTTACAGAAGCAGCCAAACAGGTTGGGAACACACACACACACACACACACACACACACACACACACACATTCTTCTGTGTGTGTGTGTGTGTCCCTACAGAGCTCTTTCAAAATAAAAGCCAAATATGTGGAAAAACACTGCAGCGGTGCATGTGACGGTCTCCATCCGCACACTGATCATCATCTGCGGGCTGGACAAAGGATAAACCTCCGCCCCCCCCCCTCTCCGTAGCCTCTCCCTGTCTGTAGCCGACTACGTGCGCTCTTTGGCGGGTGAAGTAAACACTTTGTGTCGGAATCAGTCCCAGCTGCTCTCCCCGCAAGATGACAACTTCTTTTGGACTAGTTAAACCGAGCTCACGGTTTCCGCTTCTCTCTCTCTCTCACACACACACACACACACACACACATTAAACTTGGTCCAAACTTTAAATAACGTTAGTTTAACTCACCTCTGGACGTTTGAAGTGCCGTGCACGGTGTGTTAATCTACCATCGACCGTCACCGTCAGTGTGCGGAGGTTCGGTGCAGCCGAGCCTGAAGTCTGCAGAGGACCGTCTGTCTGTCTGTCTGTCTGCCTGCGACTGGCAGCCAGGCGAGCTCCACTGGCCTCACCCAGAGCCGTGTACACAGCGAGGCTGAGCGAAGTCATACTGACACCATGAGTCAGATAAATGAGACCATGAACAATAAACTCACTGAAATCATCAGCTACGAGTCAGTTATCTAACAGTAAATGTTAGCAGTTAGCGAGCTAAACAGTAGCTAGCTCGCTAACTTTCATATAAAATATAAATGTTTTATACAAAACGCTCGGTAAAATTAAAGAATGTCAATTAATTTTAAAGGAGATAAATGAAGACAAAACATTAGTTAAGGTATATTTAGTATATCTTAGTTGCTTATTTTAGTTGCTTAAATACAATAAATCATCAGCTATGAGTCTATTAGCATTAGTGCTAAGTCGTAACTCTGTTATCTAACAGTTAATGTTAGCAGTTAGCTAGCTAAACAGTAGCTATCCCGCTAACTTTCATATAAAATATAAATGTTTTATAAGAAAAGCTCAGTAAAATTAAAAAATGTAAATTAGTTTGAAAGGAGATAAATGAAGACAAAACATTAGCTAAGGTATATTTAGTATATCTTAGTTGCTTATTTTAGTTGCTTAAATACAATAAATCATCAGCTATGAGTCAATTAGCATTAGTTCTAAGATGTTAGCAGTTAGCTAGCTAAACAGTAGCCAGCCCGCTAACTTTCATATAAAACATAAATGTTTTATAAGAAAAGCTCAGTAAAATTAAAAAATGTAAATTAGTTTGAAAGGAGATAAATTAAGACACAACATTAGCTAAGATATATTTAGTACGAACAATAAACTAAAAATAACATCATATCTGTAGCTTTTTGTTACAATATTATGTGAAGTTAGCTACTTCTAGCTAGCGACTGTTTAGCTAGCTAAGTGTTAACATTCACTGTTACTATCGTTGCTCTGGTTTTTGTCATTGCTCTGGTTGGTCTGGTTGCTCTTCATCCTCTAGTGACCTCTTGTTTTGTTGTTGCTCTGGTTGCCCCTCATCCTCTAGTGACCTCTTGTTTTGTTGTTGCTCTGGTTGCTCTGGTTGCCCCTCATCCTCTAGTGACCTTTTGTTTTGTTGTTGCTCTGGTTGCTCTGGTTGCCCCTCATCCTCTAGTGACCTCTTGTTTTGTTGTTGCTCAGGTTGCTCTGGTTGCCTCTCATCCTCTGGTGACCTCTTGTTTTGTCGTTGCTCTGGTTGCCTCTCATCCTCTGGTGACCTCTTGTTTTGTTGTTGCTCTGGTTGCCCCTCATCCTCAAGTGACCTCTTGTTTTGTCTTTGCTCTGGTTGCTCTGGTTGCTCTGGTTGCCTCTCATCCTCTAGTGACCTTTTGTTTTGTTGTTGCTCTGGTTGCTCTGGTTGCCCCTCATCCTCCAGTGACCTCTTGTTTTTTTCATTTCTCTGGTTGCTCTGGTTGCCTCTCATCCTCTGGTGACCTCTTGTTTTGTCGTTGCTCTGTTTGCCCCTCATCCTCTGGTGACCTTTTGTTTTGTTGTTGCTTTGGTTGCTCTGGTTGCTCTGGTTGCCCCTCATCCTCCAGTGACCTCTTGTTTTGTCATTGCTCTGGTTGCTCTGGTTGCCTCTCATCCTCTGGTGACCTCTCGTTGACTAAACTCTGTGTATATACGGCTCTGGCTCCTGCTTAATGCAGCTGTGCAGCTGGCTCTGTTGTCCGGGTTTCAGCAGTGATGCAATGTTTCCAGATGTGGAACAAGAGACGGAAAAAAAACCTTATTAGTCTGAGGCCGAGTAACAACAACTGCTCCCTCTAATAAATATATAATATATATACATATTTTATATATATAACCACATATATATTATATATATAACTACATATATATAAATAAATATATAAATATAAATAAATAAATGAATATTTAAATGTAAAAATAAATATATTTAAAAATAAATAAATAAATATATAATCTTTTATACTTTATTTCCTTCAATCAGTGTTTGTTGATCACATCAAACTTTATGAGTTACTTTATTATTTGTTTGTTATACAGCACCATCTATCTGAGTAAACTGTGTTTGACTGTTGATCATCAGTGTGTACAGCTGAGTGTCAGGACGGGATGAGAGCGCCTCCTGCTGGATGAAACTTGTTTAACCAGAGGCTGATGAAAATGACTTTATGTGTTTATTCAGGATTTACTTTGATTATTACAGATAATTTTAGTTTATGTGAGGATCAGTTGCAGCTCAACAGATTTTCTTTTAAATATTGGATTCATAGTTCAGATCACGGGTTCTCAAACTACGGTTCATGTACCGGTGGAGGTCCACAAAGCAGTGATACTTCCACATTATACTACCAAAATGCTTTAAAAACATCTGAGTAAAATAAACTGAAGATGTGTCGACATCATGCTGACACGTCGTCACGTATGAACAGATCAGACGACAGATCATCAGATCTGATCACTGAATGAAAGAAAAACACAAATATCTTCATTTAATTTGATTTATTGAATCTGTACATCTGATATAAAATGTCTAAACATTCATTATTATTCATTATTAGTCATTATTTACATGTTTGCAGCATTCTCAGCAGATGTTGGAGTCTTACATCACACTGTGTGTAACAGGTTTAAGCACAGTGAACGACCTCCACATTCACTGCTGCATTATGGGTAACGAGAAGAGCGTTTCACTGTGAACTCTGATGAACGTGATTGGCTGAGGTCAGAGACCATCGATGCAGCTGATTGGCTGATCAGGCGCTCCTGGTCGTCAGGCATTGGTTGACGACCTCAAGCAACGACGAGTTCTCCAGAGCTGCCGCCACTCTTTCTTTGTCCGCCAGCTGTTTGTTCACTGCACACACACACACGCACGCACACATATATAATCAGAACACACACAGCAGTAACAGCACTATGAATGCTGGGAAATATGATCAGATGTTTTTGTACCTGCTTCCTCTGAGGCGTGAGTCCCGGGAGTGATGCGGACGTCGATCTGAGGAGAAACAGACATGTTATATCTGTGTGACACACACACACACACACACACACACACGTACTTTGAACCTGTCCGGCAGAGAGCGCAGCAACTTGACTTTGATTGACAGGCCGATGAGCGTCGCCATGCTGCAGTGAGGGATGGTGGGCGTGAACTCGATACCCACGATGCTCTCCGCATCGTTCACCTGAGAGAGAGAGACAACAACGACGTGAACCGAGTGTGATATAAACAGTGAAAAAGTGTTCTCCTCTTTGACATCCTCCGTCACGTGAGGTTACAAGCTGATGTGAGAGGTTACGGACGAGTTTGTCCTGAAGGAAGTTTCCTGAGAGGTGTCAGCCCTCCTCCAATCAGAGCTTTGTTTCATCACGTCATCGTCCACACAGATAAAAAATAAAACATGACCCACCGTGACTCGGACTTGTTCCACGACGTTGAGTTCCTCCAGAGACAGAGGATGCTCCGGGTCGTTGATGGATCTGATCAGATGTAGCTGTAGTTAAGCAAACAACAGAAGAAGAAGAACACACACTCTGATGCAGTCAGATATTAGTTATGGGAGGTTAAAACTGATCCCAGCACTGCCTGAACATCTCATTATCATCAGGCGAAGAACAGTTTTAACCACCAGACCATCAACTCATGATCCAACAGGATTGCTGTATGTCCAACCCAGTCGACCCACTGTTCACCTGCATAAGACAACAGGACGTCACGGAGACTGAGTCCAGGTTTTAGACAGTCTGCGGGGACGTCACAGAGACAACATCCAGGTTTTAGACAGTCTGCGGGGACGTCACGGAGACTACGTCCAGGTTTTAGACAGTCTGCGGGGACGTCACGGAGACTACGTCCAGATTTTAGACAGTCTGTGGGGACGTCACGCCTGACTGACGCTGGCACGTCTTACCCTTTTATTTAACATCCTCTGGACGACTACGCTGTTAAATATCTTAATCATCATTACATATTCTGTGTACAGTGAACTTTTACACTCCTACATTCCTGCACAAACCGTAACAGCTCTTTTAATCTTTAAAAAAAAAGGTCCTGTGTGTTCAACTTAGCGGCATCTAGAGGTTAAAGTTTCAGATTGTGACCGACTGAATACCCCTCACCTCTCCCTGTAGGTTCAAGCATTCAAGGAGAAACTACAGCGGCCGTCAAACTTGTGAAAAAGCATTAAAGCTCCTATGTAGAACCAGAGAGTTTGGTTTGTCCCTCATGGGCTGCTGTAGTGACACAGTAGTTCAACATGGCGGACTCCGTAGAAGCGGACCCGCTCCCTCTGTAGATATAAAAGGTTAAATAAACATAAACATTATTATACACTAATAAAGATTATATTTAATGTCTGTCAAAACACACTGGACCTTTAAAAACATATTATACATATATATTTATATTGTTTAGCACTTGATTTTTTATTTTTTATATTTAATATTTTTTATGCACCAAAAACATTAAAAATCTGCTGCATTTTTACAGGTAATGTTCAGAATAAAAAATAACCTGAAAATAACCTTAAATTAACGTTAAATTAACCTAAATATAACGTTTCTGTTGTCTGTACTTAACCGTTAACGTGGTTAACGTCACCTGTGGGCTGATGTAACAGCTCGTAACGTTATAAAACGTTATAAAACATCCATATTAAAGTCCGGCCCGTCGTTTAAACACAGTTCAGTGTGTGTTTGTGTGTTTATATAATATTATATACTATATATTAAAGCGTACAGACAGCCTGAAGTTTAAACATCGACCGTTAGCTGAGGCTACAAACACAAACAGGATATCGAAGATCTCTCGGTCGTCGATCGGGTCGTGGACGTCTTCGTCCTCCTCCGTCGCCGTCAGCAGTCTCTCCCCGGACCGCTGGAAGATGACCGGGTTCGCGTTCTCCAGACGGGTTCCTCCAGACATGCTGACACTTTTATTTGAGTCCACAGAGAAGCTTTGACCGAGAATAAGAAGACTGTGCTGCTGCTGCTGCTGCTGCTGCTAACAGCCAAACCGCTCCGGTAATGACGGGAAGCGAGAGAGTCCAAACACTCTTAAAGGGACAGTAACACATTAACACTCATTCAACCCGCTGCTATAATTATGGATATTATATATCATATTTATACAATATTCTTATCTCTTACACATTCTATTTACATATTTATATTCATAGTATATTATTTATAGTATGTATATCTTGTATAGTCAAGTATTTATTATGCATATATTATATATCATATCATACCTGTGTATACATATATATACATATATTTATACATGTGTACATATTATATATTGCAGTTATGTATGTATGCACACCTTGCACCGGCTAAATATATGACACATTTCTATGTGTATATATATATATATAGTATTATTATTATTATTATTATTATTGTATACTGTTATTAACAATAACATTACCATCATATCATCAGTACTATTACCATCATCTTGCCCCCGCACCTTATCTACCTGTGTATCTTGTGTTTTTTAAGTGTCCTTGTCCCATTCTGTGTTTTTATTTTGATTTTTTCTACCTCAGTATTTTATTCTATTGTATTTTTATTGTATTCAAATATACCGGACTGCTATGATGACCTAGGGTTCAAGGGTTAATAAAATCATCTATCTATCTATCTATCTATCTATCTATCTATCTATCTATCTATCTATCTATCTATCTATCTGTCTGTCTGTCTGTCTGTCTGTCTGTCTATGTCTCTTTACTGGCTGGTTGTGACTCACTGTTCTGCCCTATAGATGGCAGAATCTGCCTATTTTAGCCATCAACAGTGACACCACTTCATCCAGTGTTCCCCATGGCCACGTACCAAAGAGACAGAATGTTAACAAGCTGCTGAAATCAACGGACGTGCAGGAGACCGATCGATACGGAAAACTTCATTTCAACACGTTCAACACCTTTTGAAAAAAAAATGTGCAAACGATATAATGAGGCTGCTGACACCGACATGACACGTAACGTGTGATAGAACTGTCATGCAGAAGGGCAGCAGCAGATGAAAAGGGCAAAATATCTTCCTAATTGTGCCAATTTGGACTAACCAATAGATTTAGTATGTCCAGTTGTTGGTAGTGTTGTAGAGGAGGTCCTCTCTGAAGAGCTGGAGGTCTTCAGGAGGTTTGTGAAGGTAGAGAGGGACGCCCCTGATCTGGTAGGAACTGGTAGGACGTTCCACCAACGGGGAACAACAGACGAGAAAAGTTTGGATTGTCCTGAGCGTACGGGTGGCAGAGCCAGGCGCCGTTCATTGGAGGAGGTAACATATGTCTGTATGAGGACGTTCAAGTAGGTGGGTGCAGAACCGGAGACTGGGCTGCTACAGGTAGCCAGTGGAGCTCGATGAGCAGCGGGATGACATGTGACCTTTTGGGTTGGTTGTAGACCAGGCAAGCCACCGCATTCTGGATCATCTGAAGAGGTTACAGTAATCGAGTCGTGAGATGATCACAGCTTGTGTCAGGAGTTGACACAAGCTGTGATCATCTATCTATCTATCGATCTATCAATCAATCGATAAGATAGATATAAGATAGATAGATAGATAGATAGATAGATAGATAGATAGATAGATAGATAGATAGATAGATCTCACCTCTACAGGGATTTTCACCAGAGGCACAGGTGACCACATCAAGTGGAATATTTTATTTGACAAAGACAGAAAAAAAAACAGAGAAGTGATCAATAAAAAATCAAAACCACATCACACACATCTTTGAAAGTCAGTTCTTTGAGACCTTCATTTCTAAAGAAATCTATAAGTCACATAATGTCGGATATACACCTTCATATACGCAGAAATTAGACACAAGCAAGAGAGTTAAACAACCAAGAATGACTGTTGAGAGTCGTGGTAAAACAACGTTTGTGTCCAGTTAACAGTCTTTATAAAATCAGCGGTGGACTTCATCTTTAGATACTGTCCTGCAGCTGTCGTGCAGTGTGTGTGTGTGTGTGTGTGTGTGTGTTTAGATGATTAATTCTGGTGTGTTCAAAGTGTTTCAGCACACAGTGGGTTTCATAATTATATAGAACCAGATCTTAATCATCAACCAACGCTGCTGCTGATGGGCGCAGAGCAGAACACCTGATGTACACGCTCTATAATGAGACTGTGGAGCTGCTGACAAGCAGTACAGGAGTAATATACAGTAAACAGCATGCAGCATGCAGAAATGATATTTTCCTTGCTGTGATAATTAACATATTTATGATTTATTCACAAAGATCAGGCTGGCTGAAAGAGTTAAATATGTTCCAGTATATAAATTAAAGGAACAATATGTGAGATAAAATGAATGTGCTATGTCATCAGAGATGAAGGAACCATGCCCAACAACTTCTTGAACAACACTACAGTCGGTATGTTTGACATCTGATCCCTCACACGGCTCATGTCGATGCTCCGTGTTGCCAGATATGAAACGTACGACAGCCATGGAAGCAAACGAAGTGGGCTAACGTGAGTTAACATTAGATTCTACGGACCAGAAGGACCCAGAGCGCCTGTTCAGTATTGAATTTTAAGATAATATGGAAGATGAAGATTTTAGATCATTTAGGCTGTCATCAGTAATGGGAGATATATTGTAATGCCGAGGTGACTTTGTTTTTCAGCAGGTTTCCACCTGGTTTCTTCTCCACCACAATCGTTCCTGTCTTTTTAATCTCATGGACGCTGTAAGATTCTGTCGTGAGAGAGATCTTGACCCTCAGTGCATTGTGGAAAATGAAAGTGGAAAATCAACCGACCCGGCTCTCGCTGCAGGAAGCGAAGGACACAGTGCACCGTCGCAGAAGCAAGGACTGGTCAGGTCGTGGTGACTTTTCCACATATGGTTCATAAATTGCCTAGAACACCACTGAGGGAAGTTGTGAAGTCATTGAGTTCAAGCATCAAAATCTCGTCACCTAATCGGCATCAATAAACAATGGGACCTTGTCGGCTCTGTACCATAGAGTATGGAGTGAGGACTGACCGGGTCACGGCAACTTTTAGCTCGAAATTTGTCAATTCTTTTTCGCAAAAGTTGCCAAAAGCACAATCTCATCTGTTTCTTCTACTGGGGTCTAAAGGGGAGTTTATTCTGCTGTACATAACCGCCTAAATTAATCTTCTCTCAGACAATGAAGCTGATTCATGACATAAAACACATCGAGCTCGTCTTGCCCTCGTGGAGGTTCGTTGTGAGATTCAAATCTGGGGAGGAGACTCTCTGGTATTTTGAATTTGGACTGCAGTACCAATTGTTTTACCGCTAGATGTCACTGTTAGAAGCAAAGTTACATATTATTCCTTTAATACAAGAAGGAAATATTTCAAACAGAAACTAAAACACACAATAATCTGTGTTTTTAGGCTAATAATGAGCCAATAGATTGATTTTAGTATGAAAGCACCTTCCTCAGAGTTCATATGTGACAAACCTGCAGCCAGTTGGCTGTGTAATAATTAATAAAGTCAGATATTTCTCACTGACAGGTTTAGATTGTTTAAGATTTGCTACCTGGCGTATAATTAAGTCCACAGAGACACACACAGCCTTTTATACTATACAGCTTGTGGCTGGTGGAGCAGTACACAGCATGTATTATACACACTGTGTTTTGTTGGAGGGTTTGCAGCTCCACAGAGAGCTCCTTTGTTTTCTCAGAAAATGAGATGCTCTCCATCATTTATGATTTACTGAATTAAATATACAACCGCCAAGGTCAAAGTTAAACCGATGGATGCGAAACAGAAACTTTTTCTTTTTTTTTTTTTACAAAGCGAGGAACACCGATCCGAGTGGTGACACTGAAGTTTTTGTGTTTGTGTTGAATGTAAAGCAGCGTGGTGTGTGTTCACGCACCCCAGGAAGAGCCGGCGTCCGTCACCAAATTAAACATGCATATTTAACTGGACGGTCGGGTGACAGAGCGTCGAACAAACTCAAACAGGATCCTTCATCGCATGTCGTGCTCCTCGCTCTGACATCAGGTCGCACGCTTCGGTCTCAAAGAGGAACGTGTTAAAATATTCATATGTTTCTGATGACGCAACCTTCAGTCAATAAAGACAACGTATTGTTGCAGTTGAAAATATAATAATTGCACCACACCAGAAACCTTTGTGTTATATTTGATACTCTGTTTCATGTTAAAGCAACTAACAGATTTTAACTCCTGTTGATCTACACTGACCTGTGATCAGGTGAATGGTGTCTCTGTCATTTGTACTAGTCAGTAATATTAGCTGGCTGCTATGTCTGCTGTTGTTGACCTTGTTGATGTTTGGCTAAGCAAAGTTGTCGACTCGTTCTGTTGCTTTGCCTAAAGAAACAAACAAAACTATTATATATACTAAATTCTATATGTTTGAAGCTGTTGTGGAAGCTTTAAATGCATCATTTGTAATGTTTGTTTTTGCCTTTATTTGACAGTGAAGCTGAGCAGACAGCTGTGGGGGCGCAACATGATCTGGTTTCAAGTTGACTCACCTCAGGCGTGTTTTCTCCAACCAACCGAATAAAAATTTACTGTAGAACCGCTTATTGCCTTAAAATCTAGTAAAACTGTAGCCACATCTCCAGCATTCTGAGTGCCTCATTTAACTTCATCACAGCGCTCTGCAGTGAGGGCTTCGATGGGACTCTGCAGTAGGATGGGCTTTCCTCCCAGAGCGGGCGTTAATTAATAATGTCATTATTTCTCTTCAGGAGGAGAGCAGCAGTCTGCAGAGACAAACACAGAGAAAGGAAGACGTGAAAACAGGTTATTAATTTAGGCACTCGTCATCTCTCGTAATAGTCGAGGGTCGACGTTGCTCGCTCTCCTCCGGGCAGCGCTGAGAGTTCAGTCACGCGATGAAGAAGTCCAGAAACATGGACATCAAAGTTTGGACAGGGAGGCACATTTAGCCACCGACAGTATAAAGATTAGACGTCGTATTTGTGACGTCACCCACAGGTTTCTGAAGAGATGTTTTGAAGCTCAAAATTTGTGGATCTGGCCGCCGCCATCTTTGTAGTCCTGCTTCTTCTGCCTCCCTGTTAATCTAAAAATCGTCAAGGACGTGGATCATGACGCAGACTGAATGACGCCTGGTTGCTCAAACAAGCCATCCACCTGTCAATCAAAGCGTCCACGCTCTTAATTCTGCATAACTTTAAGCTTTAATATAATTTGAACAGGTGAGTTGTATAAAAATTCACTCTCAGTACAGTTGTCATGAACGGGGAAATTAGCTATAGAGACCAAAACTGTTTTTTGTACCAGGCTGTAAACATGTTTATTTCTGCTGTGAAGTTGGACATTTTAACATGGGGACTTATGGAGACTGACTCACTTCTGGAGCCAGCCTCAAGTGGATGACAAGAGGAACTGCAGTTTAGAATTTACTATTTGCTCCACCTTAATGATCAGAAACTTTATAAAACTCGTGTTACAGTCTGTTAGGGCCTGGCTCTTCCTCACTGATGGGGTATTAAACCCGACACTTACCCACATGTGGGGGCTGTAGATGCAGGTCTTTCACCTGACTGTTGTTCTCTCTCCTCACAGCTTCACTCTCAGTGTATTTAATGGCAGTCACAGCTCTCTCCACGTATGACTTCCTATCTGGAGAGCACTGTTCTCTGGCTATTCGTCGGCTCCTGGATGACTCGGAGGGGAAATGAGCCTTCACGAAGGGGCGAGCAACATAACAGCTCCCTGATAGCAACATGTAATCGTTTATTTTCCACAGATCTCTGCTCTCCAGCACTGGCAACATTATCCATCAATCACACACACAAACACACACACCACAGCTCATTCATCGTCTCCCGTTCACTTGAGAGAAGAAGTGGTGAGGTGGTTGTGAATGAACTCAAACCCTGTCATGTAAAAATACTAAACAATAAAAATACTTCCTTACAAGTGAAGGTCTTACAAGATTAAAGGTTAAAGGACACTAGTGGACTCCTCAAAGTAGAAGTGCCTCATTTACTTTCTGGTGAATATTCAGATATATTCACATTAAATTAAATATTCACCCATCCATCTTCCATAACCGCTTATCCTCATCAGATCCCAGCTGACACACCCTGACAAGCCACCAGTTCATCACAGGGCTGACACACTCCATTAGAGTCAGCAATCAACCTATAAACCTGCATGTGTTTGGACTGTGGGATGAGTACCTGGAGAGGACGTGCACTCCAAACAGGAAAGCCCCAGCCAAGGGATTTGATTGGATACGACGTCCATTCTTTATACTGTCAGGTGGGGGGAAGCAACAAGACTGAACACTGAACTGAGGAACAAATACAGAACATAACATGACCCGAGAAACCAACGAACACAGATGACACAAGCGAGAACTAATCACGGACAGGTTAAAACTGGGAAACACAACAAGGGCAGGAAGTAAAGTAACACGTGACACAAGGAGAAACAGGAAACACCAGACTATAAACTCAATATCATGATTATTTACATAAACAAATGTGGAAACAGGGTTGTACTAAACATCTCTACAGCTCCATGAACAACATTAGTGTTAGAGCAGGTACCTGGGAGTTAAAAATACTAACAGTGTAAGCTCTCCTTAAATTCCTCCAGACAACACCAGAGTTGCTCAGTAGGTCATACTGTACCCTGTAAAAACAGGATAGGTATCTATTATGTTGCCATAATCTAAAACGTTGCCGTAAATCACTTCGAAAGACGCTATAATTCGATAGAAATATGACAAATAGTGGCTTTAAAGTCTGAATGTTTGCTGGAATGATCAGGGTTTCAACAATTCACCACCATGTAATCTGTGTTTTCATATTTCACTCACACACACACACATCTGACAGGAGGTGACTGTTCAAAGGTGCAACAGATACGGCTTTTAGAAGATAATTCCTCTGAGCCGTGGCTGTTTCAGGGTCTTTTTAAGAGGTTTTATGATATAAAACTAAACTAAAACACCCTGCAGAGAGGAATCAAAAGTCGAGCCAAAGAAGAATGTAACTGCAGAAAGAATAAGAGACATCAAAAAGCATCTTTTTGCAATTTTCCAACAGGCAGATATTTTCTGTTTTGTGAATCCTACGTACAAAGAGCAGTCGAAATGTTTAGCAGTCAATCTGAGAAAAACACAAGGGAACAAAGCAACTGGGAGAAAGTCAAAGCATCGATCTATCTCTCCAACATCTGAAATATTTCCACAGAAAAATAAAAAAACGGCTCTTCTTCTGTTCTTGCCAGTGTGAATTTGGCATTAACTCATGCAGTTCTGACTGGAAACGTACGACTTCTGAGGGCTCAGCCCACACCAAACTTTTAAAGTGTGATCGAACTAAGTTTCTCTGGTTGTGTTGGGAATTTAATGAGATATTATAGATTCTGGACATGGTTCAACAAACCAAACAAAAGATCTTCTGACTATGCTATGGAGTAACAAAGTACATTTGCTACTATGTGCATAATGGAAAGAGACAAAGACATTGTAAGTTCAAGTGTTTTACTCACATCACATCACATAAGCACTGTCAGTAAACAGAGGGACATACCCAGCTCTCACTGCCCAGATGGAGGCTGTTTTCTGGGGGACAGTTTGCCGAAGAGTCGACAGGGGGGACTGACCGTGTGGCCCCAACTTTTCCACATAAATTCAAAGATCTTTTCTCAAAGACAGAACCTAATATTACCAATGTGGGTTGCTTGAAATTTCATCACATAGTACATAAACAAAGGGACTTATTCAGCTCTCACTGCCCAGATGGAGGCTGTTTTCCAGGGGGAAGTTCACCGAAGAGTCGGCAGGGGGGACTGACCGTTTGGCCCCAACTTTTCCACATAATATCAAATATCTTTTCTCATATAAGTTGCCAAAGACACAACCTAATATTACCTGTGTGGGTTGCTTGAAATTTCATCACATAATAGATAAACAGGGGGACTTACTCAGCTCTCACTGCCCAGACGGAGGCTGTTTTGCAGGGGACAGTTCACCAAAGAGTCGGCAGGGAGGACTGACTGGGTTGTGGTAACTTTTCCACATATAAATTGGGTGATTATTTTTTCTCATGTGGCTGTACTGCTGTTTTTCAACTTAAAAAGCCACATATTTGGTATCAAATTAAAGAGGACATTGTGTTTTCTTTTTAAATGAAAACAACTTGATTGTCAATTTCTTTCTGTTTTTGAGATAAAGCTGTTTGTTGATTGAGGTAAAAAAATGCTGATTTGATTGACGGTTCTCAGTGAACTTCTGTTGGGGTTTAAAGAAAAACATTACGTCCTGACTGTGATGATTGTTTCCAGAAATCTTGTTTATTTTTTAAAAGGCTGAGAAACAACAGAGATAGATTACATATTAAAAAAAGAAAACAGGCTGACAGGCAACACGACACACCTGCTTACTCAGCTTCCAGCCAGTGAACCTGAGGACGGCTTAAAATGAGGGTGGATGTTTTTGTCTCTTTCAATCAGACGTATGTAAGACTATGATGAATGTAGCTGCTGCCTGTGAGAGAGGAAACAGAGGCAGCGATAAAGAATCACAGGTTTATGGTGCAGACAGAGACACATGATGGCGAAGCGGTATATATCGATTCAACCTCGCACACAAACAAAAAATAGACACAAGCTCAACCTAAACCTCAACGTGTTCACTCAGTTTAGTGACCTCACATAAAAGTCACATCCAAACAACCTCATTCAGTCGTCATCGCCGGTCTTTTTTTATCCAATGATAAGTTTCGTGACAAATCTCAGACTGAATGTTTATCTCTCCACTCCACTGAAACCACTCGCCGCTGTGACAAATGATCTTTTGCTTATTGATGACTCAGACGGCTCCTCCGCCCTCCTATTGCTCCATCAATACTGTAGCTCACAGCTTGTTATTACACTGTCTCCATCCGATGGTTACACTTGCAGGGTACTGAAACTTTGAGACAACGCTTACAGTAAAACACAAACCGTAAATGCAGCTCTAGTGATGAGAAGAATCTTCTGGACCATGAGACAAGCAATTAAATAGTTGACCTTCAGTTGACGGTTTAATATCAGCACTGAGGAAGCCACAGATTATCTCGTTTGACGTAGGAAGATGCAGCCTGAACTTCAGGACCTGTCTTGGGTTCTACCAGATGTGTGAACGTCAATGTTACGGTCACACCAATGCGTAACCTTGCTTGTAGCATGCATTGTGTATTTAGGTTTGTGGTCGCCTGCTCCTGATCCTCTGGTCACCCACCAGCTGATGAGGTGTGGCCACCACCACATTCCTTTCTGGAGACCTGGAGGATCCCGATTCGACCCTCCAATCCACCAGACCCAATTTGAGTTAAAACAGGCGTGGAGGTTTTTGTGTTAAGCTTGCCAGCGTTATGTTATATTTATGGTTTTGGTTCAGGAATTTTGTTCACTGGGTCAGGTCTTTGCTGATCGCAGACACGTAGATATATTTTGTGAGTTACTAGGTTAAGGCATACTTTTTCTCTTTAGAGAGTACTCTTTTGTTGGCGTATATTTCTTTGGTCGGAACCGCATCCCTTCCCTTGTATTTACTTCCTTTTCCTTACACAAGCTGGGTCGTAACAGTCAAACTGATGTATGAATAAAGGACATTAAACCTTCGTCACGTAAGCAGAAACCCTGCCGGGTACGTGTCCGTCAGACTTTGTTAACGTACTCAGATTTGGTCATTTAAATATGCTACGTAGTTAAATTGTTTCCCTCGATCGGAGGTTTGCAGATTCTCGATGCCATTTTGGTGTCTGACTTCCGGTTTGCTCGATCTGCTCCGTGCAGATTGACGCAGATGGACGCTGCAACTCGACCGTGGAGCTTCTGGTTGGGGTTTGAAACATTCACTAGAACGGCCATGATTAGCTCCGGCAGCGCGTTGTATCCGTGCCTATATATTATTCCACCACCTTCACAGCCTAACGCTATAGTATTTATCTGCCACGTCTTTTCTGATGTAAAAACATGTTTCATCACTGATTCTCATTCATCATTAAAATAATCACTGGTTTGTTGTCATGATGTGATTAATCACAGCATGGATTCCACCTACATCCAGCCCATAAAAGTTTCATAAATACTGTTTATGTTTCAGCGCCCCCCCCGCGGTGTCTTCACATTTCCTGCAGCAGCAGCAGCATGTTCGGCACAAAGACAACATGATTAAGATAATTAACATAAGCAGTGACATCCACCATCAGACTAAGGTAATATTCACTCCAAAAGTCGCAGTACGCATACTAAAGCTGTTTGGTTTCTCTCCGTAGAGTCCTACGTTGTCCATCGTGCTTGGGCGCTACAGATATACCAACGCCGAAGAAGCTTTGTATGAGTCAATAACCAGATGCGTTTTGAAGCAACAGCTTCCTCCGTCAACATTCTCTTTGGTCTCTTCGCCTCTGTCATCATGTCCATGTCAAGTTACAATCCTCGCTTGCCCAGCTCCTGTTCTGGCACGACACTGGCTCCGCTCCCTGTCAGTATTCACCCGCAGCCCGGGCTTGAAAACCTGCTCTTCTTCCCGGTGGTCCAAAACAACTGTGGTACAAACACTAACACACTGAGCTAACAATAGCTAACAGCAGCTACAGTTGGCAGCCAGTTTACTTCACTGTCCATCAGGAAACTCTGCCCAGCTCCAATTGTGGCACGACACTGGCTTATACACCGACTAACATTTCCCCTGTGCTCTGAGCTCACAGTCCGGGCAGCCCGGCTGACAAGCTGAGCTAACCGTAACTTACAATAGCTAACAAACTGAGCTAACGGCAGCTAACAAACTGAGCTATCATTAGCTAACAGCAGCTAACAAACTAGGCTATCATTAGCTAACAGCAGCTAACTATAAGCTAACATTATCTAACAGTAGCTATCAAACTGAGCTATCGTTAGCTAACAGCAACTAACAAACTGGACTAACAGCACCTAATAAACTGAGCTATCATTAGCTAACAGCAGCTAACAAACTGAGCTAACAGTAGCTAACAAACTGAGCTAACATTATATAACAGTAGCTAACAAATGGAGCTAACATTAGCTAACAGCAGCTACAGTTGCCAGCCAGTTTATTTCACTGTCCATCAGGAAACTCTGTAAATCACAGAGAGTTGAGGCTCTAGCAAAAAAGTGCATGGTAAAGTACACTCTGAGTTCATCACAGGCCTGACAACCAACCAGACAAACACCTACGGGTCACCAATTAACCTGCATGTCTTTGGACTGAGGGAGGAGAACCCACACAGTCACGGGGAAGAACATGCAAACTCCACAGGAACCTTCTCGCTGTGAGGCGACAGTGCTAACCGCTGCACCATCAACAGAAAGTCATCCATCAAAAGAAGGATGTTCTGCAGGTTCCTCTGCTAGTGTAAATACTCTGCTCTTTAAACAGCTCGGTAACTAGCAGCAGCTGCGCCTCTGTCTCTGCCAGTGTCTAACACTCTCCGACTCGGCCAACATTTCCCATCCTGTCATTAGAGCAGATTGGGTCTCTGTTGACCTTTTACTGTAATTATGTTCTGTCAGTGCGGCCTGTCTGCTGCTCGCAGTCTAATTCATATTTGGCTCTGCAGAAGGGCCTGACTGACCGCTGAATTAAGTCTGCAGTGATGGGCGTTTTAATCAAGAGAGACGCCAGAGAACAAAGACAGCTTCACAAGTTATACAGACATATATAATCCACCATCTTGTGCTTCATATATGAAACTATAAAGCACCTCTCTTGTTGCCCTCCAGTTTTTCCAGGGCAGTGGAAACTTCCAGCTGAGCGCCGACCTATTTTACTCCGAAATGAGCCACCGTTAGGAAGAGGCTGTTTATAAGGATAGCAGCGATGTCGCTGTGTGATCTATGAGGGTTTCAGGGTTTAGCGCCCTGACGCCTGGATAGAGGAGAGGCTGAGGAGAGGAAGTAAGTACGGGGCAGCACGCTGGGTTTTTAGAGAAAAATCACCTCTGCCAAAGGTAATTGAAGATTTCGCCTTCGGAATAAACTATCTGGCATTTTTCTCAGAATGAACAACAATATATTTTAGTCATTCGTAGACATATTGTGGGAGTGGACTGCTCACTTTTTGGATTTTCAGTCGATTTTCCAGCATTTCAAAAGAGGAGAGCTAAGCAGGAATACGTGATCAATAGAAGCATCGTATTAACATTTCATGAATAGTGAGTTTGATATGAAGTACTTCACTGTTAAAAACTGCCACAGTTTCTTAGACTTCTGGATCCAGTATGAAAGACATCATCGAGAATCAACCACTAAAGGATCAGTGTGAGATGTAGTGCCGTCTGTCGGTTAGTGTTGGGAAGTTCGAGTCTTTGAATGACTAATTGACTAATGAACGAAAGATAGATCTGTATGAACGAACCGCTGTGTGTACTGCTAGTCACAGCCTGAGCTGCCGGCTGCTGACCCCGGATAAAGGGAAGGAAATTGATTGATGGATGGATATAGACTAATGAAAACATAATTAGAAACCACAATAAACTATCATCATCACTTTCCAAAAATGTCCTCTCAGAAGAAGATTAGTCCTCACAAAGTTAGAAGTACAATCATGTAGGTAATCTGTGTTAATTTCTTTGATGGGTTGAATATTGAGGCTACGTTGAACCAGACAGACATTTTTATTTAAATTCACTCTGTTAAATCTTTAATTAATGTGAATTAACAATAATGAAATTTAAAATAAGGTTTCCGACTGATATCTTCACTCTCCCCTGCACATTAAATCATGGTAATAGTGATCCGACGTGTCCAATCCAATTAATCTGATCCAGAAGTCATTCATCCCTCAGTCCCTGGTGTAGCATATCTCAGCTCGTCGTTGGATGACTGCCATTAATTTACATTCAAATTACAATTTATAATACATCTGTTCCAGTCAATAGCGCTGATAAGCTGAGAGATGTTTGGTGAACTTCTTTCAGGCAAATTTAAATCAGAAACGCTGACATAAACACTACAGGTATTAACTCTTCACCATCTTTTGTTTTCAGTTGGCATTCACCCCCAAAGTGATGAGATGCAATAGACTGTTCAGTCTGAGAGGGAGATCTCTATTAAGATAGGCCTGAGTGACTGCAGGCTTTAAGAGCTGTGCAGCCTCTCCCCGGCAGGTAATGGGAAGCAATTTGAACCAGACTAAAACAGGACTGGGTGGAAGACCAGCTGAATAAAACCCCTGGGAAGCTGATGTGCTTCACCGAGCACTGTTCTGTATTTATGGACTCTTTTGTCCTATTTACGGACTCCATTAGAAGAAAGAGCCGAACATTTTGTTTTATGTATTTCACCTGTGTTTACAGGGAAGCTTTGCTGTGCATGCATCCCCCCCCCCCGTTTTTTCAGCTTCGCCAACTTTACTTTCAGGCGGCTCAGCAGTCATGAATCCCACAGTGCAGAGAAGATACAAAGAACATGAAAGTGTGAAAGCAACATTGTGTGGAAATTCGTGCTTTTCGCCATTCAAAAACTAACGAGTCGACAACTTTGCTATCAAGCGAAGTGCAACGACAGCAGACATAGCAGCCAGCTAATGTTACTCACTAGTCCAACAGCAACTTTATTTCACCAAGCTCTCACCAACGACTAAAAGTCAACGTCCTCTTCACTCTCTTCTCCTCTGCCATTTTGTCCATAGAGGCTGCTGAGCCTGGTTGCATTGCCTGCCTGCCCAGCTCCGGTTCTGGCACGACACCGGTTCCACTCCCCATCCCCAGGCCTGTAAACCTCCTCTTCTTCATTAGCTAACAGCAGCTAACAAACTGGGCTAACATTAGCTAACAGCAGCTAACAAAATGAGGTAACATTAGTTAACAGCAGCTGACAAAATGAGCTAACAGTAGCTAATAAACTGAGCTAACATTAGCTAACAACAGCTAACAAAATGAGCTAACAGTAGCTAACAAAATGCGCTAACATTATCTAATAGTAGCTAACAAACTGGGCTAACATTAGCTAACAGCGGCTAACCAACTGGGCTAACATTAGCAAACAGTAGGTAACAAACTGGGCTAACATTAGCTAATACTAGCTAACAAACTGAGCTAACATTAGTTAACAGGAGCTACTTGTCAGCAGTTTACTTCACTGTCCATCAGGAAACTCTGTAAATCACAGAGTTGAATATGATCAGTCTGTGTAGCATCAACATGATTTAAAATCTGTTATTTTATGGTGGAAAAGTTACACAATGTTACTTTAAATTACCACTGAGGCCTTGCTTGACCAAAGCGTGGACAGCAAACTTGTGTTACCACCTCCACACACACTTTTCACTGATGTTTTCAAACTCAACAGCTGTTTTTATATTTGTGTAACAAGAAATATGTTGGATTTCGCCTCAAGCTACAGTAAATATACAAAGACACACAGCAGCAGCAGCAGATCTGCTTTCATGTTCATCTAAAAGGTGTTCAAGGAAGGTCAGATCCACGTCCTCTAGTCTCCAACCACAAAGACCTATGATACTCAAACATGTCTCACACGTGTACTCGCTACTCTGGGTCACATCCTGATGATCCGACAGATGCTGATAGGAAGGAAGCTCAACTGAGAATATTTCCAGAAGAAGACATGGAGGGCATTTTGCAGTTTGTTGTATTCGAAGAGAGACGAAACAAGCACAACTTGGCTGACATGCAGTGAAAGTACAGATGATCCTCTGGGTGTTTTTTTTGTGCTTTTAAGATTGAAAACAAGCCGTCAGTGTCTTTACCTTCAGGGAGGGAACACAAGTTTCAAAGATAAAAAATCAAAAGCTTTGAAACATTTCCAGAACACAAGAGCGAACATGAGCGAACACAGCGATGTTGTTAGTGAGGCAGCTGGATGCTTTGCTCTGTTTGAGCAGCTCAAACACAAAAGACAGCCCCAGTGTTGTCATTCCTCTGCTCAGATTTACTCTCTGGATGCAGATTCAAGCTTGATGTGGGCAAATTTCAGTGAGAGGAACAAATAAACAACGTTACTCCAATATTGATTTATTCAAACAAATTAACATTGTGTGGAGATTTGTATTTTAGTGGTTTACCGTCTCCAGTTTCAGAGAGTAATCCCACTGTGGTAACTATGTTCAGCTGTGCTCGAGTATTTCTTCTGATTACATTACTTATGATCAAAAACTAGCGAGTCGACAACTTCAAGCGAGGTCACCAACAGCAGACATAGCAGCCAGCTAATATTACTGACTAGTCCAACAGCAGTCAGCCCAGCTCGGCGTCTGTCTTTCAGCCTTTTATTTCACCAAGCTCTCACCAACCACTAAAAGTCAGTCCCAGATTTACTCTTGTCCGGCAGCTTCTTGCTCGCTCACTTTTTTACATTGCATGCTTGCCTGGCTCCTGTTCTGGCACGACACAGAAAGTTTCAGTTAAGGTTTTGCAGACTTTGCTAACAGCCAAACTCGGTTTTTGCTCGGTCACTTTCTCCTTAACTTCCTCGGTCAACATTCTCTTTGGTCTTTTCTCCTCTGCCATTTTGTCTATAGAGGCTGCTGAGCTCAGTTGTATTGCCTACTTGCCCAGCTCCTGTTCTGGCACGACACTGGCTCCATTCCAAATCAGCATTCCCTGAAAACCTCCTCTTCTTCTTCGTCTTCTTCTTCTTCTTCTTCTTCTTCCTGGTGGTCCAAAACTCCTGTGGTACAAACACTAACACTCCCCCAGTGCTCTGAGCTCACAGTACGGGACAGCCCGGCTAACATACTGAGCTAACATTAGCTAACAGCAGCTAACAAACTGAGCTTACATTAACCCTACAGATAGGGTGAGGAGCTCGGACATCCAGAGGAACCTCGGAGTAGAGCCGCTGCTCCTTCACTTTGAAAGGAACCGGCTGAGGTGGTTCAACATCTGATTGGTTACTCCTCCTTCATTTGGAGGTGTTCCAGGTACGTCCAACTGGGAGGAGACCCAGAACCCTCTGGAGGAACCGTATGGCCCATCTAGTCTGGGAACACCTCGGGACCCTCCAGGAGGAGCTTGAATGCATTGCTGGAGATGGGGACAACTGGAACATCCTGCAAAACCTGCTGCTAACGCAACCCAACCCCGGATAAACGGAAGAAAATGAATGAAGCTGGTGAAGTTTTCCCTGTTGTCGTTTGGTCTCTCTGCTAATTATTTTTCCTGCTTTCATCTCCTGTAATTTGCCGCCCTCACTCGAGGTAATGTGCCTCTTGTTAAGTCGTGTCATGTTGACGATCCAGCTTTTTACTGTAGCCGTGCTGTAAATGAATTACCTTCCCTCCTGAAGGGTTCCTGTAATGGATTTAATGGTGTGAAGTTGGAGTCTTGTCCTCCTGTTTAGCCTTTCGGGGGGTGGGGGGTGAATCTGCCACTCTGGCCATTAAACGATTAATCCAAATGCCATTTGATCAGCAGATCGGCCTTTGTGGATAAATCTCATTAAATCAGGAACATGCTATTCCCCTGTCACTCATCAAGCCAAAATGTCACCGGAAATTGGCACCTTTGCTCTGGATGCAGAGAGAATTCACACGAGCGTATGAAATGTTCTGAAAGCTGTCGTTCATCACCTTGAACGGCCGGCACATCAGATTTTTTTTAACTGCATTCATCTCAGGTTTACCTGGTCGTGTGTGTGTGTGGATGATTTTCTCATTTGAACAACAACCAGAGGACGGGCAGCTTGTAATAAATCACATCACACATGGAGGGAACAGACCAGGGAGAGGCCCGAGAGGCCCGAGAGGCCCCTTCATCTGCAATAAAGGTTAAATATTAATTAAAACTAAATTAAATATTACTTAAAGGATCAGTACTACTCATGTCTGCATAGTAAATATGAGTTCAGAAAATGACGTGACTAACTTTGAAACACTCTGAGCTGAGATGAATTCATCTCTATCTCTCTGCTCAGGGTGGCCTCAGCGTGTCATCGAGCCACCCTTTAAGGACCGCCCACAAAAATCCTGGACGGAAAACTGGTGAAAAACTGTTTGAACCTCTAACTCCACATTTCAGTAATATATCGTTCAAAGTCTTTTCACGTGTTTTCAGCAACTATTTTACAACATATTTAATGTGTTTGGAAAGAAATCTCAGAATTGCCTTTACACGGACTTTGAAGTCATAAAAACTTGGACGAAGTGCAATTTCCAGGTGTTGAACTTGGACTCAGGTGTTGTAATTTGACCCAAACACCTCAGAAAATCACTAAATCTGAAGATATAGTTACTCTAGATGGCCTCCAAACAAACTTCAAGTTCAAGGACTGACTTTTTTACCTGCGTAACGTCGTAAAAATCAGACGCATCCTGTCTAATCCACACATTTGTTACTTCCTTTAGACTGTGCAGTTGATCCAGAACGCTGCTGCACATGTACTGACAGAAACTTGTCCTCACCTATATGAAACTCTTCATGGTCAGGCACCATCATATCTTCAAGGGCTCAGAGTACCTTATCACCCCATTGGAGGTTCATGGTTTCTGCCGCTTAAAGGAAGTTTGAGTCTCTGTAGATAATATCATAAAGAGTACAGTCTAGACCTGCTCTGTATGGAAAGTGTCACACATTTGTTATCTTAGTCTCTGTTTCCACTATAAGTCATATTCTATCTTTGTGTTATTAATGTGTGCAAACCTGCTGGATAAGCAGCTTTGAGTGGAATAAATAAATAAACCACCTTGTTTGTAACGTTCAGGGTCAGATTCCACTTGACTGAATCTATCCGAGCAGTGAGAGATGAATCAGTAATGCTCAATTTACTAAACAGGTATCATCTTCTTCGTCATCATCATCATCATCATCATATCCTTGAGGAAGACATTCATCTTTCAAGAAGAGAAACACAGCGAGGTCATGGAAAAAGTCTGCGGGCAGAAAATTTATAAGATCTTAAAACCTTTCTGTGTGGACGGTGATGGCGAAAGACTGTCTTATTCAAATAAATGTCAAAAACTGTTTACTGAAATTTTCAGTCAAGGTTTTGCGGACTTTGCTAACACCCAAACATCAACAAGGTCACCAACAGCAGACGTAGCAGCCAGCTAATATTACTGACTAGTCCAACAGCAGTCAGCCCAGCTCGGCGTCTGTCTTTCAGCCTTTTATTTCACCAAGCTCTCACCAACCACTAAAAGTCAGTCCCAGATTTACTCTTGTCCGGCGGCTTCTTGCTCGCTCACTTTTTTACACTGCCTGCTTGCCCGGCTCCTGTTCTGGCACGACACTGGCTCCATTCCCAATCAGCATTCACCTGTAAACCTCTTCTTCTTCTTCTTCTTCTTCTTCTTCTTCTTGGTGGTCCAAAACTCCTGTGGTACAAACACTAACACTCCCCCGGTGCTCTGAGCTCGCAATCCGGGTCAGCCCGGCTAACAAACTGAGCTAACATGAGCTAACAGCAGCTACCAAACTGGGTGTGACTTAGTGCCGTAAAGCGTTACGTACTTCTCCCGACCCGGAGACCAAAGTTACATAGTGTGAGAACAGACGTACGAATGACAGAGACACCATTCACCTGATCACAGGTCAGTAATGGGACGAGATGACTGTCATCAGGATGAACTCTGCTTCAGAGGTGTCCTCACAAGTGTAGAAGTTCATCTCTGTGTATGAGAGTTTGTGTTTTATTTATGGGTGTGTGTGTTTGTGTGTGTATTACCCCCCCTGATAGCACACACACTAATCCTTTCACTCTATATCCAACAGGCTCGAGGGTTCGCTGGGCTCCACCAAGGACAAATGCTAATCAGATATTAGAGCAGATTAGCATACACGCGTCAAGAATCTGTTTTCACACCATTTATATCTTTTCACAATAAAATAACATCACTGAGCCTCAAACTCAGAACTTTGAACTGGATCCGCTGTGGGGCCGGGAGTCAGTGGAGGTTCTGGAGGACTGGGGTGATGTGGTCACAGGTGTAGGTGAGCCAATGAGAGTATAAAGAATGGACGCTGTATCCGTGACGTCACCCACAGGTTTCTGTCCTGCCTCTTCCACCTCCTGGCTAATCTGAAAATCAGGTCGGGCTGAATGAAGCCTGGTTGCTCAAACAAGACACCCACCTGTCAATCAAAGTGTCCACGCTCTTAATTCTGCATAACTTTAAGCCTTAATATAATCTGAACAGGTGAGTTGTATAAAAATTCACCCTCAGTACAGTTGTCATGAACGGGGAAATTAGCTATAGAGACCAAAACTGTTTGTTGTACCAGGCTGTAAACATGTTTATTTCTGCTGTGAAGTTGGACATTTTAACATGGGGACTTATGGAGACTGACTCACTTCTGGAGCCAGCCTCAAGTGGACGACAAGAGGAACTGCAGTTTTTGGCACTTGTTGCTTGGTTGTTATCCTCTGAGCTGAGCTCTCATAGCAACATTTTCAGTTACAGTGAAGTTGTTTGGTGTAAAACCAGCGTGAATAATATAAGAAGATATTTTCCAGGAGCAGCCCAGCGGAGTGTTTACTGTCTTTTTGCTTTGTAGGAAACAAAAAGCAGAACAAAAAATCTAACAAAGAGTTTTCTCTAAATTAGAAATCCGTCTGTTTTCTTTCTTTCGAGGTGTGACACGTGTATTCTCCACACACACCTTCACTGATCTGTGTTCAAATGAAGCCTCTGCCAACACAACAGGCCCTGGCAATCACCGCCACCAGAATCAGTCTGGGAAATCACTGAGCAGTCAATCAACAGCACCAATCACAGGCGAGGTGAGTTTAATCAGGCCGGAAAAATCAATTTTCTCCATGTAAGCCGTGTTAACAGCTTCGAGGGGAGGCGGCGCCGCTTAAGTGAAGCTACTTCAGATTAGTTTAGAACTGATTAGCTGGTTCTGCTTTACCACGCCGCTGTTGCCGAGCAGAAAGCACCCGGTAGCCTGGGATACATTGAGAGTGTGTGTGTGTGTGTGTGTGTGTGTTTTAGGTAAAGCTCATTTAATTTTCTCCTGCAAAGACTCAGGGAATTAACTTTTGATGCGATAAACACGGAGGAAAGTCAGGTTATAAAAATGCTGTTTGCAGTGCGCACATTTTGTGTGAAGCCAATGCAGAAGTGCTACAAAAACTGCAGTTCCTCTTCTCGTCCACTTGAGGCTGGCTCCAGAAGTGAGTCAGTCTCCATAAGTCCCCATGTTAAAATGTCCAACTTCACAGCAGAAATAAACATGTTTACAGCCTGGTACAAAAAACAGTTTTGGTCTCTATAGCTAATTTCCCCGTTCATGACAACTGTACTGAGGGTGAATTTTTATACAACTCACCTGTTCACATTATATTTGCTGCTGGAGGCATATATTGTCACCATGAGAAGACCCTGTAGCAACCAATTACGTCATAATTTTGCTGATTTTAAATGTAATAAAGTGAATCACGTAATAACTGATCTAAATAAAAAAATTGTACAACAAATAATTCTCAAACTGGTTCTTACAACCATAATTAAGGAGAGAGTTCTGCATAGTACGTACCCTTCATCCACTACATCTATTTTTGACGAGCAAACTGCACAAAAACTGCAAAAATAATATTTTATTTCCAAGAAATGCAGTCCTGTTTATGTATTATTACATTATCGGCTGCAGTTATTACATTTCCAAAGGATTTTTTTAATGCTACGCCAATAACGTAACAACTTATTACATTACTGGTTGCTACAGATGTAGACCCCGTCGTAAACAGAGTGGAACAGTGTCTTCTGTCAGCAGGAACTTTTTGCTGTGTGAGAACATAAATACAATAAAACAGTAATAAAAATGTGACATCAGCTGAAACATACGTGCCTCTTCTAACAATATCTGGGTATTATTACATGAAAACGACGATCCTCGGCTGCAGACTGTGTCGTACAAACATGTTTTATTTACATTCAGAGAAGCTCAGCGCTGATCAAACTGTTATAGATTAGATTACTGTTAACATTTCCCTTAGCTGAATCCCTCCTGCTGTGTCACAGCTTGAGGAACTGCTAGTCTGGATTAAATCCTGACTGAACAGCAGTATATTTTGCTGCTCTCCGTGGCGGACAGTTAAAGATCTGTGTCACCTCTGACCATAACCTGCAGTGATGGGTGTAGAGAGAAGTGTGCTCGGTTGCACAAGGTGAAAAGTGTAACCACAGGAGGTGAACAAAAACAAGATTTTCAGGGCGTGTTAAGTTACTCTTATAGCTCCTGACATCTGCAGAGACTTCACTACAGATCCTAAACATGTTTGGACTGTTTTGAGCCCCAATTTTACCTTCAAATTTCCTCTTAAAGTAACTTTACAACAACATCCTGCATCTGTTTCTTCCATTTTTTGTCTTGCACATCATTGTAGACATCTCCTGATACTCAAACACTTTCCCTCAAACAGCGCCACAGTTTCCCCCTCGGAGTCCTCGTGGTCGCCTCTTCGGCTCCGTGCGGACTTTAAATCCCTTTTAAATAAAACACACCTTCATCTGTGGGACTTGAATGGAAACATCCATTCGCCCTGAACAGCTCCCATTCAGCCTGTTCAGGCTTAACGCAGAGCTGCTTCATGCCTTTGTGACTTTAAGCTGCTCAGAATAAAGAATTCATAATTACTTCTAAGGGCCCCGTGAAAGGTTTTCAATGACCTGAAGCACAATAACCTTTTATGGAGTAACTGTTCAGCCCGAGGGTGAGATGATTAGATAAAATCTGGCAAAATACGGGGTGCAATAATCGAGGGCCCTGTTAAAACTGTAATTAGAGAATTTAATGGCAGCTAATGAAGCCGCAGCAGCTCTTAAATGCTGAATAATATACACAGTGTTTTAAAGGTTGAGCAAACAAGGACTCGTGGAGCTCCCAGTGTGCAACAGCTCGGTCCCCCCATTAAACTTTAGCACCTTAGACGGCGATAACTTCACCAGAGAGAAAATCCGACACAGCTTCAGCGAAAAGACAAACTCAGGTGGAGGTGAATTATTTGAAGGTTAGGTTGCTCCAGTATGAACTAATGTCTTCCCATGAGAGTCAGGTTGGCTATCATTTAGATTTAGATCATTTGAGTCTTTCATTGATTCCACTTTTTATCAAATCCTGGTGAAACGAAACCAAAATATTTTTTATTTCGGCCTGTTTTGCCTTAACTCTTCAGACCCCAGAGCGTCTGTCATGTATCAAAACACAGAGAATAAAGTCCTGATCTTTGTATAGTAGATAGTTTACCAGAACTAGAAATAAACATCATTAAGTACATATCACGTCATTGTTTTTAGGCAGTGCCCGCCCTGACCCCGTCGTTTAAGGCCCAATCATCAGATGCTCGCTGGTGAGCTCCCCTCCCAAGTCTAGGCTCCAGAAAGGGGGCCCGGGTTTCCCTAATCCGGGTGAACTCTCAGACTATCTGGCCTGGGAACGCCTCGGGATCACCCAGGAGAAGAAAGAATGCATTGCTGCCACGGATAAGAGAAAGAAAATAGATGGATGGATGGATGGATGGATGGAAGCTGTAAGACTGTGTTGTGAGGGAGATCCTGACACACCATGCAGAGTGTAAAGAGACGAATACACACCACATAATCACCATCAGTAAACAGAGGGACTTACCCGGCTCTCACTGCCCAAACGGAGGCTGTTTTCTGGGGGAGAGTTCGCCGAAGAGTCGTCAGGGAGGACTGACCGGGTTGCACTGACTTTGACATAAAATCTTAGAGATCTTTTCTCATACAAGTTGCCAAGACACAACCTACTATCACTTTACAGGTAGCTTGAAATTTCCTCACATAATCACTGTCAATAAACAGACTCTCAGTGCCCAGATGGAGGCTGTTTTCTGGGGGAGAGTTCGCAGAAGAGTCGTCAGGGAGGACTGACGGTTGTGTCTAAAATGTTATGACTCAAACTCAGTATAAAAAGCTAATAAAGCCACATATTTGGTATCAAATTAAAGAGGAAGTTGTGTTCTTTTAAAATGAAAATAACTTGTGATTGTTAATTTCTTTCAGTTTTTGAGATACAGCTGAAAAAATGGCTCATTTAAGTGACGGTTTTCAGCAAAATTTGAGAACTATACTGGGGTTTAGAGGGTTAAACAGTAATTTATAATGTGACAAATTGCTGTATGTAGGGATTAAAACTTAGAGCTCTCCCTTCTAGCATGCACAAGTTGAAAGTTTTCAGTTTTAAACTTACTTTTCTGATTCTGGGACATTAATGAGGGACGTCAAAAACAACATTTCTTCTCTGGAAACTTTGTGTTCGGTTTAGTCTGATCGTGACAGTCTGTCACCGTCCGTACATAAGATGAAATATCAACGTTTGACACATTATGTTTAGTAATTTCTTTTTAAGTTGATGTGCCTTCACGGAACCTTAATGCAAGCTTTTATTTAAAGTGACTGCTCGACAGCAGAGGATGTCAAAATGTGCTCATGCAGTACGCCGGCAGGCGGGCAGAGCGCTGTCACCGACGGTGTTTCTGTAAACAAACCCAAGCTGCTCCATCCAAGTCAACTTTCACCCTCTAAGTTAATGCACACGCTCACCAATCATGACCTTACCGTGAGACTACTTACTGTTACTGTAAGAGCATCATCCTAATGAGACAAAACTGGGTAATTATTTTGCATCCTAATTCCTGGGGGACCCTGCTGTGGAATCCTTTGACTAGAGAATATAATGTTGTTGAATGCACAATTTTTAACACTAAATGAGTTGTAATGCATTGGAACAATTACTGTAAACACATAAAACTGTGGTTAAGTTTGCATAAATATCTCCTGAAATGAGGGCGTCACCTTTGGTTTGCTACTGCAGCTGTCGTCTTGTGTTTTCTGTGGTTTTAACCACATTTTAGTTGCTCTACCTTAACCATACCTAAATAAACATCCAACAGCAGTCAGCCCAGCTCGGCGTCTGTCTTTCAGCCTTTTATTTCACCAAGCTCTCACCAACCACTAAAAGTCAGTCCCAGATTTACTCTTGTCCGGCGGCTTCTTGCTCGCTCACTCTCTCCTTTTCTCTTCTTAGCTTCCTCCGTCAACGTCCTCTTCGCTCTCTTCTCCTCTGCCATTATGTCCACAAAGGCTGCTGAGCCTGATTACATTGCCCAGCTCCAGTTCTGGCACGACACTGGCTCCGCTCCCTGTCAGCATCCCCTGTAAACATCCTCTTCTTCTTCCCGGTGGTCCAAAACGCCTGTGGTACAAACACTAACACTCCCCCGGTGCTCTGAGCTCACAAACTGAGGTAACATGAGCTAACAGCAGCTACAGTTGTCAGCAGTTTACTTCACTGTCCATCAGGAAACTCTGTAAATCACAGAGAGTTGAGGTGGAGCAGCCGGAGGACATCAGAGGGAAAACCAGAAAACATTTTCTCCATAAAATATGATCCAGCTTCACCAAAATCAGTGAAATAGTTGGTGGTGTGTGACTTAGTGCCGTAAAGCGTTACGTACTTCTCCCGACCCGGAGCCCAAAGTTACATAGTGTGAGAACAGACGTACGAATGACAGAGACACCATTCACCTGATCACAGGTCAGTGTAGATCAACAGGATTTAACATCTGTTAGTTTATGAGGGAAAAGTTGCTTTAATAACTTGTATTATAGCAGTATTATATGTCTGCTCTCCCTCCCTGCAGATCTCGAGCAGTTTAATTAATGATTTGATAACCGCTGAGGTGTTAAGAGGAGCGCAGGCATGAAATACGACTGAGAAGTCGCAGGATTCCTCTCCACCTGCTCCTCCATATGCTTGGTGTCTTGCTCTGTTGTGTTCTCCCTCTCTCCGTCTCCGTCCTGCTTTCTCTGTTTTCCATCTGTGTCACCGGTTTACTCGCGCTCCCCTCGCTTTGTCTCGCACATCACGAGCAGCAGGAGGCACGAAGATACGTAGGAAATGTGTAAAGAGCTCCGCAGACACTATACCATCGGAGCTAAATGGATGTTGGGAAGGGAGTGTGTCTCATTAAAAGGCAGCAGTGGTTCCACTTATCTCAGGACAATGTCAGCAGCATCAGTGATACTATCTGTGAGATGAATAAACAGTGCTGCACAGTCAGAGCAACAGATGAATCTGGTGTATCGGCTCTTATCGGCGTGCAGGTGTGGAGTGTTAAAGAGGATGAATGTGTAACTTTCACTGTTAGAGGTGATAACGGCACCTGATACCACACATACGTAATTAGCACAACTTAAGTTGATCTTTGCAGTCTTTAGATGGAAACGAATCACTGACACATGACTGCATCACGCTGACGCCCAATTAACAAGTGTGCTACCCGTCTGTACACCGAGACTGAAAATAAATCAACGTGTGGCTGCAGAGTTAGAGTTGAGACGGATGATGAAGACTCTGTTTCTCAAATGACTAAAAATACTTAAAGTACTCTGGATGCCACCACCATGTTTGCAGTCCTGCCTCTTCCACCTCCGTCTAATCTAAAAATCAGCAAAGACGTGGATTTATCAACAGACCTGAGGCGGGCTGAATATATTAAAAAGTGCACAAGAACAAGCAAAGAATGATCCATCTTTCCATTTTCTTCCTCTTATCCGGGGTCGGGTCGCGGTGGCAGCAGGTTTCTACCTAACAAAGCACTTCCAGCTCCTCCTGGAGGATCCCGAGACGTTACCAGGCTAGATGGGGCTATATGCTCCCTCCAGCGGGTTGTGGGTCTCCTCCCAGTTGGACATTACCCGGAATCAGATGTTGAACCACCTCAGCTGGCTCCTGTCGATGCGAAGGAGCAGCGGCTCTACTCCGAGGTTCCTCCGGATGTCCGAGCTTGGCTTGGGATTGGTTTGGGAGCGAGTTGCTGCCCTCAGCGAAGGTGCAAATGCAAGAATGACGCCACGCTAATGTTACTCTCACATTATGTGAGACAATATGTACCAGTGGATGCCGGGAGAGCCTCCAACCCTAGTAGAAGAAGTAAATTACATTAGCAAATATTCATTTGATGATACCAGGACAAATACTGCTGCAAGAAATAATCCAAATGTAAACAGCCGAGGAAAAAGTAGCAGTTTCAGCACTCGCAGCTTTAAGAAAAACACAAGTCTCCAGGTCAGGAGCATCAATTATTAAAATTCTTGAATTTGCGTCGTGTATATTTGCACTCTTCATCCTTGAACTAACCGGACTGCCCACAGAGAGCCACTATTTTCAGTGCCGTCTGGGTTCCCTCATTATATTCAATATTTCATATTCTATTCAATTATATATGCACAGGAGAGGGTTCACCGTTGTATGTTTCGAGCTTAGTATTATTCAGCGTGAGGCCGTGAGCCGTGTGCTGAGTTTACATTTCAGTGTGGATAAAGAGAACGACACAGACATCCCCATCCCGCTCGTGTCAGCCTGGTCGCCGGATGCTTTGGCCTGGATCTCTCTCTCTGTCTGTCTCTCCACGTTGCCCTTGTCTTGCCTCTTTGTGTTTGGCTGGCAGTGTGTGAAGAGCAGCCATCTGTTTGGGAGGAGAGTCCGTGCCTTGGCTGCCTCTTTGTTGTTAGAAATAAAAGCATCCTCAGCTTCTTCTTCAGAAAACTTGAGCCACGTCCTGAATGTTTTGATTGCTCCTGTTTCTGTTTCGGTCATCCGGATTTTATTTGATTATATCGAGCTGTAAGGGCCGAGTGGGGGCGTCTCGTTGAACTAATGATCTCAGGTATGTACCCTGTAGCCATGACAACCAGAGTTTGAGGCGGTTGTATCATGTCATTCTCCTCTCTAGCTGGTCTTTTCTTTTCATCCAGAATAATAAATATGAGCTGGCTGACTGACCTGTAATCAGGTGAACGGTGTCTCTGTCATTCGTACGTCTGTTCTCACACTATGTAACTTTGGGCTCCGGGTCGGGAGAAGTACGTAACGCTTTATGGCACTAAGTCACACACCACCAACTATTTCACTGATTTTGGTGAAACTGGATCATATTTTATGGAGAAAATGTTTTCTGGTTTTCCCTCTGATGTCCTCCGGCTGCTCCGCCTCAACTCTCTGTGATTTACAGAGTTTCCTGATGGACAGTGAAGTAAACTGCTGACAGCTGTAGCTGCTGTTAGCTCATGTTAGCTCAGTTGGTTAGTCGGGCTGCCCTGACTGTGAGATCAGTACCACAGGTGTTTTGGACCACCAGGAAGAAGAAGAGAAGGAGGTTTACAGGGGATGCTGACGGGGAGCGGAGCCAGTGTCGTGCCAGAACAGGAGCTGGCATGGTAACCAGGCTCAGCAACATCTATGGGCATAATGAAAGAGGCGAAAAGATCGCGGAGGTTTGTTGACGCAGGAAGCTAAGAAGAGAAAAGGAGAGAGAGAGCGAGCAAGAAGCCGCCGGACAAGAGTAAATCTGGGACTGACTTTTAGTGGTTGGTGAGAGCTTGGTGAAATAAAAGGCTGAAAGACAGACGCCGAGCTGGGCTGACTGCTGTTGGACTAGTCAGTAATATTAGCTGGCTGCTATGTCTGCTGTTGTTGACCTTGTTGATGTTTGGCTGTAATCAGAAGAAATACTCGAGTACAGCTGAACGTATTTACCACAGTGGGATTACACTGGCAAGAAAGATGAACTAAAACATGCAGATGAAGATCTCAAAACAAACAAACGAGTGACTCCATATCCTATAAATTACACTGATGCATGTGTTTGAAAATAACAAAGATGATGAAACTATGGTTGAATTGATAAATTTGGATTATAACTCTCAGGTGCCACAGAGATTTTCTCCTCTGTGGAAGTGTGACTTCCACAGTTGCCTCTAAAAAAGAGCCGATAAAACATCAAATTAATATTCTCAGCCGTGTTTCGACAAATTTATGAAACCACGCTACATGACAGTGAAGCTCATTTCAATACGGGAGAGATAAATTGGAAGTGTGTAACAATATTTATCGAGGTTAGACTCCGTGGATGTGAGGCAGCTTCATTAAGATAAACAGGACAGGATCAGTCTGGAGTCGAGATGCTGCCGGAGTCTCTCTGGACATCACGGAGGTCGTGGTCGTTGGTTAAAAAATGTTCATAGAAGATGCAGATGTGCTAATAAGGAGCCGTTTATCTTCATTCTACTCTCTGTCAGAGAGCTTTGAATAAAGATGTAAAGGATGATGAAAGTCCTGCAATATGCACTGAGGGGGTTCAGTTATTTATTCAGCGAGCAGCGAGGAATCAACCAGACTGAGCCGGAGGCCAGCAGAAGCCTCCAGACTTTAATACATACATACTGCTGTAGTGTCTGTGAGCAAGATGCTGAGTCTTTCCAGGTCCAGTGTTGATGCTCTGCCGCAGATCATGACCTCTGAATGAACCTGAGGACGAGTGTAGAGTCCCCACAGGGAGGAATAATGTACATTATTATGATTAAAGCCACTTTATGCAGCTCTAAGCCTTGGACCACTGAATGTAGGATTCTGATTATATCTGACCTCGGTTCGCTCGTCTTGACGCGTCTGTCATCGGTCTGCCTTGAAGCTGAAGTGACATAACAGTGACGGCTTCTTGCTCGCTCATGCTCTCCTTTTCAACGTCCTCTTCGGCCTCTTTTCTCCTCTGCCATTATGTCCATAGAGGCTGCTGAGCCTAGTTAGCTTCAGCTCCGGTTCTGGCACAACCTGAAAAACCTCTTCTTCTTCCCGGTGGTCCAAAACGCCTGTGGTACGAACACTAACACTCCCCCGGTGCTCTGAGCTCACAGTCTGGCTAACAAACTGAGCTAATGTTAGCTAACAAACTGAGCTAACAGCAGCTACAGTTGGCAGCAGGAAACATTTTCTCCATAAAATATGATCCAGTTTCACCAAAATCAGTGAAATATTTGGTGGTGTGTGACTTAGTTTTCAGTTTTCATGTGTTATTGTTTGACACAGACATCTGTACAAACTAATGGCTGCAAATGATTCATTCATAAAACAGCTTCTGCTGCAGCTGCTTCATCATTCTGCTCTTATTGGATTATTTAAGCAGACTCAGAGCACACATGGCAGCAAGTCAGGTAAAGTTTGGACATAGCTCAGTCTGAGTTTGACTGAGCAGCCTTGTAATGCAGCACAGTCTTATCACAGTTGGCCTTTGCCGACCATATTTCATGGTGCGAATCTGTTAACTTCCATTTCATAGTCCACTAATGGAGCAGTGCAGGCGGCTGAGCCGACTACTGATTGGTTTGAAGTGTGTGTGTGTGTGTGTGTGTGCATGTAGAGAGTGAGGTAACCTTCACAATCATGGATTCCTTTGAACAAACAAAAGAAGCTAAATCACGCTGAGGCAGGCCGACTTACCCGGCTCAGGCGTCTCGACGAAAACTCTTATTTCTGTTTTTAAAATGTAATCAAAGCTCTCGGATCGGCTTTGATTGTGCAGCGCAGCCGAAATGACACAGTTCCTGTTTCCACAGTCATAAACAGAATACCAAATGGCAGCGTGAAGCAGCTGCACTCTGAAAATAACGAGGCTTTGAAGAACGTTTAGAGGTTGTTTTCTCGGATTGCAAAAACCAGAGGAAGTCTCTCAGAAACTCTTCTGGACTGACGAGAGCTCTTTGAGGAAAGCTTTGAATATTTAAGGATCACTTGTGCGGTGGTGTGCTACCTTACATCACTGCTGGTCAGTTTTCAGAATCAACCGGCACTCCGGACTAGCGAATACTTCCTGGACCACAAGCTTGAATACAGTAAATACTGTTTTTGTTCTACTTTATGTCTGATGGCAGCCTGATATTGGAAATATGTCACCTGCCGAACAACAACCACACTGTAAGATACTCCATCCATCCATTTACTTGCACTTTTAGGGGCTCGACTCACGGTGGCAGCAGGTTTAGCACGGCGCTCCAGCTCCTCCTGGAGGATCCTGAGGTGTTCCCAGGCTTAGGTGGGCTATGTAGTCCGTCCAGCCGGTTCTGGGTCTGCCATCTGTCACGGGGAGGGAGGGGGGGGGGTTCAGGAGTGGACCCAATTGCAGGACTCTGGATGCAGGCAAAGGTTTGGTACATGAGAATCCAATCAGGTAATCCAGGCAAACAATCTAAAAGGGCAAAGGCAAAGTCGAGAAACAGGCAAGATACAAAACCGAGAATCATAAAACACACTCAGAAACAAGGCATGTAACAGACAGACAAGGAAACAAAGGAACTAAATAGACATGCAGGACACCAGGTGAAACTAATCAGGGGCAGGTGCAGAATCAAAAACAGGCGGGAAAACAAGGCAGGAAGTAGAATTAGACAAGACACAGACAGATCTACAAAATAAAACAGGAAACACAGAACAAACTCAAAACTGTAACACCATCAGGTCTCCTCCCAGTTGGACGTGCCTGGAACACAAATGAAGGTGCCCAGGAGGTTCCTAATCAGATGTTGAACCACCTCAGCTGACTCCTTTCGATGCGAAGGAGCAGTAGCTCTACTCCGAGCTCCTCACCCTCATCTCTAAGACTGACAGACTTTCTCTTTGGTCAGTGCCCAAAAGCTCGTGACCACAGGTTAAGGTTGGAACGCAGATGGACCGGAAAATCGAGAGCAACGGTCCGGTACAACATCCGAAGTACTGCAGACGCTGCACCAACCCGAGATACTTGAACTTCCCTTTGCAGATGAACTCCTTTCACGACCTTCAAGTTTCAGTCCCAGATGCAGTGTCCAATAAAATCAGGTGGAAGAAAAATCACAATCTTCTTGGGAAATTACTCCAAAACTTTTGGTTTACTCAACATGGTTTGTCATTAATGATCTTAAAGATCTAAAAAACAGCAGCATGGTCTCGTAAAGAACCTCCAGTGAAGCTCCACATTTTCAGAGTGTGTGTGAGAGACTTTCCAAAATGAAGGACGACAAGAGGGAAAAATCATTTTTAAAAACTTGGAGCAGATCCAAGCCTCCGCTTTCCGTTTCCCTTATCAGCGCCTGCAAGCGACAAACTGAAATGCAACAAATGACAAATTTACAAAGAGGGTAGGAATACATTAGACAGGCTGCTCAGCGCGTGGCTCGGACTGAATGCAAGCCCTTTCATCTGCCCGCGCTTTGTCATGACTTCTTGATTATCATTAAACGGACATAAAGGACCCAATTTTTGCTGTTTGTTGATGATTTGATACTTTAATCTCGACGCTGTTTGGAGCCAATTTTTAGTCGTTTGTAAGTGCTTCAAGTGCATGTTGGTTTTTGGCAGAATAGTTGAAATTAGTGGAAAAGTTCCACTGCAGGAAACAAACTGAAGGACTTGGCTACACACACACACACACACATTTAAATCCACATATTTCATGCCTTCAGTTGTAAAAGCAATCAGGCAAACTGGGGACAGGCCAATCTCTGAGTGTTTATCACTAACAATATAAGGAATGGACGACATATGTGTGACCTCTGGAGAGCCGTTTTGAAGCTCAGTGTCCTGCTTCTTCTGCCTCCCGAGGATCATTGGTGGACCTGAACGAAGCCTGGACGCTCAAACAAGCCATTTACCTGTCAGTCAAAGCGTCCACGCTCTTAATCCTGCATAACTTTAAGCCTTAATATAATTTGAACAGGTGAGTTGTATAAAAATTCACCCTCAGTACAGTTGTCATGAACGGGGAAATTAGCTATAGAGACCAAAACTGTTTTTTGTACCAGGCTGTAAACATGTTTATTTCTGCTGTGAAGTTGGACATTTTAACATGGGGACTTATGGAGACTGACTCACTTCTGGAGCCAGCCTCAAGTGGACGACAAGAGGAACTGCAGTTTTTTGGCACTTCTGCATCGACTTCACTTCACAGCCACGGAGGTCGGCGCTTGATGGTTATCCCCTTTATATAAAGTAAAAACACAGATCACAAACATCATTTATCTCTAATATTTCACACAAAGGCTTCAGAGCTCCTCTGGAAAATCTCTTTGAAACTATAAGCAGCATCCTGACACCAAACCCAGTTAACAAAACAATCCGCCCTCTCCTCCTTGGAGGTCACCGACGATGGCTCTGCTATAAAAACGTGTCACTGTCTCACTTTAGCACAAATAAAGTTTTTATCATGACTTCTTTGCTGCAGACCTCTTTGCCCTCGCAGACAAAAGAAAAAGTTACATTATCTGATTTATCTTCCTCCTCTTCCAAACACACACACAGAGAGAGAGAGACGGAGTCAGAGGCAGGCGGCCAAAATTAATTTCAGCACAGATGAAAAATTGCCCACACGGCGACCTTCAGTGCAACAGCGAGAGGAAACACAACAGGAAGACAATGAGAGGTACAACGCTGCCATATGTGTAAAAATTAAAAACACTGAAAGGGTGAGAGGTGGCTGAAGGTCTGGACGTTGTGGGTTTTATACAAATCTTTTCCTGCAGGCAGTAAATAAAACCTCACTAATTACGTTTGGCAGTGTTTGGACGTGTTCACACAGAAACGTGTGGAGAACCACAGTGTGCCTGGACTGCTTCAGTTCATATTAACATTCATATTGTTCCCCTTGGGACTGGACAAAGGAACCAAACATGAGGCGTGACATAAATCTTTGTGGAGCCGACCTGTGGAAGGAAGAGGCTGAAAAAAAAAAGTATTCTCATGGTTACAATCACATAGAAAATTATCAACCTATTTTAGCATCTTTCAGCTCATTGTTTTGGTTCTGCAACCAACACCAAGCTGCAACCTCCGTGGCTGTGAAGTGAAGCCAATACAGGAAGTGCCAAAAACTGCAGTTCCTCTTGTCGTCCACTTGAGGCTGGCTCCAGAAGTGAGTCAGTCTCCATAAGTCCCCATGTTAAAATGTCCAACTTCACAGCAGAAATAAACATGTTTACAGCCTGGTACAAAAAACAGTTTTGGTCTCTATAGCTAATTTCCCCGTTCATGACAACTGTACTGAGGGTGAATTTTTATACAACTCACCTGTTCAAATTATATTAAGGCTTAAAGTTATGCAGGATTAAGAGCGTGGACGCTTTGATTGACAGGTGGGTGTCTTGTTTGAGCAACCAGGCTTCATTCAGCCCACCTCGGGTCTGCCGATGATCCACGTCTTTGTCGACTTCTAGATTAGCCGGGAGGCGGAAAAAGCAGGACTGCCACTCAAGCTGCTGAACATGTAACCGTATCAACATATTTACCACATATTCATAAGATGTTTGATCTGCTGCCCACATGAAGCCAAAAACAAAGAATAAATAACTGACTTCACACAGATGTGCCACATCATATGATCATATTTATATCGACATTAATTTAACATTTGAAGCCGCATCACATTACTCCAAAACACGAGAGAGAGATCATCAACACGTCGTCTCTGCCTCTTGTATTTTTCAGCTCTTGTTTGTCGACTTCTGCAGATATCTGACCAACACAAACACATCATTACCTCACCGCCTCCAGGTGCAGCTAACAGAGGACCGACACCATTAACGACGAGCGGTCGATGGCCGTTAAAGCCAAACATCAATGCTGCTAACAGCTCTGCCGATACAGTGAGCGCTGATTGTGATTATACACGGACTGTAATGTGCTCCTCTGTGTGGTAATGACAATATGATGAACTCTATGACGCTGTCTGCTTGAAGTCGGCTGGAAGACTTTAGAATAATACATCTGACCCAAGCGGTGCTTTGATAATAACATTTTAAATATTAATAACATTATTAGTGAACTACTAATGTATTCACTTAGCCAGCTGGCAAACACACTAAATGTGTAATTTAATTTATAATTGAGTTCACTGAGAAAGAACAAACAATATATAACAGTACACACACACACACACACCAACATTCACTGCATACAATTAGCTGATCAGTAATCAATACACAACTATTAATCAGACAATATTTCTGCAGTATGGAACAAACAAACACTCGGAAGGGGAGGGTGAAACGAGAGGGTTGCAATCAGCAGCTACACCCACCATCTACCAACTGCACCTTTAAAAGTTTATTTACCCGAAAAACGGAGGTGGGAGTACCTGATCAGCGTCACGGCGTCTGCCAGCGCTGCAAACTTAGCGACCTTGTCGGGATATTTAGGGAATATTCAAACTCTCTTTCAAAAAAACGACAAATCCAGCGACTTATCGTCTTCCTGACGAGCAGCGGGGGACGGCGAGGGTCCCTCCTCCGTCCCAAAGCACTCACAGGCGTCCCAGTCCTCGTCACTGTTGCCAACTCCTCAGTAAGGAAAGTAGCTATTGGCTGTCCTAAAAATCGCTAAATGACATCATCACATAATTTGTATAATCAACCATGTGCATGCATTTGTAGGAGAGAGGAGAGTCTCAAAAAGTCTCAAATAACTCCAGAAAAAGTCACTAGATTTGTGTGTTTTTTTTTTAAAAAGTCTACTACAGCGGTCTGAAAAGTCCGCAGGCTGATCCCAGAGGAAAGTTCATTTTATAGTTCTAAACATATTTAGGCATATAAGGCATTTTTTTTTTTTTTTTACCCTCTCACGACGTTACTCCTCTCTTCTACAGCGTCCATTACAATTACATGCACCTGGTCGATTATGCAAATTAGGCGATGACGTCATTTAGGACAGCCAATAGCTACTTTCCTTACTGAGGAGTTGGCAACAGTGGCGTCTGCATATGGCACCGACAACAAGGGTTTTGTCTACCTATTGATTACATGGGTTTGTGTGTGTGTGTGTGTGTGTGTGCAGGGTCATGACATTTGAACAATTCAATACGTGTCCGTAAAAACACATCGCAGATAACGGACGTCATATCTCGACAGTCAGTTCAACAACTCGAGAACTCGCCACCAGCGTTATTTTAGTGTTAGACGAGTGCAGACATGAAGATTTGCATTAAAATAAGAGCTGCTTGGTGGATCAGATACACGCTGAATTAAACACTGACTCTAAACACTTTTAATTCACCGTCTGTCATGTGTGTGACGGTGTTTTAACAAAGAAGCTACACGGTTTCCCACTTGGTGCTGAAGCTCACTTCTTGTCTGGTTTGTGGTTTACATCTCTAATATGCCACCTCCTCTCCTCTGCTCTCCTCTCCTCTCCTCTATAGCAGAGTACTTACCATCACGGTTTTAGACGAGCAACAGCCTATTAACCCCCGTGAACCTGAAGCCACTGACGCACAAAGAGCTCCATTACCATCCTGTACAGTCGTTAGGCTCTCCATTAATTCCTCACCTCCATCCTCTGCTGGTTTACCACAATAAAGTGCCGGCGGTAGGCATTTCAAACAGTCGAGTGATTAAATGTGCACATCTCCGGTGATTGAGATGGATCTCGTTGCAGAGGACGGGCTCAGAGAGCCGGAACGCCGGGCTCGGAGCAGCTTTTAGAGAGCTGAGAGTTTGACGTTACCTTCATTACAGCCGAGCGCTGACTGTTTTACACGATACGTTTTGTTGGAATGTGACGGCAAAATACAATAAAGAAAGACTTAACTCAGACTCCTGTTGATCTACACTGACCTGTGATCAGGTGAATGGTGTCTCTGTCATCCGTACGTCTGTTCTCACACTATGTAACTTTGGGCTCCGGGTCGGGAGAAGTACGTAACGCTTTACGGCACTAAGTCACACACCACCAACTATTTCACTGATTTTGGTGAAACTGGATCATATTTTATGGAGAAAATGTTTTCTGGTTTTCCCTCTGATGTCCTCCGGCTGCTCCGCCTCAACTCTCTGTGATTTACAGAGTTTCCTGATGGACAGTGAAGTAAACTGCTGACAGCTGTAGCTGCTGTTAGCTCATGTTAGCTCAGTTTGTTAGCAGAGCTGTGAGCTCAGAGCACCGGGGGAGTGTTAGTGTTTGTACCACAGGCGTTTTAGACCACTGGGAAGAAGAAGAAGAAGAAGAAGAAGAGTTTTTAAGCCTGGGGCTCAGGGGCAATGCTGACATGGAGCGGAGTCAGTGTTGTGCCAGAACAGGAGCTGTAACCGGGCTCAGCAGCCTTTATGGACATAATGACAGAGGAGATTAGGAAGTTGATGAAGGAAACTAGGAAGAGAGTGAGCGAGCAAGAAGCCGCCGGACAAGAGTAAATCTGGGACTGACTTTTAGTGGTTGGTGAGAGCTTGGTGAAATAAAAGGCTGAAAGACAGACGCCGAGCAGGGCTGACTGCTGTTGGACTAGTCAGTAATATTAGAAATAAAGAGATGTGTTGTCATTTGTATGGTTGAATTGTATTTAATGTCACGTTTGTTCGGCTTTACAGGTTGAATATTCACTTTGTTGTTACAAGACTCAATTTATTCAGACTTGCCAACCAGAGAACGAAGGTCAGTAAAAGAAAGCCGTCACTGCTCGCTCAAGAAGAAAACAGTTTGCTCAGATTAATGCTGTCAGCTCGTGTCAGCAGGAGACGGGCTGAGAGAGGAAACAGGTGTTGACAGTGACAGACAAGAAGGACGTCGGCGAAGACAACAAAGGATGGAGGCAGACAGGGAGGGAATCATCAGCCTGAGTATGGATGGAGAGCAGAGGTTATCACCGTCTCCGTTATAAATTCGCTCTGTTCCTGATCACGGCATCCCGAGCCGGCCAGCAGCAGCAGAGATACGTGCCGTGTGGAGAAATCTGCAGAGCGACTGCAGAGAGATTTTCCTTTTACCGCCTTCATAAATCGAGTGCAGCACTCGCAGAGAAATGAAATAACAGGCAGAGATGTGGGATATTTATAGAGCGTCTGTATCGGACAATGAGAAAGAAAGGGGAAAGAAATCTGTGGGTCAGATCCAGCGAGCGATTACACGCAGAAACGAGTCGCCGCAGAGGTCAGGAGTCAGCGCTGTGACTGATTTACCGACCGAGTTTAAAGCTGTTAACAGAGATGCAGGTCAGGGCGGATCGATATCAATCTTTAAACCAATTTCACCGAGCGGCGTGGCGTTTGTGTTTGATCACATCTGTTTGACGCCAAACAGCAGAGTAAAGACAGAAGAGCAGTTCGTTGTTGCTGCTGAGCCGAGTAAACCCCGGCTCCAAAGCAGACAGTTTTAAAATGTAAAGTAAATCTATCAAGCAGACTGAGATTACATTTCGTCTGCACATTTTTCCCTCAAGGTTGTAATTTGTACAAACACAAAGAAGCAAAAAAAGATGTGAGAAGTCTGATTTGTTTCTGGTTTGAACTCAGAATGACAATAAAAAATGAACAAAGTTTGTTTTATGCAAGCGCGTCTGGTAGGTTTTGTATTTCTATGTGTTAGAAAAGATCAGATCGACTTACAGCGGCTCACAATATACAAGGTGGATAAGACCTCCTTCTTGCAGCGACCTGGTTCCAACTCCGGCCTGTGGTCCACCAACGTTTCCTTTGCTGTGTGTCGTTCCCCCTCTGTCTCCCTGCTTTCCCGTCTCTCTTCAGCCGTCCAGAGTTCTCAGCGAGTCCTCAGTGAGTTCATTCAGCCACGTCTCTGTGACGCGACGGTCTCCATACTCCCTCTGTGTCCTGATTAGTGCCGTTAGCTCCTCCGTCTTACTGAGATCTTACGCTCCCCGTGATAACAGACTCTGTTCACAAGTGTAAACCAGAGTGCTGTGGCTTCATTTGAATGGGTCACCAAATGTAACCTCCAAAGTTCCAGAACACAACAGATGGAGATTGGTGGAGATGTTTTAATCATATTTTCTGTCTGATTTTTATGATTGTTGAATTAGATCTACCCCTGAACACTGACTTTAAGGAGCAGACACCAAAACATGTTGACCTCTTATGATTCAGTCCACTGTTGCACAAAGTTCTCATCAGAGTTTTCATAATAAACTTTAAAAATTATCGTGTGCAACATGCTGTACCTGCAGGACGCTTCATGCAGCAACTTAACGTGACTTTTAGGGGGTAAAACTAGTTAATCTGCACTGACTGATGGACTAGAACGACAGCAGATTGTGACACTTTGCGACATTAAGTCAAGAAAAACTTGTGGCTTGATCCTCCAGGCTCTGACTCTTTGAATAACTGACTGCTCGACTAGCTAACAGGCTGACTGACTTGCTCACTGACTGACATTTTCCTCCAGACAAACGACGCCTGACTTCTTCTCGGTGGCTTTGACCTCGGTGAGCAGCGAGGTGCATGAACGTCCTTTGTTGTTCTGGAAGCATTTAGGCTGAGCTGGACCTTTTTTTTCTCTCCGCGGAGCTGCGGGGGGTATCGACGGGGTTGTGAAGCGTGATATTAGGTGCCTCGGAGCCTTAACGATCGCTGACCTGTCGGCGGTGACTGACAGGAGTCGCTCAGCTGGAGGAAAATATCGACTTTGAGTTAGACGACGGGAGGGAAAGTCAGATCTGAACGCGGACATGGAGTACATGTGTTTGCTGCTTAACTTTGGAGCTTCTGTCTCGATTGATTGCAGGAGTGGAAGCTGAAACCAAGGTGTACGATGCGGCAGCATGCTGGTGTTGAACCCGGGTATATGAAGCAGTTTCCTCCAGCCTCTTGTTAACTTCACCCCTAAACTTTGTTCTCCTGCTACACCTGAAGACTCCTGATCAACTCTCCTTGGATCTCTGGAAACTCTCTGGCTGGTTCTTCTCCAACACATCCTCCATCCTCTCTCCTTCTCCACTCGACCGTGGTTCAGATGGGAGGACACATGAACAAGCTCACTCCACCAGTCCACCAATTCCTCCTCCTCTTCTTCAGTCCAAGAGAGCTGAGGCTTCATGTTCTTGCACCTCCATGTTCGCCTGCCTCCTGATGCTGCCAGGGACAGCGCTCCTCTTGGTTGTTGACACCGTTCACGTGATTGAACATCCATGTACATGAACTGAGACCAAAAACCTCAGATGATGTCCAACATGGAGCACTCAGAACGGACAATAAATACTAATGTGAGCAGACAAAGGTGGGAAACATGTTAAAAGTTGATGAAAACACATAAAACATTTAGAAAATATTTGTTTGAGGAGATTTTAAAAGAAACAAGCAGAGCCCGATGCATTGATCTAAGAGGAAGCACACGAGGAATCAATAAATATCTGATATTTTCTGAGATAGCAGCTTCTCCAACTTGCAGCAGCTGAAAAAGACTCCAACGCAATGCAGCCTCAGCATCCGTCCACCGCTTCTACGGCTTCATTGTGTTTTGATCAACTTTGCACAGCTCGTAATGCTGCTGCTGTCTGCTTGTGAACTAAAAAGCTCACAAGCTCTCCTCCACTTCATTACCCACTAATGAATCTTACAGTAATGATGTACATCTTACAGAGTTTGCAGGCAGAGACTGACTCACTCTCTTTCATTGATGTTTCTTAACATTATTCATGAGGAGATAATATCCAAGGTCAGCCGTGGCACAAAGAAAACAAATATTTCTTGCGGTCAATAAAGGGAAAACAAACCGGAGTCAATAATGGAAACGAAGCAGCTTCTCGACATGAAGCTCGAGTTTTTATGTAGAAGAGCTCCGTTGTTTGTCATCGTGTGTCTGGAGAGGTTTGTGCAATTAAGTGAAAAAGACAATCCCGCCTCCCAAACTGCACGAGGATGCAGTTTTCTGGGAGGGAATGCTTCAGGCGGCCGGATAAACAAGACGAGCCTGCTGTGCAGAGACTTCTCATAAACAAGTCTGTCTCCTTGTTGCAGGATAATCTTTCTTACATAAGCTGCTCCGCCTCAACTCTCTGGGATTTACAGAGTTTCCTGATGGACAGTGAAGTAAACTGCTGACAACTGTAGCTGCTGTTAGCTCAGTCTGTTAGCCAGGCTGATTGGACTGTGAGCTCAGAGCACCGGGGGAGTGTTAGTGTTTGTACCACAGGCGTTTTGGACCACCGGGAAGAAGAAGAAGAAGAAGAAGAAGAAGAGGAGGTTTCCAGGCCTGGCGAATGCTGACGGGGAGGAAACTGGTGTCGTGCCAGAACAGGAGTTTGGCAAACGGGCAATGTAACCGGGCTCAGCAGCCTCTATGGACATTGACAGAGGAGAAGACACCGAAGAGGAGATTGACGGAGGAAGCTAAGAAAAGAAAAGGAGAGAGTGAGCGAGCAAGAAGCCGCCGGACAAGAGTAAATCTGGGACTGGCTTTTAGTCCATCTTAAATGAACTCCGGCTCACAGAAGAGTTCCAGCTTCCTCTTTGCATGGTCGAGTTTCAGCTGTCATTTGTGGATGCAGCAATGAACTGTGTTCATAGACGATGGTTTCTTGAAGTGTTCCTCAGCTCATGCAGTGATCGTGTCTGTTTTTCATGCACTGCTGTCTGCAGGGCTTGAAGATCACCACCATCCATCCATTCATTGTTTTTTGGCCTTGTTCCTCGCGTACAGAGATTTCTTCTGATTCTCTGAATCTTTTAATAATACTATGAACTGTAGACGATGACATCCACAGATTCTTTGTCATGTTACGTTGAGAAACATTATCCTTAAATTGTTGCAGTATTTGCTAGTGCCAGTCTTGCCATTCATTGGGATGTTCCACCAACTTTTACAGTCTTTTGTTGCCAACTAAGTTTCAACATTTGATAAGTTTTCCTTGTGTTGTGCAATCAAATATGGGTTTTTCCTTTCGGTCTTTCCTTTTCATGTTGGTATCATCTCATAAATATGAGACTGCTGTCACTGTTCATTCTCCGTCTGCCTCTCTTTATAAAACCAATAATCTAAAATCTTCATTTGGTCTAAACAGAAAAAGAACGATGTGTTTGCAGGCTGAACTGTGAGCTGATGATCAAACCAATTTACAGCCATCAGCAGAATCACCGTCTCTGACAGATAAATAGACTAAAGATTTGTTTCAAGCCTTCATCACCCGCAAAATGCCTCAACAATTACGATGAATGGAAAGAAAATTCACTATATTTACCTCCCTCCTTTTCCTTCCATTAAGTTGAAAACATCCCCGCTCACCTCTTAAACAAACTCAAACAGTCTTTTCTGTTTTAGCCCACCAGCTCGCCGGCCAAAGCCAAAATCCTGTTCACAGCCTGTGGCAGGTGTTGTGAATATAAAGTAGAGTTTGAGTGCATCAGTCATTGGCCGGCTTCATTCGGTATGCAAAATTAAAATGAGTTATACAAAACGAGACCTGGCAGGAGGCTGTGGAGGGGCTCGGATACAGCTGCAAAGTGACAAAGTCGAAGGCAAAAACAAGCAATTTGCCAAAAAACAAACCAAAAAAAACCAACAAACACAACGTCAAAGAAAGTCATTTGTTTCACTTATAACGAGATGCAGGAGTTCATGAGCTGATTCACTTGTCAGCAATTAAATTCAAATCAAGATGAATGCAATGACACCAAAGACGTTTGTTTATTTCCAATAAAAGTTACATCACAAACTGGCAGAACTCTGTTTTGGACTTTTGTAACACACACACACACTGAGGACTGGATATCACTTAACCGCAGAGATGTTTAAATACGGCAAGCCAGCTGTTAAAATGTGTCACTGTTTGAAGAAGAGTGAAAATGACTTTAGGAATATCTCTGAGAGCTCTGCGAGCACGCGAACATCATTCTGTGCAGAGAGCTGCAGCGGCACGTTGTGTTTTGTTCGTATGGTGGATCGTAACGCTGTACATCCGTCGGAGAGTCGACGGAGTTTGTTTTCGCAGTATTTCTGTGATCGGCAGCAGCTGGGGAGCAGCAATAAAATGTGTGTGTGGACTCCTTTTTTATGTTAGGCAAGAAATACACACACTATCTACCTATCATGAAAGTCGGGCGTAATTCAGTTTGTCCGAGTGGGGTTGCCGTAGATACCGTATCGTGTGATGTAATCAGAAGGACCCTGAGCCGATCCGGAAGCCGAGCTGATCTGGTACCTACACCAAATTAGAAATTAGTAACTGTAGTTATGGCAATGGAAAAAAAAAACATTGACCTGGCTGTGAATGAAGGTCAGGGGGTTTCAGTTTATCCTCTGGGGACCATGAATGTTGGTACCAAACTTTATAGTAGTCCATCCAGCAGAGACTATGTAACTTTGGGCTCCGGGTCGGGAGAAGTACGTAACGCTTTACGGCACTAAGTCACACACCACCAACTATTTCACTGATTTTGGTGAAACTGGATCATATTTTATGGAGAAAATGTTTTCTGGTTTTCCCTCTGATGTCCTCCGGCTGCTCCGCCTCAACTCTCTGTGATTTACAGAGTTTCCTGATGGACAGTGAAGTAAACTGCTGACAACTGTAGCTGCTGTTAGCTAATGTAGGCTATTCCAGGGGGAGTGTTAATGTTTGTACCACAGGTGTTTTTGGACCACCGGGAAGAAGAAGAAGAAGAAGAGGAGGAGGTTTTAACCGTCAGGCTAACGGGGAGCGGAGCCGGTGTCGTGCCAGAACAGGAGCTGGGCAAACAGGCAATGCCTCTATGGACAAAATGACAGAGGAGAAGAGACCGAAAGAGGACGGTTGATAGAAGCCGCCGGACAAGAGTAAATCTGGGACTCCAATGGTTGATTTCTGTTCAGTATTTAGACAATGAATAATAAACACAGAGTTATCTGCACATGCTGAGTAAACTGAGTAGTTTTCAGTGCAAATATTAGCTGTCAGCCTGGTTAGTAATGTACAGCACAACATTTTTCAAATGTCTTTTTCTTCCAGACCGGCTGCTTCTCGTTCTAAACACAAAAACTGCAGCTCCAGTATAAAACAAGCTGCATTAGTTTGTATCTCTGCCCTCTCTCTCTCTCCACACACACCGGCCTGCCTCATTCACATGCCGCCCGCCTCTCTGCTCCTGAAAAGCCTCTCTCTAACATCCCTGTGTGGCTGTATGGTAAGTCATCGCAGGCAGATAAAACAAGCACAGTGGCGCGATCCAGGAATAGTAACGTTAACCGTGATAACGCCGATAAAGACTGCGGCATAATCTCTCCCTTCGCTCTGCAGAACCGACTCAGATATTTACACAGTGTCGTGTGTGAAAACCTAATTTAGACGAGAAATTCCACCTCTCACCTTCCCCCGTTGAGACATCCGTCGTCTTCTTCACGTCTTTGTGTTTAATCACAAAAGCTTCCTGAAGTTTCCCCTTAAAACCCAGACTGATTTTTCAGTTTATTTCAGTTTCTAGGCTTTTTATTTGATGTGTGTGGATGCACTATAAGAGGAAGATCAATGAAAACCAGTATATGATACCACGATTCGGCGCAGACATCCTGAGTGTCTTCACTCGGTCTCCTGAAAAAGTTTTTTGTGTGTTTTACTTTCAGACACAGACGAAGGCTTTTAGTCAAAACACGTCGGAGCCAGCCTGCAATATTAAAAGCTTCTTATTACCGAGGACTCAGAGCGCCAATAAAGCCTGCTGAATATCAGTCTGAATTTTAATACCAAAAGGAACAAGACAGGCAAAAAAAACATCGCTCACCCGCTAACCTATGGAGGAGATATCGCAAGTAAGTGCCAAAAAACTGCAGTTCCTCTTGTCGTCCACTTGAGGCTGGCTCCAGAAGTGAGTCAGTCTCCATAAGTCCCCATGTTAAAATGTCCAACTTCACAGCAGAAATAAACATGTTTACAGCCTGGTACAAAAAACAGTTTTGGTCTCTATAGCTAATTTCCCCGTTCATGACAACTGTACTGAGGGTGAATTTTTATACAACTCACCTGTTCAAATTATATTAAGGCTTAAAGTTATGCAGGATTAAGAGCGTGGACGCTTTGATTGACAGGTGGGTGCTGTCACACACGGCTTGTTTGAGCAACCAGGCGTCATTCGGGCCCGCCTCAGGTCCGCCCACCATTTTCCTCGTTTTCCCACCACACTTCGTCGCCATGGTTACAATAAACAATTGGTTAAGGTGAGGGAATGATCGCGGTTGACAGCGACTAATGACTCGAGCTGTAAGAGGGCTTCACTCAGTATGCAGTGAACGGTCGACGCTTGTGTGTGTGATTTTAAACTATTTGTATAAATGTGTTCAACTTTGTGGGTCAATCCAAGAAAGATGATGACGGTTAGTGTTACGTTAACGTAACGGGTATCAGAACACCTGTAACGTGGAGCGATACGTGCAGTTTAAAGCCTCAGAGCTGTTGTGCTCTACATCAACATTCAAGGAAGGACTCCGGTTCAATCAAATTACTTGTTCTAACTGTTGTATAGGTGCATTTATTCGTCTTTTTTTGGCCCTTCGAAAAGAGATTTTAATCTCAGTTGTACCTGATTAATTAAAAGAAACGAAACAGCCAATTTCACAAGACGTCATTCTCAGGAGGGGGTAAAAAAATCTTGTTAATTTTGTTCTAATTTATGTCTGAGATGAGATAAAGGAACAATACGGAGAAGAAAAACCTATAATTAGATCCTGAATGCTGATTTTAAATCGCTGTTTCCTCTCTCAGTGGGATACTTTCAATTGATTTGCAGTGACTCACTGTGCTGGGGATCCCTTTTTACCGTGACCACCCGACCTGAACTGCTGCATTACATGATGACAAACAGACTGTGAGCAGCAGCCCGGAGCCTTAATGGGACCTGAGATGGCTCTTTCTCAAACACTGTCGGAGCAGAGTAGCCTGCAGCGGGTTTTCCGCTGAAGGATGTTGGCAGCGCACATGCTCTTCAAGTCCTTTTAATGACTAAAGTAGCTTTTACTGGAGCTGTGACAGTAGTGAGAGCTCCCTCCCTCTCTCTCTCTCCTCCACCCTCCCTTTGCATCTCCCTCTCCCTCCCTCTCCTCCTTCACCTCACTCTGCAGAGTGCAGCCGAACCAGAAAGTAGCCTCTCGCCTTCTCCTCGTCATCGCCCTGGAGTCAGGTGGATGTTGAGCAGGGAGGTGCAGAATATCGTCTGGGAAGTGTGAGAGCGTGGAGGAGGAGGAAGGAGGAAGGAGTAGTAGTAGTAGGGTGGAGGAAGACCTCTCTTTCTGCAGCATCCTTTCCGATCATCATGGATCTCTGGAGTAAAAAAGTCCAGGGAATTATCACACAGGTCGTCCTGATGCTTTGCAGCTCGTACGGGGCAACAAGAGGAGGTGAGTGCAGACAGATCGGATGTTGGTTGTCGGTCAACTGCTCTTAAAGTCTAAAAAGTTTTTAGTCGTGCATGTTGAGTCTGAAATCAGGGATTTTCTAACAAGCTCACTGATTTCTTTTCATGCATTTCAGTGTAGGAAGCATGTAGGGCGGTTGCCCTTGAGCAAGGCACTCGAGCCTCACCTGCTCTAAGTGGAGCTGCAGAGGCACGAATGTGAATCCAGGCATCTTATTAGGGAAGGTTTCTGTGATTTAATAATTCATAATTTAATTTATTCTCTGAGGTTTTGATGCCACAAATGAGCAGCAGGAGGAGAGAGACTGCAAACTTTAGACTAAATCTTCATCTTTTTCTCCATCACCTTGATTTTTTAAAACCCTCTGGGACTTGTTTCATCTCACTTTCCTCTGCTCATTAAATTTCTTTTAGCAGGATTCGTGATGACGTGGCACAGCTTGGAATATGAGCTGATTTGACACTTCGTTGACTCACAAAAAGCTCATAAACGTGTTGATGGAAACTCATTCCACCTATGAGCTGCTGCACCAAACAGCCTAATAAATCGGCTGTCGGAGAGTAAATGTTTGTCTGATGCTGATGCTGTGTTAAAATGTATTCAGAGTCTGTGCAAACAAGTTCGAGGGAGTCAAAGCAGACCACTCAGGGATCCGTTGTGAGATTACAACGTCGGGTTTATATTCCCCTTGACAGACGACAGCTACACACTGACATTATGAGCTCGGAAAGAGTAAAATAAAGGAGATAAAGAGATTTCTTTGCGCTCAGGGAAAGAGTTTGGATTTGTCAGAAAGTAAAACCACGAGAAAAGAAAATGCGGCTGTCTCTTAAATCAATATGAAGTGCCTGAAACTGTTTTTTTTTTGCCCTCTTAGAGAGCAAACACACACAGTACATCATCCACTTAATAATCTCTGATGCTCAGACCTCTCTCCACGTTTTATTTGACTTTGCTGAGTGCTGAGCCAGTGCCACAGGCGAGGTCTGACTCCAGCTATTTGTCAAGAGTGAGCCAAAGAGGTAAAACTGTCGTCGAGAGGGCAGATGTTTCTGTTTCTGCAGCCGGTCACAGCGACCCTGCTCGGCACTGAAGCAGCAGAGGACTTCTTTATGGGGAAGCGATGGGTGGAGCTGCTGAGGAGGCCGTACTGTGACATGATGTCTGAGCTCATGTCAAGTCTTCATAAAGAATCCTCAAGACAGAAACAGAAAGATTATTATACTATTATTATATAATGTCGACAACTTTGCTAACAGACAAACATCAACAAGGTCTCTCCTTTTCTCTTCTTAGCTTCCTCCCTCAACGTCCTCTTCATTCTCTTCTCCTCTGTCATTATGTCCATAGAGGCTGCTGAGCCTGGTTACAATGCTTGCTTGCCCAGCTCCTGTTCTGGCACGACACTGGCTCCGCTCCCCATCAGTATTTACCCGCAGCCCGAGCCTGAAAACCTCCTCTTTTTCCCGGTGGCCCAAAACAACTGAAACACTAAGACACTGAGCTAACATGAGCTAACAGCAGCTACAGCTGTCAGCAGGTTACTTCACTGTCCATCAGGAAACTCTGTAAATCACAGAGAGTTGAGGCGGAGCAGCCGGAGGACATCAGAGGGAAAACCAGAAAACATTTTCTCCATAAAATATGATCCAGTTTCACCAAAATCAGTGAAATAGTTGGTGGTGTGTGACTTAGTGCCGTAAAGCGTTACGTACTTCTCCCGACCCGGAGCCCAAAGTTACATAGTGTGAGAACAGACGTACGGCTGACAGAGACACCATTCACCTGATTACAGGTCAGTGTAGATCAACAGGAGTTAACAGATGTTAGTTTATCAGAGAAGTGTTAAGAGAATATTGCAACAACAATAAGAATAGATCTCTTCAGCCTCGTTCTGATCACATTAGATGCCTATGCTGGATAATTATAGCTGACATCAACAGAAACATCTGGAGAGAAGGCCGTATATCACAAAGCAAAGTTATGTACCATTAATAGTGCAGGCGTGGAGGGAAAGCGTCTGAGGGATTTGGAGCATCCTGATATTTAAAAAAAAAAAAAAGAAGGTGGAGAATTCATGCCAGAACAGCACTTGGCAAAGCAATCACAGACACGTAGTGTGAAACAGAGCTGGAGAGCAGAAAGCTAAGAGGCTAATTGGATGCGGATGTGAAGTATCTGTAACCTTTCACTGCAGGTGTGAAGTTATACACAGTCGCTGCAACAGATGCAGGAATGAATCCTGCTTATTTAATTGTCTGCAGTGATGTTTGAAAGATATTTGCATCCCTCGGCACCACACGAAAACCGATTTGTGTTTGCAATCTGTGTGTCATCGTGACAGACTAAAGCAGCAGCTCGATCAGCACCTGTGATGCCTTCAGGTGCGCTCTGTGAGTATTTAGTGTTGGGATTTGTCAACAAATATTACGCTGCATAAAAAAACGCTCCGTAATGAAGTTACGGCTGCGAGTACGGAGCTCCGGGCGGAGCAGGTGGAGGGAGGAGATGGTGTTGATACGGGTGATGTCTCACTACAGTAGAGCAATGAAGGTGAATGCAGCCAAACGGAAATAATGAATGTCTTATCAGGAGCGCGCAGGTGTCGGCCTGCAGTGATCTGGCATCGAAACGTCAAGTTCATGTTTGAGTTTAATGATCCTCTTTGTTCGGTGTTAGTCCGACATTGTGCTCATTATTATTACAGCTCATTAACACACACCTTTTAATCACTATATCTTAATATAGATCAGCCGTAACATCACGACCACTGACAGGTGAAGTGAATAATGCTGATGGCACCTGTCAGCTGGGGGGATATATCAGGCAGCAGGTGAACGTTTTGTCCTTAAAGTTGATGTTAGAAGCCGAAAAAAATGGGCAAACGATGGCTCGACAACTTGGTTTAGAACATCTCCAGAACTGCACCTCTTGTGTGGCTTGTTTCCGGTCTGCAGTGGTCAGAACCGGCGACAGGGTCATGGGCGGCCAAGGCTCCGATCCAACAGACTGCTGCTGAAGAAGTTCATGCTGGTTCTGATAGACAGCCCACGCTGTCCCCCTGTCCACTGCCGATAGCGCCAACAATCAGCATGTGATCATCAGAACTTGGACCACGCAGCGATGGAAGAAGGTGGCCTGGTCTGATAGATCGCGTTGCATCACGTACGTTGCTTACCTGGTGAACTCGTGGCACCGGGATGGACTATGTGAAGAAGGTGGAAGTGATGCTCGGTTCCTGCCTTTAATGTGGATGTTACTTTGACACCTACCTAAGTACTGCTGCAGACCAAGTCCTTCCTTTCATGGAAACTGTATTCCCTCACGACACTCGCCTCTTTGAGCAGGAGAACAGTTTGAAGGAACACAACAAGTCAAACTTGTAAACAAGCTGAAGGTTGATGGACAGAACATGAATAGTTATTGAACGGACTAACATGAAGATGGTGCACCTTGCTGCCGCCCGGACAAATTAAGGTGCGACACAAGCACCCGAGCATCTGTGGGATGTGCTGGACAAACAATCCACGCAACGACGCAACGCAACGCGATCCATCAGACCAGGCCACCTTCTTCCATCGCTGCGTGATCCACCTCACAACTAACGGATCTGCCGCTAACGTCTTGGTCCCAGATACCACAGCACACCTTCGGAGGTCGAGTGGAGTCCATGCCTCGACGGGTTAGGTGGCAAAAACCTGGGCAATACTATGGCAGAGCTGTACGCAGATCCTCTCTCAAGCCAATTATTTCCCAAAGACACGGGGCTGAAGTCTGCTGTGCCACTTTTCTGGTAACAGGAAATAACAAGTGCGTCAGGGATAATCGATCTAACAGTCTGTGCACACCCACACACAGATAGAGAAGGTGAAGTGTTACAGCAAATGAATCTGATGGCGTAACGTACTTTAAATTAACGTTTTTGTGGTGGGCGTTATCGTCTTCTGTAGTCTTTAAAAGCTCTTCCTCCAACCGCTCTTCTTTTTTTAACCCGCGCACGCCAGTTCACACCTGCTCTTCAAAGACGTGCCGAATTGGTCCTCGCCAATTACGTGAACCTCGCAGGTCCAGGTGTGAACGCACAGCCACTTATCTCCCTCTCCAATTATCTCCACAACGTTCCCTCGAATGCAAAAGCAAAGAAGGAGAAGACCCTGACACACACTGACACACACTGATGAGGCAAAGAGTCGACATCACACACACACACACACAAAAGACACACCGGTGTTGTTGCACGAGCCCCTGCCCCCCCCCACGGGATTGTTATCTCGTCTCTCAGCTGATTGGGACTCGGCCGAGTGTGTGTTTTTAAACGCAGCCTAATGACAGATAATACCGCTGCTCTCTGAACTTGTGTGTGTGTGTGTGTGTCCGTTGATACGAAGAACATGATGTGAGGAGGGCAAAGGAATGCTAAGCAGCACTGCAGTAAGTCTGAGTGTGTGTGCACATAATGCCTACAAAGTGTTTGTCCTGCTCGTGTGTGTGTGTGTGTGTGTGTGTGTGTTTAGATAGTGAATGACTCACCACTCACAGTCACCGAATCTCAGAGGAGAAAGGTCCTCGAGTTAAAACTAATGTGTCACTAGATGCTGCATCCGGAGAGAGACGAGGCAGACAAAGTGCTGTCTTCTCTCAGTTCAGCTGCCTGAAGGTGGCGGCTGGAGATTCTGGTGTGTTTGGTTGAGGATAGTATTCTACTTTTCAGCAACCAGTAAATCTAATTCAGCACCACTCAGCTTTCAGCAGGACCAGCAAAGACCAGCAAAATAACTTTATTTCTCTGATTAAACGGCTTTATCGAGGGCGTCTTTGTTGCTCGAAAACTGCTTGCTGTCTTTCTCAAACCAAATTAAACTTCTTCACGTCACTTTTATGTTGCTTTCACACCAGGATAGTCCGGTGGGACTCGATCGGGGTTCGATCGGGGCGGGGAATGCTGAAAAATTTCACCCCTTCATTTGGTTTGGTTCACTTTAACGCTGCACTTTTTGAAAGCGGACCAAACCGCCTGGTCGACAGCTGCTGGTGGTTCGGGAGCGGTATCGTCCAAAACAAGCACTGACTAGGAAGAAGAAGAAGAAAGAAAGCACCAGGAAGAAAACCCGACTTTCTGATCGATCGTGGTTCAGAGACCCACGTTTTCAGGCGGACCAGAGTTCAGATGAGCTGCAGTGAACTCCGGTCCATTTAAAGCGGTGTGAAAGTCAAATTAACGTTCATGTCTTTGGACTGTGGGAGGAAGCCGGAGCACCTGAAAGGGATCGAACCAGGAACCTTGTTGCTGTGAGGCCACAGTGCTAACCACTGCACCACCATGCCGCCCTTTAACGCTACAACAGCTACAAGGTGGAAAAATGTAAGATATACCTGAAATAGAAAGAGACAAAACAATAAAAGTTAAAGAAGAATTGTCTATAGATATCACGATAATATTGTTATTTTAATTATTTTGGCCACGATAATCTGATATTGCGACAGCCCTAATTTAAAGAGTTGAAGACAAATGGCCTCACTTCAATGTGAAACTACTTCACCTCCCTGTGGTCCTCTTACCAAGTGAGCATTTCCAAACATCACGATCTAATTGAATAAAACTTCATGACATCTAAATAATGCTGCAGCCTGGTCAGAAGCACCTTGACAGAACTCTCCGTGGGAGCAGTTATCTCGTGTACGAGGGATAAATCCGGGCTCAGGCTTTTACCTGATGAAGTAAAAACTCCTGACTCCCCGTCAGCTCCTGCAGCGCTCGCCCTGCAGCTCGTCTGGTCTGTGCTCCTTCTAAGAAGACGAATCAATAAACTATCACATTATTACCATCACTCCATTTTTATTCACTCGGACTTGCCGTCCTGCAGATATCAGCTTGCATCAGAGACTGCGATCATTAAAGGAGCATAAAAGAAGAGCTTTTCATTTGGCTGTCATTCATACTCCAATCTCTACAATCACAGAGCTTTCATTTGATCTAAACTGTGATTCAGTTCAGTCGCGTCATGTTCTGCCTCCCGTCAATCACACACAGGCTTGTTTACAGATACAGATAGAAAGTAATGAGAGACAGGAGGCTGTTTCCTGCTGGATGTTTGGTTTCAACTCAGGTTTGATCGTCCATGATGATGCAGGTTAACGTTTAATTCATCCGACAGTCTTGGCCATTCCTCTTTTTTCCCCACCAAACTCGAATTTAGCCAAACATCAGCAAGGTCAACAACAGCAGACGTAGCAGCCAGCTAATATTACTGACTAGTCCAACAGCAGTCAGCCCAGCTTGGCGTCTGTCTTTCAGCCTTTTATTTCACCAAGCTCTCACCAACCACTAAAAGTCAGTCCCAGATTTACTCTTGTCCGGCGGCTTCTTGCTCGCTCACTCTCTCCTTTTCTCTTCTTAGCTTCCTCCATCAACGTCCTCTTCACTCTCTTCTCCTCTGCCATTATGTCCATAGAAGCTGCTGAGCCCGGGTACATTGCCTATTTGCCCAGCTCCTGTTCTGGCATGACACCGGCTCTGCTCCCTGTGGTACAAACACTAACACTTCCCCCCGGTGCTCTGAGCTCACAGCTCTGCTAACAAACTGAGGTAACGTTAGCTAACAGCAGCTACAGTTGTCAGCAGTTTACTTCACTGTCCATCAGGAAACTCTGTAAATCACAGAGTGTTGAGGCGGAGCAGCCGGAGGACATCAGAGGGAAAACCAGAAAACATTTTCTCCATAAAATATGATCCAGTTTCACCAAAATCAGTGAAATAGTTGGTGGTGTGTGACTTAGTGCCGTAAAGCGTTACTCCCAAAGTTAGGTTGTTGCTTTGATAAACATCAATAATTCTTCGTGCTGTCCATTTGAACCAGAATATCAGAATTTCATATTTTCCAATGAGCCAGATGTCATGAGCTGAACATAAACCTGTGTGTGCATATAATCTAATCAGTCTGCAGAGTCTCACCTGTCCGTAAAGATTCATGAGACACTCGAGTTCGTGATGGTGGAGATGAGAAAAGCGATAGGAAGCTGACGAGGAACTCCCTCTCATATTTCTCTTTTAGTGTCATTTATGAAAATGTGTGTTCAGAGAAGAGGAGCCATGAATGCCATCTGATGAAGTCAAGGCTGCATTATGGCAGCGGCGGCCGTCGGGGTGAGCTTGTAACCGTCAGTCAGGAATCTAGATTTATCAACCCAGGGACAAGTAGTTAAGCGATAAAACCCGAGGCCTGCAGTCCATCCGTCTGAGTTTGTGACTCATTGATATTTGCTGAAGGCCAGTCCCACCGGAGCTCCGACTCCCCTAAACACACACTCATTCATCACGCCGCCCTGTCAGCGCCTCAGATGACTTGTCACTGGTCCAAGAATCTGTCAAACTGTGCTGAGGTCGCGGTGCTCTGTCGCTGCGGGTCGTGTAGAGTTACAGCTTTAAAACATTCAAAACTCTCTCATGGTGGACGGATCGAGCTACGTGAACGTTTCACACCCGAGAGCTGACTCTCCCAACGAAGGATGCAGGTGAAATGATTAGAATCAAGTTCAATTATCAATTTATTACTGTAAGGATGTGAGTGATAATGAAGTCAAAGAGAAGATGATGTGAAGAGTAGAAGCAGATATAAATGATGCTGCTGCTGCTGAAACAGTAGATGCGTATGGAAAATATGAGGATGAGGAGGAAGATGGTGAAGTTTATGATGAAGATGAAGACGATGACAAAAATAGAAAATGAAGAAAGAGAAGGGTGCAGATGAAGAATATCATGATTATTATGAGGATGACGATGAGGAAAAAGAGGAAGAAGATGATTTTTATGATCGTAAAGAAGAAGATGACGACAAGAGCGAGATGTTGATGCTGATTATTCTGATGATGACAAAGGTGAAGAAGGACAAGGAGGAAGATGACGATGTTCACGATAACGATGGTAAAGATTATAATGATGATGAAGACGATGACAAAAATAGAAAATGATGAAGAGGAAAAAGAAGAGTGCAGATGAAGAACATCATGATTATTATGAGGATGACGATGAGGAAAAGAGGAAGAGGATGAAGATGATGAGCAAGTAGATGTAGATCATGAAAACCACTGATGATGATGGTCAGTGATGATAACCATTGATGATGAAGACAGCAGACAAGCAGAATGACGACGATTAATCTGATGACAACAAAGTCATGATAACGATGAAGATGGTAAAGATTCTGATGATGAAGAAGAGCAAGTAGATGTAGAAGGTTGTAGGTAAACACAGGTGTTACCAATGATACTAACTGAGGCTCCATTCCATTCAGGTCAAACAGAGTCAGGGTGCTGCTGTTTGTGCATGTTGGCTCACTGGAAAGTCTCTGCTGCACTAAATGGAACAGAACCTTAAAAGGTATCACTGGAAACACGTCCTGGACAAGAAGGGTCAAAGACTGAGGTCCTTTAAAACCATCTATGACACTGTGCTCTGTCCTGGACTGTCCCCTAGTCGCCACAGAGGAGGTGGTGGAGAGGAGGATGTCACCTCCCATCACCTTGAACAACAACTCCAGGTTCTAGCTTTGAACCTTTATCGTGAAGGGTTTACTCTTGAGTCTCTACAGCAGACACTTCTGCATGTCTGGCTGACTTGTCACCGTGTCGGGCGTTGTGAATTAACCTCATGTAGCTCGAGCGTATGCCGGCGGCAGCTGAGGGATATCTCTGCGTGCTTTAGAGTCAATATGGTGCATTCACAATCTGCCGGTAAACTACTCTGTTATTCTGTAGCTGAATCTACTTCTGAGACTTCTGCGGCAGTCCTGGGCACAATTTAACAAAACATGTACATACCGGCACTGTCTCCGTCTTACTTTAGACTCTAAAGCACCATCTGTTCCCTCTTACACTCTGCGCTGCCACGAGGGATAATTAGATCAGATGCAGTGTCTTTGGTAAATGTGAGCGCAGAAGAAATGTCACTGCTATTAAAGCCTGTAGCTGACACCGAACACCACAGGAGAAAGCTGAAAAACTTTAAGATGCAGCTGAGATAAGGTGTCCGACGAGCTGTTTAATGATTCGGTTAATGAGACGGAAGAGACTGAAGAGAGCACCTGCACTTCCTCCAGAGTTATTCGGAAACTTTCTGCTCGCCTCATTTTTATGGTACTTCAGGTCAGAGTCAGTTACAGAACAGCAGCCCAGCAGCTGGCAGGGATTCAACTCTAACCTGCTGTGGTCCCGACAGACGATAGAGATGATTCTGGAGAGTTTTATTACATTTACCGACTCTTTTCAATTGTTTTTTTTTTTTTTTTTTTTGCTGCATCCTACCTCTGTTACCGTACACGCAGAGTACCGATCATTGTTGACACATACACAGTTAAAAAGTTAAAAAGTAACATTGTGTTCCTAGTAGATGCTACACTGATTTTTAATCAGGTGAATGGTGTCTCTGTCATTCGTACGTCTGTTCTCACACTATGTAACTTTGGGCTCCGGGTCGGGAGAAGTACGTAACGCTTTACGGCACTAAGTCACACACCACCAACTATTTCACTGATTTTGGTGAAACTGGATCATATTTTATGGAGAAAATGTTTTCTGGTTTTCCCTCTGATGTCCTCCGGCTGCTCCGCCTCAACTCTCTGTGATTTACAGAGTTTCCTGATGGACAGTGAAGTAAACTGCTGACAACTGTAGCTGCTGTTAGCTCATGTTAGCTCAGTTTGTTAGCTGCTGTTGAGGCATTTTGGACCACTAGGAAGAAGAGCAGGTTTTCAGACCCGGTGCGCAGGGGAATGCCAATGATAGTCAGTGTTGCCAGAACAGGAACTGGGAAAGCGGGCAATGTAACCGGGCTCAGCAGCCTCTATGGACATAATGGCAGAGGAGAAAAGGATTGTTGATGAAGGAAACTAGGAAGAGAGTGAGCGAGCAAGAAGCCGCCGGACAAGAGTAAATCTGGGACTGACTTTTAGTGGTTGGTGAGAGCTTGGTGAAATAAAAGGCTGAAAGACAGACGCCGAGCTGGGCTGACTGCTGTTGGACTAGTAAGTGATATTAGCTGGCTGCTATGTCTGCTGTTGTTGACCTTGCTGACTCGCTAGTTTTTGATCATAAGTAATGTAATCAGAACAAATACTCGAGTACAGCTGAACACAGTTACCACAGTAGGATTAGATTCTGAAACTGGAGGCGCTAAATCACAAAAAATACCAATTTCCATGAAATGCCACTTCATGAAGAAATATATATTTCAAGAAAAGTGTCTCTGACACTGTCATTGCATGCTTGTAAATTTCTTCCTGCTTCTCAGCGGGATGTGTTGTTAAATATGCATAAGCAAAGCTCTGCATATTTATAAAAAACGTTATGCTGAGCTCGAGCAAACTGTAACACAAAATACAGCCGAGCACAGACTCTCAGAGTCTGGGTGGAAATTGGAGGCTGCAGGGTGAAGTTTAGGAGTCTGTCCTTCAAACACAAAGTCTGGGTTCAGTCCTTTGTGTCGACAGGCCTCTTCTGAAACACACTCGCACGTGTTTGTGACACTGAATGCCTGCCAGCTCCAGAAGTGCTGATCAGTAGCTTAGTTTGCTCATCTACCTGTGAAACACCGCTGATGTGAACACAGAAAGAAGACGCTGATGAACTTTTCAACAGGCGATTATGTCGTTTTTTTCTCGGGGCTGAAGCTGAAACATGAAGCCATAATGCTGCAGCATCGGTGTCGGCAGTGAAATGAGGCGGTCACGTGTCGCTGACCTCCACCACACACACACACACACACACACACACACACACCGTCTGTCTTTGATGTTTATGTATAATTTAGGCCGCTGCAGTGCTGGTGAAAGCTAAATGAGTGCATGTGGCGTGCGTTGTACTAAAACCTGGATGGTACAGAGACCAGCTGGCCCCAACAGCATCGGTAAATATTGTGTTGAAGTTCTTCTGCTGGTGCAATGCAGTGTTGATGTTGTTGTTTTATCATTTGACTCAATGGAAGAGCCTGAAGACTTTTTTCTTCTGTCTTTGCCCAAATGACAGAAAGTGTTTGAAACAACAAACAGTCGCCTGCTGTGACTAAATATCACGGTCGTGTTTGTATCATTAACGAGTAGCTACCAGCTATTCTGAAGACAAATAAAACTTTGGATTCAGTTAATGTTTTTTTACATTATGAATAATAAACAGTGACCCAAAACGAGCTCTTTCACCATCGCACTAATGATTTTTTTTTGTTGTTTTTGTTCCCACATCACTCCACTGAAAAAAAGGCCTCGTCATTGGTATTTTTTCCTGCTGGGTTGGTGATTAAAGACTGCGCCATACAATGTTTTATTTTATTTTTTTTTACACAATAACCTAAAAACACAACAACAAGGACTGAAAATGAACAAAGGGATTAATAAATACATGAACAAAATGGAACAGACGAATTCAATTTCTCAGCCAAACTTAGAGTAAACTTGATTTTCTAAAGTTTGAGAAAGAACATCAAGTTCCCCAACCAGGAACATGCTGATGAAAAGTTAGATGATTTCCACGACAGTAAAATTGTCCTACGTCAGAAAAAGCAATAACGTCTACGTCCTCCTCATGCGCGCTCAGGATCTCAACAGGTTCCCTCAAAGATGGCAATACAGGAACATCACTGCAGATCCATTTTTAGGATATCAGATAATGTTTTAAGAATTATGCCCCAAAAATAAAAATAGTGGCTTAGATGTGACACCAGTCACATCTGTTAGAAACATCTGGGTATATTCGTGCTAGTTTAGCTTTGGAGTAATGGATCCGATGGAGGACCTTAAACTGTATTTAAAGTCAGAATAAATACATGTTGAGTTTGTCAGACCAAAGAAGAAAGAGTTATTAACCATCCAGCCAAATTTGAATGATTAAAAAGAAACAGACACGTTTATGAAATTCAGGTGTCAAAATCAGGTAAAAATGTATTCTCAGCTCAGGGTGGCCTCAGCGTGTCATCGAGCCACCCTTTAAGGACCGCCCACAAAATCCTGGACTGAAAACTGAAAAACTGTTTGAACCTCTAAATCCACGTTTCAGTAATATATCGTTCAAAGTCTTTTCACGTGTTTTCAGCAACTATTTTCCAACATATTTAATGTGTTTGAAAAGAAATCTCAGAATTGCCTTTACACGGACTTTAAGATGTTGTCAGTTAACTTTAACATTAACGCTATTAACGTTAGAAGAGCTTCAGATCATGAAGTTACAGAGTTGTCTGTTCCTTTGGGTGTCAGCTGTGAAGAGTCCAGTTTAGAAGACGGCACTGTTACTCTAAAAACAACTGCTCTAGATTATTTCTTCTGGTATCGACGATATCCTTTCGATTGTCCCACTGGTCATCTGGAAATTCAGGCAGCTTAAGCTTTTACAGTAGATTTGGTATTAAATGACATATGGAGCCTGAATTTTGATAGTTTTTCCTTTTTTATTCACTAACCTTTCCAGCACTGCAGCTGCAGAGTAGACGGGATGAAAGGTACGCCTGACTCTCTTTGGGTGATCAAAACAGTCGAATAATGTGTAAAGTATACGTGTTGATGTGAGAAAAACAAGAAAAAGGCGTTTCTGACGTGATGAAGACGGCGCTCTTGACATGCCGCCACAAACTTAGTGATCCTACACACTACAAAGGTTGCTCACTGCTTATGCGTCCCAAGGTGCCTCTGTGTTTTTTTATGCCCTTGTCCTAAATTATATGTGTGAGAGGCAGTGTGAGTAACACTTAAGACATGCTTCAGTGAACACGAGAGCAGCACCAACAGGAAACACTTCTAACTTTCGATGCCTGCAATTTCCTGCATCGAGTGCAGACACTTTCACGGCGTTAGAATTCTCCACCACACGGAGGGTGAAATCAGGGTGGAAACTACAAACAGTTTCTGCTCAGGAGAAGAAGCCCAGTGGATTTTTAAAGTGTAGTTCATATAACAGAGACGTAATGAAGAGCTTGAATGTTTTCTTTTAACTTTTGCTCTTTGGTTTCTCTGTGTGGTCTCGAAGTGTTTCTGAGCTTTTTGGGACCACAGACTGTCTAAAACCTGGACGTAGTCTCCGTGACGTCCCCTGCAGACTGTCTAAAACCTGGACGTAGTCTCCGTGACGTCCCCCGCAGACTGTATAAAACCTGGACGTAGTCTCCGTGACGTCCCCCGCAGACTGTCTAAAACCTGAACGTAGTCTCCGTGACGTCCCCGCAGACTGTCTAAAACCCGAACGTAGTCTCCGTGACGTCCCCGCAGACTGTCTAAAACCTGAACGTAGTCTCCGTGACGTCCCCGCAGACTGTCTAAAACCTGGACGTAGTCTCCGTGACGTCCCCGCAGACTGTATAAAGCCTGGACGTAGTCTCCGTGACGTCCCCGCAGACTGTCTAAAACCTGAACGTAGTCTCCGTGACGTCCCCCGCAGACTGACTAAAACCTGGACGTAGTCTCCGTGACGTCCCCGCAGACTGACTAAAACCTGGACGTAGTCTCCGTGACGTCCCCGCAGACTGTATAAGACCTGGATGTAGTCTCCGTGACGTCCCCGCAGACTGTCGAAAACCTGGACGTAGTCTCCGTGACGTCCCCCGCAGACTGTCTAAAACCTGGACGTAGTCTCCGTGACGTCCCCGCAGACTGTCTAAAACCTGAACGTAGTCTCCGTGACGTCCCCGCAGACTGTATAAAGCCTGGACGTAGTCTCCGTGACGTCCCCCGCAGACTGACTAAAACCTGGACATAGTCTCCATGAACTAATGAATAAGTTAAGAATTGGTGACTTTGAGTTGACTGACACTGATTGGGCACCAGTTTGACTGGACGTAAGTGTTTTCTGCCCTGACATGTCCGCCCGTCCTCCCAGCTCACCTGTCCAGCTGCAGACAGGAGTCTGTCTGTCAAACAGCTACTGAGCTGTGAGAATCGGCACATCCACGGGGGGCCTGCATGCTCCTCCAGCCCTTCATCTGCCAGTCATGAACACATCCGAGCCTTCGGGAGCTCGTCCAGTCAGCCGCTCGATGCAGTTTATTTTAGGTGTTCCATATTTTTAAAAACTGATTATACAATTTCATATTTTTCTGTCGGCATGGCAACATGTGGAACATAAACAGTGTTTTCAATCCAATGCAGAAGCCTTTGAGAAGCTTATGTTTGGATGTTCAACTGGGTCACCTTATTCACTTTTTTAAGGCTGACTATTGTGTTGGACTCCATTGCTCTTATGATGCATGACACCCCACTGGCACAAGGACAGCATTTGTTGCCAGGCTGTTCAATTGAATTTGAATATGGTACAGACGTGTTCCCAATCTCTGGATGCTCCTTTTATTGCAAAAACATACTGAAAAACATCCCACAATCATGCATGCAGATGTAGAAAATGCCCCCAGAAAAGCAGCAAACTCTGAAGCTGTGAAGTGAAACCAACATGGAAGTGTTAAAAACTGCAGTTCCTCATAAAGAAAGTGCTCCAATTCTGTTTTTTCCAACTCAGAAACATTGCAAAAATCAAATATGTACCATCTTTCCAAGATTTGGAAAATGTCTTTCATGTTTTTATTTTCATTATTCACCGTTCACCGTATTTACTCCAAAACCCCACCGGGCACGTCACATCAGCCCGTCCTGCACGTGACTTCAAACCCACCGGGAGCGTTTCAGAAGCGTTTATCCTTCCAGACTTTGTTTACTTGCTCAGATTTGGTCATTTTCCTGGTTTATGTTCTTCTAAATATGCTTCTACATGTGGAAATATGCTATGTACTTCATTTGTTTCTCTTTTGTCTGTTTTTAATGACCGGCAGTTTGCACGGAGGTGTTTTATTTTGAAAATCCACCGGATTCTCTATGCTGTTTCTGTGTCTGGCTTCCTGTCAGCTCGAGGTGCTCTGTGGAAATTGATGCGGGCTGCTCGCGGCGTCCGTCAAAAATAGAACAGCCACGTATTCAATGTGGAGCCGAGCGGAGGCCCGCTTCTGAACCGGAAGCTGGTGGGGTTTAAAACATTGACTAGAACGGCCACGGCGCAACGTCTGCTCCCGGTGGAATTTGGGGGTTAGTCACTCTTCTGTGTCTCTTCTCCAGCTTTAACTAACACATATCGAAGGTCACACATTACACTCGGTAAGCTACATTGGTTGCTAGTTGAATGAATCACATATAAAGCTGATCCCACTTTATATTTTGGCATAATTGTACCCCAGGTGGCACGGTGGTGCAGTGGTTAGCTCTCCCAGTGTCTGTGTTGGTTCTCTCTGGGTACTCCGGCTTCCTCCCACAGTCCAAAGGGTGAAAGGTTGTTTGTCTCTGTGATCTGGCGACTTGTCCGGGGTGTACCCCGCCTCTCGCCCAAAGTCAGCTGGGACAGGCTCCAGCCCCACCGTGTGACCCAGAAGAGAATAAGCGGTTACAGATAACGGATGGATTGTGCCCCCTGACCTCGGTAAGACCTCTGACGGTGACCGAACATGTGCAGTTGTGGCTCTCGCCCTCTCCAGACTATACAGCTTCTGTAGCAGTTGATAGCTTCAAGAAGCGGTAATACAGAGGTGCCAAAAACGCCTCAGGTCCACCCACAGTTCACGTCTTTGCACATTTCTAGATCAGCCAGGATCCGAGGGGGGCAGTAAGAAGGGGTCAGCCAGAGTCACCACACTGAGCTTCACAGTAGTTTTTCAGAAACCTGTGGGTGACGTCACGGACACGCTGTCCATTCTTTCTACTGTCTCTGGTTTCATGGTGTGCTTACACAGCTTTCATGATCTAGATTAAAGATGATTTGTTATTATCATGATTATTTGAACAATATATTTGTTCCTTTCTCTGGGTAATGGTGGAGGCTTAGCTCAGCGTGCTCTGCCAAACCAAAAAATGTAAAATGTCATGTAAATGTACATTGCATGAACTATTTATGCTGCTTTCTCTCTCTCGCTTCTCATTTTTGTCCTTATATTACAGTTAAACTTTAATGAGTGCATTAGTGGCTGGAAAAAAGGGACTTACTGTAAATTTCAGTACTTCAGGTTTCAAAGAAAAGGACTCAGAACAAGTCCGTCGTTCATATTTTTAGAACAAATATGCAAATTTAATTGGAACGAAGAGCAGCCTTGGCTCCGGCTCTCTTCCTGGTCAAACTGTGGATTGTGCAAGTTTGCAGAAAAGATCACTTTTATTATGGTTTATGGAGGAATACGGTTCATGTTTTAGGGCACAACCCCTCGGTGTGATTACTGTGCTCGTAGATGCATGGTTTAATGGACCTTTGAAGGGTTCTGCTGGTGTTTATTGAAGCAGGAGATGCTCATTGTGGATGCTTTACTGTAGATGGAGAGGTAAAGAGGATGGGAGGTGAAGCTCACTCTGCTGGATGTGCAAGCTGACAAGGTGGAGAAGACTAATGATTCACGATATCTCTGTTCGGGCCAAGGGCTGTCAAGCTAACACTCAGTCCTCTGTGTGCCTCTGAAATACTTCTGCAGTGTGTTAAAACAGATGTGAACGGGAAAAACTGTGTTAGGTGTGAGAAAAGAGTGAGGCAATTGGAGCAGTCACTCATGTACTCAAAATAGACACGTTATGAAAGGTTTTTCTGAGCAATGTGATCAATAATGAAGCATGCACATGATCTCAACAATTTAAAGAACATTTCTTGTCACACATTTGGTGTCTGAACATGAAATATTTGCTGTTTTTTTTAAGGTTCACACGTGGAAAAGGTCTGAAAAAATAAAAAGCATGAAGAGATGTAAAACTGGTCAGCTGATTTACTCTATAAACATACATGTACAGTATAAGGCTTATTAAATTAAACTTAGTCAAAGCTCGAGCACACAGATTGTATTTAATGTTGATATCCAGCTCAAAGCTCCAAGTCAACATCTGTGCACTTTATCTCCTAATAAACACACATATAGTTGGCAGTTGGTTCAGGGGAACGTCTCTAACTAAAGAGAATATTTGATTAGAAAATGCTGAGTCGATACTTGAAAGGTCTTCCCCACAGAAAATGAAAGCTCTGCAGAGAAACATCTTTAAAGTTTCAGGTGTGTGTTCGGTTAAAACTGATCACTTAACTGAGCCTACGTCTTTATCAGCCTCTTAACATCCAGGGTTTTATTCATATCCCATCCTTTGGTTGTGGATTTGTATATCAGCATTTAATTTTACATCAAATAAGCTGTGGTAGCTTTTGACGTAACAAGAGCAAATCACGTTTGCGCATGTATTCATGCATTCACACACTGACAGTCTCACAAAGCTCCAGGGTAAATTTCAGCCTCACAGGACGAAAACTGTCGTCCAACCGACCGAGCATCCAGTTACAGAGCTGCTGGTTGAGAAAAAAAACATGAATAAAATATTATAAGTAAGTTGTGGAGGTAAAAAAAAATAAGTGTGCAGGTGGACAGAAATGATAACAGGGCGCGGAGAGAGTCTCTCTGACAGGACTAAAGCTTCAATTCCACCGGGCATGGCTGCAACACGGCCGGGTGAGCTGATCGAGTCTGTTCCAGACAACGATCGTGATTCAACCACAAAAAGCGCTGCGTCTGTTAATTTACAGATAATGACTGTAATTCTACTAGTCTCAGACCAGTTATTGTTTCATAGAAAACAGAGGTGGAATGTGCAAAGGCGGGTGGAGACCCAGGTGAGGGGGAATCCAATTGGTTAGGTCCAGAACTGACAAGAAGGAGCAGTGCATGGCAGTTGGAAGACAGGCAACAAAGTTCACAAGAAACCCAAAGCGTGTTACCACAACGGCTACTGAACGATCTGGTGAAGTCTGAGAAGTTGAGCCGGCCTTTTGTACTGCAGAGGTTGATTAGATGATGAGGAACAGGTGGTGATGTGATCAGACAGGTGAGAGAGAAACTGGAGGCCACGCCCAGCGACACACACAAAGAGAGAATGACAGACAGGAAATGGAAAACATTGGGAAGGAGGAGGCGGACAGCCTCATCGTCAAGTCTATAGCTGTGTCCCAATTCAGGGGCTGCATCCTTCGAAGCACGCATTTGAAGGCCGTCCCAATTTGAAGGCTCCTTCAAATGCAGCCTTCAAATGCGGCTTTCTTTTCCCTCTTTTTGGAGGATGCACCGCAACTATCCTTCACAGCCACCCATATCCCAAGATCCTTTGCGCGCTGCTGTTCAGTGCCGGGAAAATAACAACGGCGACACCAAGCGGCGTGTTTACCTCTCGGTCCCCTATCCGCAGATATATGAGCCGACGGAGACGGTGGAGACGGAGCCGCTTCTCCCCTTCCTCCACCAGCAAAGCAATTAAAAATAAAATATAACATTTGTCTAACATCTTTTCTTCCTTTTTTTTCTTTCTTTTGTCTGTTTTCTTTTTCGTTTTCTCAACTGACGACTAACTGACGGCTACGTTACAAAGTAGTACCAACTGACGGCTGGTGACGCAACCAGGAAATGCTTCGAAGGCTAGACCGTCTCATTTAACAACGGTTGATGCGGCCTTCGAAGGTCCCTCAGAAGGAGTTGCATGCAAAGGCGGCGTCCTTTGAAGCATGCAGCCCCTGAATTGGGACACAGCTTATGAGAGTGAATGTGGTATGAAAAGCCTCCTCTGACGTCACTCCGGTGTCCAGTTTGTTAATTAATGTGTCTGCTCTGTCAGGCTGTTAGCACACTGTGAATCTTTTATTGAGCTGAGTTTCATTATGGTCCAAAAGCTGTTTACACAAAGCTGATATAAGGCCTGATAATTGAGGATTAGGCTCCTTAAATCTTTCACATTTTCAGCTCTGAAATCGAAGAGCGCATTCTTTACTGTGCGGCGACTGAAGGAAGATCTACAGCGGTCCATGGTAACTGATTTTAAATCCTGTCCCTTCTGTTGTCTGTGATTCACAGAGGTTTGTCACAGTCCGCTGGTGTCCAATCTCCTGCCATCATCCTTCAGAAGCTCCTCACAGCTGTCTGGCAGCCACGGGCCAGGTTTCGCCAAGCTGAACCGGAGGGAAGGTGAGTGAGTCTCTGGCCGGGTATTGAAGCAATATTACATGAGAGGGGTGTGCTTTACTGTCATTATTGGCATGACGGTCAGTCAGACTCTTACCAACCAAGTTTACTACTCCAGCAAGTAGTCAGACCTGCAGAGACGATTTATTGTTGCAGCCATCTTACGTTAACGCTTTCTGATTGTGCAAACTAAAAAATGTTTTCCATGAGAGACTTACATCCTGTGTCTACGAACTTTGCATGTATTTTTAAGCTAGTAGTGGCGTGTTGCCGACTTATCAGCACAGCCAATGGAGGATGTGATCCAAACATTTCCAAGAACTCCAGAACGTTGTAAACACGGTTCTTACCAAGTGGGAACATCATCCAAAGGGAAGACGTGTGAACGTTTGACTCTTGTTTTGATGAAAATGTGTCATTCAGTCCTTCAGCGGTTCGATCCCCGGCTCCGTGTCTAAGTGTCCTTGAGCAAGATACCGAACCCCAAACTGCTCCTGACGCTGCACCATCGGTGTGTGAATGATTAGCTCCCAAAAACTGATGTACAGTTGGCCTTGCATGGCAGCCAATGCCATCAGTGTGCGAACAGGTGAATATAATATAATATATGTAGTGTAAAAGCGACTTGAGTGTACAGTCCCTTTTGACATTAAACTTTACATGTTCTCCAAGAGAGTCCTCCTAAACCACAGCGTCCAGACTGTCTAGACTGTCTATATAGATTATAGATTATATACTGTCTTGATATATTTGGTCTTGACTCGTCTCAACCTCGTAAAGTCTTGGTCTTGTCTCGGCCTCGATACACTCTGGTCTTGGTCATGACTCGGTACAACACTGGTAGATACTTCACTAGTGTTTCTAAGCTGATGATGCTCCCATTGCATTCTGTGTTTAAAGAGAATATACTGAGATTAAAGTAAATTAAAGATTAGCACGACATCGTCATATTTGACTGATCATCAGAGACAGTTCATCAGAGACAGGCGTTGTCTCTGTCCTGTGAACACAGCGTGAGCTCTCCTTCAGCATCCACATATAAAATTTAGCAGTTTAACATTAATAACTTATCGCCGCGCTCTCTTGTCTTCTTTTCTTCTCATTCTTGCTTATTTATTTTTTTAACCCCTCCCGTGTTTCAGCCGGTTGTAAGCCGTAAAAAGGAGGTCCCCCCCCATCGGTTTCTGTTCTGATGTGTTGCAGCGGCGCCGCTCACCTCGTTCATTTCGGATTCGCTTCCCTGCATGACGCACGGCGCACAACATCAAAGACGAGTCTCAGCTGGATTCACACAGACTGACAGACACTTCAGGGTGAATGATGGAAAGACAGACAGACAGACAGACAGACAGACAGCGGTTATTGCCCCCTTTCTGCTCTGTTTTAGCTACATATGGTGTTTTAGATAAGTGCATCACACGGCTTCGTAGGATGTACTGACAACAAAGTTGAATAAAAGAAACACATGTGCTGATATAACGGTTTTGAGAAAACACACCTCAGAGTTGGCTGAGACAAGAATTGGATGGAAGCGCTGTGATGTCTTTGTCTTTCGGCACAACAACAGAGGATCAGGATGATTTTCACCACCTGGGAGACGGCAGGAAGCACAGCCTGCAGGTTGCTGTTTCCGTGGTGTGTTTGATGGCAGAAGCTGTGAGCAAACACACCCGCTGTGTTCTTTCACTTCAGTCGGCCCACTCTGTCTGTTTACCGATTCGAGTTTGATCTGCGTTAAGGAAGATCAGATGCTCGTAAAGGATGATCAGATGCATCCGAATGGCAAAACATAAGTTATTTATCTGCATGGAAGAAACAGATGAAACAAGACAGAAAGTGAAGGACAGTGAAGACATGCTCTGGTTTTTATACAATTTTTTTATCTGGCACTCAAACAAAGAAAATAGACGCTGGTGAATAAAAACACACATTACTCCCCGAGCATCAATTCAACATTAACACGGTAATAAGAAAAGTATTATTGATTCATATCTCCTAACACCAGACCCCATGGTGCCTCTCATTTGAAAATAATTCCCAGTGAATCAAAACAAAATAAGCTTTATTTTTCTTGAGCTTTGTATTGCAGATCATTTAAGTTATTGAACTAGAAATATACATCATTACGTTGATATCTGTCTCACTGCTGGAGATGGATGCTGTTTTCCGAGGGTGGAGGGGTTTATCGAAGAGTTGGCATGACGGACTGTCCAGGTTTCTATATATAAGTTGCCAACCTACCACATTACTGTTGTTTATTCTAACAATGTGGCTTGCTTGAAACTTCATCACATAATCACCATCAGTAAACAACAGGACTTTACTGTTTCCCACTGTCCAGACAGAGGCTGTTTTCTGGGGCAGTGTTTGCCGAAGAGTCGGCAGGACGGACTGACCAGGTTTCTCATATAAGTCGCCAACCTACCACATTACTTTTGTTTGTTATAACAATTTAGGTTGCTTGAAATTTCATCACATAATAATCATCAGTAAACTTAAGGATCAAACTGCTTCCCACTGCCCAGACACAGGCTGTTTTCTGGGGGACAGTTCGCCGAAGAGTCGGCAGAGAGGGCTCACCGGGTCGCCAACTTTTCCACATAAATTCGAAGATCTTTTCTCATATAAGTTGCCAAAGACATAACCTACTACCACATTACTGTTGTTATAACAATGTGGGTTACATGAAATTTCATCACATTCATCACCATCAGTGAACAGCAGGACTTTCCCGGCTCTCACTGCCCAGACGAGTCTATTTTTGGGGGAAGTTCGCCAAAGAGTCGACAGGGAGGACTCAGGATCAGGTTGCAGTGACTTTTCCACATATAAATTTGTATTTTTTTCTCATGTAGCTGTACTGTTGTTTGTTCTTATAAATGAAATTGCTTTTTACAGCAGTTTTAGTGCTATTTGTTTTTTTTGTTTTTGAAGTTTTTCAAATCAAACTTGGTTTAAAAAATGCTGCAAATGCTGCAAATTCAAATATTAGAGAAATTAAAGAAAAAGGTTTGTTTTTTAAAAAATGAAATCGACTTGTAATTGACAATTTCTTTCTGTTTTTGAGATCGAGCTGGTTCTCAGTGGACTGCGGCAACACTATTTTACTGGATTAGATATGATACATCTGATTTAAAGTGCTATAGATGTAAAATATGCATATATAGATAATGCATATACATCTTCCTGTTTCATAATGGTGAGTGTTAGCTCATTATCTTTTGTAATTCCTTGTCCGTGATTGTTTTTGCTGACAATAACACCTCACTGGGTACAATGGCTTATTAATTCTCCGCTTGAGATTTTAATTGAATTCGACTGAATTAGTCTGATCAATCAATCTAATGCAGAGAGCGACACACACCTCAGACGTAAAAAATAGTTCCTTAGTTCCTGAATCCCAGCTGTTCTCTGCAGAAATCATTGAATAAATTAAAACCTGCTCGTTCTCGTCTCCTCCAGCTGCTCCTCGTCCTCAATCGTCATCCTCGGAGGAGCCGCCTCATTCGGAGTTAATTTACCAGCAAAATGAGCAGAGACTCTCCGAGGCAACGCGCCTTCTGCTTCTTACAAACACAGTCTTGTTGCACTATTGACCTGCATATTAACCTGTGAGGGAACATTGTTAATAACTGGCCCTCAGCCACATCCTTGATCAACCATTAATTACTCATTACAAAGCTTTTAAAATAAAAGCCACATGTTATAAAAGCTTTATTTAAACAAGTGTTTTCTTTTTAATTAAAGCACCTTTGTAGTAGGATTATGCTGAGAGTTGCTGAGATAAGACAGACTTTAAAGATCCCACAGCAGGAAATTCACATTGTCACAGCAGCTCGTATACACAAGGTGGATAAGAAATGACTCATAAATGAGAAACACACAGAAGAAATCATGAAGTAATGCTGATGTTAAAGAGTCTGACAGCTCTTTCTTACATGGTCCAACATCCTCCTCTCCTCCAGCAGACAACTGCATAGAATAAAGCAGATACCACCACAGTGTTTGTTGTTGAGGTGAATGCCCAGGTATTTGTATTCTCCATCTCCATCTCGATATCCAATCCCTGGATCACTTCCTCATCTTCCTCCTAAACTCACTCACCATCTCCTTCGTCTTGCTGGTGTTGATGCGAAGGTGGTTGAGATCGCACCAGTCGACGAAGTCCGTGATGACCCCCCTGTACTCCATCCGACAATGGCTGTATCATCAAAGTTGATATCCAATCTAAACTACCGCAGCTTCTAACTTCAAATTTATCGAGGGGATTTCATTCTGGGCAGACAGATACGTGGGTACAGCCTCGATATTGGGTTCAAAACACTAATCTCTGGCAGTGCTGTTAGTCATCCAAGTTGGGAACCAAAATGAAAACATATTCCTCGGGTGAAAAAGTCACTTTATGAGATGCTGGCTCCAGAAAAACAACCCAGACATCTCCGGAAACAGAACAGAAATTGGGGTTCTGATTCCTTTAATGTGCATCCTGGTGAAAATTTCTGGCTCCTTAGAGAAGATACAAAAGGTATAAACAAGCACCTGAAGGCTTGTGCTCGACCTCTGACTGGACTGATAACCAAGTGGCTCAATTGGCAGACAGCCCAGACTCCAAAGTTCTTTTGGAAGAACTTTTGTTCCAGACGTCGATACATTTCTACAGTCTGTTTCTGCAAAGTTTAGTGACAAAATGATGGCATGGTTGTCATGATTAGTTACAGATTTGTCCTTAAAGTCGCCCATGAGTGACAAACACAACTTTATGAGGACCATTTCTGGAAAATGAGGTCATTTTCCACAAGACAGCTTGAGGGTTAGGACTTGGTTTAGGGTTAGTTTATTGTTTCCTCCCTCACTACCTCTACTTTGTCTAAGACTCTCCCTATTGACCTAGGAGAGAAATGGTGGTCATGGGGATTAGATCCAGAGACGCTGCAGGAATAAGATGGTTGATGTTAGTCATTCAAGTAAATAGTTAACAAAGGCAGAGAATAATGTTGATCATTGGGATGCTCAGAGGATGCTGCAGGGTTTGTTCAGTCTTTTTAAAGGAGATTGTTCAAGTTCTCTGTAGAGTTTTCATCAAAATAACAAACATGTTGGGTCCATTTCATTTCTTTTAATGCAACACTGCATGGAAATCAGTATTTTTTGTGATTTATGTCCCTCCAGTTACAGAGTGTAATCCCACTGTGGTAAATATGTTCAGCTGTACTCGAGTACACCATAAAATATGATCCAGTTTCACCAAAATCAGTGAAATAGTTGGTGGTGTGTGACTTAGTGCCGTAAAGCGTTACGTACTTCTCCCAACCCGGAACCCAAAGTTACATAGTGTGAGAACAGACGTACGAATGACAGAGACACCATTCACCTGATTACAGGTCAGTATAGATCAACAGGAGTTAAAATCTTTTGTTTATGGTTGCTGCACTGTTAACTGCCTTTCGTGGCACATTGTCAAGTTTGCTCGACTGTTGAAAACTTTGAAACCAGGCACAGGATTTGAATCGCACCTCTTCTACGCTTGTGTGCATGCATGGGTGTGTCCGGTATGAAAGAAACTAAATGGTGATTCACTTGTAGAGAAACATTCCCGCACAGTGCTGCTACTAGCTGGTCCCCAAGTTGTGGTTAAAGTTGGGAACAGCCAACAGTTAAAGGATTTAATGCATATCTATGTCATGAAGGTTCTCATAAGAATGGAAGTACGAATTCATGCATACAGTAAAATCTGTCATACTGCAGAGAAATGTCACTATGGTATGACTCTGCACTTTCACTTGCACACAAACACACACACGCCTTTTGGCATTTTAATTATTTAATGTGTCTTCATCTTATGGTCTCTGCCCCGGTACTCAGATTATATGAACGTCTGCTGTGAACCGGCCATTTTAATATTGTATAAGGCTTCCAGTGTTAAACCATAAATGTGTCGGCTGCAGCTCGTATTATGCACAGAACTGTCCTTAAGCTGCAGATTAAAACTCTTTCGACTGTTCCAAATTAAACATCAAAGAAATTAGTTGATAAAACATTTTGAGCTGAAGGCTTTTAAAACTCTGGAGAAGTTTCTGTCTGATGAAATAAGTTCAGTCAGATTCGTCTTCTCTTGCTCGTGCAGTGACATGATCACAAAGACGTTTCTCTGTCTGCTTCCAGGAGCTGGAGGTTGGTCTCCTCTGACTTCAGACAGATATCAGTGGTTGGAGGTCGATTTGGGCGGGCGGACACAAATCACTGCTGTTGCTACGCAGGGTCGCTATGGCAGCTCTGATTGGCTGACGGCGTACCTGCTGATGTTCAGCGACACGGGACACAACTGGAGGCAGTATCGACAAGAAGACAGCATCGGGGTGAGTGCATTGAATTAGAACTACACAGCTGTATACGTAATGTAACAAACAGTAGAAGAACTGACCTATTAGTGTTAGGAGAAGAGACATTCATAGCTGACTACCCCCAGTCACTGTGGTAAATGGACAGCTGTACTCAAGTATTTGTTCTAATTACGTTACTTATGATCAGAAACTAGCCATAACAACAGCAGACATAGCAGCCAGCTGATATTACTGACTAGTCCAACAGCAGTCAGCCCAGCTCGGCGTCTGTCTTTCAGCCTTTTATTTCACCAAGCTCTCACCAACCTTATCAACATCCTTTTAAACTCTGTCATTATGTCCATAGAGGCTGCTGAGCCCAGTTACATTGCCCAATTGCCCAGCTCCTGTTCTGGCACAACTCCATGTCCTGTCAACATTCCCTGTAAACCTCCTCTTGCTGCAAAGGGTGACTTAAAAAAACAGTATCTTTAGGATAAAAATAATTCTCCAGAGCTCTGTTTTTCTTATAAAGTATATTAAATTATTATTATTTTTGTGTCTGAAGTAGATCTATTTAGAAATCAGATGAAAGGTGGAAAAATGTGACTACAACACACCAACAATGTGTAGGAAGTTGTATGGCACCAGATGTAGCAGACAGTAAAGAACAAAGCTCCATTGAAAGGTCTGAATCAACATGAAAACTACACCTTTCCACCAGTCTGCTGTTCATTAGCAACCATCATTATCCCCCCCCCTTTCCCTTTATTAATGATGACTTAGGTTTATTAGATCGGCTAACTAATCCCCGTGAAAAAGATCGCGGGCACAGCGCTGCATGAGAGCGGCACAATTAATTGAACAATAAGCTTTCCAGACGAGTTCTGCCACTGCACAGAGAGAGAGAGAGAAAAAAACAGAACAACTCTCCAATTCATTCACATTTACCAAATCTACATTTCACTTAAAGAGCAGGTAGAGGCAGTCAAGCAGCACCTGAAAATTCTCCCCGTTACAGTGGTGCCGTGGCGAACGGCTTCAATTTAAAGTTGATAAGACTCTCACAGTGAGTGTAAAACTAACGCCAGGCTAAGACTCCTTCACAGAGAGAAAACAGAAGAAAGGGGCTTCTCACAGCTTAAAAGCTTGTTGATTTCACACTCAGCATAAATCAGGATAAATCCGCAGCATGTCTCAAAAGTCCTTCTAAAGCTCCACATATTAGTCAGCCTACTTTATTGTGGCTTTCGGGGGAGCACGGTCGACCGCTGAGCTGCTTCATCAGTCACAATTCCTCCAGGACCTCTCTTTCTTTTAAGCCTAGAGGCCAGAGTTTGTGAGGCTGAGTAATCTCTTGTTCTCTAATTTTCTCCTCTTTCTCTGCTCACATCCACTGCAAAGGCGCTAACGATCAGGGGACACAGCATCCGTAAATTGTTAATGGAGGTAAAGGAAGTGGAAGTAAACAGGTACGACAGGTGAAGACGGCGATTCTGTTAATGAGCGTCATGAATGTAAATATGTGCCAGAAGTGAGAAACTAGGCACTTGCATTAGAAAGTGAAGGTGTGGAGCTGGATTTAATTTCAGGTTTAATTATAGAGTCGAATCGTAACAGAAGGTAACTCGTGACACATTTCATATAGAGCTGACAATATAAATAAATATTAATAATTTTGTTTATTTCTGCTGTGAAGTTGGACATTTGAACATGGGGACTGACTCACTTCTGGAGCCAGCCTCAAGTGGACGTTTGAGGAACTGCAGTCTTTGGCCTACGTCTGGACCTTACTCTTACTCTCTCCTCAACATGAGCAAGCCCTTGGCGACAGTAGCAAGGAAAGACTTCATCTAAAATTTAGGAAGCATTTGGAAGTGTTCTGGAGTAAAATTCATGATTTATTAACTTTCTTTAAAGTTATCTGTGTTCATATGCAGAGATCTGTTCATAGAGATTAGCAGAAATGTGTCTTTGCCTTCATCTTGTGTATCAAGTTGATAATCATGCAGATGAAGTCTTGTCCTGAGTGTTTGTTGACTTCATCGGAAACCCAGAAACGTTGGCTGTTGTGCTGAGGGGGTTTGCTTCTTTGGCTGATGCTTGGAGGTTAAAATATCCATCAGCAACACATGAAGACTTCTGTCATGTTTTGTCAAAGTTCATAGATATGATGGGAGCAACCCAAGAATTGGCTTGTTTATGAAAAACAATGCGTGCACCTGCAGGTCCAGATCATCGTACCCGAGTGTAAAGCTCAGCAACAAGTCGAAACACGACTTGTTAAACTTAATTTAAACCTCAGTTCTTTCACCACGCTCTGTACATGTGGCTTTAAAAGGAGTTAACCCTTTCAATAACCACTGAAGAGATGTTCTGTGGTCTACTTTCATCAAACAACATGAGCTTTATTTCAGGTTTTCTGCACAATGTTAAATGTTTTACTGTTGCTTAAAATGTTTTATTCGAGCTTGGACTTATCTCAGACCTGCTCTCTCTGTTTTACTTCCCTTCCGTCTTGTCTGTAATAAAAGCCTCCCTTTGGAGGATTTTCTGCCTCCACCAGGTCGTATTTCAAAAGGCCAACGTGTCACCTAAATGAAGAGTTGTTCTCTTCGGCCTCCTCAGCAGGAAGCAGTCATTTGTGGAGGTTAGGACACTGTTTTTCTGACAGGCTCGGCTGTTTAAAGCTGCGAGATCAGTTAAAACACAGATGAGAATTTATTCGCAGCAGCACGCAGCGATGCAAACATGCAGATGAGCTCGAGGACATCAACGCTCATATGTTAACTCTCAGCCTCATTTAAAATCACAAAGTATGGACCCTGTTCAGGATTTCGGTTCACTAATCGTATCTTGCTCACCTCCAGAGGGAGGTCAGAGGTCAGGATGAGCTGCAGACCAGCAGCCCCGGAGGAAGGATAGGAAGGATTCAAGGACATTTCAGCTGAGTAGATGTCCTCCGTTTGAAGAGGGGCAATGCTCGCTAAGCCATCCTGCAGCCCGGTGCTGAAATTCTGCAGTATAATTGCAGGTTGAGTTGACAATCTTTGCATATAAATCATGAAAAGAATAAAATGTTCGGAGACAAAATGGCAAGGGACCAAGAGGGACAAAAATCAAGACAAGAATCAGGTTATTTAGGAGGAACAGACACTGAGTGACTTTAGATAAAGATTTAGACTCGGGCACAATCAAACAAACTATTGTTTACTTGCTGTTTTATGAACACGTATGTGAGGGCTAAAGATCAAGTCCAACTCGAAGCTTAAAAGTGAAACAATCCAGAAAGATTGTGGCAGCATTGCAGAGGTTAATAAATGCCGCTCTCCATGGACCAAGTGTTTACCAAAGCGTCTAAAACATATGAAACAACAACTAGCGCTTCACAAATCTAATTTTCTACCTGATTGAGAAAGCGTTCACCGAGAACGTGGCCCCATCTCCACGATACTCCCTTCATTAAGAGGAAAATCAAACGTATCACTCCTCACAGAAGCTTTGGAGATTGCACTTCAGCTTCAATAAGAAAGAACGTGTTCACTTATTTAATCTTGACAACAATAAAAGATCCACAGGGAGGAATTTCACTTCTATCTTTGTGGCACAGATGGATGGAAAGGCAGTAAACTAGCTAACCTGCTGCTGTTGATGTGTGTTTTTTTTTCAGGCTTTTCCAGGTAACAGTAACGCAGACAGCGTGGTCCAGCACAAGCTCCAGCACCCTATGATCGCTCGCTACGTCCGCCTGATCCCCCTGGACTGGAATCCCAATGGACGGATTGGACTCAGACTGGAGACCTACGGATGTCCTTACAGTCAGTCTGGGCCTTTTTTTTTTATCCTCCACTTACAGACATAAACTGAAGGAGAGTCAGTGGCCATGTGCTTCAAAGTAGGACGCTGTACTCGCCTGTCTAGCGCACAATCTAGATCCAAATAGTCTTTGTACCTAAATCAGGCTGTTTAATCTTAAAGGGTTCTTCACTGGACGTTGCATATTAATGGTTGCTGACCTGATGCACGTACAAAAAGAGAGATTTCCCAACAGCGCCCTAGTTTAATTGACCAAGCTGCTATTTTTTTGATGAGTTAGGAGTTGCAATGCAACGGCTATACATTTTGATGCTACAATTATAGTATGAGGAAAAGGAGAAACCTGTTTGGAAACAGGTGTTATGTCCTCGAGAGGATTACATGCTGCTTTGGTGAGCGTTCATTTATAAATGTTGCAACCTACCGCTACTTTCCTGACTGTAGATATTAGAAAATGAAACTAGCTCATTGCTGCATCCCTAGATGGGAGTGAGAACATGTTGCATCTGCATCCAGGATTTTGTCTCTTAAAATGATCATCAGATTATAAACTCATAATTTCTTGTTACAGGAAGACATGACAGACTACAAATAGGGCCCACGACCAATCATAGCTTTCCATCCTTTCACAATATATGTGGTGTCATTGGGAAGGAGGTGCTTGACCGTGTTCTGGGAACACGTCTTTGCAAAAGCCTGAATAAGAAAGAAAATTGACGATGAGCTTTTCTCTCTTTTTACCTGTTATCGGGCTGACAACTTTGAATGTTAAAAAACAAATCTTGCTGTTTTTGTTGACTCAACTTAACTCAAATAAGTCATCTTGTTGCTTTGACTTAGTTATGTCAATGTAAAATGTCAAGTTTATTACGCTTACTCAATAAATTAGTCGACATAACAGTTTGCAGTTTGTTGACTCAACTTATTGTGTCAAACAATTTGGACTAGAAAAAAATCTGTTGGTTGAACTTATTTTATAAAGTTGTCTCAACATGAAATGTTTAATTATTTTTAACTTCTCTTTTCCAAAACTTTCCACCTACAAATTTACTATAAAATCTACATTAAATATCCTAAATATTGACACATGAAACAATCATGAATTGTATTTTAACTCCAACCTGGCAGGAGCATTGATTGAGCACACAGACTGAACGTCTGCTTTCTTTTATTATCTCTGTTGAATATCCGACAACAATACTCATTTCCAGTGTTTCATGTTTATGTTAAGTAGTTTAGACTCGACTGGGATGACATAATTAGTCGAGCACGAGTAACCGTGATGCATCGTGACATTTCCATTATCTAAGATGGCATTCACAGTATTTCACTTCAATGAATGAATTTGTCTTTTCTCATCCACCCGTATCCTTTGGCATTTTTAATCAGCTGCTATGGATGACACAAGGGAGAGGAGGGCATGCAGCATGCTACAGGATCAGCTCAAACTCCCTCCTCTCCTTTTTTTTATTCTTTATTTTCTTCTTTTGATTAAATTTGGGTGCTTTGCCTACAGGACGACTCAACTTCCATCTCACAAGAGCAAAAACATTCATTTAAAATATCCAGCATGTCAAATTTAAAGTTTTAATGTGCATATAACAATGGAAACCCACCTTATACATATACAATATACATACAATGCTAATTGGAGATGAGGAGCAGATGGGAAGGAGGCAGCAGATCATGGTTAGTTAGGAATGAGCCAAATGTGACAAACTGCGGGAGCCTACCTGGAACGTGATGGACAGGTGAGAAGTGGGCTGAGAAAAAAATAGAAACAAGATGGAGAGAGAAGAAGAAGAAGAAGTGAGGTCGGAGGCAGGAGAGGAAGCAACAGCTGTGGTCATGACAACAATAGAAAGACTGTTTGTTTGAAAAAAGTTTCATTACGTTACATGAATACAGACAGAAATAATCTGTTTGTAAGAAGTCAAGCCAGTGTGAAAAGTTAATTAGTTCTTCCACAGACTTGTCATGCAAATCCATCTAAGCAGTTAGATAAAAAACAAAACAATAAAACGGTCTAACTCTGGAGACAAAGGTAGTGAAAATTGAGAAACACTACACGAGTAAAACGGTGAAGTTGTCATGAAATTTGTAAAACATGAGGCACTAAAACAAATCGATCCGTGAAACACTCTTTATAAAAATCTAATCTTTTTGTAATCTTGGTGCATGAATGAATTATCTTTGAAATATAAGACTGTAGATAGTTTAAGTTGTCATCAATAACCAGAACCAGAAATATATATCATTACGTTGATATCTATGATTTTATTTTGGCGGGTTTCAACCGGTTTCCTGTGTAAATATAAAATTGTCTCTGCAGACGAAGCGCCCAGAGTTTACAGTCTTACAATCATCATTATGTTATATCACATAATCACCATCAGTACACAGAGGGGCTTACCCAGCTCTTACTGCCCGAGATGGAGGCTGTTTTCTGGGGGGGAAGTTCACCAAAGAGTCGACAGAGGGGACTGACCATGTAGCCCCAACTTTTCCCGCATAAATTTGAAGATGTTTTCTCATATAAGTTGCCAAAGACACAACGTAATATCACCAATGGTCGTTGCTTTAAATGTCATCACCTAAAGATAAACAGAGGGACTTACCCGGCTCTTACTGCCCGAGATGGAGTTTGCCGAAGAGTCAGCAGGGAGGATGTTTGGTTCAATAGTTGCTCTCAGCTAGAAGAAATGGGCTTTAATTAGTTTAAAGGTAAAGAGGAGTTGAATAATTAAAATGTTTGGGGGTTGTGCTGTTTGCTGCATCACTGTCGGCAGTAATTGATGCTTTGATAGTGACACTGTAGCAGCACTCAGCACAATGACAGGCAACGTTAACGTATCATTTTCTTGAGCGTGTCGTGACAGATGCTCTGTGGTCTATAATCTGCTGAAATATTAGCTCCTCCATCGAGTGTCAACACTTTGTTTATGCTTGATCACTCAATCGACCGACTGTCTACTGTCTTTGTTTACAGAAATTATAGTAATATTTAACTGAATGTGGTTTTGATGTATTATACATATTTGATCATGCACACAGTCTGAGGAACGTTTGGTTTTGTTCTTTCAGACTCTGACGTGGTGAGCTTCGACGGCCTCAGCAGCCTTCTCTACAGGCTGAGTCCCCGGCTGAGGCAGGCGTCCAAGGAGAGCGTCTCTCTGAAGTTTAAAACCCTGAGGAACTCTGGGATACTGCTTCACGCAGAGGGAAAGAGCGAGCACAGCCTCACCCTCGAGCTAGAGAAAGGAAAGCTTCTCCTGCTCCTCCAAAAAGGTACGACTCTTGAAGTCATACTGGGGCTGCATCGAGTATTAAAACAGGTACTTGTAGCCTGTTTGTCTGTGATTGGTCAGATTGGTTTCACTGCCCTCCTGCAGATTTCCTGACCTCTGTTCATCTGCTGGTGCTTATGTGCAGTATTTGTGATTTAAGGTGATGCTCTGCTGATTTTACATATGAGGTGCACTTTACTTGTCATGAGCATCCTGTGCAGGTCAGTTTGATGTTATCTTTGGCTCTGCAGGGTGTGAGGATGCCGTCTTTCATTGAACAAGGTTACAGATGATACAAACTGAAAGCGTGGGGCTCGACCCACACTACATACTTAAAAGTCAGGCTATCTGATCATATTACTTTTAATCTGTCTCTCCTTTGAGTCCTCAGCTTTATGAAAGTGCAGTACTAAATTGCTGAAGTGTTCGTTTTTGTGGCTGAGCTCATCTTCCGTCGGTGGTTGTTTGGCATGCATATTTTGTCATTCTGATGATTTACGTAGCCGTGAAATACTTTTAAGACAGGCGTCAGAGAAATGTTTCCACTCACAGACCTCACCTCGCTTTTACTATTCTTCATTTCAGTTGCATCTAAACTGCTGAGCTCATGTCCTGCAGTTTATGCAGCTTCTACGCTCAGCTGCATTTCGAGTTCATATCCATCCCTCCTGAAGTCAAGCTGTTTAACAGCTTACTAGTCCAACAGCAGTCAGCCCAGCTCGGCGTCTGTCTTTCAGCCTTTTATTTCACCAAGCTCTCACCAACCACTAAAAGTCAGTCCCAGATTTACTCTTGTCCGGCGGCTTCTTGCTCACTCACTCTCTCCTTTTCTCTTCTTAGCCTTCTCCGTCAACGTCCTCTTCTTTTCGCCTCTCATTATGTCCACAGAGGCTACTGAGCCTGGTTACTGCTTGCCCAGCTCCGGTTCTGGCACGACACCAGCTCTACTCCCCATCAGCATTCCCCCTTTGCCCTGGGCCTGTAAACCTCTTCTTCTTCTTCTTCTTCTTCTTCTTCTTCTTCCTGGTGGTCCAAAACGCCTGTGGTACAAACACTAACACTCCCCCTTTGCTCTGAGCTCACAGACAACATTGACGATCAACGATCGTACCCGGCCCGGGCACAAATTTACATAGTAGGGCTTCAAATTTGAACCTATGTGGAACACGTCATTTCTACTGTGTGTCCTTTGGCGATTGGCTACAAAAATGCAGATGAATCTTGTGGATATATTGTAATCTTAAGTAGATTACATATTGTAATGCATACACGTAATACAATACAGTAAAGTTGTTGGTTCAGTTTGCTCTGCACCACTAAAGACTAAAGATATCAGCCTCTCTTACTCCAGAATCCTTTAAAACTTTAGAAACAGAGGTAATTAACTAATCTGTACCTTTACCTCCATTCAATTCTCATTAGTGTGTGCTGGTCTGGCCTCCACCGTAACGCCCCATTATGAGAGTTTTGCTCCCCCGTGTATCCTAAGCAGCCTTCAGCAGCACTTAACAATAGACACTTAGTTCCACTCTGTTTGCCCGGAGCCGTCCAAACTATTTGAATAAATACATTGGCTTATTAAAATTTATGCGCTCTCTCCAAAAGCATCCCATTTCCCCACTGCTATACATTCATCAAAATGTCGGTTCGTAGTCCTGTAGCTCACTGGCTCATAATTAAACATTTTTTTTGTGAACGTAAATATACGAGGGATCGATGTTCACTGATCTCGTGCCTTCTGGCTGAGCTTTTGTTTGTTAATGAATGAAAGTTTCATGAAGGAAGGTGAGATAAAACTTAGAAAATAAGAAAACAAGCTTGCCTGATATGAATTATGTGCAGTGATTCACATATGAGCATCAATTTTACAACTAATTTGCTCTCAAATGGGAAATTCTTCGGATGCAGAGGTCATTTTGTGTGAGAGTAAACCTGAAAGTGGGATCTTTTGGTGCTCTATATGTGTGGCCCACTTATGACCTGAAGGAAGAGTCTCAAATTCTCCCCAAAGGAGTCGACGGGAGCCGCCTGTGGAGCTCAGAGTTTCAGGGAGAAGCTGTTGAAATGGAGAGGATTGATTTGTGGTCGGATTAAAAACTGCCTGGGCTGGAGGTTCAATTGCCGTTGGAGCCTCCATCGTGTAATAACACACTGATGGGAGCAGAAAAGTGTCTGGCCTCGCCCGATTTTTATTCATTTGTTTGTTTTTGTTGAAATTTAAAATCTTGAGCACTGGGAGCTTTTTTAGCACTCATACACACATAATCAGATGTGAAAGTATTTAGATTGTTCCAGTCATTTCTACAGTAGAGAATAAAAACAGATGCTGGCGACGTTTTCCCCTGAGTAGGGGAGAGTAGAGTATACTGGAAGAACTAATTTTCTCGTTATGCTCTCAAAAGTATAAAATTTAAGTAGTTTACATTTAGTAAACTCACAAAATATATTGCTATATGTGTAAATGCAAATTCAGGGTTGACACACGGCTGCACAGCTATAGGTTATCCTACTGCTAAGTGGACCTGTGCACACAGTACTCAACAAAACTTAACTTTAGCTGAGGCGGGCTGAATGACGCCTGGTTGGTCAAACAAGCCACCTGTAACGACACCCACCTGTCAATCAAAGCGTCCACGCTCTTAATCCTGCATAACTTTAAGCCTTAATATAATCTGAACAGGTGAGTTGTATATAAATTCACCCTCAGTACAGTTGTCATGAACGGGGAAATTAGCTATAGAGACCAAAACTGTTTTTTGTACCAGGCTGTAAACATGTTTATTTCTGCTGTGAAGTTGGACATTTTAACATGGGGACTTATGGAGACTGACTCACTTCTGGAGCCAGCCTCAAGTGGACGACAAGAGGAACTGCAAACGTTCCCGCTTGAATGGCGGCGAGTACAGCCGCTAACAAACCTACAAACAAAGGAGACGCCTCACCACAAACTGTCGACTTTAAGGATGAAAGAGGAGCTCGTCCTCAGTCTGGATTTAGTGTCCGGACTCACTCATGAGTCTGAGTGGACGCAGACGATGACTCATTCTGGATACAGTCTGTCAACTCAGCTCTCCCAGTGAATGATGGGCTGTGTGTCTTGTTCAATACTGCAGTATCGACACGTTGTTCTCCTCTATCCGCAGTGATTTATAGGAAGGCGTCCCACTTGTGTTCAGTCTTACAGGGTCGTAAATAAACAGCTTAGCCTTCATCCAAGGCGCGACACGCTCAGCCAGCTGTGCTTAATTTTACAGCCCACAGCTGACTCGTTCCAGTAACACAGAGGCTGATGTTTGCCTCACAGTGACACGCTGATTAGCTTAGCTTGTGTATCGCCTGTGAGGCTCGAATGGTCCGGTTTGTTCTGTGTCACGTCCAAGTGGTGTGAGACGTGGCTTCTTCTTCTTCAGACACTTATTTCTGGAGTTGTTTCTGTGGAGACTGCTGATGTTTAAAAGTTGCTGATTGTGTTGTGACTGGTTTTGTAAAAGAGTCATAGAAATAAAAAAAGGGGAATGAAAGAAAAGAAACAATTACACTGTCTGCCTGATTTTAGCAGCACAGAGGCAGTTTGACAGCTCATCTACAATAATAGAAGGTTTAAACATTACTTCATATTTTTTATGCATCTCAGCAGAGCAATATTATTTCTTTATTCCTGAAACATTCTCACTCGCGAGCAACTTCAGAGCTCTCACGTGACACTTGTTGTTGACTGATCGTGTGTGCCGCCGTCTCGATCATTTAAGCCGTACAGAATAAAATGAAAATTCTGAAACAATTACAGCAGTCGGCTGTCATCGGAGAAGACCTGTCAGTGTCTTCCGACAAAATTAGATTTGGAGTTGTAGCGAAGAGCCGTAATGCAGAAGCAGACAGCGGATGATTAGGTGATATTGCCTTGGGGAGCTGTCGGGAATGATCTAACACAGAACACTGTAAAAAAAAAAAAAAAAAAAAACTGAGGAAACTTTCAGCAGCTTCTCGGGTCATAAAAACAGAATCTCTTGAAGAAAGCTACATGAATCCTGAGGATGCACACTGGAAATTAAGGCGACCTCAGTGAGCCTGGAGATCACACAGGGGAACTTCAAGTTTCTTGTAGTACTGCAGACTTGAAGACAAATATTATCATTGCAAAAGCCGGTAAAACTCATAAAAACTTTATTTTTATGACTTGTTTAAAGCAGCTCTGCGTTGTTTTCTGACAAACAAACAAAGGTTATGTTTACATCCGGTTTTACTCACCAGAATCCATCGCGTGTGTCCTCGAGATGTCATTACAATTCATTTTGAAACCCACATCGTTTTTACATCAGCGTTTACTTGCTTCATTCTCATTCGCTGCCTTTCTTGGCACATTGTGGCGTAGATCAGTGGAACAGTTTGAAGCCAGTGGTTGGACTGTGCACTGTGTCACCTGCATGCATGATAAACAGAACAAAAACTCCTCATGGTGCCTTTCAGTAGCTTTGGAACAAATTTAAAGTTTATAGTCAGTTTGTAAACTGAAGATGAACTTTAATTAACGTCACATCAGCAAGAAAACTCACTTTAATTCCATGTGATTCAACATTTATGAATTAAATACATCCTCAAAGTAACTGAAGTAACTTTAAACAAACGCTAAGAGCGCTTAAACTTAACCACAAGACATTTTAATGCTGCTAATAACTAATAAAAACTAATTAAATCCAGTAGATTATCGGGGTACATTTAAGTACTTTCAGCTGTGTATTTATTACTTAAAAATGTGTCCTCGTTATATTGATTAACACTGTAATTAAAGCAACTTGGCATTTCTTTTTAAAGTGCATTAACCCTTTATAGGGCACTCATTGAAATACAGAAATGTGACTTTTTTAAAAAAAGTGCAAATCAAAGTCAAAGAAGTTACCGTATACGGTAACTCGCCCACCTTGAGGTAAAAAAAAATCCCAATCTGTGGAACATTTATTTCCAAATTAACAATCAGACATATGTCGAAACTTATCATGCTTATTTCAAAATATCACATGATACAGTGAAAAAAATGTGACCGTATATGATTCCTTGCCCCGTAAAGAGTTAATGCTGCTTATTAGTATATAAACTTTTAGTGACAGGGCAATGCAAGATATGTGTATCAGTGATGACTCTTGTCCTCGTCGCTCACTCTGCTTTGCCGAATCTGTCGGACAGATCAGTGATGATTGATGACTGAACACATCTGACTCTGTCCGTGTCTTTTCTCGTTATTTTCCCACACGGGCGTCGTCTCCATTCAAACAATATCTAATTCATATTTAATGACCGAGTCCATTTAGCTTCGTCTTCACCTCCTCCTCCTCCTCCTCCTCTCAGCAGAAACGCTGCACTCTGCCAACACTTCAGGGAGTTCAGAGAACCTGGCGGCATTGCCTCTGTCTTTTATTTACGCCTTTCTACCTCTTTCTTTAATCCCTTTAGTGTTAATTATGCGTTATGTCCTACCTTTTCTGGTCTTTCTTAGTCATGGAGGGTCGATTTGGTTCTGGTTCTGAGATGTGACACTGCTGTGCAGCTAGTTTGAGGAGTAAACTGGGATACGCTGCACACTTTATTCCCAGAGAGCAAAGGAGAGGAGACGAGGCTGCATTTCCTGCCACGCTGTTGAAAATACAAAGATATCAAAGTCGGATTCTCGCCCTGAATAAAACATTAGGAAAGAAAACTTTAGGAATTAACAAAGGACACAAGCTGACAGCCAGAATAAAGAAAATTCAGCAGATATTTGATATTTGATTTATTTTATGTAAAAAACAAACTTTCTCCTCGTCCTCTCCTTCGTTCTACGCTCCAGGCAGGACTTCCTCTACAGACAGCAGGCACACTGCGTCTCTGGGCAGCCTGTTAGACGACCACCAGTGGCACCACGTCGCGGTGGAGCATCACAGCACTCACCTCAACCTCACCGTGGACAAAAGCACGCTGTGGGTGCAGATCCCACCAAGATTCACCCACTGGGACCACGACCAGGTGCGTTTGTGTCGGTGTGGGATGCAGAAAAAAACATCTTGTACTCGCACCTTCTCATGTTGTTTCTCTTCACAGATGAGCGTGGGAGCAGACCTGAGCCTCGGCTCTCGGAGGACAGTCGGGTCAGACAGAAATTTTCACGGCTGTTTGGAAAATCTTCTTTACAACGGCGTGAATCTGGTAGAGCTCGCTAAACAGAAAGACCAGCGGGTCACTGAGAAGGTAACCGGGCCCAAAAATGTGCTCATGAAAAGCATGTTGTGTGTGTGTGTGTGTGTGTGTGTGTGTGTGTGTATATTCCCACACATGCTACTAGATATAATACACACTGTGTCATTTGGTGGATGAATCACAGAACACGGTGACAAATAACACAAGGCAGGACAACTGCACACAGGTGAAACTAACGAGAGACAGGTGAGACTAATCGGAGGGGAACAGTATCAGAAATTGGCGGAACAAAGGCAGGAAGTGGAAATACACAAGACACAGAGAGGGGAGACTTACAAAATAAAACAGCTGTTGTTGTTGAGCAGCATTGAGCTTCACGTGGTGGTGTCAGGACGAGCTGCAGCAGCTATCTCATCTTTCACATAATAAAATAATTCTTCAGTTTGTTACTATGGCAACCGAGGTCAGAGGACAGGGCTGTCTCACTAACCGAGACACAACAGATAGATACAGCTGCACGTATGGCAATAAAGCAGGGAGGACCAAAGGACCCATAACGCATTCCTGAATCTTCTCTTAACGTGGACGCATTTTAAGGACGGCGTCTCCTCACTTCAGGTGTAAATGAGACGGCGTTGTGTTCGCATGAATCTCTGCGGCATTCTCCTCTTCAGCCTGCGTTCCCGTATATCGCTTTAACCACCCCACAAAGAGCTTTTAGATTTGATCAAGTGTCTGTGTGTTGCATACTCCACTGAAAATAGAAACCCAACAGGGAACCCGGGGATGTAACATATCACTGCTGCTGCACTGGCAGCGGACTTTCTGCAATTACCACTTCTCAGAACTACGAGCCTGCACACAGAGACGACCAACTGCTCCCATTCGCCTTAATCGCACTTTTATTTCTTCTTCTTCTTCTTCTTCTTCTTCTTCTCTCGTTCTGTCTCTCGCCCCTTCTGCTTCCTCCCTGACCTTAAAAAGCCGGCGGGTGACATTGGTGCGCCTTCAGTTTTTGGTCTGCTTGTGCTTATTCTCGGCCTGACTATTATCATTATGGTAATAAGCTCATGCTCTTTAAGGAGACTCGCTGATGAGATCTCTGTGCATCAGGGTGCCGCCACGCCGCCTCGGAAATGAATTCATATTCATGCGTTATCGTGTTTTCCCTCTTTTGCTGTAATAATTCCTCTCTCTCTCTATCTTTCTCCACTCTCCTCAGGGTAATGTGACCTTTTCTTGCGCCGAGCCCGTTCTCGTGGCCGTGACGTTCACCAGCCCGCAGAGCTTCCTCTGGTTGCCAGGGGAGCCGGACCCGTCGTCAGCGGGGACGTCGGTGCGGCTTCAGTTTCGGACGTGGAACAAGGCGGGCCTGCTGCTGACCTTTGATCTCCCGAAGCGAGGCGGCGCGCTCTGGCTGTACCTGAGCAAAGCCAGGCTCCATCTGCAGATCCACAAGTCTGGCAGGGCGCCGTTGGAGCTCAATGCAGGTCGGTCTGACCCGAGACCTTTTTTTATTTTCTGCAAATAAAAGTGTGTGCATTAAATCTCCTCCAAGTCCAGGTAACATTCAAACACTCACAGCTCAGATGGAGCAGAGCTGCTTTGCTCTGCGTTTATTGCTGAATGATGTGTTTGGTTTTTGTTTCTGTCAGCAGCGGTTTGCAGGAAACTGAACACTTGGCATGATACATGGGTTACTTTATATATCTATTAAAAGACAGAGATGACAGGACGGACAAAAACAAATTTCCAGGAACAGAAACTTTGAAATAAAATGCCTCAATGTCAGTGCCAGCAAATCTGAAAAGACAAGAAAAACTCCATCCATCCATCTTTCTGTCGAGTTTTGTGCATCGTTCTGTAGCTGAGCCGGACCTCTAACCCTTAAAGAGATCAATAAATCCTTCATGAAATTAAAAAAACAAGACAGTCTGTATCTTTGTGTGCAGTTCAATGTGTCTGCATGTCCTCAGGTTCAGCTCTGAATGACGGTCAGTGGCACTCTGTGGAGCTAATCTCAAGACGAGGACATCTAACCGTCGCCGTGGACGGAGAAGCCTCCGCCCATGCCAGCCCCTCGTTTCTTGTCACCGCAGGAAGTCATCTTTTCTTTGGCGGTAAGAGAGGGATAAAAACAGGAACAGATGCATGAAAACAAGCTGACTGACTGATGCTTGTTTCCTCTCCTTTTGCAGGTTGCCCGGCTGAAGGGAGCATCCAGGAGTGCATGAACCCCTTCAAGGCTTTCCAGGGCTGCATGCGTCTTCTGACCGTGGACGACAAGCCGCTGGACTTGATCACGGTGCAGCAGAGGCTGATGGGAAACTACAGTCACCTGCAGATCGACATGTGTGGCATCATCGACAGGTTAGCGTTCCTCCAGAGGAGATTAACTGGAACAAATGTGCCACATGCCAAATTTATTTTTACCTTTATTTATCCAGGAGAGGAGGTTTGTTTGGCACGACAGCAGGATGCAAAGAGGATTCAATAATGTTTGATTTTGTTGTCACTCTTTCTTTGTAAACCCTGTTAATCTCCCACTCAAGGCTCTGTGGCTGCCTTCCTGTGAAACAGGGTTATGTATGGATTATTATACAGCAGTGGATTGGATACAGAGGGATTTATGGCAGCAGTGTTCCAGTCTCAATGTTTCCTAAAATGTTTCCTCGCTAAGAAAACAATCTGGTTATTGTTTTTTTTTTTTTTTCTTTCTGTCGAGCATCATATGAGCTGCAGCTTCCGTCCTCTGAGCTGAAATGTGGTTTTGCTGTCTTTGTTTCTTCTAAATTTGATTTATTTGTCAGAAGCAGTGGTAGCGTTCTCTGTGGACTGTTACACAGAGAGAGAGGAGACGCTATCCAGGGCGACGTTTAGAGTTTGATGGCTCCGTTGCCTCGCTGTGTGATTGAGTCGGGAAAAGATTCAGGGATATTTTTTTGTTTTGTTTGTGTCAGTGGATAGAGAGTATTGACAGCTTTATTTGTTTGCTCAGTTGCTGCTTTTTTGTTGCTTTTGCTGTTCGTTTTTGTCACCAGACGATCATCATTATCTTTACTAACGTTGCTATTCACCAGGGAGATGTTAAAGTGTTAAAATAAAAGTTTGTATGACTGTGAGTGAAGCGCAATTTACAGAGTAAGAGCTTCAGAGTGTAAAATATGGACAGCTGTACTCGAGGCGTCAACTTTGGGTCACCAACAGCAGACATAGCAGCCAGCTAATATTACTGACTAGTCCAACAGCAGTCAGCCCAGCTCGGCGTCTGTCTTTCAGCCTTTTATTTCACCAAGCTCTCACCAACCACTAAAAGTCAGTCCCAGATTTAATCTTGTCCGGCGGCCTCTTGCTCGCTCACTCTCTCCTTTTCTCTTCTTAGCTTCCTCCGTCAACATCCTCTTCACTCTCTTCTCCTCTGCCATTATGTCCACAGAGGCTGCTGAGCCTGGTTACATTGCCCAGCTCCTGTTCTGGCACGACACTGGCTCCTCTGCCCGTCAGCCTGAGGGTTAAAACGCGTCCAAAACGCCTGTGGTAGAAACACTAACACTCCTCCGGTGCTCTGAGCTCACAAACTGAGCTAACAGCAGCTACAGTTTACTTCACTGTCCATCAGGAAACTCTGTAAATCACAGAGAGTTGAGGCGGAGCAGCCGGAGGACATCAGAGGGAAAACCAGAAAACATTTTCTCCATAAAATATGATCCAGTTTCACCAAAATCTTGGTGATTACAAGTCAGTGTAGCATCAAACAAGTCAAACAAAATATCCAAAAATGTTTGTGTCTTGCCTCTGATGGGCAGTATTTAGAAGTATATAGAAGATATTTTACACTCCACCGTTGGACAGAATCAATAATCTATCTATATCATTAAACACTGGCCTCTAATAGTCTCTTTTCTCTGTTTGTATTGCACAAAATGTCAAGTCAAGCTCCGCTGTGTTGGTTTAATGTTGTGTGTGTGTTTGTGTGTGTGTGTGTGTGTGTGTGAGCGACACCACACTGCTCTCAGAACATGACATTAGACCTTTTTCCAAATCATTACAGCCCACTGGTACATGACGCACATGTTATCCTCTGAGCAGCTTTTGTTTCAATAAAATGTCAACTTGAAAAATTGATCTGCACTTCTCATCTCCATCTTACGGAGCGCTTTGGTGAAATAAGCGCTGCTTGACCGGTCAAACGCGTGTACAGACTTTATATCGGTATACCTAATAAGACGCATGTTTTGCAAGACATGCATATTTGCAGATAGGCGAGGCAACAATGAGCTGCCAGACTTTATAATGCATATATTTAAAAAGCACCCGCCTCCTTCCTAACTCACTTTTTAGATAAAAGCAAAGCGAAGAAATTGGTGCTAAAAAGCAAATGTTAGCATCTGACAAGCCTGCTGAGTCAGGCTTTCTACTAACACTGACTAAAAGATTAAAAATACATGCCGCTCTCTCGCTCTCTCTCTTTCTCTTTCAGTTTCTCTGCAGTCACAATTCACTGACCTCATTTCCCCCCTTTCCAAAATATGTTTACCCAGTCGCAGCTGAGCTCCATTCATCCCAACCTTCATCCCCTTTGTCGCTCCCTGCCTCCTCCTCCTCCTCCTCCTTCGATCTATCTCTCAACCTTAATTCCCCTTCCTGGTCTCTCTCTCTCTCTCTACAGTATCTCCATCATTTTGTCTCTTTCCCTCCTCCTCTCTTTCTCTTATTTTGCTTACCACCCCTGACACAGAGAAACAGTACCAGCTCTCTGATTTGGATGCCACAGTCCGTGATAAAACTCACATGAAGTTTTGAGGATTAAATAATAACAACGTGATTATTTTTCAATCAGAGAAGTCTGCAGAGTTCCTACAAACACGCCGCTGATCAACAGCTTCTCTCGAGTCATGTCCACAGACTCCATGACTGCTTTTAGGGACACTGATTTACTCCTGTCTACATTTTTATCTTTTCTTGACTGAAGGATTAGAATGATTTTATCATCTTATTATTACTAACAAATTGCTTGACAAGATGAAACCAAGAGTGTGAGGCCTGGTTGCTCAAACAAGCCACCTGTGACCACACCCACCTGTCAATCAAAGCGTCCACGCTCTTAATCCTGCATAACTTTAAGCCTTAATATAATTTGAACAGGTGAGTTGTATAAAAATTCACCCTCAGTACAGTTGTCATGAACGGGGAAATTAGCTATAGAGACCAAAACTGTTTTTTGTACCAGGCTGTAAACATGTTTATTTCTGCTGTGAAGTTGGACATTTTAACATGGGGACTTATGGAGACTGACTCACTTCTGGAGCCAGCCTCAAGTGGACGTTTGAGGAACTGCAGTTTTTTTGCACTTTGAGGTCTAAACGTCTGCTTTTTTTCTGTCTATTAGGTGTTCACTGAGTCACTGTGAACATGGAGGCAGCTGCAGTCAATCATGGAGTACGTTCCACTGTAACTGCTCCGACACCGGCTACAGCGGAGCGACCTGTCACAGCTGTAAGGGCATGAAGCTTTGCTGTTATTATTGTTTAAAGGTCACACACACACACACACACACACACACACACACACGCACAGTATGGACTCGTTTCCTGTAATGAGACAACCTGCTGCTTTTAACTTGACGTGCCTGGAGACATTGTGGTGGCAAAAGTCAGGCGGAGATCAAACCACTTTTCCCGGCAATTATCAGCGTGAGGGGAGTTGAGAGGTCTAAGTCCGGAGGAAACCAGTCGACACGAGCAAAGACAGAGATTCAGAGGAGGAGTAGAAACAAGGGAGGAAGATAAAAAAGGAGCAAGAATGGTTAAAGAAGGCTTAACTTCATAGGACTACAGTTTCAGCTATGAAGCAGATTCATTAGAGGAGGATGTCCAATATCACAAATCACACATTTGCCCCAAAGGGTTTCACAGTCTGTGCAGCATACGGTGCCCTCTATCCTTAGACCCTGGATTCAGATGAAGAAAAACCCTTCACGGGGAAGAAATGGGAGCAACAGAAGAGGGATCCCTCTCGCAGGTTGAACAGACATGTTGTAGATGCCATGGGAGACCAATACAGTAACCAATCAGGACTCACCATCCAATCTATTTTGGTAAAGGACGACTGCGTTTGTATGCACAAGAAAATCATTTGCCAAACACAATCTCAGCACCATGGATGGATTACCAAATGGACCTATGAGCATCAGGAAGTCATTAGAACCATAAATATTTGTTTATTTACGGTAATATTTTGCATTGTGCTCTGTACTTTGTCGACGACAGTGAGGAGAACGTTCGTTAAATTGCTCTGATGTCGTTATGATGTCTCTCCTCAGCGATCCACGAGCAGTCCTGTGAGGCGTACAAACACAAAGGCAACACGTCGGGGTATTATTACATTGATGTGGATGGCAGCGGACCCATCAGACCACAGCTAATATACTGCAACATGACAGGTAGCTGACACACACACACACACACACACCGTCTTTCATCCTGCCTCTAGTTGAACATCTTCTCTCTCTCCACCAGAGGACAAAACATGGATGGTGATCCAGCACAATAACACAGAGCTGACCAGAGTCCGACCGTCACCGGGGAAGAATCAGCACTCGGCTCACTTTGAATACGCGTCCGAGGAGGAGCAGCTGGCGGCCATCATTGGCCAATCAGAACACTGCGAACAGGAGCTGACCTACCACTGCAGGAAGTCACGCCTGCTCAACACACCGGGTGAGGCTCGACATAGAGATCATGTTGGAAGTTGAGGTCGGATATGTGTATGAGCAGGATGTCTCGTGCATTTTTATGAGACTGCAGTATAAAATCTATGGAGTGCCGCTTTAATAATTCAGTTTTGTGTTTATTTACACTAAGTTGCCAGTGTATTGGTGCAGCTAGCTATGCAGTCTAAAACAACAGTCCTGAAGGATGAAGGTGGTGTGTGACTTAGTGCCATAAAGCGTTACGTACTTCTCCCGACCCGGAGCCCAACAGACGTACGAATGACAGAGACACCCAAGACGTGAGAGTGTGTTTGTGTGTTACAGACGGCCCTCCACTCAGCTGGTGGGTTGGAGGTCCAGGTGTAGGACAGGTGCAGACTTACTGGGGCGGAGCTCCACCGGGCAGCCAGCAGTGTGCCTGCGGCCAGAAGGAGAACTGTGTGGACCCCAAACATCACTGCAACTGTGACGCTGACCTCATTGAATGGTACTGTACATGCACTCGTATCAATGAGACAAGACTGGACTGGACTTATCATCTCTTCTCTTCTTCTGCATGTGTTTTTCCATACGCTGTCTTCTCTTCTTTTGTATTCTTCTTCCTCTTTATTCTTTCCCTACCTTCCAGGGCTAATGACTCAGGCCTGCTGACCCATAAGGAGACCCTCCCTGTCAGATCTCTGGTGCTGGGTGACGTCCAGAGGCCCGGCTCAGAAAGCGCCTACAGGGTCGGACATCTTCGTTGCCATGGAGACAGTAAGTGCAGTCCCTCGATGTCACCTTGTACATGTCTTTAAGTGTGTGTGTGTCTCGGCATTAGCAGCATTTAAATTGTAAAGAACCTGTTCAAGACCGCGGTCAGCTTTTTTTTTCTCTTTTATTTCCAGAAAACGTCTGGAACGCTGCGTTTTTCGACAAGGAGACGTCGTACCTCCACTTTCCCACATTCCACGGAGAGCTGAGCGCAGACATCTCCTTCCTGTTTAAAACCACTTCATCCTCCGGGGTCTTCCTGGAAAACTTGGGCATCAAAGACTTCATTCGGCTCGAACTCAGCTGTAAGTAAAAACCCTTCAGGTTAGACGCTTAATCCGGACTTCACTTAGATGCTAGTACAGCCTGAGCAGGAAGGATCATCCTGGGAGTTAAAGTTTCACTGGGATTGACTTCAGCTGGAGGTGACGCTCCTGCCCAGGACTCCACTTCACGTCTTTCTCAACCCTAAAAATATATACTCTTTTCCAGCAACACCGCCATTTATTTCTCCTCCTTTGGGAAATCACTGCAGTGGCATTCTTCCAGACGGCTGCAATACATTTCCTTTATAACCACCAGAGTTTATAGTTCTCTGTATCATTGTAGTGTGTTGGTGTTGAAATGTCACTGTGCTGTAACATTTTATGGTAGTTCACATAGTGTGCGCTGTTGTAGCTGTCAACATGAAGCGTTGATAAAGTGCTGTATCGTTCGCCGAAGAAAACTCACCTACCACTGCAGCTAAGTGTTTACACAGTGCAGTACAGCTGTCTTAAATATGGACATCAACAAGGTCAACAACAGCAGACATAGCAGCCAGTGAATATTACTGACTAGTCTAACAGCAGTCAGCCCAGCTCGGCGTCTGTCTTTCAGCCTTTTATTTCACCGACGACTAAAAGTCAGTCCCAGATTTACTCTTGTATCATTGTCTTCTTTCTTTTCCAATGTCCTCTTCGGTCTCTTGTCCTCTTGTGCAGAGCCCAGTTACATTTCTTGTTTGCCCAGCTCCGGATCTGGCACGACACTAGGTCTCTGTCCATCAGGAAACTCTGTAAATCACAGAGAGTTGATGTGAAGCAGATCACCAAAATCAGTGAAACAGTTGGTGGTGTGTGACTTAGTGCTGTAAAGCGTTAAAATCTGATATTTTACGGTAGAAAAATGACTTATATAATACCAAATATCACTAAAAAAATCACTTCATATTCCTCCCTCCACAGGTGGCGTAGCTGTTCGAGGCAGTGAGGGCTTCAGAGTGTGCCCGATCTTTGGCAAACAAAAGAAAAAAATAAGTGACAAGAGAGAGTTTGAGAAGATAAGAGGCACTTTACAGCGTCGCAATCAATGAGTAATCCACACAGGTTCAGTGTGTTCAAAACAAGTCAATGTGCTTTGTTGGGGACAATTTTGTGACAATTTGTGACAACATTGTCAATGACTGACTCAGCCGTGTTGATGGCACTGACCTGGTCTGTCTACAGGTGGAACAAGAGAATAACAGGCTGTGTTTGTTGAATATTTATAATAACTCCTGATCTCCTCCCGTCCCTGACACCACAGCCTCCGCGGAGGTCCTCTTCTCCTTCGACGTGGGTAACGGTCCGCTGGAGGTCCGCGTGAAGGCCGACGTGCCGCTGAACGACAACAGGTGGCATCGCATTCGAGCCGAGCGTAACGTTAAAGAGGCATCGCTTCGCCTGGATGAGCTCCCCGCTGCCACACAGGAGGCTCCCGCTGACGGGCACATCCACCTGCAGCTGAACAGCCAGTTATTTATAGGTGTGTGTGTGTGTGTGTGTATGTGTGTGATGTGAAATGCAATTCAAAGCTTCCTTTTTAAGAGCAAAGACACATGTGATGTCTGGCTTTTTCTGCTTCAGTATGTCTTGAATTGTTGTGATATTCTCCGTCTCTGCATCCTTCTCTCTTTCACCCATGTACCACACAAAAAAATGACTGGTATGGTACATTTTCTTTGACCCCAGGGAGGCTAAAACTCTGCCTGCCATCCTGCAGAGGGTACACACTGCAGCGCTGTCTGTGGTTATTGATCCACGTTTGAAACTGACAGCTTTAAGTGAGATCAATCAGCCTCTAACAATCCTTGTTCCTAAACCTTAACAATCTAAGGCATACAGGCGGAGTTCATGGATTTAATTCTTAATAGAGTGACAGAAAATCCTCACAAAACAGGATGATGCAGTTAAAAGTTGCGCCCGTACTGGTCAGTTTCCTTGCAGTACCCTTGGTACAGTGTTTGAACCCAGTCCATTAGTTAAGGTAGTCCTTTCCTGACAGCTCCTGATGAAACTTCGGGGCCTGATATAAACCTCATCATCTCTGCAGTCCTGGAAAGCTGTTTATCTCATCGTAACAGTCTCGAGCTTGCCAGTTTTGGCAAGTCTTAGACAATTATAATGTTGCAGAGGCTGGACTCTGAGGACAGTTGGAGGTTGTAATGCGAGAAGTCAGAAAACAATAACTGGGAGTTTAAATTCTGTTTTCCTGTCAGCCAGTCTGACAGGACAAGCGCGCTGTCGGATAGATCGACAGCTCGCCAACTTTCCTGATATCAACAATCAGCATGGTGCTCGGCTGGCATTCAGGCAAGCCGGTAAAAAAAAAGTCAATTCCTTGAATTTTTCACCTGCCAGTTTGTGTTTCACCGCGTTTCATCACCTCGTCGCTTTAAAAATTCAGCATGAGGGTGGTGACAACTTTTCTGGAGGTGCTGCTGGAGTGTGTGTTCGGCCGTTAATATTAAAATCAGGTATCAGACGATGTTGCCTCTCCAATTTTATCACACAGATGATGTGATTTGCTTTCCATTCATTTCTGCATGGCGTGAAAACACTCCTTAAACACATGCTGAATGTCATGTCTGCGCTTCTTTTTGAAAGCTGTCACTCTCATGTGGTAGGTGCAATGGTAGGAAAAATACATTTCAGCTGTGAAACCCTTCAATTTGATTTTATTTCTATAGACTCTTGCCATGTAGAGCACGTCTAGACCGTCCTCTTTATCATATCATTTACAGAGACCCAATAATTTCCACCTTGGCGACGGTGGCGAGTAAAAACTTCCTTTGAGAGGCAGAAATCTCGAGCAGACACTGATCATGGTGGACGGACGTCTGCACAGCAGCAATAAAATAATGATAATAATAACTATAAACTTTAATGGAGATATAGTAATAATGATAATCACTATAAAAGTATTTGTAGTGGACGTCAGGCTGGACCATAAAGTAACGTAGCATCGGCTTTCAAAATCTGCATCTTTGTTCATGAGCCACGTGTGAGATCCTCTGCAGTCAAAAGCAGGAAAAACACGAAGCTTTTCTGTGTTTTATATCACCTTTGTGTGGAGAAAACAAGCTATTTTAATCGATCTCCTTGGGCCATGAGAACCTACGAGGTGCATTATTTATAAACTAAATTATTAACCAGGTAATGCACAAACTATAGAGATTATATGCGTAACCTTCACAGAGATATAAAAGAAGGGAAAAGATGTGTTCCTGCATGTTAATGTTGATCCTTTGTGTGTGTTTTCAGGAGGCACAGCGTCCAGGCAGAAGGGCTTCAGGGGTTGTATTCGCTCTCTGCAGCTGAACGGCGTCACCCTGGATCTGGAGGAGAGAGCGAAGATCACCCCCGGGGTTCAAGCGGGATGTCCAGGCCACTGCAGCAGCTACGGCTCGCTCTGCCAGAATCGAGGTCACTGCGTGGAGAAAACCAACAGCTTTTCCTGCGACTGCCGTCCGTCTGCTTACGCCGGAGCCTTCTGCGACAGAGGTACGACGTCCCAGCGGCACCTGGCGCCATCATGGAGACAGAATTACGTGGTCTTTCCTCAAAACTTAGCCTGAGACGTTAGATCATTTTGGAAACTCTGGGTCCTTTGTTAAAATCCAAAATTAAGTTCAAAGGGTTTGAACCATGTTTGGCTTCACGACACAAGTTTGTAATGAGGGTTAGGAGATTAAGCTGGTACCATGCAAAGTAATTTATTGAAGCAGCATCAGAGGTTAAATAATTAGTTCCCTGTAAAATGTAGAGCAGCTTTTGGTCGGCTGATGACCTCCAACATAGCCACCTGAATATGTGTTACAGTGTAGCACCTGCAAGTGGTCTATAAATGAAACACACACACACACACACACTTGGAGATACAAGGAAAGACCACACACACTAAAGAGGTCACGAGAGTATATATAGCCCCTCATACACAGCAGCTAATCATCTGGATCCTGTAGAAAACTTAGAGGCAATAGATAAAGTGTGTGGTTTGCTGATGATCTTGTTTTGTGTGCAAGGTCAACAACACAAGACGTAGCGTCTGTCTTTCAGCCTTTTATTTCACCAAGCTCTCACCAACCACTAAAAGTCAGTCCCAGATTTACTCTCGTCCGGCGGCTTCTTGCGCAGCGACTCTCTTCTTTTCTCTTCTTAGCTTCCTCCGTCAACGTCCTCTTCTGTCTCTTCTCCTCTGTCTATGTCTATAGAGGCTGCCGAGCCTGGTTACATAGCCCGCTTACCCAGCTCAGGTTCTGGCACGACACTGGCCCCACTCCTACAGGACAGATTTAACAGACGTTAGTTTATGGTAGAAAAGTTACAGCCGTTTGATACTAGAAAACAAAACAAACTCTGGGTGGATATCCTGAGGGAGACATGCCGTCAGCTAATACATCGAATGAAGTTGTTTTAAGACTACACACCTGAACTTACTTACACCTACTTATCGCAGACACACATTGAGTCATCACTTCAGCACAATAACACAGCCTCATATGTATTCTGTAATTAACGCGCCCAGCTGTGTTGTCTTGTCGGAGCTCCACAGGTATATCTGCGACGGAAATCACAAGTCTCAGACACAACTGTTTTATAATTAGCAGTTAAATTTTGTATTGTGCTTTTCATCCGCCTTGAGGTTTTTCTCTGGCTGCTTTTCTTGAGCTCACTAATTAGATGTTGTCAGTGCTGCTGAGGCGCTACATACAGTATATGAATCACTGCAAGATGAGTTGTGACTTAGACGCATTGTAAAGACATAGTCATATTATCCCCAAGGAACGGTGTAGTGAATTGAAAGTGAAAGTCAGTTGTTAATTGAGTGTGTGCACAGCAAATAAAATATCCATCCATCCATTTTCTTCTGCTTATTCGGGGTCATGTTGTGGTGGCAGCAGGTTTAGCAGGGCGTTCCAGACATCCTTCTCGCTTTCCAGCTCCTCCTGGGGGATCGTGAGGCGTTTCCAGGCTAGATGGGCTTCTACCAGTTGGACGTGCACAGATTACCTCCAAATGAAGGCCCGCAGAATGCATCTTAATCAGATGCATGAACCACCTCAGCTGGTTGACGCAAAGGGGCAGCAGTTCTACTCCAAACTCCCTCCAGATACTCTCTAAATCTGAGCCCACATACCTGGTGGAGGAAGCTCGTTTCGGCCGCTTGTATCCTCGATCTCATTCTTTCAGTCACTACGCAAAGCTCATGACCATAGGTGAGGGTTGGAGCATAGATGGACTGGAAAATTGGTACAGCGTCCGCAATACTGCCAACCCGCTGCTCCAAACCAAACAAAGTCAAACCACACGGCTACAAATCATAATTAAACGTTTGAACATCACATCTCCTCCTTTTACAGAGGTTTCAGCCAGCTTCAAGTCGGGAACATCCGTCAGCTACATCTTCAAGGAGGCGGTGCTGAACGAGGAGGACAAGAGCAGCAGCGTCCTTCCCTCCTCCATCTACTCCGACGTGACCCTGAGGGCGGAAAATGTCTCCCTGAGCTTCAGGACCAGCCAGAGTCCCGCTCTGCTCCTCTACGTCAGCTCCTACCACAGAGAGTACCTGGCTGTGCTGCTCAACAAGCATGGTGAGCACTCAGATCCTCCCTCCTCTTCTTCTTCTTCTCCTCTTCTTCACATTAGTATTTCTTTCATCCAGCTCTCCCTTCACTTTACTGTTTAATCAACCTGCTGGGAGTTCAGCCAGAAGAGCTGCAAGTGAGGTCATTTGAACTGGAAAGGACAAAGAAGGCTGATAAACCTATCATAGGAGGGATTCCACCTACATTAGCCGTAAATAGACTGTGAATAGGCTGCTTTAATAACCCAGACTGGAGGAAGCCAGCAGGTCATTAGAGTTACAGTGATGATGATGATGATCAGGTAGTCAGCAGGTAGCTGAATTAAAACTGAAGCACCTCATCAAAATCTGGGAACAGGTTTGTTGTGGTGATAATACTGGGAGCAGCTTGGTGGATGTTCTGCTGTGCTGTTGGCAATAAAAGAAGCTGTAACTGCACCTGTGTACCAGTGTCACCTTAACACTTTTACACAAAGTGTGTAACGCAACACTGAGCGCGCGTTCAGACGAGGACAGGCAAACCAGACGCCATTTCGCAAAAAACGGCGCCGGCGTCCGGGAAAAGAAGTTGAGCCAGAGCCCCACGTAACGTGGTGCAAGCCAATCAGACAATCAGATCGATCGAACCTCCACAGACAGCCTGAAATGTCTCTGAGACTGTCTCTGAGACTATCCAGGGGGATTCACGGACTAAACTCTGATAATCTACCTGTGTGTGTGTTCTGACTTTGTTTATTTCAGGTACCAGCTTCTAAATCTGAGTGCAACTCGCAATTTACGCCACAAAATAATGACACAAAGAAATTTTATTTGATTTGTGTCCGATGATTAGAGAGAGAGAGCGCTTTGGTAGAGAGACACAGAGTAACAATAACAGAGAGCGAGCGCCGGCCTCGATAAAGCTGTTATTAATCAGAGAAATAAAAAGTTAGTTCCTGATTGTTTCACAGCGGTTACATTCAGCACGTATAGACACGCCCACGTCAACCCACCTCAAACTCATACTGCTGACTTCTTTCCCCACAACAGATTTTCAGGCTGATATTAAATTTGACCATTTTAAACAGGGGGAATGCTGTCAGGATGCGTTCCCCCCTGTTTAAAATGTACAGTAAGTACAGCTCTTTTCACAGAACAAGGTACGTCACAATATAAATAAAATAAAAATACAATAAAACACGAGCGATAACAGAACATGAAGACGGCACACGAGAGAAAGACCAAGGTTGAAAAAATGGGTCTTGAGCTGCTTTTTAAAGGCTTCAACAGTCACCACAGAACGTAAGTCTACAAGAAGAACGTCCCGTAGTGTTGGAGCCACCGCTTTAAAGGCACAGTCACCTTTAGTTTTCAATCATGTACTACGAGTAAGCTCTGGTCAGAAGATCTAAGTGACCTACTTGTGATGTGAGGATGGAGCGTGGCTCAATATGTGAAAACAAGAACCTTAAAATGAATCCTATCTTGCTGCGGCGGGGCGAAAAAGGAGTTGCAATAATCAAGGCTGGAGATGATATATAAGAGTGATTTGTAGTTCAGGTTGGGATATAACAGCTCTAAGTTTGGCAGTGATTCGGTTGAAGAAACAACAACCCTCGAGTGATTTCACACGTTGTTCAAAGTGCATGAACTGATCGAAAATAACACGGAGATTTCTAAGAGAAGATTTTACTGCTGGAGAAAGAGATCCAACGCACTGAACAACGTTTGGAGCTATGGATGCAGTGATGAGGACCTCCGTTTATTCTGTGTTTAACTGTAAAAAGTTGTTTGCCATCCAGTCCTTAATGGCAGATAGACGACTTAGGCAGACGCATACAGTTGAATATCATCAGCATAATAGTGATCGGAGACCTTTAAATTTGTTAATGATGTGACATAACGGAAGCATATATAATAAAGGACCTTATAGCTGTTGTAACTTGGACCTGAATTGCTATAAGAGGAAAACAACATGCAGGAACTCTGAACTTTGAGAAGAAAACCTGCAGCTTTTAAACCGCCTACAAGCTTGCTGACAATTTCAGCGTCAGCGGGATACTCACCTCCTGTGACTTGTTAATCATGGTCATTACAGTGTGAGCAGACTGCAGGAAAGCCTCTCTTCTCCTCTAATAAGTATGTTACAAAAGCAAAACGCTACGTGTGACAGTTGAGAGAAAATGTGAATAATGCATGATTGGAGAACTTGGGGAAACTTTTTCTCTTAATCTACCTTCTGCTCTCACTCTTACTCTCTTATCATAGTCATATTACACTGTGGGCTCTCTATGAATATATGCATTCACACAGTTATTATCCAAGATACGGTCATATGAATTTTCAGAGCTTTAATATGCACTTATTATGCATTTGCACTGTAAAATAGAAAAATACGTTCTCCAGCTGTGTCTTATCATCCACACAGCCTGCAGTCATTACATGGTGTTCATGTGAATGGAATGAAATTATCCATTTTAAGTGACGTGAAGACCATATAAATTAACTTGATTCTGTACACCGTTACTGGCAGCACTCGGCACAATATTGAATTCTTTTTCTTCTTATTATTCAGCTGCTGTTTCCACTGGAACATCCAGATCTCTTATGATACATATTAATACTCTCTAAAATAGATTTCTATGAAAGCAGACGACGGGCAGCAGGAGAGAGAAAATATTTGAAGGAAACTTACTCAAGTAACTGGGTGGCTTTTTAGCAATTTATGAAGCTGAAATGTTTATTTTAGAAGTTAAAATGTTGAATATTGAATTTTGAGTGTATAAATTAAGAAGAATAAATGATATTTTGTTCATTTGTTACAGCTGTTGTCACAGCAGCTCGTATACACAAGGTTGAAATTACTCGCAAATAAGAAATATATAAAAGAAAGTCATGAAGTCATGCTGGTGTTAAAGAGTCTGACAGCTGTTGGAATGAAGGATGAATGGAGGTAGCGCTCCTTCTTACATGGTGGGAGTAGCAGTCTGTTGCTGAAGGAGTTCACCACCACATCTCCACAACTTCCTCTATGGAGTCTACGGGCCAGTCCATGACAGAGCTGTTTGCTGAGTCTCGGTATCCAATCCCTGGATGTTCATCGCTGTGGTCTGAGACGTCTTCCTCCTGAAGTGAATCACCATCTCCTTCATCTTGCTGGCGTTGATGTGAAGGTGGTTGAGATTGCACCAAAGTCTTCGATGACCCCCCTTTACTCCTGATCATTTCCTTCTGATACACGTCCGACGATGGCTGTATCATCAGAGAACCTCTGGAGGTGACAACTGTCACTCCTCTGACGTTTTGTTGATTTGTGTGTGTGTGTGCAGACAAGCTGGAGGTGAGGTACAGACTGGACAGCAGCAAAGACGTCGAGATCCTGAGGAGCAAAGTGAGGAACCTCGTCAACGGACAGCTACACGCTGTAACCATCAGCAGACTGGCAGATGTTGTCTCTGTGCAGGTAACACCCACACAACAGACTGAAACATTCCTTTTATTAAGAGAGGAGATATCAAGTGTACAGGACAAACGAAGTGAGCCCCGAGCAACAGAATAGATGAGCAAAACATCCGAAATGTACAAATATTGATGACAAAAATACAAATATACAAAACATAATATACATCCAGAAAGACGTTAAACAACTTCAGGTGTCGTCAGATACAGTAGGTAGACCAGAGTACAACACAACCTCTCAACCATGGAGACCAGGAAGAGCATAGACCACACAAGCACAGTCCTTTTAAATCCAAATATCAGTGCTCAGGGTAGTGTAACAACTAACTAAACCCATCAACTTGTTAACTTAATAAATCTGTTTTATGATTTGAGAATGCCATAAATGAGGTTAGAGGTTCAGATCCAGGCCGTTGTATCGTCTTTCAAAACATTTCACTTGTGTAATCAGTTAAATGCTTTAATCAACTGCTTTAGCAATTGTGGGCAATTGCTAGGACCACAGAGGGTTAAAGTATTTACCGTGATGTCGGGGTCTTCTTTTTCAGAAGCTAATTTTGTAGTGAAACCTTTCATTTTCTTTCAGATTGACGAGAACACCAAAGAGGACTTCAATCTGACATCTGATGTGGAATTCAATGCAATCAGGTCGCTGATTCTTGGCAGAGTGCACGGTAAGTGAGGCGGCTACAAAAGCCCAACATAAGGCCTTTCAGACTGCAGAGCACTCAGACAGACTAATTTCAGAGATGTTATGCTTTACCTAACAATGAAGTACTGGAAACTTTCATCATGCTTCCCAGAACAACTCTTGTCTAAGAGGATTAAGCAGGTAAAGAACAAACAGAGAGAAAATAGACATGCCCGACAGTCGCAGCACTAACATGGGACATTATTCAGGTTGGCTACACTCACACTGACAGCTTTGGCTGCCATGCAAGCTGTCAACTGCTCATCAGAAAAGAGCTAATCACATTCGCACACCTATGGCGCAGCCTTCGGGAGCAATTTGGGGTTCAGTATCTTGCCCAAGGACACTTTGACATGCAGACTGGAGGAGCCGGGGATCGAACCGTCTTCTGATTAGTGGATGACCTGCTCTGGCTCTACATCCTGAGCCACAGCCGCCCCTGTGGCTAGTCTCCTGCTCTGGCTTTTTTCTGTTACTGTTACTGAATTCCAACCAGCGGCACTGGTAAATTGTCAGTTCTTATATTCTTGGAATATACCGTACATTATATTCTGTTTTGGTCTGTGCAAACTACAGGTATCTGCACTGAGGGTTGTGGTCAGCAAATCTGAAATCAATTTAGTAAGGCATGAAAAATCAGGGGATGGGGCAGCCTGGTAGCTCACCTGGTAGACCGTGCACTCCAAGGACAAAGGCTCAGTCCTTGCTGCAGCGCCTCAGGGTTCGATTCCAACTCGTGGCCCTTTGCTGCATGTCATCACCCATCTTTCTCTCCTCACTTTCCTGTCACTCCTCAGCTACTATCAAAAATAAATGTTCAAAACCTCAAAAAAGAAAATCAGGCGATCACCAGTTATCACTCACAAGTTATTTCAATTAACCTGACATGGACGTGGAAGATTTCATGGCAACTCATCCATCCGTTGACCAATGTCAACCTCATGGAGGTGCTAAGGGCTCCCCCAAAGTTCTTACAATTTATTGTGATGGGGACACGGCAAATATCACGGCTACTCGTCCAACAGTTGTTGAAGCATTTGACACAAAACCACAACCTCATGGTGGCACTCAAGGAAAAGTCAGGGGATCTCCAGAGTCAGTACTATTCATCTCCCGGGCACCTTAGATATCTGTAGAAAACTTCATGGCATTCTCTTCAGTTAGCTGTTGAGATATTTAAGTCGGGAACCAACCGACTCGCTGATGTTGCCATCCACGGAGGCATGCTGCTGGTGTGACTGAAAGACTGGTCACAATAATTTGAAGATGTTGTTTATGATATGGTTGTTCATCTGACTTCCATGAAATTGGCTTCAGTTTGTCCTCCGTTGTGGCTTCTAGAAGAACTCCTCTCTTCCTTTTCTCTTTGTAATACTCTACCTGGTGTACTGTGTTTCAATTTTATGGTTCTTTGTGGCTTTACAATAATATTTCACAAACAAAAAACAAAGCTACTACTTAGCAGATAATGCAGGATTTCATGCAGGAACTTAATAAAAGTGGATTTGTTTAAAGTAGAGACAACAGACTGCCTTTATTGCCTTAACATTGTGCTGGATATGACACTCTTGCCGAACTCAGAGGAATTTTGAGGCTGGTGCTCATTATGTACAGTGTGTACTGTACTGTTTGTCAGACAATCTGTTGGTAAATGATGCATCCATAATGGGCTGATAATTCCCCCGCTGGTAATTCTGCAATCCATGCCAGCACGAAGGCTTTTTCTTTCTTCTTGTTTGCTCCTGTGCTTGTGTACACAACAACTTTTCAAACTTTTGCAGGCAGGGCACTCAAACTTCTGGACGTATAAAAGCCATAACACCTCAGAGGATATTCTCTTGTGGGGTTATGGGTGCTTTGATGATGCCACCTCATACATATTGCATCTTCTTTGCACCGATAATCTGGTACTGCTTGGTTATTGAATGCATTGCAGTGTAAGTTCAGTATGCAGGGCTTTCATACTTACATATATAGTGGGTTTATCTCACCTAGTCTCACCTTCTAATTCTCTCTGACTAGACAGAATACACATAAAATATTTGAAGGAGAAAAACTGATTATTTCGGACTAAACCAGGGGGTCTAACTTTCTCAGTATGAAAGCCCGTTCCACCAAAGTACCTCCACTCTTGTTTTCTTTCTACTTGTTGTGCCCGCTAAGCAGATCCGACATCTAACAGAGACGTATCACCGCTGTAATTTACTTTGTCATGACCTAGTTATGTTCTTTTTGAGCAGCGCCTTCAGAGACAGACTAAGAAATAGGTTGTTAATAAGACGAGAGGCTGTGGGACGTCTCAGACCGAGGTGCACTGCCACTGCGAACCTACTATAAAAAGTAACGCTTGTCCTTATCAGCATAATTTGATTCAGCGTTGATGTATGGGTTTTAAATCAACTCGTATTTCAGTGTTTCTCGCATGGGAGTACTTTGGAGGGAGTATGTGAGACTTTTTTAAAATGTTAATTCAAAATATATGTCATCTATAATAAGTTCAACAACTGTAAATGTAAAACCAAATTTCATATTTAATATCCCGATTTTTCAATGCAATCATTTACTGCTGTAAAACCTCACAGAAGTACAGGAAAGCAACAAACGCAATCCCGTTCACTGCGAGCGGCAATGACTGATGACCAAAACAAAATAAATGTCAGTGTTTCTCAATAAAATGTAAGTGCACCTTCATCAAAAAGACGCAGATCGATCATAGATATAGAAACATAGATATCAAGTTTGCAGTTTGACATGCGTCTGTGTGGTCGCTATATTGGTGAGATCAAGATCTGCTGGAACACGATACACGATACGATTGAACACGATAACGGTTACTGGCTGGATTTAAATTCAGTTATTGGGGGCTCTATCATTTATAATTAAGAAACAAGACTTATTCCCTGTCATCATGGTCTATAACGGGTGTCAAACTCAAATTGATGTGTCAAAAACTAATTGAAGACTGGGACTACGTCACAGGTCGGGGTGAACCTGTGTGCCTTGTCAGTAGCCTCCCACCTGCTTTGAAAGTCGCTGTTCTCAAAGTCAACTGCAGCAGCGGGGGTACGGGTGGTGCACATATCTATATACTATATATACTATAATATAATATATGTAATTATCCCCAATATGGTGACTGTGCAGACGCATAGCGGTGACATACAGCAGCTGCAGATGAGGTATATCTATGAGCTGTATCTCTGGTTCATTGCATCTACAGTGCCGTCTTAGCGTCATCACACCATGGTGCTTAGTTTGACGTGAACGTGTGGCATTTCAGTTACAAGCTTTGTGTTTAACAAATCAGATACTGATGGTGAAGCTCTGACTTTTTAGATGCCAAAAATGTTTTGCACCTTGTACGGGTATTGAAAAAGTGTTTTAATGCGATACATGTTCATCCAGGCAACATCTATGTGACTGTATCTCCACCTAAATCTAATGATTTTTAAACATACTTAAGATCATCATGCTCTCTCTTTGTCTCTCTCTCTCTTCAGACTCTGGTGAGTTGGACCCGGAGTTGTCTCGGGTCGCCTCTCTGGGTTTCACAGGATGTCTGTCGGCTGTCCTCTTTAACTCCGTCAGCCCTCTTAAAGCTGCTCTGCTCCACCCGGGCACCAGCCCTGTCATCGTCACCGGCCCACTGGTCCAGTCCATTTGTGGCTCCACTTCAGCCAATCCCTACGCAGCAGAAACCACACACCACCTATCAGGTCAGAGGAAGCTTTTGTCCTTTTTCGTTATTGGCGTTGTCACCACCTTTGGCTCCATTAACACTCGCTTTAGGACTCTGTATTTTCACTCCAGTCCTACGCCTCTGTGGCCTCTTGCAAATCAGAGTGAGCCTCGAGTGAAGTGGTACTTTATCTGAGGCTGTTTGGTAACAACCAGAAAAGTTAAATGTTGTCACTCAACAGTACATATCCCATGCTGTTGCTGGTTGTTGAAAAGACTTGACTTGTGTCAGTGTTTCTAGTCCATATGTGCTGCAGTCAGTTGGAAGTTGTGAGTAATATCGTGAATTGCTGCTTTGGGAAACACCGACCCAGAGGCTTGAAACTTGTTTTGTTCTCTTAAACAATAGAAATATTATCACACAATAGCTGCAGTATCATCATATTTTTACTTACACAAAAGGCGAGGACGTCATGTTGATAGTAGTGTTGACACCAGTAAGATAAAGTTTTCTCAGACTCAGCTTGACTCAGCGTTCTCACAAGAGTTCTCTCTTTGTCTTTGAACATTTTTCTTGTGGAAAACTATCCACACTCACTTTTAAACCAAAAGAAAACAGGATGAATGAACGACAAACACAGAAATCACGGGTAACAGCAGCTCTTTGGAAGATAATCCAACCACTTATCTTCTCAGTGGTGCAAGAGTAGAAATTCCTCAGTGTTTGAGGGGATATCTGAAAATTCCTCAAGCGTCTGAGGTGAAACAGTCTCTGCTTTTCCTTCCTCACCGCAGAGTCAGTATGCAGCATCCAGGTCAGGTACATGAAGCTGTCTGCTGTCTCCGTCGGGAACCGTTAATATTAAGGGGGCATAACTCCGTCCCTGCTTCTTCTTCCGCTATCATCACCTCCTCGGTCTTGCTGACTTTCAGGTGGAGGTTGTTTGGCACCAGTGAGTCAGATTCTCTACTTCCTAGCTTCCTTTCAGTGATCTGGTCTAACACAGCTGTGTCGTCAGCAAACTTGACGATGGTGTCCACTGCATTCTTACTTGGTCTTATCTCAGTCTTGGACAAAGAGGACTCACCCAAAGACATTTGGAAAATGTTAGCTACATATTAACTACCTAAGTAGGCTATATACTGTCTGAACTTTGAACTGGTTTTTACTTGGTCTTGCTCTGCTTTGAACTTGGTCTTGACTTGGTCTCAAACCCTCAAAACCTTGGTCTTGTTTTAGTCTCGATGCACTCTGGCCTTGGTCATGACTCGGCCTCGGTTTAGGAGACTACGACACTGATAGGGACTCAAAAACAGCCCTGGGGTGCTCCGATCTTAAGGCTGATGGTGGATGAGGTGTATGGCACCACTTAATCCCAGGTTTGTGAGCTTTGTGAGGAGCCTGAAGGGAACTATGGTGTTAAATGCTAACTGTAGGCAGGCTGGATGGAGGATGTATGAGTACAGTTAGAGCACCCACTTTCTCAATTAATGAAAATTATTGAGGCGGTACTGTTCAGCTTTCTGTGTGGGTGCTACCACTCAGACTTTACAATGGGACCTCGACTAATGTAATTGCACTGGGTTAACGGCCACTAGACGAGGCAATTCATTCGGGTTATGGACGAGAGTTTCCTTTTTATTTCTCATTGCTCTCTATTTTTTTTTTTCTGATCCTTCCTCTGCATCCGTCCTCTACTTTCTGTTTCTTCTGTCTGTCTGGGCTGCAGGTCAGTCTGGATCAGTGGAAACAGGTCAGCCCGTAGTGAACGCCATCAGGAGTGACTCAGCTCTAATTGGAGGTATTGCAGCAGCAACGTTTTTCACCGTCACACTGCCATTATCACCAATCAGTATCAGTTAAGACGGAGGTTAAAACTTGTGCTCCTACCAGCAGTCTTTTTACACCTATACACTCATATATTGCTTATGCCGTCTGTGGGCGAGCACGACTCTGCAAAGCTGCCCAATATGTAAACTTAATTTATGATAAATATACAGCTTTTATTACCTCAACATTATCAATAACAGCAGTTGTTACACCGATTTTCTACCACGCTTAACTTCTCTTCCTGTGCACAACGACTGATATGGTGTGATATGGTGGGAATCTCAACGGTTTTGCTCGATTAGGTCGTGAATTTTAGTTGAAACTTATTTAACTAGGCGGTGAAATGAATGCAGCAAAACACAGAAATGTTGCAGTCTGAGTGAGAAGACATAAATCCCAATATAAACTAGAGCCAAATGATAATGTCCTGGAGGAGTGTAGACCTCAAGAAGACCTCTAGCATTGACAGGACTTGCAATCCCCAGGAAACTTGCCGGACCTTTCACACCTGTCCACACAGACCCACACAGGCTCGAAGGGGTAAAACTTTATGCAATCAGTTCTTTAATGTTTCATATTTATATCTAGTTTAGGCTGCATTTATAGATTTGTATAACAGAAGAAAAAGTCTTTCTCAGCTTTTTGCAGTCATAATGTTTGTAACTTTTACTACCTCTCAAACTGAGGTTTGAATGTAAGTATTTAAGGCCCACATTCCCGCCGCTGAGCTGCTGTAACTTTTGCCATTTCTCTTCTTTACAGGCGTGATAGCGGTGGTGATCTTTGTGACCGTGTCCGCATTAGCCATTATGGCCCGAGTCCTCTACAGGAGGAAAGGGACGTGTCAGAGCCAGGAAGTAAAAACAGTAAAAACTGAAGACAGCCCAGAGCTGGCATTCAGCGGCTCTCGCAACGGCCCGAGCGAGAACCAGAAGGAGTATTTTATTTAGGGCGGAGGTTTCGACCTGCTGCCGGCCTGGCGGCGTCGGAGCGGAGGAGACGAACAGAGACAAGAGATGCCTTGTCAAGCCTCAGTGCTTTACGGTACAAACTGAGCCCGAGCGGCGGCTCGACGAGACGGAGCGACACGCTCTCGTTCTGTCGTCTTTAAATTTTGTTTTTTTTTGCTTCTGTGGTTGTATTTTTGTAAAGACTGTAGATGCACAAGAACAAAGTGTTGGATTTATAATATGTCAATACCGTCAGTCGAACAATTGTAAATATTTAATGATGTAAATCTTAAAAATGATGACTTTGTATCAGCCCGTCCTCTCTCCGTCTGATTGAAATGATTAAATGTGTTTTTCATGGAGTTGTTGGACTGAACGTTAACAGCTTTGTTTGGTTTGAGGTGATTTAAATACATTTTCCAACGTGGACAATGTGTTTTCATATTTTCGTCGACCTACTGTGGGAAAGCAAAATGTATCCGTTCACATTGAACATTCCTCATCTTCTCAGAGTCTTTATGTTTTATCATCACGACTCTCTTTAGTTACGCTACTGCTCGAAGCAAAGCTTAGCTCATATATTATTTTTACATTTATTCAGAATTGATTTCTTTCTTTCTTTCTTTCTTTCTTTCTTTCTTTCTTTCTTTCTGTGCCTTTCCTGCCTCCAGCTCTCGACGTAGTTCAGAATAGTTATTGAGACAGACACAGTTACTGGTTTTTATTGTGGACTACAAAATATTCCAGCCTTCATTCCAACTAAAGCAGTCTATTTATCACAAAATGTCGTTTTCTGTATAGGATCTCTGAATCTATACTTTGAGTTCCTTTATGCTCACTTAAGATATTTTATTGTTTGTCAATATGAATTATGTCTGATTTTTGCAGTTTTTTTAAAGGGTAATTCCACCAAAATTCCCCAAATCAAACAAATATTTTGACTATCTCTTCAGATACAGGGAAAATAAAACCTAAAGATGCATTATCTGATAACCACATCAATAAAACACTTTTTTAAAAAATGTTTTATGTACTGAAGTTGGGGCGGAAAGTGATGGCCTACCCTTTTTAACCCTTCTGAATGAATGCAGTTTAATGTTCTCACACAGTTGACTGTGAATTAAAAGCCTATTTGAGTTGATTATCCTTTTTAGAATGTGATCATATTTAAAAGATGTTAATGTGATAAATTTTCAAACTTGGAGTAAATTTTAGTTGTGTTTTTTTTTTTTTTTTTTTTTTTTTTTTTAATTATGTATTCTGTTTTTTTCAAATCAACAATCACTGTGAGGCAATGCAATGTTGTGACTTCCAGTTCTTGAAGAACTACTGCTTTGTAGCATTCAGGGTAAAAAAAAAAAAAAAAAAAATTATGCAACAGCTTCATTTCAAAATTCACATTTTGCTTTGACACAATCTACATCGCATCAGTATCTAAACTATCCAGTGACCCTGTGATGAACTTTCGCCAATGCAAAAGTGCCAAAAACTGCAGTTCCTCTTGTCGTCCACTTGAAGCTGGCTCCAGAAGTGAGTCAGTCTCCATAAGTCCCCATGTTAAAATGTCCAACTTCACAGCAGAAATAAACATGTTTACAGCCTGGTACAAAAAACAGTTTTGGTCTCTATAGCTAATTTCCCCTAATTTTCATGACAACTGTACCTGTTCAAATGATATTAAGGCTTAAAGTTATGCAGGTGGTTTGTTTGAGCAACCAGGCATCATTCAGCCCGCCTCAGGTCCGCTGATGATCCAAGTCTTGGCCGATTTTTAGATTAGCCGGAAGGTGGCGGCCAACACCAACACACTGAGCTTCACAACAGCTCTTCAGAAACCTGTTGGTGACACCGCGCATACGCTGTCCATTTTTTATACTGTCAGTGGCAACAAACAGACACAAAGTCTGGATCAACTTGTGCTGGATTTTGACGTTTGAAAACCTCTAAAGCGCACACCTTTGTGCGGAGCCACTTCTTCACCACAACATTTAGTGTCTGCAGAAATAATTTCACTTCAGCTTCATCACACAGCCGACAAACGGACAAAGCTGACGTCTAAAGAGTTTACTCATAATAGCATGGCATGCTTTGAAGCGAGACAGGGATTAGCTTCCCACCAATCCACCGCACAAACATGCACTCAGCAGATCTCAAAAGATCGGCAGCACAGTTGCTTTGATCAGTTTGTGGTTCGGCTGTCAGAGGTTTGGTTTTAATTGTAAATGAGTGACTTGCTGTTAATTTGTACAGATATTTTAGTAAGAAACATGATTTCTTTGGTGAAAATAAAACGTTTGATCTTTTTCTGAGACAGTCTTTTGTTTCCAAGCTGAACTTTTACGGCTCCATTAACCTTTTTGTTCTGTTTTGATTCATTACACACGATGAAATCATACAAAGTAGAGCTGAATCAATCAACTTGAGGTCGATCAATAAACACAATCATTGGAGTTTTAGAAAGCTGATATCTGAATCGATTATTTCTCTGTTAAATTAAGCAAAAACAAAAATGTACATCTGTCTCTCACGTGTTTGGCGCTTTAAAAGTTGCCGTCGGATGTGTCTTTTCTTCACCATGTGACATTTCTGATGGGTATTAATATGCATCTGTCTGCAGAGAGGAGATAACTTCGCCGTCTGCTGCTTTGTGAAGCAGTCAGGTGCTGAAGATGTCAGGCTAATTATTCATGTCACAGGCCCACCTCACCTCTCTCCGAGCTGAAGCGATAACACATGGATGCAGAGCCTTTGAGATGTGATGGAGCCTCCCACTGCAGCCTGCTGTCCGCCCTCTTCACACACACACATATACAGGACTACGTGATGATGATGATCCACATGTCTGGGCGGGTGTCGTCAGGTATTTAAAGATCGGGATGCAGCCACGCCTCCAATAACACCTCATTAGGGAGAGCGACAAGAGCATGTGTTGTAATGACAAATGCTGAGGCGCCAAAAGGGGAATTAAATTCAGATTATGAGCTGAGATCATCACCTCAGTTAAGACAATTTTATGAGTATCATGTTGTTCCAACAAAACCTGGATTATGTGACAATGTGCTGCCATGAATGTGACTATTAAAAAGAGATTAGAAGAGGAAAACTGACACCAGAAATGTGAGCTTCATTTGTTATGAGAAACTCTCGTCATTATGAGGAGTCATGTTTCGGTTTAAAGCAACAACGTGTAACTTTTTCACCCATAAAATAACAGATAACACGTTTTACGCCAACTATTTCACTGATTTTGGTGAAACTGGATCATATTTTATGGAGAAAATGTTTTCTGGTTTTCCCTCTGATGTCCTCTGGCTGCTCCGCCTCAACTCTCTGTGATTTACAGAGTTTCCTGATGGACATTGAAGTAAACTGCTGACAACTGTAGCTGCTGTTAGCTGATGTTAGCTCAGTTTGTGAGCTCAGAGCACCGGAGGAGTGTTAGTGTTTGTACTACAGCTGTTTTGTACACCCAGAAAGAAGAAGAAGAAGTTTTCAGGCCTGGAGGAAAGAAGCCGGTGTCGTGCCAGAACCGGAGCTGGGCCAGCAAGCAATGTAACCAGGCTCTGCAGCCTCTATGGACGTAATGACAGAGACAAAAAGACTGAAGAGGACGTTGTCGGAGGAAGCTAAGAAGAGAAAAGGAGAGAGTGAGTGAGCAAGAAGCTGCCAAACAAGAGTAATTTCTCATCACTGTAGTTTCACCTATACGCTTGGGAGGGCGAGCTGGAGTCACTTAGTTGCAATCTGTCACCACTAGGTGCTGCTAAATCCTAGACACTGGTCCTTTAAAGTTCAGCATCCCATTAAAATTACAATGACGTCTTGATCACAAGCCAACTGCACCACCACCAAACTATATGTGTGTGTGTGTTTATTGGTTACTCATGTGAAGAATAAACTGGTAAAGCTGAAAGTTTAGACCTTCTGTGATTTGTCAGGTTGTGAAGTTTGTGTTTTGGATTTTGCCTTTTGGCAAAGACCTTGAGGACGTTTGTGAGTCTGAGTCTTTTTTTTGGCATCACAATAAACCAGAAGGCAACTGTTTAATAAAACAAAACAGGCCGCGCTGCCGTGATGTGAGTCCGTTCTGTTTAATTAAGCAGAGCCTGCTGTTGTTTTGTTACGATTGTTTAAAGGTTTAAAGATGTTTTTTGTGTGCGATGGTTGGTTAACTAAAGCTTGATGGGAGCTCAGGCTGAATGAATCAGGCTGCGTGTGTGACTTTGGTGGAAGTTTCAGGTCTGCATAGTACGACATAAAACTGTGTTCTATCAGAGTGCAGATACATGCTGTGGTAAGTGGTCATACTCATACTTGACTTGAAAGTTTGTGGACGGTTTTCAAAATAAATTACTGCAGTGACACTTTTGCAATGCATAATGGGTAATTATGTGAAATATTAGAGCAGCAGCTGTTCAAATCGAAGCAACTTTCTGAAGTGACTGCAAAAAATAGTTTCTATGTAAAATTACAGTATTTTAATGCAGTGTTTATTGTGCAAATTTACAGGAATTTACTGGCTACTGAGTTGCAGTAATTATATGGTAAAAATGGTAAATTACAAGTAATTACTGTGATTAGGATACGGCACCATAATTTAGTTTCATAGTATTAAGAAAGCACAAAATATATAGATATAGATCTACATTATTATTCAAGGAACATCTGTAAAATAACGGTGTTTCTTTGTTTTATAACGTTGTGGTTAGGTTACCGTAAAAACACAGTACATTGCTGTGAATCTCACCTATAATACTGTAAAATAATCACTATGCTTTGAATTTACTGCTTTAATTTACTCATACATTTTAGTCTGTTACAGATTACATTGATTTATTATTTTTATTTTTGCAGTAATTTACTGTAAAAGTGCAATAATATATTTTACAGTGTATGCGTCACACAACACTGGATTTTACATTCTGCTCGGTCGATGCAGCTTCAAAAGTAAACAAAAACTGAGCATTTAATATAGAAGTGATGAACAGAAAAGAAGACGACGGCTGTTGTGATGTTCTTCAACAAACACTGTGCGGTCCGGATAATTAACAGCCGCCTGTGATGTGATTAGAGATCCTCTGGGACTGCGGTACCACAAACAGAAGCAGCTCCAAAAGCCATCTGATTATGAACGACAGCACAGACCTCTGGCTCTGTATCGCCTGTGCATCCATCATAATCATGGAGGGAAATGCATCCAGAATATGAATGTGACATTTATTGATGTTAAAAGACTTCTCAGCTGTGTGCTGCTGCTGCTGGCTGTGACACAGTCAAGATCCTGCTGTCAGCTGGCCAGCGCTGTTAAAAAGCCTCGCTGACAGCATGTGCGGCGCTGACAGGGCAGTCGTCAGGGGTCAGCGGCACGAAGGCCGAAGGTTGGACCGCTCAAGCGAAACTCTGCCGTGGATGTCAGCTTCGGAAAGACACCGAGCGACTCGCCGCACGACACCAGAACCACAGGAACAGTTGCTCCTATTTACAGTTTTAGCTGTCATCACCGGAGGTTTTGTTTTTCATACAACTTTATTCAAAGTGAGAGAGACACTGTGATCGTTACACAGCTGCAGCACACCAGAGAGGACAGCCGACTGTCAACCTCATCTTTACTTTCATCTTTGTTTTGGTGTGATTGTCACACAGCAGCAGCGGGAGAAATCATCATATTGATGATTTCTGAGGCTGCGAACTGTAATGAACTTCTCCTTTACAGCAGAGGTAACTGTTGGCCTTCCTTTGCTTGTGGGAGCCAGTTTCATCAGAGTGTTTGATGGTTTTTACAACTGCACTTGAAGATACATTCAGAGTTCTTGAAACTGCAATAATATGGATTACTACGGTAGTCAACTGATGGTCTGACATGCATTAAAAAGGCCATAAATTCTGCAAATTGTCCTAATTAACAAGGCACACCAGTTGTCTTCAGTGTTACTCTACGATGTGTCCAAACTTAACATGACAAAAATATGATGATTACCTCTATTTTTCCCAGTGTTCAGCAGATAACAGGGGAAACTGTAAATTATAAAACACAGCTGTAAAAAACAGAAAGGTAGCACAGCCGTACAGCTGTAGATGTTGTCTGCAGGTGGCACAGGTGTAAAACTTGCAGAGGCTTTCACTTTCAACACCTGTAGACGTTTCATGGCTGCCTGTCTGCATCTACCAGACCAGCGTCGGCTTGTTTTCTCACCAAAAATTGACACAGATTGAAATGAATCTGCATTCAGAAGCTGTTTGTTGGGACTCTCATGTTATGATGATTTTAAAATGAGAGATTTATTTGGGGGTTAATTTAAGTGGCCTCTGTAAAAAAACGACCATCCTCTGCGGATTAACTGCAGCTGGTCTGCTGGGAATATTTATGAGATTAATGCCATTTCACTCACAACACTCAACGCTTATAACTCCAAAAACTGAGATAATACTGTGAACGATGATGAAGAAGGTTAATCTGCAGTTGCAATAATAACACAGGACTTCATCTCTTTTCTGTTTTCATCAGCGGTTGCATTTAAATATTATAAGTTCAAATGTAAAGTTGCTCTGGAGAAACAAACAGATTCATTGAACTTTATTATCAGAATAAAAAGCTGAATTTAAAAGTCAAGAAGCGTCCTCACACAGCTGAGCTGAGTTCCTCAATCAGGGCGGCACTCACCTCACCTGCCTCAGCCGACACACCTGACTGCCATCACCTTATTATCTGAAGCCTAGAATTAAACCTCGCTCTCAGCGTGACTCTGCTTTCACAGGCTCTCACTGCTGTCTCTGTTTAACGCCTTACCTGACACGGCTTTTGATCCGACTTTATTTCTTAGTGTTTACTGTCATTGCACTTTGACCCTTCTCCTTCCCACTACTACTGGTGATGCATGTCCAGCACCAAACCCACACAGCTTCTCCCTGATCATGTCACTCAGTGTTTTTCTTTTCCAGCTGAAGCTGGTCCCTCTGACTCTGTGTCACATTTAAAGACAGAGTGTCAAAAGTGTTCAGAGTTTTTAAGATTTTGTAAAGACTGAGGATCTTACAACGTCACTTTAAACCATCATTGGAAATTTGTCTGCGACAGTGAAATTGTTTTAAGAGTCCTTTTTGATGTGAGACATCTCTGCTAACCAAACACGTCAATGCTCTCTTGACTGGCAACATATAGTATATTATTACACATCATCCTCATCTCATCTCTCGTCACAAAACATAAAGGAGTGATAACAACGTATTGATCTGCTGTCAAGAACTGTTATCACATGTAGACGGCTACATGCTAGTTCATTTCATCCAATTTATAGTGATTTATAATTCATTTGTAACTCTCCGCTCTCTGACAGGGTTGCTGATCAAATGAACTGATTACAGTTCTTTGCCAGGTTATTTATCAGATTTACTCTTGTCCGGCTTCTTGCTCGCTCACTCCCCAAATTCCAACTTGCTTGCTGACTGCCACGCTCTTGCTGCCGTCTCGTCGCGTGTCTGTGTCCGTTCTCGACAACTGGTTACAGGTGTGCTAATCACCTCCCCTGGCCCTGACGCTGCTCTCCTGCAGCTGATGCACCCTCCACATTCGCGTTAAATGAAAGTGTCTGCTAAATAAGGAAGGGAGCGCCAAAGTTCTGCTGCGAGAAGCTTGTTTCTGTGGAGTATTCCTTAAAGAAAACTACACATGAAGTTCATAAGACTAAACCCAGATGAAGCACCTCCGCCCGAGCATAATTTCAACATCACAAAACCATCTTTGCTCACTGTTGTATTTTAACACGGTCACACTGTAGTCGTCACTCCTGCTGTGTTTTACATATCACATCTGCAGCCATGTACATATTCATTAAACACCGACGGGGGATGCTCAGAGTGACAGCACGGCACTGAAGCCACCAGAGTTCGTGTTCGAGCTCAATCACATTCACCACCCACACGGTGCTTTTCAATCTGCACACAATAACGTTTTGCAGCGTTCAGATCACACACACACACACACACACACACACACCTCTCTCTCTCTCTCTATCCATATTTATAGCCATACATGAGCGAGCCGGGCCTCGAGCTAAAGGTCCTCTCCTCTTCTGTGTAATTATTCAGTCCCAGTTGCTGTAATACATCAGTAATGCTGTTTATGGCTCAAGGTCAGAACCAAGTGTCCAGAGAGCCACGGCAGTGATGGATTACTGTTTTCCAGATCCTTGAACTCTGCAGGACAGTGACAGATTTCAGCAAATCAAGAAAAATACCTTTTTTTTTTCTCTCTCTCTCTCTCTGAGTTTTTATTGACATCTCAGAGCGCCTGAAGGATAAATAGCCTCAGAGTTTTCCTCCGTGCGATGCTCTGATGTGGACCCTCATCATCCTGTAGGATAAATGGAGCGTCTCCCTCTGAGGAAACTGTAATCTCCTCGCCGTTAAAAGGAAAAATTCACCTCCTCCCCGCCATAGTCAACCTCCCTCATCTTCCTCCTCCTCTGCTTTATCTAATGGGTTTCTTTTTTTGCTTTGTGGTAAACACATCTGCACACATTCAGCACTAATGTCTTCCCCTAGTGCTTGTCTGTACTAACGTGTGTATAATCACTAATTGGTGTACTTTGTAAGCTGTCAGCACATTCTGGTTCTCATCCTTGACATTCTTAGATGCAGAGATAAGCTGCACAGGATGGGCTGTCATGCTATTACCAACACTGTTGACTGCACTCAGAGGGTTACTCAAAACCTATGACTATGCAATCATGAACCAAGAGAGCAAAATCCACAGCTGTCCAGAGGTTTTATCTGGTGAACCCATCGTAGCTACTTGTCAGCATAAAGTTTGCAACAAAGTTTGACCCGTCGCCTCCAACCAGGTGTCCTGCTCATACCCATCAAAGTCACCAACTGAGTACAGGCAATGTTCACATCGTAGCACCTCGTCATAGTTTGTGAATTGATAAACTGTTAACTCAGAAGCATTGCTCAGCAGTGGCTATGAAGTGAAGTCAGCGCAGAAGTGCCAAAAACTGCAGTTCCTCTTGTCGTCCACTTGAGGCTGGCTCCAGAAGTGAGTCAGTCTCCATAAGTCCCCATGTTAAAATGTCCAACTTCACAGCAGAAATAAACATGTTTACAGCCTGGTACAAAAAACAGTTTTGGTCTCTATAGCTAATTTCCCCGTTCATGACAACTGTACTGAGGGTGAATTTTTATACAACTCACCTGTTCAAATTATATTAAGGTAAGTTTGAGCACTCAAGTGTCATTCAGCCTGACTCAGGTCCACCAATGATCCACGTCTTTGCTGATTTTTAGATTAGACGGGAGGCGGAAGAAGCAGGTGTGGCACGATGGAGACGATCAGAGCCTCCACACTGAGCTTCACAACGGCTCTTCAGGAACCTGTGGGTGACGTCACGGATATGACATCCACGTTTTATACGGTCTGCAGTTAAAATCGGCATGATGAGAGAGAGCAGGCTTTTATTCTCATTTTCTAGGAATTTGCCAACAGGATAGCCGTGAATTTGGAGTTTATTTGTTTGCTTGATTTGCCGCCATCTGCAGCCCTTCATTAATTCACACGCCTCTTTTTTTTTTGCATCTATTAGTTAGTATCAACGGTTTATTTGACTACTGCTAACACCTGAGTCCATCAACTATGCCCATTACCCGTTGACCTCTCTGGGACGTACAGTAACATAGCTGGTGGAACACAGCCAACTTTTGTCAGGTGGATAGAAACAACTCCAAATAAATGATAATGTTCAGCTGTGTGTGTGAATGCAGCTTTAAAATAAGGTAAATAAACACACACAATGTGTTTCTTCAAAAACCACCATCATGATTTTCTTCCTTTACTCCAAAGTTGTTGGGTTTTTTTTTTTTTTTTTTACTAAGCATAACTCAGAACTCCACAGGGCTTCCAGAACATCAAGACAGCTTGGTATGAACATAAAAGTGCTGCAGATCAGACACTGAGGGCTGCTGGGTTTTTATCCGGGAACAGGTTAGTTTTAAAATGAGACTCGGAGATACGATGCAGGAAAAAAAAAGTTGCACTCAGCAAAGATTTTCCGCTGGTTCAGGAGAATCGTTCCATTTTATTGGGGAGGTGCATTGTCTTTGTGTGGCGACAGCTGTGCACATGTGTGCAATCCAGTGTATAAATTACCTTCACTTCATATTTCGGATGTCATATGGACACATCTTGGACTTTATCTTCATCTTACAATAAAGTATTTCCCACTGAAATCACACCAACGTCCTAATTGGTGGGAATAAATTCACTCTCGGCCGAGAGATGGCATCTACAGCTGCAATGAGATCTGAATCATTTCATTCAGTGTCATTAGTCGTGTCATTACTTTTGGGCAGAAAAGGTACCAGTCAGACAAGAGTGTGTTGATCACTGTTTGGACGTAGGAGGATAAAGGATAAACAAAAACCTATTTGGCTCATGAAGCAAAAATTTCAGATTTCAGGCAAAAGAAAAAGGGGAAATCCCACAAAGCGATTCTCAGTTTTGTTTTCAGCCTCAGTGGTTTCTGTTTTTTCTGTCTGTTAGTTAGCAGGTTCGGCATTTGCATGTCTATAAACTGTCGTGCGGTATTATCGGTATCGGTATATTGGTATTTGGTATCTGTGAAACTTAAAAAAAAATAATTTCCCCGTTGATTCATCAATGAAGTTCTGAACTTCTCCTCCTTCCTCTTGTGTTTTTTTGCAGGTTCAGTTGGTTGCAATTTACAACCTCAACAGTAGACACCACTAAGTCCTACACACTGGATTGTATGTGCTCACCACTAATTATCATTTTGTGCTTATGTATAGATTAAACAAACATAATATAATGTTAATTAATGAGCTTTAAAAGAGCTGATTGGTTTTCTTTTTAATTTGGAAAGAGTCGATCTGTTTTTGTTTTCTGGTTTCCAATCTTAACGCTAAACTCTCTCTTACACTTTAACTACACCCACTTTGAGGTTAATATCCTTGCAGGTACTTCTCTTGATGTCAGGTGACTGACAGTAAACTGAGCGTAATACATCGCACATGCTTCATGTTTGTTGTGATGCATCATCTTCCTCTGCGGATGAAAGGAGGCGATGAAAACGAGCCATAACGCCTCTTTATACATGCTGATTGTGTGCAGGCTGGAGGATTGAAGGTTAAAGAGGAAATTTAGATAAGAACAAACATAAAGAAACCTTAAATGTTCATCCATACATCACTTGCACAAAGACTTTGAATCTGCCACAGTCAGCTCTGTGGCTTTGCTTTGTGTAGGTGGAATAATGCACTGAATCAGCGCGCTGCACGCAGTCATCAGCGTGGTGTGATACTAACACACGAGCAGCTGTTCAGCCGTCAGCGTTTGAAGTGTCGAGGTGTGACTGAGTCTCTGAAACTCACTCAGCATTCAGCCCGTCGCGGCGTCCTGCTCCCCGCGGGCAGCCGACTGAGAGCTTCCCACTTTGTCAAATCCACAGACGCTGTCTGCATGCCGTGGCCCGGTCCCAGAGTCCCATGGGTAATCTTCCATCCATTGACTCGGTGCAAACAGAAGTGTCACGACCTGACTCTTGATTTGTCAGCCTCAGCAGCCAGCATCCCAAACTTTGTTCCTCTCTCCTGCCTCTGTGTTACACACCACTTCTGCTATCTAAGCATACGATGGCTATATCAAGAAACACATGTCAAGTCTGAAGCATTCTAGGAAGAAATAACTCACCTTATCTCGCTGCCTATAAATAATAAATGGTAAAGAGAGAACTCAATACACCACTTCTGTTTTTCACCTCCCGAGAGCTCTGATAGAGGGAGCATATTTATCATATTCAAAGCAACTTTTCTCTGATAAACTAACCGATTTTGAATCCTGTTGATCTACACTGACCTGTAATCAGGTGAATGGTGTCTCTGTCATTCGTATGTCTGTTCTCACACTATGTAACTTTGCTGCTGCCTGAATTGTGAGCTCAGAGCACCAGGAGGAGTGTTAGTGTTTGTACCACAGGCGTTTTGGACCACCGGAAAGAAGAGAAAGAGGTTTTAAAGGCCTGGGTCATGGGCCAGTGCAGACAGTGAGAGGAGCCAGTGTCGTGCCAGAACTGGAGCTGGGTGAGCAGGCAGCTTCTATGAGCAACCAAAGGGGAAGTTGACGGAGGAAGATGAGGAGAGAACAAGAAGCGACTAGACAAGAGTAAATCTGGGACTGACTTTTAATCGTTGACGAGAGATCGGTGAAATAAAGGGTGGAAAACAGACACCGAGCTGCCAGAACTGGAGCTGGATGAGCATTGTAACCGGGCTCTATGGAAGCTAAGAAGAGAAAGATGGAGTTTCTTTCTTTAACCACATCCAACTGTAGCAACAACATGACCCGCAACAAGCCACAACAAAGACCTTGAACTGTTGTTACACTCGATCCTCCGAGTACGAATGTGTGAAGTGAATCTGTGTGAAGCGGTGCTGAAAAGAAGCACACGTCCCCAATTAGACAACCTCAGAGGCTGGGACGGGACAGCCACAAAGCATATGGCGCCACAGAGGCCACGCTTTCATTTTGGCAATCTCTATCAGCGTCTCCCAAAATATTTAAAACCCACACTCACAATTAGCGAGAGGATCGAATCAGCGCTTCCCATTTTCCCGAGCAAGTCCGCGCCAGCTGCAGGAGCAGAGATTGTGTCGCTTTACTGCTCTGACTGCAAATGAATCTGAGCAGCTTGACGTGAAGTAGCCAAGTATTTTGGAGTGGAGCCGCCGCTCACACCGGATGATGTAATTAGCGAAAGTTTGAAGCAGGTATGAGCAGAAAAATGAGCGTAGTTATCTCCAGTCTGTGTCAACGGCAATTACTTTGACAACACTAAATTGGAGTTTTTAAAAACCCAGAGGAAATATGGCTGAAAAGTCACGGCTGATGTGTTTGATAGCTTCTACAAAAAGTTTCAGTGAGAGCCAATTAGCTGTTTTTAACATGCAGGGAGTTTCACAACAAGACGTCGGAAGGATGGTCTCGAGGCTGCTGTTGGAGATAGCGTTTTGCGGTTCAGATCCGACTCTCTGAACTGATACTTTAGATTTGATCAATCGGTTTGGCAGCTGAGGTCGAGCATCAAAAAGCGGGTGTCGATCCTTGCATGTTTTTATCCTCTACACGCGCCTCGCTTCCCTCTGAGAGCGCAAGGATCAAACGCATTATGAATCCCTGATGGATACAAGCTTAGATCCTCACACTGTTCTCACAGACACACACATACAAACGGATGACTCATATGTGGGTACATGCACACACACTTCGGACAGCTCTTTGTTTTGATGTTTTTGTGCTGGTGTGAACTGATGGTGTGTGTGTGAGTTTCTCCCTCAAAGATTACGGGATATCTTGTATCATACCATCTGAAACAAAAGCTAAGCACACTTTTTTCTCCCCCTGCTTTAGTGTCCTCGTCTCCCCTCTCTCTCACGCTGAGCTCTTCAAATGGATGTATGAAGCGAGCTCGGCAGCGAAGGGAAACTAATATAAATGCCGGAGTCCCCATGGATGTGTTACACGGCTGATTTGCTCTGATCCCCCTTTTTAATTGCCTTTTAATTAACATGGCAAACTTCACTAAACAGTAAAATTAACTTTAAGCAGATGCATATCTGTCGTTCTGTCTATCCTGTGTGTGTGTGTGTGTGTGTGTGTATAGAGTTGAGATATTTACCTGCACATTTGGATGCAGCTGTGTCGGATGAAAGAACAATGAAATGATGAATGTTTTAACTCATAACATCAGTCTAGTTTTAAATAATTTTAAATTATGTGGAGCCTGGAAACATACTGCAGGTTTGTCAGTGCCACCCACAACTTCGAAGACTAATCTCCATCTGCTGTGCCTCGTTTGATTGTTTAGCTAAATTCAGCGTAGTTCTCGGTTCATGGAACTATCAAACACATATCTGGCCAGTGGAGCTGGATTATTCAAGGGCAAAAGTAGCAGTAGTATAGTCAAAAGTAACAAACAAAAAGTTGTGCAAATGTGAGCATGCATGCTGTGAATGTGAAAACCCCAAACTACCCCCCTTCCTTTCTGCTTTACGTGAGAGAGACTGTCCCCCAAATTCCACTGGGCACAGACGCGACACGTTCCATGTACGCCGTGGGCATCCGAGCTTATCTCAGCCGGTCTAATAAATGTTGCCGTGGTCTGGTTCAGAAGTGAGAATACGCGGCTGTTCTATTTTTTTGCGTCGATCTGCACAGAGCGGCTTGAGCTGACAAGAAGTCAGACACAGAAACGGTGTAGAGAATCCAGCCGAATTTCAAAATAAAACACCCCGTGCAAACTTCCACTCACAGAAACAGCCAAAAGGGAAACAAGTACTGTACGTAGCATATTTAGAAGCACATAAACCAGGGTAAAAATTATCACATCTGAGCAAGTTAAAGTGGGCGAAACTGTTCTGAAACGCTCCTGGTGAGGTTTAAAGTCACGCGGGCGTCATGACCACGACGTGACTGAGATGTCCCATGTGGGGTCTTGGCTTGAGAGAGATTTCACAGATTTCTTGCCCTCAGTGGTCGTCATTGTGACTAAATTGCGGAAGAGGAGGGACCACCGACATTGTGAAAATGGCGGCTGAGGAAGCCTCCGGAACTGAAACTGTGTACTAACGTAAGTATCCAAATCTAGATATACATTTCTAGGTACATTAATCGCCCCAAACTTATGATATTACAAAGGTCTGATATTTTCTCTGCATTATTCCTGTCCACCTCAGCTGAAGTTGAGCTGCTGATCTCTCCATCATAAATACTTCTTAACCTTCCCTCTATTATGAATTCTTGGCACTGTAAGTGTCGGATTCTGTCGGTGTTATCGTGTTGCTGCGCTGCTTCTCTTTGGAGAGGAGGAAAGAGAGTGGCTTTACTGCCAAAAGAAAGGCTGGCTGTGTCTCGCTTGTTGCCCAGTTTTATATATTTGGGTTTCAGTTATAGCTCGGCTTCTCATCTTAATTTTAATCTAGCCAGACTGTCACACTGTGGACAGGTTTGCAGACAGGAAGTCAAAGCTTGTTTTTGTCGACCTTCTTGATTAATCACATTTCTTTTGTATGTTAATGTATCTCAATGTATGAAAATTTCGCTCCAGTTGTTCCCAGCACCGGTAACGAACTAAACACAGACAGGTACGAGGCGCTAATTGAAAATAAATCGGTGTAATTGTTTGCGATAAATCGTTCTCTGGTCCTCTTTCTCCTCGACTGATTTCCATCTGTTTCCATCTCTTCCCCTTTTTTGTAAAGACATCACCAAGTTAAAACAGCAGCGTCCCATTAATTCCATGAATCAGTTGAGAGCTGTTCCTCCGGTGGGGATATTAGTAAGTGAAACGGCTGATTAGTTTGGAGTAATGTGTATTCGTGAGGCTCTGGGGAAACAGACTGTTTCCTCTCTGTAGAAGCCACCGTTGAGGAAAATGCAGAGCTGTTTGTGGTCTCTGTAAGCTATTAGTGAGGCTTATGTCAGTTTTTTTTTTTACAGTGAAGACAAATCTACCAACTCGTATGTATATTGTACAGGCACTAAAAGTGTCTACACAGTTAAAGTTTGTCCAAAGTCCGCAGGCAGCCAGAAATCCACGAGCTAACAGGCCAACAAGATCAGAGTCGCCTGTCTGTGACTCTTGAATAAATCGGGCAAACCCCAAAGCCTTTTTCTCCAGGCAGCAGTTACTAAATGTTAGTAAATGTCAAGGGGCTGTGACAGATTTTAAATCACGTCGATGCTACGCTGACTTGATGGACAGTACTGCAGACACTCTATCGGACTGTTGTGGGGGAGAGAGAGCTGAGCCTGAAGGCAAAGCTCGCGATTTTCTAGTCCAGTGGTAGTCAGTTCAGATTTCAGGAGGTCCGGATAGAGAAAAAAAATGCTCACGTTCAGGTTCTGCAGCATCATCATGTCTAAGTTGCATTATAAATAAGTTATACAATATAATTATTTTATATATATTGAAGCAGCTTTGTTATTGTATCAGCATCTGCACTGTGTGAAGTCAACGACTCAAATCAAACAAGGAAAGCTATAATTCAACGTCATGTCAACAATATTTATTTTCAGTGCTCTATTCAAGTGAAGGCCCGCCCTACCCTGCCTGTGATTGGCTGACATTGTTGCCCTCCTCGCCTTGGCCAATCTCAGTCCTCCTCATGCCTAAACCGAAACCAACTTGAACCCACGAAGGCAACGAGCACCGGCCAATCAGAGACAGGCAGGAGGTCCATCGCCGGTCAAAATGTAATCTCCGCCAAAACTGAATAAAACTCAATGATGTGTCGTTTCCGGCTCTGGGTCCAAACAGGACAGAGAATGGATCCGGACTTGGACCGCAGTCTGCCTATTGGTGACCTGTGATATAGTCCATCTAGACTGGGAACACCTCGGGATCCTCCAGGAGGAGCTGGAATATGTTACTGGGATGAGGGACATCTGGAAGGCCCTGCTAAACCTGCTGATACCGTGACCGACCTTGTATCAGCGGAAGAAAATGCATGGATGATCGAGTAGATGTTCCAGTGAGCCAGCATGCACAATAGCGGTAACATATGATGTGTAGGTTAATAGCACTGTGACATTATCCATCAGAAATGTATTCACCTTGTTGTTTCTGCTCCCCTCCTGACAGGACCCTGTCATTAAGATACCATTCAGCATGTGTGCACGTACCGCACGAATGCACGAATTAAAGTAGCAACGACACAGTAAAAAATAAGTTTAAAATATGTGGAGATATCTATTACAATGAGGTTAAATTCACAATTTTAATGATTATCACCTTTTAAAAAATGTTTGTTATTAACTTTGAATCCAAAAAGAGAAAAAGTGAAAAGATTGACTTCAGTTGTAGCAGGTTAAAAAAACATCAAGCTTTAATAAAAACATTAAATTTAATTGCACAACCCAGCGTCCTCTGACAGATCGTGAGAGATTGTTGCTGATGAACCAAATGTTTCTGTGCTGGAAGCTGCACGTCAGTAAGAATACAAAACTCTCAAGAAGTTACTCAATACTGAATTAGGTTATTTCTATTCTATTTAATGTTTGATTAAGTCATTTTGTACACTGTATCTTCTGAAGGTTTCTAGTTTACAAAGTGTGACTTTTAGTTTCATGTTCATGTTGTTAGGTTGAACGTTTTAGAGGACCCAAAGTGCAGACAACAGCCAAAGACCAAGATCAGTAGAAACTGTTTATTGAAAACACACAAGAACTGTTAAAATACATGCTCTGAGTCACATCCTAAAAACTAACATGCCAACCACTAAAACACCAAAAATATTTAATAAAGATGAACAAATAATATGTAGCAAAAACAAAAACAGTTTTGGATAGATGTACGTTAGATATAACTGAGAAAAACTGAACAAGAAATGAAATTTAAAGAGACCGAAGAAGAAAAAAGTCCTAAAGACTTGTTAAGATGCTCTCCCTGTTAAAGAAACATCAACAGTCAAAATAAAGATTTTGGTGGCTATAATGAGCTCAGTTCATCAAAAAATAAAGATAATAATGATAGACATCAACTTACAGCTGACAAAATAATAAGAAACATATTTTATTTCCATTTGTTGAAGCCTTCACAGTGAACCAGAACAAGTTGGCCAAAACATTTCCCAGCAACCAGTTCTCCCACAGCAGAGTCAAAGCAATGCTTCCTTTTATCTACAGTTAGGTGTCTGATTGGAAATGGTATCAGTAGATGACAGTATCTGTCTTGTCTCTATTCTTTCTATCTGCCTACATTTCTCCTTCTGTTTTCTCTCCTTTCTCTCTCTCCCTCTTTCTCTGCCTACACAGAGCTGACTGTGTGAATGGTGTCATCATTTCCTGATGATCTGCTGATATCATTGCTGTCCATTCTGCAACAACACACAGAGGCCAAAAGCTTGTCTATGATCCCTTTCCTCATGAACACATACAGAAATAAGTCTGCAAGAGGATTCAACCTGACCAAGATGTCAGACAGAAAAGTAAGTGAGTTATTTCTTGCTTCCTCTGACAGGAACCAGATGACATTGGGCATGAACAGCAGTGTGTAAATAAGCAGCACCAGAACCAAAACTCCCACAATTCTTCGTTTTTCATCAGAGGGGACACAGCTGGCAGACAGAGCTTTGAGGGTCCCACCCAGGAAGAATATGACCAGTGGGAAGGGAAGGAGAAGGTAGACAGCAACCATGGTGTTTGAGACCTCAGCATCAACCCAGAAATATAAAGTGAGGAGAAAGACGAGAGTAAAGACCCAGACCACGACACAGACCACCACAGAGATCTTTAAGGTTCGTCTGAAGCGGTACCACAGTGGCCAGGCGATGACCAAATACCTGTAATATAAGATGGACACATAGTCTTTGAGGAGCTTCAGAATTATAAAGTAATATAATGATCAGACACAGAAGCTACACACATACTGGATAGACAGATAGTTACCTTTCCAGGGCGATACACACCATGAAGCCAATACTGGTCATCAGAGTGAAATCATAAATCATGTCTACAATGTCCATGTTCAAACCCTCAGGTTGTGTTGACTCAACAATCAAGCAGCAGAGCTGAATAATGTCAGTGATGAGAAGGTTGATGACGTAGATCGGAGCAACTTGACCATTTCTCACCTGCAAGGCGTAAACATGATGCAAATAATATTTAGAAGAGTGGTGGTAAAAAGAAACATTAAATATGGGCTTACATGTGACTGAAACCAGATTATTAGAAACAAAAATGAAACAATTAGTCTGTTATTAATGAACACAATATTTGATTTCTGTAATATGAACAAACAGTGGACGGGGAGTTTTGGTTTGTGTTCATTAAACTTGACCATCAGTGAAGTGTAAAATCACTACAGGCTGCAGCTAAACTTTTCTGTGTTTTGTTCAGACATTTAAGTGTGTTTGGCTGAATTAACGTCAGTATGAACTTTATTATCAACACCATCTCCAGCTCCACCTGCTCTGAGCTGCTGCTCTCTCATTATTATTTCACTTCATCTCCTTTTTGTTTCCTGTGAACATGTTTGTTTCCTGATGTATTAATAACTACGTAAGTGATATTTCCAGTAACAGTCTACCAGTTTTTCTCAGGTTGAGTTGATTTATGACCAAAGTAACTATTTTTTAAACACGATCACGACTTTTTAGTTTGTGATCTTGGTGATTTCAAATATAATATATGAATATGAAATGATTCCTCTAAATGTAAAGGTCATTACAACACTTCACCCCAGCCTCCTGACGACTAGACCACAACCCAGATCAAGATTCTTTACAGACAGACTGTACGACACAAATAAATAAATCATAATAAAATAAATAAATACATTTCAGTCATAATGTACATACCTGAGAATAAAGAGCATAGATGGCCACGAGGGTCAAAGGAAGGCCGACACTGATGATTATGTATTCCATCACATTCAGAATGAACCTAGCATTTTCCAAATCATCGTAGTCGTAGGTGTTGTTGCTGTGATTAAAGCTGTTGTTCTGTGAGGTGTTGTTCATGTGTAAATCTTCCATCCTTCACAGTGAAACCTGTTGTTTGAGAGATCAGGTTAAAGTTTTTTTTAATATCTTCAAAACATTGTTTAAGTGATATCACGACAACTGCAAGTGGAAGTTTTTATCTTCTCTACATATAAGAAAAAATAATGTCACAAAATTTACCTTTGAAAGCTGCAACACCTGAATGAGTTCACTACACCAGCGTCTGATGTGTCGTCCTCTGCGTCCAAACAGTCTGCAGGAAATATGCTCAGTGATGACATGCAGTAAGTTTCTGATAATCTACAGCTCCTCTGATAAGGAAGTGAGAAAAAAGTAGTCAGCCTACACTCATCGATGGCTACGTCGCCACGTTGGAAGTCTGAGAAATTACCAATGCAAAAAAATTATGTTTAAATTTCTATCTTTTATATTTCTTGTGTGTGTCCTCCATTTCTTGAAATTTCCAAAAAGATGAAGACTTTTACTCATTGAGGTTTTTAATAAAATGTTTCCTGCCACGTCCAAAAAGCACAGAGTCACTCTTAGTTGCTACATTGCACAATACATCCGAGATCTGATCTGTCTCTGAGGACACAGTTTGTACGTGTCAGGCAAACAGTGGCAGAGGTTTTCTGTGTGTCGCAGAATTAAAAAATAAGTTAAAATATGTGTAGATATCTATTACAATGAGGCTGAACTGATACTTTAAAAAGAAATCTATTCAACACAACAAGTTCAACAGACTTTCAATGATTCTGTTTTTAATCATCACCTTTTAAATAATGTTAGTTCTTTGTAGTCCTTACTAAATATTCAGTGTATACATGTAACCATAGCACGTCTGACATGATGAGAAAAATCTGATAAATACAAACAAAACTGTTCAGATAAGAAGTCTCTCTTCAGTTTCTAGGCCGACTTCCGACGTAGTGATGTAGCTACTGATGAGTGTAGGAGGTGCACATTATCAGAAACTTACTGCATGTCATCACTGAGCATATTTCCTGCAGTCTGTTTGGACGCAGAGGACGACACATCAGACGCTGGTGTAGTGAACTCATTCAGGTGTTGCAGCTTTCAAAGGTAAATTTTGTGACATTATTTTTTCTTATATGTAGAGAAGATAAAAACTTCCACTTGCAGTTGTCGTGATATCACTTAAACAATGTTTTGTAGATATTAAAAAAACTTTAACCTGATCTCTCAAACAACAGGTTTCACTGTGAAGGATGGAAGATTTACACATGAACAACACCTCACAGAACAACAGCTTTAATCACAAGAGCAACACCTCCAGCAACGATGATTTGGAAAATGCTAGATTCGTCCTACGTGTGGTGACATACACAATCACTGGTGTCGGCCTTCCTTTGACCCTCGTGGCCATCTATGCTCTTTATTCTCAGGTACGTACATTATGACTGAAATGTATTTATTTATTTTATTATGATTTATTTATTTGTGTCGTACAGTCTGTCTGTAAAGAATCTTGATCTGGGTTGTGGTCTAGTCGTCAGGAGGCTGGGGTGAAGTGTTGTAATGACCTTTACATTTAGAGGAATCATTTCATATTTAAAACTGGAGTCTAAACACATGCAGTTTACATGTGTGGCTTCATTCCAGCCTTCTCTTCAACTGTTGATGTTAATGACTCCATTTAGTTATAAAAACATAAAAGAGTCGAGTTAGTCAGAGCAATTTGTACAGCATTATTTGGAGTTTTTACTAAAAACAAACAAATCAAGGAAGATGTGGAACCAAATTTGGGGACTTTCATGGTCCCCAGAGGATGAACAGTAGTCACAGTCAGCTCCTGGACCGGTCTGGTGTTGCCCTCCAGATTCACTCTGCAGGTGGGGAGAGCTCAGTAGGTGCAGTTCAGTGATGGGATTTCTACGAGATCACCAAGATCACAAACTAAAAAGTCGTGATCGTGTTTAAAAAATAGTTACTTTGGTCATAAATCAACTCAGCCTGAGAAAAACTGGTAGACTGTTACTGGAAATATCACTTACGTAGTTATTAATACATCAGGAAACAAACATGTTCACGGGAAACAAAAAGGAGATGAAGTGATATAACAATGAGAGAGCAGCAGCTCAGAGCAGGCGGAGCTGGAGATGGTGTTGATAATAAAGTTCATACTGAGGTTAATTCAGCCAAACACACTTAAATGTCTTTTTTTTAAAACATTTTTAACTCCCTTGTAAACCCTTGTGATAACTCTCCAGTTGTACCCTCGCTCACCCTTTGTGAGAATTTTCTTAAATTTTTTATTGAAAAAATCTCTGCTCTTAGGCCACCAGCTTTCTCTTCTGCAGGCCCTAGCTCTGACGTCACCGTTACTCCTTCACATGCTGCTTTTGATCAGTTTGAACCTGTATCCGTCTCCGCACTGGCCAATGTAGTTCAGCATTTGCGACCTACAAGCTGTTCTTCAGACAGCATCCCCTCTCGTCTTTTTAAAGAGGTATTCAGTACGGTGGGCTCTGATATACTTTTATTTATTAATTCCCGTCTTAGCACCGGATGTGTTCCAGCTGCTCTCAAGCATGCTGTTGTGCAGCCTCTGATCAAAAAGAAAAATCTGGATCCCTCTGTGCTGTCTAACTTCAGGCCTATCTCTAAACTGCCATTTCTATCCAAAATTTTAGAGAAAGGGGTTTTTATTCAGATCCAAACATTCCCAGTGGCCAATGATATCATGAGAAGTTTCAGTCTGGCTTTAAACCATCGCAAAGCACTGAGACAGCACTGCTGAGAGTTTTTAATGATCTAATGGTAACCGTTGACTCAGGTAACCCTGCTATGCTAGTGCTCCTTGATTTGACAGCTGCTTTTGACACTGTGGATCACGGGATTCTCTTAGCATGGCTGGAGCTGTGGGTGGGCATTACAGGCTCTGCTCTCTCATGGTTCCAGTCCTACTTGACTGATCGGAGTTTTTCTGTGCGGCTCGGTGAATTCACCTCATCCTCAGCCCCTCTTACTTCTGGGGTCCCCCAAGGCTCCATCCTCGGGCCTATTCTCTTCTTGCTATATATGCTACCATTAGGGTCAGTTTTCAAGAAGTATAATCTTTCTGTTCATTTTTATGCCGATGATGTTCAGATCTATTTGCCGTTGACATCTAAATCTAATGATTCTGTACAGACATTGCTTGATTGTCTAAACGATGTTAAATCCTGGATGACCTTAAACTTTTTGAATCTAAATGAAAACAAGACTGAAATCATAATGTTTGGATGTGGTCTAGCAGACTGTCCTGCTGACTTTCTGGGCCCCCTTACAACAAACATTCGGTCTTATGTAAAAAATCTTGGAGTAATATTTGATGACAGGCTGAAATTTGATCGCCAGGTTAGCTCAGTCGTGAAAAACTGTTTTTACCATTTGAGGATTTTATCAAAAGTAAAAGGATACTTGCCACGTAGAGATCTGGAGACTGTAATCCATGCTTTTATTAATACGAGACTGGATTACTGCAACTCACTTTATTTTGGCCTGGACCGCTCACTCTTGCAACGCCTGCAGCTGGTACAAAACGCAGCTGCCCGTCTCCTCACCGGCAAACGCAAGCGTGACCACATATCCCCTGTCCTGGCGTCGCTGCACTGGCTCCCGGTTGCTTTTAGAATAGATTTTAAAATTTTACTGTTTGTTTTTTAAAGCTTGTAATGGCCTAGCCCCCCAGTATTTGACCGAGCTCCTTCATATCCACACCCCCGCCAGAACACTGAAATCCTCTAATCAGCTGCAACTGGTCACCCCTAAAACAAAATTAAAAACCAAAGGTGACCGAGCCTTTCTGGCGGCGGCCCCTAGGCTCTGGAATAACTTGCCCTGGCACATCCGATCTGCCGGATCATTTGAGGTTTTCAAATCCTCCCTAAAGACACACTTTTTCTCCCTGGCTTTTAACCAAGTTTAAGTATCTTAGCATTTATCTTAATTTTTTGTAATTATGGCATTATATGTATTATATGTATATTATATGTATTAACCTGTACAGCACTTTGGTCAACCCCGGTTGTTTTTAAATGTGCTTTATAAATAAAGTTTGAGTTGAGTTGAACAAAACACAGAAAAGTTTAGCTGCAGCCTGTAGTGATTTTACACTTCACTGATGGTCAAGTTTAAGGAACACAAACCAAAACTCCCCGTCCACTGTTTGTTCATATTACAGAAATCAAATATTGTGTTCATTAATAACAGACTAATTGTTTCATTTTTGTTTCTAATAATCTGGTTTCAGTCACATGTAAGCCCATATTTAATGTTTCTTTTCACCACCACTCTTCTTAATATTATTTGAATCATGTTTACGCCTTGCAGGTGAGAAATGGTCAAGTTGCTCCGATCTACGTCATCAACCTTCTCATCACTGACATCATTCAGCTCTGCTGCTTGATTGTTAAGTCAACACAACCTGAGGGTTTGAACATGGACATTGTAGACATGATTTATGATTTCAGTGTGTTGGCCAGCGTTGGCTTCATGGTGTGTATCGCCCTGGAAAGGTAACTATCTGTCTATCCAGTATGTGTGTAGCTTCTGTGTCTGATCATTATATTACTTTATAATTCTGAAGCTCCTCAAAGACTATGTGTCCATCTTGTATTACAGGTATTTGGTCATCGCCTGGCCACTGTGGTACCGCTTCAGACGAACCATCAAGACCTCTGTGGTGGTCTGTGTCGTGGTCTGGGTCATTCCTGTTGTCTATTCAATCGTTTCACATTCCTGGTCTAATTACTGGGTCAGAATAACTTTCTATGTCATCTTCCACCTCCTCCCCTTCCCACTGCTCATATTCTTCCTGGGTGGGACCCTCACAGCTCTGTCTGCCAGCTGTGTCCCCTCTGATGAAAAACGAAGAATTGTGGGAGTTTTGGTTCTGGTGCTGCTTATTTACACACTGCTGTTCACGCCCATCATCATTTTGTTCCTGTCAGAGGAAGCAAGAAAGAACGTTACCTTTAGTTTACTGTCTCTCGTGGTTCTCAGGTTGAGTCCTCTTGCAGACTTATTTCTGTATGTGTTCATGAGGAAAGGGATCATAGACAAGCTTTTGGCCTCTGTGTGTTGTTGCAGAATGGACAGCAATGATATCAGCAGATCATCAGGAAATGATGACACCATTCACACAGTCAGCTCTGTGTAGGCAGAGAAAGAGGGAGAGAGAGAAAGGAGAGAAAACAGAAGGAGAAATGTAGGCAGATAGAAAGAATAGAGACAAGACAGATACTGTCATCTACTGATACCATTTCCAATCAGACACCTAACTGTAGATAAAAGGAAGCATTGCTTTGACTCTTTAAATTTCATTTCTTGTTTAGTTTTTCTCACTTATATCTAACGTACATCTATCCAAAACTGTTTTTGTTTTTGCTGCATATTATTTGTTCATCTTTATTAAATATTTTTGGTGTTTTAGTGGTTGGCATGTTAGTTTTTAGGATGTGACTCAGAGCATGTATTTTAACAGTTCTTGTGTGTTTTCAATAAACAGTTTCTACTGATCTTGGTCTTTGGCTGTTGTCTGCACTTTGGGTCCTCTAAAACGTTCAACCTAACAACATGAACATGAAACTAAAAGTCACACTTTGTAAACTAGAAACCTTCAGAAGATACAGTGTACAAAATGACTTAATCAAACATTAAATAGAATAGAAATAACCTAATTCAGTATTGAGTAACTTCTTGAGAATCTTGATTCTTACTGACGTGCAGCTTCCTGCACAGAAACATTTGGTTCATCAGCAACAATCTCTCACGATCTGTCAGAGGACGCTGGGTTGTGCAATTAAATTTAATGTTTTTATTAAAGCTTGATGATCTTTTAACCGGCTACAACTGAAGTCAATCTTTTCATTTTTTCTCTTTTTGGATTCAAAGTCAATAAAAAAACATTTTTTAAAAGGTGATGATTAAAAACAGAATCATTGAAAGTCTGTTGAACTTGTTGTGTTGAATAGATTTCTTTTTAAAGTATCAGTTCAGCCTCATTGTAATAGATATCTACACATATTTTAACTTATTTTTTAATTCTGCGACACACAGAAAACCTCTGCCACTGTTTGCCTGACACGTACAAACTGTGTCCTCAGAGACAGATCAGATCTCGGATGTATTGTGCAATGTAGCAAGTAAGAGTGACTCTGTGCTTGTTGGACGTGGCAGGAAACATTTTATTAAAAACCTCAATGAGTAAAAGTCTTCATCTTTTTGGAAATTTCAAGAAATGGAGGACACACACAAGAAATATAAAAGATAGAAATATAAACATAATTTTTTTGCATTGGTAATTTCTCAGACTTCCGATGTGGCGACGTAGCCATCGATGAGTGTAGGCTGACTACTTTTTTCTCACTTCCTTATCAGAGGAGCTGTAGATTATCAGAAACTTACTGCATGTCATCACTGAGCATATTTCCTGCAGACTGTTTGGATGCAGAGGACGACACATCAGACGCTGGTGTAGTGAACTCATTCAGGTGTTGCAGCTTTCAAAGGTAAATTTTGTGACATTATTTTTTCTTATATGTAGAGAAGATAAAAACTTCCACTTGCAGTTGTCGTGATATCACTTAAACAATGTTTTGTAGATATTAAAAAAAACTTTAACCTGATCTCTGAAACAACAGGTTTCACTGTGAAGGATGGAAGATTTACACATGAACAACACCTCACAGAACAACAGCTTTAATCACAGCAACACCACCTACGACTACGATTATTATAACAACAACACCCACGCCTGCGATAGGGAAAATTCAATGTTCATTAAACATGTGATGGAATGTACAATCATCGTTATCGGCCTTCCTTTAACCCTCGTGGCCATCTATGGTCTTTATTCTCAGGTATGTACATTATGACTGAAATGTCTTTATTTATTTTATTATGATTTATTTATTTGTGTCGTACAGTCTGTCTGTAAAGAATCTTGATCTGGGTTGTGGTCTAGTCGTCAGGAGGCTGGGGTGAAGTGTTGTAATGACCTTTACATTTAGAGGAATCATTTCATATTTAAAACTGGAGTCTAAACACATGCAGTTTACATGACAAATCAAGAAATGTGTGCAACCAACTTTCATGGTCCCCAGAGGATGAACAGTAGTCACAGTCAGCTCCTGGACCGGTCTGGTGTTGCCCTCCAGATTCACTCTGCAGGTGGGGAGAGCTCAGTAGGTGCAGTTCAGTGATGGGATTTCTACGAGATCACCAAGATCACAAACTAAAAAGTCGTGATCGTGTTTAAAAAATAGTTACTTTGGTCATAAATCAACTCAGCCTGAGAAAAACTGGTGGACTGTTACTGGAAATATCACTTACGTAGTTATTAATAAATCAGGAAACAAACATGTTCACAGGAAACAAAAAGGAGATGAAGTGAAATAATAATGAGAGAGCAGCAGCTCAGAGCAGGTGGAGCTGGAGATGGTGTTGATAATAAAGTTCACACTGAGGTTAATTCAGCCAAACACACTTAAATGTCTGAACAAAACACAGAAAAGTTTAGCTGCAGCCTGTAGTGATTTTACACTTCACTGATGGTCAAGTTTAATGAACACAAACCAAAACTCCCCGTCCACTGTTTGTTCATATCACAGAAATCAAATATTGTGTTCATTAATAACAGACTAATTGTTTCATTTTTGTTTCTAATAATCTGGTTTCAGTCACATGTAAGCCCATATTTAATGTTTCTTTTCACCACCACTCTTCTAAATATTATTTGCATCATGTTTACGCCTTGCAGGTGAGAAATGGTCAAGTTGCTCCGATCTACGTCATCAACCTTCTCATCACTGACATCATTCAGTTCTGCTGCATGATAGTCAGGCAGGCAACATCTGAGGGTTTGGATACAGAAACTGTATTGATCATTTACAGTTTCAGTGTGTTGGCCAGTGTTGGCTTCATGGTGTGTATCGCCCTGGAAAGGTAACTATCTGTCTATCCAGTATGTGTGTAGCTTCTGTGTCTGATCATTATATTACTTTATAATTCTGAAGCTCCTCAAAGACTATGTGTCCATCTTGTATTACAGGTATTTGGTCATCGCCTGTCCACTGTGGTACCGCTTCAGACGAACCATCAAGACCTCTGTGGTGGTCTGTGTCATGGTCTGGGTCTTTTCTCCTGTCTATTCAATCACTTCATACTTCTGGTTCAATTATTGGGTCAGAATAACTGTCCATGTCATCTTCCACCTCCTTCCCTTCCCACTGCTCATCTTCTTCCTGGGTGGGACCCTCAAAGCTTTGTCTGCCAGCTGTGTCCCCTCTGATGAAAAACGAAGAATTGTGGGAGTTTTGGTTCTGGTGCTGCTTATTTACACACTGCTGTTCATGCCCATGATCATTTTCTTCCTGTCAGAGGAAACAAGAAACAACTTTACCTTTTGTTTACTGTCTTACATCTTTCTCAGGTTGAGTCCTCTTGCAGACTTAATGCTGTATGTGTTCATGAGGAAAGGGATCATAGACAAGCTTTTGGCCTCTGTGTGTTGTTGCAGAATGGACAGCAATGATATCAGCAGATCATCAGGAAATGATGACACCATTCACACAGTCAGCTCTGTGTAGGCAGAGAAAGAGGGAGAGAGAGAAAGGAGAGAAAACAGAAGGAGAAATGTAGGCAGATAGAAAGAATAGAGACAAGACAGATACTGTCATCTACTGATACCATTTCCAATCAGACACCTAACTGTAGATAAAAGGAAGCATTGCTTTGACTCTGCTGTGGGAGAACTGGTTGCTGGGAAATGTTTTGGTCAACTTGTTCTGGTTCACTGTGAAGGCTTCAACAAATGGAAATAAAATATGTTTCTTATTATTTTGTCAGCTGTAAGTTGATGTCTATCATTATTATCTTTATTTTTTGATGAACTGAGCTCATTATAGCCACCAAAATCTTTATTTTGACTGTTGTTTGTTTCTTTAACAGGGAGAGCATCTTAACAAGTCTTTAGGACTTTTTCTTCTTTGGTCTCTTTAAATTTCATTTCTTGTTTAGTTTTTCTCAGTTATATCTAACGTACATCTATCCAAAACTGTTTTTGTTTTTGCTCCATATTATTTGTTCATATTTATTAAATATTTTTGGTGTTTTAGTGGTTGGCATGTTAGTTTTTAGGATGTGACTCAGAGCATGTATTTTAACAGTTCTTGTGTGTTTTCAATAAACAGTTTCTACTGATCTTGGTCTTTGGCTGTTGTTTGCACTTTGGGTCCTCTAAAACGTTCAACCTAACAACATGAACATGAAACTAAAAGTCACACTTTGTAAACTAGAAACCTTCAGAAGATACAGTGTACAAAATGACTTAATCAAACATTAAATAGAATAGAAATAACCTAATTCAGTATTGAGTAACTTCTTTAGAATCTTGATTCTTATTGACGTGCAGCTTCCTGCACAGAAACATTTGGTTCATCAGCAACAATCTCTCACGATCTGTCAGAGGACGCTGGGTTGTGCAATTAAATTTAATGTTTTTATTAAAGCTTGATGATCTTTTAACCGGCTACAACTGAAGTCAATCTTTTCACTTTTTCTGTTTTTGGATTCAAAGTTAATAAACAAACATTATTTAAAGGTGATGATTAAAAACAGAATCATTGAAAGTCTGTTGAACTTGTTGTGTTAAATAGATTTCTTTTAAAATTATTAATCCAGTTCAGCCTCATTGTAATAGATATCTACACATATTTTAACTTATTTTTTAATTCTGCGACACACAGAAAACCTCTGCCACTGTTTGCCTGACACGTACAAACTGTGTCCTCAGAGACAGATCAGATCTCGGATGTATTGTGCAATGTAGCAAGTAAGAGTGACTCTGTGCTTGTTGGACGTGGCAGGAAACATTTTATTAAAAACCTCAATGAGTAAAAGTTTTCATCTTTTTGGAAATTTCAAGAAATGGAGGAAACACACAAGAAATATAAAAGATAGAAATATAAACATAATTTTTTTGCATTGGTAATTTCTCAGACTTCCGACGTGGTGACGTAGCCATCGATGAGTGTAGGCTGACTACTTTTTTCTCACTTCCTTATCAGAGGATCTGTAGATCATCAGAAACTTACTGCATGTCATCACTTATCATATTTCCTGCAGACTGTTTGGATGCAGAGGACGACACATCAGACGCTGGTGTAGTGAACTCATTCAGGTGTTGCAGCTTTCAAAGGTAAATTTTGTGACATTATTTTTTCTTATATGTAGAGAAGATAAAAACTTCCACTTGCAGTTGTCATGATATCACTTAAACAATGTTTTGTAGATATTAAAAAAAACTTTAACCTGATCTCTCAAACAACAGGTTTCACTGTGAAGGATGGAAGATTTACACATGAACAACACCTCCCAGAACAACAGCTTTAATCACAGCAACAACACCTATGACTACGATTGGGAAAATTTAATATTCATCCGACGTGTGGTGACATACATAATCGTTGGTGTTGGCCTTCCTTTGATCCTCGTGGCCATCTATGCTCTTTATTCTCAGGTATGTACATTATGACTGAAATGTCTTTATTTATTTTATTATGATTTATTTATTTGTGTCGTACAGTCTGTCTGTAAAGAATCTTGATCTGGGTTGTGGTCTAGTCGTCAGGAGGCTGGGGTGAAGTGTTGTAATGACCTTTACATTTAGAGGAATCATTTCATATTTAAAATTGCTCCAGATTCACTCTGCAGGTGGGGAGAGCTCAGTAGGTGCAGTTCAGTGATGGGATTTCTACGAGATCACCAAGATCACAAACTAAAAAGTCGTGATCGTGTTTAAAAAATAGTTACTTTGGTCATAAATCAACTCAACCTGAGAAAAACTGGTAGACTGTTACTGGAAATATCACTTACGTAGTTATTAATACATCAGGAAACAAACATGTTCACAGGAAACAAAAAGGAGATGAAGTGAAATAATAATGAGAGAGCAGCAGCTCAGAGCAGGTGGAGCTGGAGATGGTGTTGATGATAAAGTTCATACTGACGTTAATTCAGCCAAACACACTTAAATGTCTGAACAAAACACAGAAAAGTTTAGCTGCAGCCTGTAGTGATTTTACACTTCACTGATGGTCAAGTTTAACGAACACAAACCAAAACTCCCCGTCCACTGTTTGTTCATATCACAGAAATCAAATATTGTGTTCATTAATAACAGACTAATTGTTTCATTTTTGTTTCTAATAATCTGGTTTCAGTCACATGTAAGCCCATATTTAATGTTTCTTTTCACCACCACTCTTCTAAATATTATTTGCATCATGTTTACGCCTTGCAGGTGAGAAATGGTCAAGTTGCTCCGATCTACGTCGTCAACCTTCTCATCACTGACATCATTCAGTTCTGCTACATGATTGTTAGGGTGACAGCACCTGAGGACTGGAATAAAGGACTTGTATATTTCATTTACGTATTCAGTGTGTTGGCCAGCGTTGGCTTCATGGTGTGTATCGCCCTGGAAAGGTAACTATCTGTCTATCCAGTATGTGTGTAGCTTCTGTGTCTGATCATTATATTACTTTATAATTCTGAAGCTCCTCAAAGACTATGTGTCCATCTTGTATTACAGGTATTTGGTCATCGCCTGGCCACTGTGGTACCGCTTCAGACGAACCATCAAGACCTCTGTGGTGGTCTGTGTCGTGGTCTGGGTCATTGCTCTTGTGTTAGTCCTAACTTTACTTTTCTGCAATGTCTATTGGGTCAGTATAACTGTCCATGTTATCTTCCTCCTCCTTCCCTTCCCACTGCTCATATTCTTCCTGGGTGGGACCCTCAAAGCTCTGTCTGCCAGCACTGTCCCCTCTGATGAAAAACGAAGAATTGTGGGAGTTTTGGTTCTGGTGCTGCTTATTTACACACTGCTGTTCATGCCCAATGTCATCTGGTTCCTGTCAGAGGAAGCAAGAAAAAACTTTACCTTTTATTTCCTGTCTTTCACATTTCTCAGGTTGAGTCCTCTTGCAGACTTAATTCTGTATGTGTTCATGAGGAAAGGGATCGTAGACAGGCTTTTGGCCTCTGTGTGTTGTTGCAGAATGGACAGCAATGATATCAGCAGATCATCAGGAAATGATGACACCATTCACACAGTCAGCTCTGTGTAGGCAGAGAAAGAGGGAGAGAGAGAAAGGAGAGAAAACAGAAGGAGAAATGTAGGCAAATAGAAAGAATAGAGACAAGACAGATACTGTCATCTACTGATACCATTTCCAATCAGACACCTAACTGTAGATAAAAGGAAGCATTGCTTTGACTCTGCTGTGGGAGAAGTGGTTGCTGGGAAATGTTTTGGTCAACTTGTTCTGGTTCACTGTGAAGGCTTCAACAAATGGAAATAAAATATGTTTCTTATTATTTTGTCAGCTGTAAGTTGATGTCTATCATTATTATCTTTATTTTTTGATGAACTGAGCTCATTATAGCCACCAAAATCTTTATTTTGACTGATGTTTGTTTCTTTAACAGGGAGAGCATCTTAACAAGTCTTTAGGACTTTTTCTTCTTTGGTCTCTTTAAATTTCATTTCTTGTTCAGTTTTTCTCAGTTATATCTAACGTACATCTATCCAAAACTGATTTTGTTTTTGCTACATATTATTTGTTCATCTTTATTAAATATGTTTGGTGTTTTAGTGGTTGGCATGTTAGTTTTTAGGATGTGACTCAGAGCATGTATTTTAACAGTTCTTGTGTGTTTTCAATAAACAGTTTCTACTGATCTTGGTCTTTGGCTGTTGTTTGCACTTTGGGTCCTCTAAAACGTTCAACCTAACAACATGAACATGAAACTAAAAGTCACACTTTGTAAACTAGAAACCTTCAGAAGATACAGTGTACAAAATGACTTAATCAAACATTAAATAGAATAGAAATAACCTAATTCAGTATTGAGTAACTTCTTGAGAATCTTGATTCTCATTGACGTGCAGCTTCCTGCACAGAAACATTTGGTTCATCAGCAACAATCTCTCACCATCTGTCAGAGGACGCTGGGTTGTGCAATTAAATTTAATGTTTTTATTAAAGCTTGATGTTTTTTTAACCGGCTAGAATCTTAAACTTATTATTTACTGTGCAGTTGTTACAGAAAACCTCTGCCACTGTTTGCCTGATGCAGCCTCTGTCTTAGACAGATCAGATCTCAGATGTATTGCACTATATGACAGATAAGAGTGACACTCGTGACACATTTTGTTGACAACCCCAATGTGTAATGTGTTTCTGCTTGTCCAAGAAATGGAAGAAAGACACAAGAAATAGAAAAAAAAAATAGAAATGGTAAATGGACTTGTACTTATATAGCGCCTTTCTAGTCTTCCGACCACTCAAAGCGCTTTTACAGTACGTATCTCATTCACCCATTCACACACATTCATACACTGATGGCATTGGCTGCCATGCAAGGTGCCAACTGCTCATCAGTTTGAGGAGCTAACCATTCATACACATTCACACACCGATGGCACAGCCTTCGGGAGCAATTTGGGGTTCACTTCGGACACTTCGACATGCAGACTGGAGGGGATTGAACTGGGGATCGAACTGCTGACCTTCTGATTTGTGGACAACCCGCTCTACCTCCAAGCCACAGCCGCCCAACATCATTCTTTTGCACTGGTAAATGTAATAATCTTTATTTACAACAGTTCTATTAGTTGAGACTAGAAATAGAAAGGTATGTCATTCATGCAGAAGTTGGGCTGCAGGCTCTCGAGGTGCAGTCAGACGTGTCCATGGCCACAGTGGCAGCTCAAAGCATGGCATGGCATGGCATAAATGAATTAGTTATAAAGTTATTCTATCATTTTGGATTATATAAATAAATCTAGAGATGTTCCAATACCATTTTTTCCCCCCCCGATACCGATTCCGATACTTGTGCTGTGGGTATCGGCCGATACCGAGTAACGATCCGATACCAGTATGTTATAAAAAAAAATATCATACTACGCCTGCATGACTGTGATATGATTATCATTGTGGTAAGGCTTGGCTCAGGTTAAACCCTTTGTAAAAGATGAATTAATACAGCTAATTCAAGCCATTTATTTTTAAATAGAACAGTATAAAAAACAGTAGTGCAAATGCAATTTGACTAAATAAATCTAGGAATAATTATTTTTAAAAAAAAGTTAAAGTGCAGCCACAATATTTTTAAATAAAAAAGGCATTTCTTTGCATATGTTGCATGTCGCAGTCTTACTGGTGGGAGCATCATCCAGCGTGAAATACTGCCACACTGCCGACAAGATATGCTAGTGCTACTTAGCTGCTAGTTAGCTTAGCTCCAAGCCTCACGTCAACCGGCTCAGACACACGTGTGTCTGTTGTGTCTGTGTCACGTGATCAACTCTTCCTCGTCCCTCTAAAACAGCAGGCTGCAGGTTGCAGCACAGCGCCACTGTTTTAAGAGCGGCGAAGAAAAACTGTGCCAGAGCTTAACGGGGCTAACCAGTAAATAGATTACTAATTTAATAAATTACGTGGTATCGGATCGGTGCCTGGACTCCAGTAGTCGCCAATACCGATGCCAGCATTTTCGGCAGTATCGGAGCAATTTCTGATACTGGTATCAGAATCGGAACAACTCTAAATAAATCTGCCTGAATTTTTAACCTGCCTGTGAGTTTAGTTGATACTACAATTCACTGAATCTGACTTTCTGGGCTGGTCCTACATTAAATTGATTTCTGTTTAAATCAAACTGAAACAAGTTTATAAGTTAGATATAAAGGTATTGTCACGTTATGCTTCATATATTTCAAATATTTAGGAAAGACTAGGTCAATGTCTTGAAAGTTTGTCTATCCCTCCTTTCGATCGTCTGAGTCACGTCACATCCTCCTCTTGTTCCGCTTACCAGGCATTCAGCTAGGGTTGATCTCCCTCCGTGTCATGAAGGCATTGTCATTGATGGTCGGCTTCCTGTCCTGTGGATCGCTGATGACGGCCTCCCCGTGGTGCGTGCTCATGAGCGACACATTTGTGTTTTTCTTGGGCAGGCAGGACACTAGAGTGGTGCTGCGTCTGAATGTGAACCTCGATGACAAGGCTTCCCTCCCTTTGGCTTGTTCTTTGTGGTTCTGTCTGACCATGGTGATGTTCCTGTCCAGCAGCGGACGCGCAAGTTCATGAGACATGAAGAAATTGTCACATGTGACATGGAGATTCCCCAAGTCCCTCTGTCACGTCGAGCACGCACGACACATCAGATCAGATAAGGAGTCTTGATCCTTTTCAGAGACTAAATCCAACTTCAACGCCAATCTGTCAAACTGTATCAATCTTCAAAAAGCACACGGGATCCATCAAAGTTGGCTGCAGATGAGCTTTATTATCTTCACAGACGAACAAAGCCGGAGTCTCCCATGGATAGACTGTTCTCTGCTCTCAAAATATCAACTTTTATACACACAGATCACATCACGATGTCATCGGTCTCTGCCCACGTTGACACCCATTTTTCACCTTTCATCCAATCCGACATATTGGTGTAACATTTTTGCCAAGCAACTGACACTAGTCAAAATGCAGGGACTTCCCTCCTTTAATGGTGTATGAAATCATACATGGCCCTGGCCCACACTTGTGCCAGGCTGCACAGACTGCTGTGTCTTTTCACTTGTTCTTCTGCTTCCCTCTCCAAGGGTTTACACCATTGAAGTTTAGTTTTGTTCTACTTCATTTTTTAAAAACCTTTTACTTCCATTTTGTTACACCATTAGATTAAATCACCTTAGAATCAACTTTAACTGTTGCCATGGTGCTCATTGCACATTGATTTTATTAAACCAAACATTTACTGTGCAGTTTGTGCTCAAATCATATAATAGTGTAGTCAGTGTAGTCTTTTGCTGCCTTATTACTCATTAACACTTTATTCAAACCACAACATCAAACTTAAAACCTTAAAATCACACTTTGTCTATGCTACCACATAAATGCATCAAATTTTATACGACAATAAGTTAAATTAGATATGAAGTTTCAATGTTTTGACCATCGTCAAATAGTGTGACAACTTTTTTGGAAACAGGGTTTTACCGGATGTTAAAAGAGACTTCATTATCTGTGCTTGCATCTGTTCAACCAGCAAAATTATCTGTGTTCATGTGTGCATTCTGCAGAAGACAGGAAGAGGGCATGATTTATATCAGAAGTCACGCCAAATGTTGCGTAACAGGCAGCTCTGTGTATCATTACTTACTGTGAGAATATGGTGGACAAGACAGCAGAGTTTGGCAAAGAGTCTTTTTGTTTTGTATTAAAGAAGGTTGTGTGATTTCAGAGGTTTATGTGTGTTTGAACCAAACAAAGTGACCAAAATATGATGGAACACAAATACGTGGAGCTGTCGACCTCCTCTACAGGACAACAAAATGGAGCCTCTACACTTTTAGCTGAGGTGAAGCATGAAGTCATGTCAGGATACTAAAGTAGAAAACCAGATTTCTGTTCATCCTTCAAACTGACCATATTTTTCATTGAACCACAACAGAATGATGCATCCACGAGCACTTGAACAGAAACTGTTTTTTATCAGAGATTATTTCAAAAAGTGAAATATTTCCACTGTGTTTTACTCTGGACAGCAGGAGGGGGCTAATGCATATTCATGACTGACTACTTTTTTTCTCACTTCCTTATCAGAGGAGCTGTAGATTATCAGAAACTTACTGCATGTCATCACTTATCATATTTCCTGCAGACTGTTTGGACGCAGAGGACGACACATCAGACGCTGGTGTAGTGAACTCATTCAGGTGTTGCAGCTTTCAAAGGTAAATTTTGTGACATTATTTTTTCTTATATGTAGAGAAGATAAAAACTTCCACTTACAGTTGTCATGATATCACTTAAACAATGTTTTGTAGATATTAAAAAAACCTTTAACCTGATCTCTCAAACAACAGGTTTCACTGTGAAGGATGGAAGATTTACACATGAACAACACCTCACAGAGCAACAGCTTTAATCACAAGAGCAACACCTCCAGCAACAATGATTTGGAAAATGCTAGATTCGTCCTACGTGTGGTGACATACACAATCATCGTTATCGGCCTTCCTTTGACCCTCGTGGCCATCTATGCTCTTTATTCTCAGGTATGTACATTATGACTGAAATGTATTTATTTATTTTATTATGATTTATTTATTTGTGTCGTACAGTCTGTCTGTAAAGAATCTTGATCTGGGTTGTGGTCTAGTCGTCAGGAGGCTGGGGTGAAGTGTTGTAATGACCTTTACATTTAGAGGAATCATTTCATATTCATATATTTGAAATCACCAAGATCACAAACTAAAAAGTCGTGATCATGTTTAAAAAATAGTTACTTTGGTCATAAATCAACTCAACCTGAGAAAAACTGGTAGACTGTTACTGGAAATATCACTTACGTAGTTATTAATACATCAGGAAACAAACATGTTCACAGGAAACAAAAAGGAGATGAAGTGATATAATAATGAGAGAGCAGCAGCTCAGAGCAGGTGGAGCTGGAGATGGTGTTGATGATAAAGTTCATACTGACGCTAATTCAGCCAAACACACTTAAATGTCTGAACAAAACACAGAAAAGTTTAGCTGCAGCCTGTAGTGATTTTACACTTCACTGATGGTCAAGTTTAATGAACACAAACCAAAACTCCCCGTCCACTGTTTGTTCATATCACAGAAATCAGATATTGTGTTCATTAATAACAGACTAATTGTTTCATTTTTGTTTCTAATAATCTGGTTTCAGTCACATGTAAGCCCATATTTAATGTTTCTTTTCACCACCACTCTTCTAAATATTATTTGCATCATGTTTACGCCTTGCAGGTGAGAAATGGTCAAGTTGCTCCGATCTACATCATCAACCTTCTCATCACTGACATTATTCAGCTCTGCTGCTTGATTGTTAGGGTGACAGCACCTGAGGGTTGGAATATTGGAATTGTAGACATCATTTACAATTTCAGTGTGATGACCAGTGTTGGCTTCATGGTGTGTGTCGCCCTGGAAAGGTAACTATCTGTCTATCCAGTATGTGTGTAGCTTCTGTGTCTGATCATTATATTACTTTATAATTCTGAAGCTCCTCAAAGACTATGTGTCCATCTTGTATTACAGGTATTTGCTCATCGCCTGGCCACTGTGGTACCGCTTCAGACGAACCATCAAGATCTCTGTGGTGGTCTGTATCGTGGTGTGGGTCATTGCTCTTGTCTTTGTCCTCACTTTCTATTTCTGGGTTGATGCTAAGGTCTCAAACACCATGGTTGCTGTCTATCTTCTCCTCCCCTTCCCACTGCTCATATTCTTCCTGGGTGGGACCCTCAAAGCTCTGTCTGCCAGCACTGTCCCCTCTGATGAAAAACGAAGAATTGTGGGAGTTTTGGTTCTGGTGCTGCTTATTTACACACTGCTGTTCATGCCCACCGTCATCTGGTTCCTGTCAGAGGAAGCAAGAAAAAACTTTACCTTTTCTTTCCTGTCTTACATCTTTCTCAGGTTGAGTCCTCTTGCAGACTTAATGCTGTATGTGTTCATGAGGAAAGGGATCATAGACAAGCTTTTGGCCTCTGTGTGTTGTTGCAGAATGGACAGCAATGATATCAGCAGATCATCAGGAAATGATGACAACATTCACACAGTCAGCTCTGTGTAGGCAGAGAAAGAGGGAGAGAGAGAAAGGAAAGAAAACAGAAGGAGAAATGTAGGCAAATAGAAAGAATAGAGACAAGACAGATACTGTCATCTACTGATACCATTTCCAATCAGACACCTAACTGTAGATAAAAGGAAGCATTGCTTTGACTCTGCTGTGGGAGAACTGGTTGCTGGGAAATGTTTTGGTCAACTTGTTCTGGTTCACTGTGAAGGCTTCAACAAATGGAAATAAAATATGTTTCTTATTATTTTGTCAGCTGTAAGTTGATGTCTATCATTATTATCTTTATTTTTTGATGAACTGAGCTCATTATAGCCACCAAAATCTTTATTTTGACTGTTGTTTGTTTCTTTAACAGGGAGAGCATCTTAACAAGTCTTTAGGACTTTTTTCTTCTTTGGTCTCTTTAAATTTCATTTCTTGTTCAGTTTTTCTCAGTTATATCTAACGTACATCTATCCAAAACTGTTTTTGTTTTTGCTCCATATTATTTGTTCATCTTTATTTAATATTTTTGATGTTTTAGTGGTTGGCATGTTAGTTTTTAGGATGTGACTCAGAGCATGTATTTTAACAGTTCTTGTGTGTTTTCAATAAACAGTTTCTACTGATCTTGGTCTTTGGCTGTTGTTTGCACTTTGGGTCCTCTAAAACGTTCAACCTAACAACAAGAACATGAAATTAAAAGTCACACTTTGTAAACTAGAAACCTTCAGAAGATACAGTGTACAAAATGACTTAATCAAACATTAAATAGAATAGAAATAACCTAATTCAGTATTGAGTAACTTCTTGAGAATCTTGATTCTTATTGACGTGCAGCTTCCAGCACAGAAACATTTGGTTCATCAGCAACAATCTCTCACATCTGTCAGAGGACGCTGGGTTGTGCAATTAAATTTAATGTTTTTATTAAAGCTTGATGATCTTTTAACCGGCTACAACTGAAGTCAATCTTTTCACTTTTTCTGTTTTTGGATTCAAAGTTAATAAACAAACATTATTTAAAGGTGATGATTAAAAACAGAATCATTGAAAGTCTGTTGAACTTGTTGTGTTAAATAGATTTCTTTTAAAATTATTAATCCAGTTCAGCCTCATTGTAATAGATATCTACACATATTTTAACTTATTTTTTAATTCTGCGACACACAGAAAACCTCTGCCACTGTTTGCCTGACACGTACAAACTGTGTCCTCAGAGACAGATCAGATCTCAGATGTATTGTGCAATGTAGCAACTAAGAGTGACTCTGTGCTTTTTGGACGTGGCAGGAAACATTTTATTAAAAACCTCAATGAGTAAAAGTCTTCATCTTTTTGGAAATTTCAAGAAATGGAGGAAACACACAAGAAATATAAAAAACAGAAATATAAACATCATTTTTTTGCATTGGTAATTTCTCAGACTTCCGACGTGGTGACGTAGCCATCGATGAGTGTAGGCTGACTACTTTTTTCTCACTTCCTTATCAGAGGAGCTGTAGATTATCAGAAACTTACTGCATGTCATCACTGAGCATATTTCCTGCAGACTGTTTGGACGCAGAGGACGACACATCAGACGCTGGTGTAGTGAACTCATTCAGGTGTTGCAGCTTTCAAAGGTAAATTTTGTGACATTATTTTTTCTTATATGTAGAGAAGATAAAAACTTCCACTTGCAGTTGTCATGATATCACTTAAACAATGTTTTGTAGATATTAAAAAAAACTTTAACCTGATCTCTCAAACAACAGGTTTCACTGTGAAGGATGGAAGATTTACACATGAACAACACCTCACAGAACAACAGCTTTAATCACAGCAACAACACCTATGACTACGATTGGGAAAATTTAATATTCATCCGACGTGTGGTGACATACATAATCGTTGGTGTCGGCCTTCCTTTGATCCTCGTGGCCATCTATGCTCTTTATTCTCAGGTATGTACATTATGACTGAAATGTCTATTTATTTTATTATGATTTATTTATTTGTGTCGTACAGTCTGTCTGTAAAGAATCTTGATCTGGGTTGTGGTCTAGTCGTCAGGAGGCTGGGGTGAAGTGTTGTAATGACCTTTACATTTAGAGGAATCATTTCATATTTAAAATTGCTCCAGATTCACTCTGCAGGTGGGGAGAGCTCAGTAGGTGCAGTTCAGTGATGGGATTTCTACGAGATCACCAAGATCACAAACTAAAAAGTCGTGATCGTGTTTAAAAAATAGTTACTTTGGTCATAAATCAACTCAACCTGAGAAAAACTGGTAGACTGTTACTGGAAATATCACTTACGTAGTTATTAATACATCAGGAAACAAACATGTTCACAGGAAACAAAAAGGAGATGAAGTGAAATAATAATGAGAGAGCAGCAGCTCAGAGCAGGTGGAGCTGGAGATGGTGTTGATAATAAAGTTCACACTGACGTTAATTCAGCCAAACACACTTAAATGTCTGAACAAAACACAGAAAAGTTTAGCTGCAGCCTGTAGTGATTTTACACTTCACTGATGGTCAAGTTTAATGAACACAAACCAAAACTCCCCGTCCACTGTTTGTTCATATTACAGAAATCAAATATTGTGTTCATTAATAACAGACTAATTGTTTCATTTTTGTTTCTAATAATCTGGTTTCAGTCACATGTAAGCCCATATTTAATGTTTCTTTTCACCACCACTCTTCTAAATATTATTTACATCATGTTTACGCCTTGCAGGTGAGAAATGGTCAAGTTGCTCCGATCTACGTCATCAACCTTCTCATCACTGACATCATTCAGCTCTGCTGCTTGATTGTTGAGGTGACACTACCTGAGGGTTTGAACATGGACATTGTATACATGATTTATGATTTCAGTCTGATGGCCAGTGTTGGCTTCATGCTGTGTGTCGCCCTGGAAAGGTAACTATCTGTCTATCCAGTATGTGTGTAGCTTCTGTGTCTGATCATTATATTACTTTATAATTCTGAAGCTCCTCAAAGACTATGTGTCCATCTTGTATTACAGGTATTTGGTCATCGCCTGGCCACTGTGGTACCGCTTCAGACGAACCATCAAGACCTCTGTGGTGGTCTGTGTCGTGGTCTGGGTCATTCCTCTTGTCTTTGTCCTCACTTTCTATTTCTGGGTTGATGCTAAGGTCTCAGACACCATGGTTGCTGTCTACCTCCTCCTCCCCTTCCCACTGTTCATATTCTTCCTGGGTGGGACCCTCACAGCTCTGTCTGCCAGCACTGTCCCCTCTGATGAAAAACGAAGAATTGTGGGAGTTTTGGTTCTGGTGCTGCTTATTTACACACTGCTGTTCATGCCCATGATCATTTTGTTACTGTCAGAGGAAGCAAGAAAGAACGATACCTTTTATTTACTGTGTTACATCTTTCTCAGGTTGAGTCCTCTTGCAGACTTAATGCTGTATGTGTTCATGTGAAAGGGATCGTAGACAAGCTTTTGGCCTCTGTGTGTTGTTGCAGAATGGACAGCAATGATATCAGCAGATCACCAGGAAATGATGACACCATTCACACAGTCAGCTCTGTGTAGGCAGAGAAAGAGGGAGAGAGAGAAAGGAGAGAAAACAGAAGGAGAAATGTAGGCAAATAGAAAGAATAGAGACAAGACAGATACTGTCATCTACTGATACCATTTCCAATCAGAAACCTAACTGTAGATAAAAGGAAGCATTGCTTTGACTCTTTAAATTTCATTTCTTGTTTAGTTTTTCTCACTTATATCTAACGTACATCTATCCAAAACTGTTTTTGTATTTGCTACATATTATTTGTTCATCTTTATTAAATATTTTTGGTGTTTTAGTGGTTGGCATGTTAGTTTTTAGGATGTGACTCAGAGCATGTATTTTAACAGTTCTTGTGTGTTTTCAATAAACAGTTTCTACTGATCTTGGTCTTTGGCTGTTGTCTGCACTTTGGGTCCTCTAAAACGTTCAACCTAACAACATGAACATGAAACTAAAAGTCACACTTTGTAAACTAGAAACCTTCAGAAGATACAGTGTACAAAATGACTTAATCGAACATTAAATAGAATAGAAATAACCTAATTCAGTATTGAGTAACTTCTTGAGAGTTTTGTATTCTTATTGACGTGCAGCTTCCTGCACAGAAACATTTGGTTCATCAGCAACAATCTCTCACGATCTGTCAGAGGACGCTGGGTTGTGCAATTAAATTTAATGTTTTTATTAAAGCTTGATGATCTTTTAACCGGCTACAACTGAAGTCAATCTTTTCACTTTTTCTCTTTTTGGATTCAAAGTCAATAAAAAAACATTTTTTAAAGGTGATGATTAAAAACAGAATCATTGAAAGTCTGTTGAACTTGTTGTGTTGAATAGATTTCTTTTTAAAGTATCAGTTCAGCCTCATTGTAATAGACATCTACACATATTTTAACTTATTTTTTAATTCTGCGACACACAGAAAACCTCTGCCACTGTTTGCCTGACACGTACAAACTGTGTCCTCAGAGACAGATCAGATCTCAGATGTATTGTGCAATGTAGCAACTAAGAGTGACTCTGTGCTTGTTGGACGTGGCAGGAAACATTTTATTAAAAACCTCAATGAGTAAAAGTCTTCATCTTTTTGGAAATTTCAAGAAATGGAGGACACACACAAGAAATATAAAAGATAGAAATATAAACATAATTTTTTTGCATTGGTAATTTCTCAGACTTCCGACGTGGCGACGTAGCCATCGATGAGTGTAGGCTGACTACTTTTTTCTCACTTCCTTATCAGAGGATCTGTAGATTATCAGAAACTTACTGCATGTCATCACTGAGCATATTTCCTGCAGACTGTTTGGACGCAGAGGACGACACATCAGACGCTGGTGTAGTGAACTCATTCAGGTGTTGCAGCTTTCAAAGGTAAATTTTGTGACATTATTTTTTCTTATATGTAGAGAAGATAAAAACTTCCACTTGCAGTTGTCGTGATATCACTTAAACAATGTTTTGTAGATATTAAAAAAAACTTTAACCTGATCTCTCAAACAACAGGTTTCACTGTCAAGGATGGAAGATTTACACATGAACAACACCTCACAGAACAACAACTTTAATCACAGCAACAACACCTACGACTACGATTATTACAGCAACAACACCTACGACTACGATTATTATAACAACAACACCCACGCCTGCGATAGGGAAAATTCAATGTTCATTAAACATGTGATGGAATGTACAATCATCGTTATCGGCCTTCCTTTAACCCTCATGGCCATCTATGGTCTTTATTCTCAGGTATGTACATTATGACTGAAATGTCTTTATTTATTTTATTATGATTTATTTATTTGTGTCGTACAGTCTGTCTGTAAAGAATCTTGATCTGGGTTGTGGTCTAGTCGTCAGGAGGCTGGGGTGAAGTGTTGTAATGACCTTTACATTTAGAGGAATCATTTCATATTTAAAACTGGAGTCTAAACACATGCAGTTTACATGACAAATCAAGAAATGTGTGCAACCAACTTTCATGGTCCCCAGAGGATGAACAGTAGTCACAGTCAGCTCCTGGACCGGTCAGGTGTTGCCCTCCAGATTCACTCTGCAGGTGGGGAGAGCTCAGTAGGTGCAGTTCAGTGATGAGATTTCTACGAGATCACCAAGATCACAAACTAAAAAGTCGTGATCGTGTTTAAAAAATAGTTACTTTGGTCATAAATCAACTCAGCCTGAGAAAAACTGGTGGACTGTTACTGGAAATATCACTTACGTAGTTATTAATACATCAGGAAACAAACATGTTCACAGGAAACAAAAAGGAGATGAAGTGAAATAATAATGAGAGAGCAGCAGCTCAGAGCAGGTGGAGCTGGAGATGGTGTTGATAATAAAGTTCATACTGACGTTAATTCAGCCAAACACACTTAAATGTCTGAACAAAACACAGAAAAGTTTAGCTGCAGCCTGTAGTGATTTTACACTTCACTGATGGTCAAGTTTAATGAACACAAACCAAAACTCCCCGTCCACTGTTTGTTCATATCACAGAAATCAAATATTGTGTTCATTAATAACAGACTAATTGTTTCATTTTTGTTTCTAATAATCTGGTTTCAGTCACATGTAAGCCCATATTTAATGTTTCTTTTCACCACCACTCTTCTAAATATTATTTGCATCATGTTTACGCCTTGCAGGTGAGAAATGGTCAAGTTGCTCCGATCTACATCATCAACCTTCTCATCACTGACATCATTCAGTTCTGCTGCATGATAGTCAGGCAGGCAACATCTGAGGGTTTGGATACAGAAACTGTATTGATCATTTACAGTTTCAGTGTGTTGGCCAGCGTTGGCTTCATGGTGTGTGTCGCCCTGGAAAGGTAACTATCTGTCTATCCAGTATGTGTGTAGCTTCTGTGTCTGATCATTATATTACTTTATAATTCTGAAGCTCCTCAAAGACTATGTGTCCATCTTGTATTACAGGTATTTGGTCATCGCCTGTCCACTGTGGTACCGCTTCAGACGAACCATCAAGACCTCTGTGGTGGTCTGTGTCATGGTCTGGGTCTTTTCTCCTGTCTATTCAATCACTTCATACTTCTGGTTCAATTATTGGGTCAGAATAACTGTCCATGTTATCTTCCACCTCCTTCCCTTCCCACTGCTCATATTCTTCCTGGGTGGGACCCTCAAAGCTCTGTCTGCCAGCACTGTCCCCTCTGATGAAAAACGAAGAATTGTGGGAGTTTTGGTTCTGGTGCTGCTTATTTACACACTGCTGTTCATGCCCATGATCATTTTCTTCCTGTCAGAGGAAACAAGAAACAACTTTACCTTTTGTTTACTGTCTTACATCTTTCTCAGGTTGAGTCCTCTTGCAGACTTAATGCTGTATGTGTTCATGAGGAAAGGGATCATAGACAAGCTTTTGGCCTCTGTGTGTTGTTGCAGAATGGACAGCAATGATATCAGCAGATCATCAGGAAATGATGACACCATTCACACAGTCAGCTCTGTGTAGGCAGAGAAAGAGGGAGAGAGAGAAAGGAGAGAAAACAGAAGGAGAAATGTAGGCAAATAGAAAGAATAGAGACAAGACAGATACTGTCATCTACTGATACCATTTCCAATCAGACACCTAACTGTAGATAAAAGGAAGCATTGCTTTGACTCTGCTGTGGGAGAACTGGTTGCTGGGAAATGTTTTGGTCAACTTGTTCTGGTTCACTGTGAAGGCTTCAACAAATGGAAATAAAATATGTTTCTTATTATTTTGTCAGCTGTAAGTTGATGTCTATCATTATTATCTTTATTTTTTGATGAACTGAGCTCATTATAGCCACCAAAATCTTTATTTTGACTGTTGTTTGTTTCTTTAACAGGGAGAGCATCTTAACAAGTCTTTAGGACTTTTTTCTTCTTTGACTCTTTAAATTTCATTTCTTGTTTAGTTTTTCTCACTTATATCTAACGTACATCTATCCAAAACTGTTTTTGTTTTTGCTACATATTATTTGTTCATCTTTATTAAATATTTTTGGTGTTTTAGTGGTTGGCATGTTAGTTTTTAGGATGTGACTCAGAGCATGTATTTTAACAGTTCTTGTGTGTTTTCAATAAACAGTTTCTACTGATCTTGGTCTTTGGCTGTTGTTTGCACTTTGGGTCCTCTAAAACGTTCAACCTAACAACATGAACATGAAACTAAAAGTCACACTTTGTAAACTAGAAACCTTCAGAAGATACAGTGTACAAAATGACTTAATCAAACATTAAATAGAATAGAAATAACCTAATTCAGTATTGAGTAACTTCTTGAGAGTCTTGATTCTTATTGACGTGCAGCTTCCTGCACAGAAACATTTGGTTCATCAGCAACAATCTCTCACGATCTGTCAGAGGACGCTGGGTTGTGCAATTAAATTTAATGTTTTTATTAAAGCTTGATGTTTTTTTAACCGGCTAGAATCTTAAACTTATTATTTACTGTGCAGTTGTTACAGAAAACCTCTGCCACTGTTTGCCTGATGCAGCCTCTGTCTTAGACAGATCAGATCTCAGATGTATTGCATAATATGACAGATAAGAGTGACACTCATGATAACAGTTTGTTGATAACCCCAATGTGTAAAAGTTTCTGCTTGTCCAAGAAATGGAAGAAAGACACAAGAAATAGAAAAAAAAAATAGAAATAGAAACATCATTCTTTTGCACTGGTAAATGTAATAATCTTTATTTACAACAGTTCTATTAGTTGAGACTAGAAATAGAAAGGTATGTCATTCATGCAGAAGTTGGGCTGCAGGCTCTCGAGGTGCAGTCAGACGTGTCCATGGCCACAGTGGCAGCTCAAAGCATGGCATGGCATGGCATAAATGAATTAGTTATAAAGTTATTCTATCATTTTGGATTATATAAATAAATCTAGAGATGTTCCAATACCATTTTTTCCCCCCCGATACCGATTCCGATACTTGTGCTGTGGGTATCGGCCGATACCGAGTAACGATCCGATACCAGTATGTTATAAAAAAAAATATCATACTACGCCTGCATGACTGTGATATGATTATCATTGTGGTAAGGCTTGGCTCAGGTTAAACCCTTTGTAAAAGATGAATTAATACAGCTAATTCAAGCCATTTATTTTTAAATAGAACAGTATAAAAAACAGTAGTGCAAATGCAATTTGACTAAATAAATCTAGGAATAATTATTTTTAAAAAAAAGTTAAAGTGCAGCCACAATATTTTTAAATAAAAAAGGCATTTCTTTGCATATGTTGCATGTCGCAGTCTTACTGGTGGGAGCATCATCCAGCGTGAAATACTGCCACACTGCCGACATGATATGCTAGTGCTACTTAGCTGCTAGTTAGCTTAGCTCCAAGCCTCACGTCAACCGGCTCAGACACACGTGTGTCTGTTGTGTCTGTGTCACGTGATCAACTCTTCCTCGTCCCTCTAAAACAGTAGGCTGCAGGTTGCAGCACAGCGCCACTGTTTTAAGAGCGGCAAAGAAAAACTGTGCCAGAGCTTAACGGGGCTAACCAGTAAATAGATTACTAATTTAATAAATTACTTGGTATCGGATCGGTGCCTGGACTCCAGTAGTCACCAATACCGATGCCAGCATTTTCGGCAGTATCGGAGCAATTTCTGATACTGGTATCAGAATCGGAACAACTCTAAATAAATCTGCCTGAATTTTTAACCTGCCTGTGAGTTTAGTTGATACTACAATTCACTGAATCTGACTTTCTGGGCTGGTCCTACATTAAATTGATTTCTGTTTAAATCAAACTGAAACAAGTTTATAAGTTAGATATAAAGGTATTGTCACGTTATGCTTCATATATTTCAAATATTTAGGAAAGACTAGGTCAATGTCTTGAAAGTTTGTCTATCCCTCCTTTCGATCGTCTGAGTCACGTCACATCCTCCTCTTGTTCCGCTTACCAGGCATTCAGCTAGGGTTGATCTTCCTCCGTGTCATGAAGGCATTGTCATTGATGGTCGGCTTCCTGTCCTGTCGATCGCTGATGACGGCCTCCCCGTGGTGCGTGCTCATGAGCGACACATTTGTGTTTTTCTTGGGCAGGCAGGACACTAGAGCGGTGCTGCGTCTGAATGTGAACCTCGATGACAAGGCTTCCCTCCCTTTGGCTTGTTCTTTGTGGTTCTGTCTGACCACGGTGATGTTCCTGTCCAGCAGCGGACGCGCAAGTTCATGAGACATGAAGAAATTGTCACATGTGACATGGAGATTCCCCAAGTCCCTCTGTCATGTTGAGCACGCATGACACATCAGATCAGATAAGGAGTCTTGATCCTTTTCAGAGACTAAATCCAACTTCAACGCCAATCTGTCAAACTGTATCAATCTTCAAAAAGCACACGGGATCCATCAAAGTTGGCTGCAGATGAGCTTTATTATCTTCACAGACGAACAAAGCCAGAGTCTCCCATGGATAGACTGTTCTCTGCTCTCAAAACATCAACTTTTATACACACAGATCACATCATGATGTCATCGGTCTCTGCCCACGTTGACACCCATTTTTCACCTTTCATCCAATCCGACATATTGGTGTAACATTTTTGCCAAGCAACTGACACTAGTCAAAATGCAGGGACTTCCCTCCTTTAATGGTGTATGAAATCATACATGGCCCTGGCACACACTTGTGCCAGGCTGCACAGACTGCTGTGTCTTTTCACTTGTTCTTCTGCTTCCCTCTCCAAGGATTTACACCATTGAAGTTTAGTTTTGTTCTACTTCATTTTTTAAAAACCTTTTACTTCCATTTTGTTACACCATTAGATTAAATCAACTTTAACTGTTGCCATGGTGCTCATTGCACATTGATTATATTAAACCAAACATTAACTGTGCAGTTTGTGCTCAAATCATATAATAGTGTAGTCAGTGTAGTCTTTTGCTGCCTTATTACTCATTAACACTTTATTCAAACCACAACATCAAACTTAAAACCTTAAAATCACACTTTGTCTATGCTACCACATAAATGCATCAAATTTTATACGACAATAAGTTAAATTAGATATGAAGTTTCAATGTTTTGACCATCGTCAAATAGTGTGACAACTTTTTTGGAAACAGGGTTTTACCAGATGTTAAAAGAGACTTCATTATCTGTGCTTGCATCTGTTCAACCAGCAAAATTATCTGTGTTCATGTGTGCATTCTGCAGAAGACAGGAAGAGGGCATGATTTATATCAGAAGTCACGCCAAATGTTGCGTAACAGGCAGCTCTGTGTATCATTACTTACTGTGAGAATATGGTGGACAAGACAGCAGAGTTTGGCAAAGAGTCTTTTTGTTTTGTATTAAAGAAGGTTGTGTGATTTCAGAGGTTTATGTGTGTTTGAACCAAACAAAGTGACCAAAATATGATGGAACACAAATACGTGGAGCTGTCGACCTCCTCTACAGGACAACAAAATGGAGCCTCTACACTTTTAGCTGAGGTGAAGCATGAAGTCATGTCAGGATACTAAAGTAGAAAACCAGATTTCTGTTCATCCTTCAAACTGACCATATTTTTCATTGAACCACAACAGAATGATGCATCCACGAGCACTTGAACAGAAACTGTTTTTTATCAGAGATTATTTCAAAAAGTGAAATATTTCCACTGTGTTTTACTCTGGACAGCAGGAGGGGGCTAATGCATATTCATGACTGACTACTTTTTTTCTCACTTCCTTATCAGAGGAGCTGTAGATTATCAGAAACTTACTGCATGTCATCACTTATCATATTTCCTGCAGACTGTTTGGACGCAGAGGACGACACATCAGACGCTGGTGTAGTGAACTCATTCAGGTGTTGCAGCTTTCAAAGGTAAATTTTGTGACATAATTTTTTCTTATATGTAGAGAAGATAAAAACTTCCACTTGCAGTTGTCGTGATATCACTTAAACAATGTTTTGTAGATATTAAAAAAACCTTTAACCTGATCTCTCAAACAACAGGTTTCACTGTGAAGGATGGAAGATTTACACATGAACAACACCTCACAGAGCAACAGCTTTAATCACAAGAGCAACACCTCCAGCAACAATGATTTGGAAAATGCTAGATTCGTCCTACGTGTGGTGACATACACAATCATCGTTATCGGCCTTCCTTTGACCCTCGTGGCCATCTATGCTCTTTATTCTCAGGTATGTACATTATGACTGAAATGTATTTATTTATTTTATTATGATTTATTTATTTGTGTTGTACAGTCTGTCTGTAAAGAATCTTGATCTGGGTTGTGGTCTAGTCGTCAGGAGGCTGGGGTGAAGTGTTGTAATGACCTTTACATTTAGAGGAATCATTTCATATTCATATATTATATTTGAAATCACCAAGATCACAAACTAAAAAGTCGTGATCGTGTTTAAAAAATAGTTACTTTGGTCATAAATCAACTCAACCTGAGAAAAACTGGTAGACTGTTACTGGAAATATCACTTACGTAGTTATTAATACATCAGGAAACAAACATGTTCACAGGAAACAAAAAGGAGATGAAGTGATATGATAAAGAGTCACAGAGGAGCGATCCCTCTCCCAGGACGGACAGACGTGCAATAGATGTCACATGTACAGAACAAATCAACAGAGACATATTGTACAATTACAATGAATAATAAAACGATTACAGTATACAGAGTACACAGAGATATGGTAACAATAATGACAGTAATAATATAAGTAGTGGACGTCGTGCAGGACCACAGCAGCAGCCACGATCCAGAGAACCTGCTGGACGAGAGAGCACAGAAACTCCGGGGAAGAAGTTTAGTTAGTAACATGCATTAACATGCATTAATGAGACATGTATGTTTACAGATGGTGAGAGAGAGAGAGAGAGAGATTTGAGTAGAGTTTTCAGTAAAGGGAGATGTGACTACATCTTCAACCAGTACCGTGCCTGGCTAGAGAGAGAGAGACAGAGAGAGAAAGGAGGGAGAGGGAGTCCCCCGGCAGTCTAGTCCTATAGCAGCATAACTAAGGGATGACCTGAGCCAGCCCTAACTATAAGCTCTATCAAAAAGGAAGGTCTTAAGTCTACTCTTAAAAGTGTTGACCGTGTCTGCCTCCCGAACCCAAAATGGTAGTTTGTTCCACAGAAGAGGAGCTTGGTAGCTGAAAGCTCTGGCTCCCAGTCTACTTTTGGAAACTATAGGAACCACAAGGAACCCAGCATTCTGAGAGCGCAGCGTTCTAGAGGGGTAGTAAGGTACTATGAGCTCTTTTAGATATGATGGTGCCTGACCATGAAGAGCTTTGTATGTAAGGAGAAGAATTTTAAATTCTATTCTAGATTTAACAGGTAGCCAATGCAAAGAAGCCAAAATGGGAGAGATGTGATCTCTGATCTTGGTTCCTGTCAGAACACGTGCAGCAGCATTCTGAATTAGCTGCAAAGCCCTAAGAGACTTACTGGAGCAGCCTGATAACAAAGAGTTACAATAGCCCAGCCTAGAAGTAACAAATGCATGGACTAGTTTTTCTGCATCCGCTTGAGATACGATGCGTCTGATTTTGGCGATGTTACGTAAGTGGAAGAAAGCAGTCCTCGAAATTTGTTTTATGTGGACATTAAAGGACAAATCCTGATCAAAAACAACTCCAAGATTCTTTACGGTGGAGCTGGAGGCCAGGGTGATCTCGTCTAAAGTAACTAAGTCTCTAGAAAGAGAGTTTCTGAGGTTCTTGGGTCCAATTACAAGAACTTCAGTTTTGTCTGAATTTAGCATCAGAAAATTGTAGGTCATCCAACTTTTTATATCCTTAAGGCATGCTTGGAGTTTAGTTAACTGATTGGTTTCATCAGGCTTGATCGATAAACATAATTGGGTGTCATCAGCATAACAATGAAAATTAATGGAGTGATTCCTAATAATGTTCCCTAGAGGAAGCATATATAAACTGAATAGAAGTGGTCCTAGCACAGAACCTTGTGGAACTCCATGACAAACTTTGGTATGCATGGAGGATTCATCATTGACATGAACAAACTGAGATCGATCTAAAAAATACGACTTAAACCAACTTAGGGCGGTTCCTTTGATGCCAATTTGATGTTCCAGTCTCCGTAAAAGAATTTGATGGTCAGTGGTGTCAAATGCGGCACTAAGATCTAACAGGACAAGTACAGAGATGAGTCCTGTGTCTGATGCCATTAGGAGGTCATTTGTAACTTTGACTAGTGCGGTCTCTGTGCTATGATGCACTCTAAATCCTGACTGAAAATCCTCAAATAAACTGTTCTCATGGAGAAAGTCACACAGCTGATTGGCTACAGCTTTCTCAAGTATCTTAGAGAGAAAGGGAAGGTTTGATATCGGTCTGTAATTGGCTAAAACCTCTGGATCTAGAGTGGGCTTTTTAAGAAGAGGTTTAATTACAGCTACTTTAAAAGACTGTGGTACATATCCTGATAATAGAGACAGATTAATCATATCCAATAAAGAAGGGCTAACTAGAGGTAAAACGTCCTTGAGCAGCCTGGTTGGGATGGGGTCTAAGAGACAGGTTGACGGCTTAGATGAAGAAATTACTGAAGTAATTTGATGAAGGTCGATGGGAGAAAAACTGTCTAAATATATATCAGGTTTTACAGCTGTTTCCAAACTTGCTGTGTAAGAATGCAGATCGGTGCCTGCTGAGGGCAAGAGGTGATGAATTTTGTCTCTAATAGTTATAATTTTATCATCAAAGAAGCTCATGAAGTCATTACTACTTAGACCTAAAGGAATAGAAGGCTCAATTGAGCTGTGTGTTTTTCAGAGGTGCAATAGAGTCAAGAGTTGTTCGTAATGAGTCCGTAGTACTATCAACAAGATGTTCTTTTTGTGAGGGGCTAAAGGAAGCAGACAAGTCCTCTGCTACATTGAGACATGGCATTGGATTCAATACTGAAGGAATCACTTCCTTAAATTTGGCTACAGCACTATGAGATAAACATCTGCTGTAGGAGTTTCTGCCAAAAGGCTCATAGGCCAGTAATATGAACTCAAAGGTTATTAAAAATGGTCAGATAGAAGAGGATTCTGTGGAAAGACTATTAGATGGTCAATTTCAATGGCATATGAGAGAATTAATGTTTTCTTTCTTATGTCTGCTTGTAAATGACTGTGGTGCGCCAATTTTTTGTTGCTGCCGCAAAGAATTGTGGGACGGCATTACCTCCTTTCCTTTCCTAAAGGATGGTCCCGTGTATCCTATGCTAAAGGAGATAATAAAGGAAGCATTGAAGCTCCTTTCCTTAACAGTTTGAGAATTCAAACAGCTCTTATCATGGCGGCTACGTTAATACTTCCGGGTCATTTCACTCAGTTAGGAAGGTTCCTAAGCAAAGTTGACTATTCGACCGCACCCTAGGTCTTCTCTCTGTGTGTTCGTATGCCTGTGTTCGTCCCCGTGTTCCTGTTCTGGGTCTTTGTTTTCTGGATTATTTGCCTTTTGTTAGTGTTTTTTGCCTGGTTTCCAGCTGCCGTTAGGTTTATCTGTTATTTTGTGTCCTTTGGTTTGTTTTTGTTTTTTGGAATACTGCTCCCGTGTTTCTTTGTGTTTCTTTATGTTTTTGGTTATTGAAGTGAGCTCTTGTGCACCCTCACCTGCCTGCAGTTGGGTCCTTTCCCCACTCCCACGTAACACTGGTTGCTGGGAAATGTTTTGGTCAACTTGTTCTGGTTCACTGTGAAGGCTTCAACAAATGGAAATAAAATATGCATGCATGCATTATCTGTAGTGTTTCTTTAAATATCTTGGGTCTCTGCAGGAGACACTTTGTAAACTTGTAAAGAAAACTTTAATTTTCAGAAGATAACGTGTGTGATTGTTAAAAGCTTAAAATGACGACATGAAGCTGTACAGTGTACGATAGAATAGAATCACTCACGAATCCTCGCTGCCGCTGATGCCATTACCATAATGAAAGTTTTTTTCTTTGTGATCACATGTCAGCTGACTGACTAAAACATGAATAGAAAAAAATCAATTAGGAGTTTTGTGTGATTTCGATCAGACCTCGATGTGATTTTGCAGCTTCCAAAGAGAAATTATGTCATATGACTTTTTATTATAGGCTGTGTACAATGCAGAGATTAGTAAAACACGCTTTGGCATGAGACTGGGCTGGTTTATGGTATCGTCTGTGAAGGATCTTGATGTGGCTTGGGGGCTAGGTCCATAATGTTGTAATGACCAATACATTTATACAAATACAAACAAGCTGATTGGATGTGTGGCTCCATTCCAGCCTAAACTGTCGAGGTCAGTGAGTTCCACTAATTCACCATCACCACCAGATGCTGCCAAATCTTACTCACTGCACCTTAAAGTGTTCTTACATGACTTTTTCTTCTCTATGTAAATGTGCCGTGTCCCGGGGTGGTGAGGAGGAAATTAAAACTATGGATAAATTAAGTTAACATGAACTAGAAATAAGTTAATTAAAAATACAGACAAGGCCATCGAGGTTTGAAGAGCCTAGGACTCTAAAGGCCTACACAGGTTCTTTTAATCAGGGGTAAATGAAGCAGGAAACAGATGGGTAACAGTTTTAAAAGGTCTAAAGTTTATTTACAGCAAAACGCTCCTGAAAGGCTCCCGGTGGGGTTTGAAGTCGCGTGCAGGACGGACCAAAACAGCGTTGTAGCCACGACATGACAGAGACTTGCCCAGTTGCTCAGGTGCTTTGCCAGCTGGGCGACAGGCAACACCCTTCACCATCTCCCTGCAGGCGGTGGTGGTGGGCCCACAGGGTGGCAGCTGAGCCCTGTGGGGGTCTGGAGATACTAAAAACACCACCACCATGATAAGGTATCGATTCTTTGATTGGGAAAACAAATATGACGCTTAATAGGTGGATGATAATAATAATAATAATAATAAATTTAATTTTTAATGCACTTTTCATCAGCAAGATCTCAAAGTGCTACAACGTTAAAAGAAGTTAAAAACAAGGTAAAGGAAATTAAAAACATACTGAATAAAAACAATAAGACAATAAGACAAGGTTAAAGACAAGATTAAAAATCAGTTTGTGTTCATAGGCCTTTCTGAATAAAAAAGTTTTCAGGCCTGTTTTAAAAGAGTCTAGGCTCTGAATGGCCCTCAGCTGGGTAGGGAGGCTGTTCCAGAGGCGTGGTGCGGCCGAGCAGAAGGCTCGGTCTCCCATGGTGGAGAGCCTGGTACTGGGGACTTGGAGGAGCAGGGTGTTTGTGGATCTGAGGGTGCGGGTGGTGGACTGTAGGGTGATGAGTTCTTGGAGGTATGTAGGTGCATGTCCATGGATGCATTTATGGGTGAGTAGCAGAATTTTGTAGTTGATCCGGGATGAGACAGGGAGCCAGTGCAGTGATTGAAGGATGGGGGCGATGTGCTCATGTTTACGGGCTCTCATCAGGACCCTGGCAGCGCTGTTTTGGATGTATTGCAGCTTCTGGATGGTTTTGCCAGGTATCCCGATGAAGAAGAACCCGTTACAGTAGTCCAGCCTTGAGGAAATGAAGGCATGGACCAGTTGTTCTGCTGCTGGAAGGGATAGAGTGGGACGGAGTCTTGAAATATTGCGGAGATGGTGGAATGAGGTTTTGCACAGATGTTTTATGTGGTCGTTGAAGGTCAGGTGGGGGTCAAACCGAACTCCCAGGTTTGTTGCTGAAGCGGAGAGAAGAACGATCTGTCCGTGGAAGGTAAGTTGGGATATGGGTGAGGAGTGAACCTGATGAGGGGTACCAACGAGGAGTCCTTCCGTTTTATTGCTGTTCAGCTGGAGGAAGTTACTGTCCATCCATGCCTTGATTTCCTCAAGGCAGGAGGTAAGGGATGACAGGGCTGTGGAGGGGTTTGGGGCGGTTTTGATATATAGTTGTGTGTCATCAGCATAACAGTGGAAGGAGAGTCCGTGTTTGCTGATGACTTGACCGAGGGGAAGCATGTAGATGGTGAAGAGGATGGGGGCAAGGACTGACCCCTGGGGAACGCCACAGGTGACACGGAGCGGCCTGGACTCACATCCTCCGAGCGAGACATGTTCAGTCCTATCTGAAAGACAGGACTGATATTATGCTGGCAATATGATACTGCAGATTAAGCTTTGTTGGGTGACCAGCTTTCACTCAACATTTTAAAGAAATGCATGCTGCATGATAGCTGGTAATTACATAATCATTCAGTGATGCTGCTGACGCCTCACAGGGCAAAAGACACTTTTCACCATGATAGCACATCAAACTACAGATTAACGTTGAGGTAAAGAAAGACTACACTTTACATTATTTAATCTTGTTTTTCTGTAACTTATTAGTTGTCATAGTTTGTGCTGATCCATCTTTAATGTTAAAATTAGCTGCTGTATGTATGTTTCAGGCAAATGATGACAGCTGAGATATGCAAACGTTGGTATTGGTGTTTTTTAGGCAAATGATGACAGCTGACAGTGACGGGACATAAACTCATTTTCTACAGCTGTCTTGACCATTAGATGGACACTCGTGCTTCTCAGTTGAACTGAATTTACTGTAGAAACCTCATCATCAAAAAGCTTTTCTGCTTCCTGTACTCCATAACAACGAACATCAGTGTGAATCCACATAAACCTGTACCACCTCATGCTGCTGAACATATAGAACTATGTAGTTTGCCTATCATCTTTTTGATATCATCTCTGTTAGACACGTATGCATTGTGCCACATTGGCGTCATGCCTGACTCTGTTTTTATCTCATGTAAAGAAGAGCAGGTGTAGATAAACAGGAACCTCCTGCATGTCATCACTTATTTACTGCAGACTGTTTGGACGCAGAGGACGACACATCGGACCTTCAGGGACTTCATTTAGCTGTGGACTCCTGCAAGAGGTACATTTTGTGAAATCACTTTTTTCTTATGTGCAGAAATTATTTTAAAAAGACAGAATAACTGCAAACAGTCATGAAAATGAATATGCAAACTATAACAAGCAGACAGTTTCAGCTGTACAGAATACTGTGATTAATCCCATTATGTTTGATTTTATTTGGGTTTTTCATGACTGTGGCAGCCATGATGAGGGCTGTTTGAATGTTTTAAAAGTTAAAGAAATGTGCTTCAGTGCTTCCTTTCTTTTTTTAAAGACATTTTTGGGGCTTTTTGAACCTTTATTGTAAAGTAGCAGCTGAAGAGTAACAGCAGCCACTGCAGCTGGGACTGAGCCTCTGTACATGGAGTGCTCTACCTACTGAGCTCACCAGCACCCCAGTGCTTCCTTTCTTATCTCCTTTAACATAGGATACAGCAGACCATCATGCTGTCCCACAATTCCTTGTGGCAGTAACAAAAAAGTGACGCACCATTCGGCCACTCACAAGCAGAAAATAAAAAAATAGCAATTCAAATAATTGTAATGCAGCAGAGAGAGAGCGTGTGAATATGAACAGACGTGGTGACATTCAACATTTTCAGTCAACATTTTAAAGAAATGCATGCTGCATGATAGCTGGTAATTACATAATCATTCAGTGATGCTGCTGACGCCTCACAGGGCAAAAGACACTTTTCACCATGATAGCACATCAAACTACAGATTAACGTTGAGGTAAAGAAAGACTACACTTTACATTATTTAATCTTGTTTTTCTGTAACTTATTAGTTGTCATAGTTTGTGCTGATCCATCTTTAATGTTAAAATTAGCTGCTGTATGTATGTTTCAGGCAAATGATGACAGCTGAGATATGCAAACGTTGGTATTGGTGTTTTTTAGGCAAATGATGACAGCTGACAGTGACGGGCCATAAACTCATTTTCTACAGCTGTCTTGACCGTTAGATGGACACTCGTGCTTCTCAGTTGAACTGTATTTACTGTAGAAACCTCATCATCACAAAGCTTTTCTACTTCCTGTACTCCATAACAACGAACATCAGTGTGAATCCACATAAACCTGTACCACCTCATGCTGCTGAACATATAGAACTATGTAGTTTGCCTATCATCTTTTTGATATGATCTCTGTTAGACACGTATGCATTGTGCCACATTGGCGTCATGCCTGACTCTGTTTTTATCTCATGTAAAGAAGAGCAGGTGTAGATAAACAGGAACCTCCTGCATGTCATCACTTATTTACTGCAGACTGTTTGGACGCAGAGGACGACACATCGGACCTTCAGGGACTTCATTTAGCTGTGGACTCCTGCAAGAGGTACATTTTGTGAAATCACTTTTTTCTTATGTGCAGAGATGACTTTAAAAAAGACAGAATAACTGCAAACAGTCATGAAAATGAATATGCAAACTATAACAAGCAGACAGTTTCGGCTGTACAGAATACTGTGATTAATCCCATTATGTTTGATTTTATTTGGGTTTCATGACTGTGGCAGCCATGATGAGGGCTGTTTGAATGTTTTAAAAGTTAAAGAAATGTGCTTCAGTGCTTCCTTTCTTTTTTTGAAGATATTTTTGGGACTTTTTGAACCTTTATTGTAAAGTAGCAGCTGAAGAGTAACAGCAGCCACTGCAGCTGGGACTGAGCCTCTGTACATGGAGTGCTCTACCTACTGAGCTCACCAGCACCCCAGTGCTTCCTTTCTTATCTCCTTTAACATAGGATACAGCAGACCATCATGCTGTCCCACAATTCCTTCCACTCGTCTCCTCTATGAAAGCTGCTCTGTGTCCTCACTGTGCTGCATTCTTATAAACTCTGATGAACTGTTGGTGGCTCGTCCAGCCGCTGTCTCTCCCTCTTCATCTCCTGCAGTTCTCTGCATTAGTTCTGTTGTTGACAGTGGAGCTGCTATGACATACAGAGGTGTTTGATGTCTGCTGGAGTGACAAACTTTCTCTAAATGTTGTAAAATGTTGATAATAACTACATAGGCTAGAAGTTATCCTGTCTATTCAAATTAATATAACACATGAATATCACACACCATAACTCCTCCCTTGTCCTTTAGGAAAGGTAACTGTTTTGACTATTTGACCACACCCCAGACTTAATGAAAAGGACGCAGAGGACGACACATCAGACGCTGGTGTAGTGAACTCATTCAGGTGTTGCAGCTTTCAAAGGTAAATTTTGTGACATTATTTTTTCTTATATGTAGAGAAGATAAAAACTTCCACTTGCAGTTGTCGTGATATCACTTAAACAATGTTTTGTAGATATTAAAAAACATTTAACCTGATCTCTCAAACAACAGGTTTCACTGTGAAGGATGGAAGATTTACACATGAACAACACTTCACAGAACAACAGCTTTAATCACAAGAGCAACACCTCCAGCAATGATGATTTGGAAAATGTTAGATTCGTCCTACGTGTGGTGACATACACAATCACTGGTGTCGGCCTTCTTTTGATCCTCGTGGCCATCTATGGTCTTTATTCTCAGGTATGTACATTATGACTGAAATGTCTTTATTTTATTATGATTTATTTATTTGTGTCGTACAGTCTGTCTGTAAAGAATCTTGATCTGGGTTGTGGTCTAGTCGTCAGGAGGCTGGGGTGAAGTGTTGTAATGACCTTTACATTGAGAGGAATCATTTCATATTTAAAACTGGAGTCTAAACACATGCAGTTTACATGACAAATCAAGAAATGTGTGCAACCAACTTTCATGGTCCCCAGAGGATGAACAGTAGTCACAGTCAGCTCCTGGACCGGTCTGGTGTTGCCCTCCAGATTCACTCTGCAGGTGGGGAGAGCTCAGTAGGTGCAGTTCAGTGATGGGATTTCTACGAGATCACCAAGACCACAAACTAAAAAGTCGTGATCGTGTTTAAAAAATAGTTACTTTGGTCATAAATCAACTCAACCTGAGAAAAACTGGTAGACTGTTACTGGAAATATCACTTACGTAGTTATTAATACATCAGGAAACAAACATGTTCACAGGAAACAAAAAGGAGATGAAGTGAAATAATAATGAGAGAGCAGCAGCTCAGAGCAGGTGGAGCTGGAGATGGTGTTGATAATAAAGTTCATACTGACGTTAATTCAGCCAAACACACTTAAATGTCTGAACAAAACACAGAAAAGTTTAGCTGCAGCCTGTAGTGATTTTACACTTCACTGATGGTCAAGTTTAATGAACACAAACCAAAACTCCCCGTCCACTGTTTGTTCATATCACAGAAATCAAATATTGTGTTCATTAATAACAGACTAATTGTTTCATTTTTGTTTCTAATAATCTGGTTTCAGTCACATGTAAGCCCATATTTAATGTTTCTTTTCACCACCACTCTTCTAAATATTATTTGCATTATGTTTACGCCTTGCAGGTGAGAAATGGTCAAGTTGCTCCGATCTACATCATCAACCTTCTCATCACTGACATTATTCAGTTCTGCTGCACGATCGTTGAGTTGACACCAGTTGAGGGTTGGAATATTGGAATTGTATTGATCATTTACAGTTTCACTCTGATGGCCAGTGTTGGCTTCATGGTGTGTATCGCCCTGGAAAGGTAACTATCTGTCTATCCAGTATGTGTGTAGCTTCTGTGTCTGATCATTATATTACTTTATAATTCTGAAGCTCCTCAAAGACTATGTGTCCATCTTGTATTACAGGTATTTGGTCATCGCCTGGCCACTGTGGTACCGCTTCAGACGAACCATCAAGATCTCTGTGGTGGTCTGTGTCGTGGTCTGGATCTTTCCTGTTGTCTTACTCCTCACTTTATATTTCTGGGTTGATGCTAAGGTCTCAGACACCATGGTTGCTGTCTATCTCCTCCTCCCCTTCCCACTGCTCATATTCTTCCTGGGTGGGACCCTCACAGCTCTGTCTGCCAGCACTGTCCCCTCTGATGAAAAACGAAGAATTGTGGGAGTTTTGGTTCTGGTGCTGCTTATTTACACACTGCTGTTCATGCCCACCATCATTTTGTTACTGTCAGAGGAAGCAAGAAAGAACGATACCTTTTATTTCCTGTGTTACATCTTTCTCAGGTTGAGTCCTCTTGCAGACTTAATGCTGTATGTGTTCATGAGGAAAGGGATCATAGACAAGCTTTTGGCCTCTGTGTGTTGTTGCAGAATGGACAGCAATGATATCAGCAGATCACCAGGAAATGATGACAACATTCACACAGTCAGCTCTGTGTAGGCAGAGAAAGAGGGAGAGAGAGAAAGGAGAGAAAACAGAAGGAGAAATGTAGGCAAATAGAAAGAATAGAGACAAGACAGATACTGTCATCTACTGATACCATTTCCAATCAGACACCTAACTGTAGATAAAAGGAAGCATTGCTTTGACTCTTTAAATTTCATTTCTTGTTTAGTTTTTCTCACTTATATCTAACGTACATCTATCCAAAACTGTTTTTGTTTTTGCTACATATTATTTGTTCATCTTTATTAAATATTTTTGGTGTTTTAGTGGTTGGCATGTTAGTTTTTAGGCTGTGACTCAGAGCATGTATTTTAACAGTTCTTGTGTGTTTTCAATAAACAGTTTCTACTGATCTTGGTCTTTGGCTGTTGTCTGCACTTTGGGTCCTCTAAAACGTTCAACCTAACAACAAGAACATGAAACTAAAAGTCACACTTTGTAAACTAGAAACCTTCAGAAGATACAGTGTACAAAATGACTTAATCGAACATTAAATAGAATAGAAATAACCTAATTCAGTATTTAGTAACTTCTTGAGAATCTTGATTCTTACTGACGTGCAGCTTCCTGCACAGAAACATTTGGTTCATCAGCAACAATCTCTCACAATCTGTCAGAGGACGCTGGGTTGTGCAATTAAATTTAATGTTTTCATTAAAGCTTGATGATCTTTTAACCGGCTAGAACTGAAGTCAATCTTTTCACTTTTTCTCTTTTTGGATTCAAAGTCAATAAAAAAACATTTTTTAAAGGTGATGATTAAAAACAGAATCATTGAAAGTCTGTTGAACTTGTTGTGTTGAATAGATTTCTTTTTAAAGTATCAGTTCAGCCTCATTGTAATAGACATCTACACATATTTTAACTTATTTTTTAATTCTGCGACACACAGAAAACCTCTGCCACTGTTTGCCTGACACGTACAAACTGTGTCCTCAGAGACAGATCACATCTCAGATGTATTGTGCAATGTAGCAACTAAGAGTGACTCTGTGCTTGTTGGACGTGGCAGGAAACATTTTATTAAAAACCTCAATGAGTAAAAGTCTTCATCTTTTTGGAAATTTCAAGAAATGGAGGACACACACAAGAAATATAAAAGATAGAAATATAAACATAATTTTTTTGCATTGGTAATTTCTCAGACTTCCGACGTGGCGACGTAGCCATCGATGAGTGTAGGCTGACTACTTTTTTCTCACTTCCTTATCAGAGGATCTGTAGATTATCAGAAACTTACTGCATGTCATCACTTATCATATTTCCTGCAGACTGTTTGGACGCAGAGGACGACACATCAGACGCTGGTGTAGTGAACTCATTCAGGTGTTGCAGCTTTCAAAGGTAAATTTTGTGACATTATTTTTTCTTATATGTAGAGAAGATAAAAACTTCCACTTGCAGTTGTCGTGATATCACTTAAACAATGTTTTGTAGATATTAAAAAACCTTTAACCTGATCTCTCAAACAACAGGTTTCACTGTCAAGGATGGAAGATTTACACATGAACAACACCTCACAGAGCAACAGCTTTAATCACAGCAACAACACCTACGACTACGATTATTACAGCAACAACACCTACGACTACGATTATTATAACAACAACACCCACGCCTGCGATAGGGAAAATTCAATGTTCATTAAACATGTGATGGAATGTACAATCATCGTTATCGGCCTTCCTTTAACCCTCATGGCCATCTATGGTCTTTATTCTCAGGTATGTACATTATGACTGAAATGTATTTATTTATTTTATTATGATTTATTTATTTGTGTTGTACAGTCTGTCTGTAAAGAATCTTGATCTGGGTTGTGGTCTAGTCGTCAGGAGGCTGGGGTGAAGTGTTGTAATGACCTTTACGTTTAGAGGAATCATTTCATATTTAAAACTGGAGTCTAAACACATGCAGTTTACATGACAAATCAAGAAATGAGTGCAACCAACTTTCATGGTCCCCAGAGGATGAACAGTAGTCACAGTCAGCTCCTGGACCGGTCTGGTGTTGCCCTCCAGATTCACTCTGCAGGTGGGGAGAGCTCAGTAGGTGCAGTTCAGTGATGAGATTTCTACGAGATCACCAAGATCACAAACTAAAAAGTCGTGATCGTGTTTAAAAAATAGTTACTTTGGTCATAAATCAACTCAACCTGAGAAAAACTGGTAGACTGTTACTGGAAATATCACTTACGTAGTTATTAATACATCAGGAACAAACATGTTCACAGGAAACAAAAAGGAGATGAAGTGAAATAATAATGAGAGAGCAGCAGCTCAGAGCAGGTGGAGCTGGAGATGGTGTTGATAATAAAGTTCATACTGACGTTAATTCAGCCAAACACACTTAAATGTCTGAACAAAACACAGAAAAGTTTAGCTGCAGCCTGTAGTGATTTTACACTTCACTGATGGTCAAGTTTAATGAACACAAACCAAAACTCCCCGTCCACTGTTTGTTCATATCACAGAAATCAAATATTGTGTTCATTAATAACAGACTAATTGTTTCATTTTTGTTTCTAATAATCTGGTTTCAGTCACATGTAAGCCCATATTTAATGTTTCTTTTCACCACCACTCTTCTAAATATTATTTGCATCATGTTTACGCCTTGCAGGTGAGAAATGGTCAAGTTGCTCCGATCTACGTCATCAACCTTCTCATCACTGACATCATTCAGTTCTGCTGCATGATAGTCAGGCAGGCAACATCTGAGGGTTTGAATACAGAAATTGTATTGATCATTTACATTTTGAGTGTGGGGGCCAGTGTTGGCTTCATGGTGTGTATCGCCCTGGAAAGGTAACTATCTGTCTATCCAGTATGTGTGTAGCTTCTGTGTCTGATCATTATATTACTTTATAATTCTGAAGCTCCTCAAAGACTATGTGTCCATCTTGTATTACAGGTATTTGGTCATCGCCTGGCCACTGTGGTACCGCTTCAGACGAACCATCAAGATCTCTGTGGTGGTCTGTGTCATGGTCTGGGTCTTTTCTCCTGTCTATTCAATCACTTCATACTTCTGGTTCAGTTATTGGGTCAGTATAACTGTCCATGTCATCTTCTACCTCCTTCCCTTCCCACTGCTCATCTTCTTCCTGGGTGGGACCCTCAAAGCTCTGTCTGCCAGCTGTGTCCCCTCTGATGAAAAACGAAGAATTGTGGGAGTTTTGGTTCTGGTGCTGCTTATTTACACACTGCTGTTCATGCCCATGATCATTTTCTTCCTGTCAGAGGAAACAAGAAACAACTTTACCTTTTGTTTACTGTCTTACATCTTTCTCAGGTTGAGTCCTCTTGCAGACTTAATGCTGTATGTGTTCATGAGGAAAGGGATCATAGACAAGCTTTTGGCCTCTGTGTGTTGTTGCAGAATGGACAGCAATGATATCAGCAGATCATCAGGAAATGATGACACCATTCACACAGTCAGCTCTGTGTAGGCAGAGAAAGAGGGAGAGAGAGAAAGGAGAGAAAACAGAAGGAGAAAGAAAGAATAGAGACAAGACAGATACTGTCATCTACTGATACCATTTCCAATCAGACACCTAACTGTAGATAAAAGGAAGCATTGCTTTGACTCTGCTGTGGGAGAACTGGTTGCTGGGAAATGTTTTGGTCAACTTGTTCTGGTTCACTGTGAAGGCTTCAACAAATGGAAATAAAATATGTTTCTTATTATTTTGTCAGCTGTAAGTTGATGTCTATCATTATTATCTTTATTTTTTGATGAACTGAGCTCATTATAGCCACCAAAATCTTTATTTTGACTGTTGTTTGTTTCTTTAACAGGGAGAGCATCTTAACAAGTCTTTAGGACTTTTTTCTTCTTTGGTCTCTTTAAATTTCATTTCTTGTTTAGTTTTTCTCAGTTATATCTAACGTACATCTATCCAAAACTGTTTTTGTTTTTGCTGCATATTATTTGTTCATCTTTATTAAATATTTTTGGTGTTTTAGTGGTTGGCATGTTAGTTTTTAGGATGTGACTCAGAGCATGTATTTTAACAGTTCTTGTGTGTTTTCAATAAACAGTTTCTACTGATCTTGGTCTTTGGCTGTTGTTTGCACTTTGGGTCCTCTAAAACGTTCAACCTAACAACATGAACATGAAACTAAAAGTCACACTTTGTAAACTAGAAACCTTCAGAAGATACAGTGTACAAAATGACTTAATCATCTATTAGATATGGAATAACCTGATTCACATCAGCAACAATCTCTCACGATCTGTCAGAGGACGCTGGGTTGTGCAATTAAATTTAATGTTTTTATTAAAGCTTGATGATCTTTTAACCGGCTACAACTGAAGTCAATCTTTTCACTTTTTCTCTTTTTGGATTCAAAGTTAATAACAAACATTATTTAAAAGGTGATGATTAAAAACAGAATCATTGAAAGTCTGTTGAACTTGTTGTGTTGAATAGATTTCTTTTTAAAGTATCAGTTCAGCCTCATTGTAATAGATATCTACACATATTTTAACTTATTTTTTAATTCTGCGACACACAGAAAACCTCTGCCACTGTTTGCCTGACACGTACAAACTGTGTCCTCAGAGACAGATCAGATCTCAGATGCATTGTGCAATGTAGCAACTAAGAGTGACTCTGTGCTTTTTGGACGTGGCAGGAAACATTTTATTAAAAACCTCAATGAGTAAAAGTCTTCATCTTTTTGGAAATTTCAAGAAATGGAGGAAACACACAAGAAATATAAAAAACAGAAATATAAACATCATTTTTTTGCATTGGTAATTTCTCAGACTTCCGACGTGGCGACGTAGCCATCGATGAGTGTAGGCTGACTACTTTTTTCTCACTTCCTTATCAGAGGATCTGTAGATTATCAGAAACTTACTGCATGTCATCACTGAGCATATTTACTGCAGACTGTTTGGATGCAGAGGACGACACATCAGACGCTGGTGTAGTGAACTCATTCAGGTGTTGCAGCTTTCAAAGGTAAATTTTGTGACCTTATTTTTTCTTATATGTAGAGAAGATAAAAACTTCCACTTGCAGTTGTCGTGATATCACTTAAACAATGTTTTGTAGATATTAAAAAACCTTTAACCTGATCTCTCAAACAACAGGTTTCATTGTCAAGGATGGAAGATTTACACATGAACAACACCTCACAGAACAACAGCAACTTTAATCACAGCAACAACACCTACGACTACGATGATTTGGAAAATACTACATTCATCCTGTATGTGATGGAATGTACAATCATCGTTATCGGCCTTCCTTTGACCCTCGTGGCCATCTATGCTCTTTATTCTCAGGTATGTACATTATGACTGAAATGTATTTATTTATTTTATTATGATTTATTTATTTGTGTCGTACAGTCTGTCTGTAAAGAATCTTGATCTGGGTTGTGGTCTAGTCGTCAGGAGGCTGGGGTGAAGTGTTGTAATGACCTTTACATTTAGAGGAATCATTTCATATTCATATATTATATTTGAAATCACCAAGATCACAAACTAAAAAGTCGTGATCGTGTTTAAAAAAAGTTACTTTGGTCATAAATCAACTCAGCCTGAGAAAAACTGGTAGACTGTTACTGGAAATATCACTTACGTAGTTATTAATACATCAGGAACAAACATGTTCACAGGAAACAAAAAGGAGATGAAGTGAAATAATAATGAGAGAGCAGCAGCTCAGAGCAGGTGGAGCTGGAGATGGTGTTGATAATAAAGTTCATACTGACGTTAATTCAGCCAAACACACTTAAATGTCTGAACAAAACACAGAAAAGTTTAGCTGCAGCCTGTAGTGATTTTACACTTCACTGATGGTCAAGTTTAATGAACACAAACCAAAACTCCCCGTCCACTGTTTGTTCATATTACAGAAATCAAATATTGTGTTCATTAATAACAGACTAATTGTTTCATTTTTGTTTCTAATAATCTGGTTTCAGTCACATGTAAGCCCATATTTAATGTTTCTTTTCACCACCACTCTTCTAAATATTATTTACATCATGTTTACGCCTTGCAGGTGAGAAATGGTCAAGTTGCTCCGATCTACGTCATCAACCTTCTCATCACTGACATCATTCAGCTCTGCTGCTTGATTGTTAAGTCAACACAACCTGAGGGTTTGAACATGGACATTGTATACATGATTTATGATTTCAGTCTGATGGCCAGTGTTGGCTTCATGGTGTGTATCGCCCTGGAAAGGTAACTATCTGTCTATCCAGTATGTGTGTAGCTTCTGTGTCTGATGATTATATTACTTTATAATTCTGAAGCTCCTCAAAGACTATGTGTCCATCTTGTATTACAGGTATTTGGTCATCGCCTGTCCACTGTGGTACCGCTTCAGACGAACCATCAAGACCTCTGTGGTGGTCTGTGTCGTGGTCTGGGTCATTCCTCTTGTCTTTGTCCTCACTTTATATTTCTGGTTTAATTATTGGATCATTTTAACGGTCTATGTTGTCTTCTACCTCCTTCCCTTCCCACTGCTCATCTTCTTCCTGGGTGGGACCCTCAAAGCTCTGTCTGCCAGCACTGTCCACTCTGATGAAAAACGAAGAATTGTGGGAGTTTTGGTTCTGGTGCTGCTTATTTACACACTGCTGTTCCTGCCCAGAATCATTTTCTTCCTGTCAGAGGAAGCAAGAAACAACTTTACCTTTTATTTACTGGCTGACATGTTTCTGAGGTTCAGTCCTCTTGCAGACTTATTTCTGTATGTGTTCATGAGGAAAGGGATCGTAGACAAGCTTTTGGCCTCTGTGTGTTGTTGCAGAATGGACAGCAATGATATCAGCAGATCATCAGGAAATGATGACAACATTCACGCAGTCAGCTCTGTGTAGGCAGAGAAAGAGGGAGAGAGAGAAAGGAGAGAAAACAGAAGGAGAAATGTAGGCAAATAGAAAGAATAGAGACAAGACAGATACTGTCATCTACTGATACCATTTCCAATCAGACACCTAACTGTAGATAAAAGGAAGTATTGCTTTGACTCTTTAAATTTCATTTCTTGTTTAGTTTTTCTCACTTATATCTAACGTACATCTATCCAAAACTGTTTTTGTTTTTGCTACATATTATTTGTTCATCTTTATTAAATATTTTTGGTGTTTTAGTGGTTGGCATGTTAGTTTTTAGGATGTGACTCAGAGCATGTATTTTAACAGTTCTTGTGTGTTTTCAATAAACAGTTTCTACTGATCTTGGTCTTTGGCTGTTGCTTGCACTTTGGGTCCTCTAAAACGTTCAACCTAACAACATGAACATGAAACTAAAAGTCACACTTTGTAAACTAGAAACCTTCAGAAGATACAGTGTACAAAATGACTTAATCATCTATTAGATATGGAATAACCTGATTCATATCAGTTATTTGTTTTCTTCAATTGTGGGTTAATATTGATGAGATGTATACCTTCTGTCCGGTTGATGATTTGCATTATGAGTTATGAGTTACTGAAAGTTTCATACAATGAGATTTAACAGTTACATATTGTTCAAGATATGGATTTGGTAATTTACAGTTAAGGTGAATTCAATTTTGTCAAGATGAGCTAAGACTTTTCCAGTACGTAAACAAACATAATAATTATTTAATTATAATGTTATAAGGGGCAGGAGGAGCGATGGAGAGGAGGAACAGCGGAGAGCAAAGGGTTTTTCATGTGCATCTCTGATCATAGAGTTTACTGTTAACTGAGCTGTAATTCCGCTTTTGATGAACGGTGAATTGTTTGTTGGACACTGCGCTCTGACGTGAGGGAGTCTGAGACGGTTTGCTGCTGCAGAAGTGTGTTGTCTAGCTCAGCCCCGTTGCGTCCTGGACGGACGTCGGACACTGCCTCTGCACGGACCAGAGCGAGGAGCTTCGTCGGTGGACGTGTGTGTTTTCCTGCGGCTCCAAGGTGCTGTGCTGCTGCGGGCTGACGCGGGTCCAGGTGGGCGCATGAGGGATTTCCACGCACGGAGGTACAGGTACAGCTGATCTGTTTCGTCACGAGCTCCAACACTAAGCGCGCCAACAAAACTTAATTTCAAGCTTGCATAGACAAAACGAAGCTAAACAAAAGTGCACTCAGGTTGATAGAAACTAATCTCTGTAATACCCGGGTCTTTTGTCATGTCTGAGCTCATTACATTTGAATATATGTGTAAGTCTTTATTTCATTAATAATACAAAGTTAAACCGATACACTGTGTTTGTGTTGCTTTATCATTATGGGTGTGATTGCATGAGCAAATTCATATTTCCAAATTATATTGGGTTCATAAAACCAAAGTTATCTCTTTAGCCTCTCATCAGTCAACAGAGAGAGTGAGGATCATATGTTACCTTAGACATTTTGAGACGTATTTTGAGTATTAAAGGTGTATGTAGTGCTCCACATAACACGAGCCGATTGGTGGGAGGGTTACAGATAGAATATAAATAATCTAATTCAGTATTGAGTAAGTTCTTGAGAATCTTGATTCTTACTGACGTGCAGCTTCCTGCACAGAAACATTTGGTTCATCAGCAACAATCTCTCACGATCTGTCAGAGGACGCTGGGTTGTGCAATTAAATTTAATGTTTTTATTAAAGCTTGATGATCTTTTAACCGGCTACAACTGAAGTCAATCTTTTCACTTTTTCTCTTTTTTGATTCAAAGTTAATAAAAAAAACATTTTTTAAAAGGTGATGATTAAAAACAGAATCATTGAAAGTCTGTTGAACTTGTTGTGTTGAATAGATTTCTTTTTAAAGTATCAGTTCAGCCTCATTGTAATAGATATCTACACATATTTTAACTTATTTTTTAATTCTGCGACACACAGAAAACCTCTGCCACTGTTTGCCTGACACGTACAAACTGTGTCCTCAGAGACAGATCAGATCTCGGATGTATTGTGCAATGTATCAACTAAGAGTGACTCTGTGCTTTTTGGACGTGGCAGGAAACATTTTATTAAAAACCTCAATGAGTAAAGGTCTTCATCTTTTTTGGAAATTTGTGTTTTAAAGAAACTTTTTTGTAATTTTTCACAGACTTTTAACAGATTTTAACTCCTGTTGATCTACACTGACCTGTGATCAGGTGAATGGTGTCTCTGTCATTCGTACGTCTGTTCTCACACTATGTAACTTTGGGCTCCGGGTCGGGAGAAGTACGTAACGCTTTACGGCACTAAGTCACACACCACCAACTATTTCACTGATTTTGGTGAAACTGGATCATATTTTATGGAGAAAATGTTTTCTGGTTTTCCCTCTGATGTCCTCCGGCTGCTCCGCCTCAACTCTCTGTGATTTACAGAGTTTCCTGATGGACAGTGAAGTAAACTGCTGACAGCTGTAGCTGCTGTTAGCTCATGTTAGCTCAGTTTGTTAGCCCGGCGGCCCGAACTGTGAGCTCAGAGCACCAGGGGGAGTGTTAGTGTTAGTGCCGCAGGCGTTTTTGGACCACTGGGAAGAAGAAGAAGAAGTTTACAGGCCCAGGCTGATGAAGAGTGGAGCCAGTGTTGTGATAGAACCGGAGCTCGGCAAGCGGGCTCAGCAGCCTTTATGGACATGATGACAGAGGAGAAGAGACCGAAGAGGACGTTGACGGAGGAAGCTAAGAAGAAAAATGAGCGACTCATCGTATAGTCACGTGTACAGCTGCAGCTCCATATTTACTGGAGTGGTTGTGGTTCTATGTTTTGAAATAGTGGTTTTGACACCAGCTTATTATTGTATATTGTAAGAACAGAGTTAAATTCACACACATAAATCAGTATAGCATGCAGTCTATTTCCTCTTGTAGAGCCGAGGTCACAGTTGTTGCTGACGGACTGGTATTGGAGTTATTTCGCAATCAGATTTGGGATTAAAGCTGGTGCCATTTTTAATTAGAAACCTGATGCTCAAGGGTCAAGACAGCAATCGCACTGCAGGAAAATGTGAAGACGGTCGGAGCTGAGGCTGCTGGAAAGATGAACAAAAGAGCTGATATTCCGCCGACTCGTGTTACGAATGAATCAAAACAAGGGAAATAAAAATGATCCCACTTGAAAATGCTTCCTATGTTGACCTTTTAGACATCACACACCTAACGAAGCTGAATGAAAGCAGCATCAGCGTTCCTTTTTGATGCTTTCAGAAGAAAGGCAGCTGTGACGAGGAGGACGGAGACAGACAGTAAAGGTGAAAGAAGAAAAGTGTGTTTGTTCTTCCTTCCCTTTGTCTACTTTGGCAACTCTGATCTCGGTCGCTCTCTCTCTTTCTCTCTCTGTCGCCGTCTGTCTGCCTCTTTCTCTCTTCATCATTTCACTCCACCACAGAGGTTTCCTGGTGGTGATTCAGCCTCCTGATTCTCTTTAAATTAGCTGCCGCCTGTTTCACGTGCTGCAAACTCTCCTTCGCTTTGTCCTCCTGTCCACGTAATACTGGTTCCTCGTCATTTCTCGCTCTCTTTGATCTACGGCATCATCGTTGATTCAAGAAAAAATTATGATTTTTTTTTTTTTTAGCACTTGTACAAAGAAAATCACAAGATGTATAACATGCAACATGACAGTAAACAAGTTTAAAGTATCAAATATAAACCATAGACAGGTACTGTACTGAAAGGGAGTGTATTACTACAGTAGACGGCAGGATTTTGGGGGCTGCAGTTCCTCTAGTAGCAGCTTCAAATGTTATGAGCTGCAGCAGTTTATCTAATAATGCTGACCTCATGTTTTTCAAAGCTCAAATAGTCCTTTTTCTTTCTGGACTTTTACTTTGAATGACTTCAAATGTAGACTTCATCCTGATGTTTTGTTTAAAGCGTGGTGGTAACGTGCATTTGTTAGTACTGCATTGCTTCATGCTTCAAGTGTGGCTGTACTGTTCTTAACAGGGCTGTTTCTTTCCAAGATGCGGACTGCACAGGGTCCCTGTAGCCACCAGGGGGCCCCCCACGCTGCTTCAGTTCAGCCTCAGTATATTATTACACAACAAATAAGGCGGTTTGCCTGGCTACAAATAAAGACAGGTACTTTTAATTCCCCCAAAATATATTGATAATATAAAATAAAATATAAAATAAAATATATTTATTTTTTTCAGTAGTAGTTGGAGGGAGGATAATGGAAACATAAGACTGTGATCATGCATTAATATAGAGGCTGCTCCATTGTATTTTTATTAATTTAAGTAAGTTGAGTTATTTATTTTTTACTGTTTGGGATTGATGGAGAGAATTTTTATATTATGTCACCTTGTTTTCAAAGTTTATGGTGAGTTATGCAGTTATGCTATGAGTTTACAGTCACACAAACGTATTTCAATCACAGAGACATCAGTTGAAACCACCTTTTATAAAGTTGTGTACACACTTTTGTCACACTCCATTGGCTGCCACTCATTTTCTAGGGGCTTACCTCTTCAGTCATCCATCAAATCATATCATAAAACATCTTTAGGTCATTGTGAGAACTGCAGAAACGACACAGAGGAAGCCCGACCTCTCTGTATCTGAGTAATCCCGCCTTTATGACCTTTATAGCAGTGACAGCTGTGGCAATAACGTGAAGCTTGATTAGTGAAGTGGTGCAACTTAAATTCACTATCTTTTGTCTAAATATTGTCCAGGATGTGGACAAAAATCTGACATATCCGTGATTCAACAGCTGCTCGGGAAAACTAGTTTTCACCCTTTACATGGAGGAAAGACTCCCAATCCATTTGTATTTATTATCCTTCGACCTGCTATCAAGAGCTGAACTGTCACATCGTTATCATAAACTAGAACTTTTCCTTATCACTCACAACCGTGGAGTTGAGTCGAAATGAGACCCAAGCTGATCTAATTTATTTCCAGACATTGTGACTGACCTCCAGGCCTCCTTATCTCAGAGCAATGACCCGTCGATCTCCTCCTGAAGCTGCTCAGATGTGCAGCCTGTCAGTCAAACTGGAAGTTAATGATGCAGGTGAACAAACTTCCCACAGCGCGCAGAGATAGATTGGACTTAATTGCGGGCCCCGTTAATGTTTCTGCCTGGATCGCCTCATCACAAGTTCCCGCTTCTCTTTTTGTCGGAGGATGATGTTTTCTTTTGTTACTTACTGAAACAATAGCAGCAGCTAATCTCCTTCTGTCAGCCAAATGCAAAAACAATGAAGCGACATTTCGAATGCAAATAAATGCCGATAAAGCAAACAAACAGATTTCACAAGGGCCGCTATTATTTGGTCTCATCTCTATTTAGAGGGCTGGCAATAACAAAGTCCACGCCTGGGAATATATAGTCAGTAAACATCAAAATACTTTTGTTAATTGCACAGAGGAAAACAAACATGATTTTTAAAAAGAAGGGTTTGCGTTTCATATTCTCTGAGCAGTGAAGTGCAAAAAAAAAAAACATTGTTTCCCAGAGAATCTCTCCACTTGACCTGAGACGCCCGCGGGGTCAGTGGTGGAGATTGTTTTGTGGTCAGAGGCAGAAAGAAAGAAAAACAGAGCTCAGGACTCTGCTTTACTATCAGACACTCATTGGTTTTGCTGCCTGAGGTGAGGTGATGGACATAGGCTGAGGCAGCAAAGGGCCGGACGAGCTGGAGGCGCGACCGAAGGTGGAGGTGATCGTCAGGTGGCAAGGAGGAGATAGTACGAGTGCGAGGTCTGCAGGACGGGTCTGTGGCCAGGTGAGATGAAAGACTAGTGACGGTGTAAAGAATGGACGGTGTATGTGTGACGTCACCCACAGGCTGGAGGCCACAAGTTTGTTTCCCGTAAGATGTGTGGTTTTCTTTATCATCCACGGTTTGGATTTTACAGGTCGGCTGTATTGTGGTAATGTCCTGTCAGTCGTGCATCATTAGGTGCTCGACACAGTCTTAAAGCTTTGTTAAGATCAGACTGGTCTGTAGAGTGATGAGGAGAGCAGGTAGCAACATGCCGTCTTCAGTTTGAACTTTAACTTTTTTATTGCACCGACTCGTGTAAGGAAACACGCCACACGACATCTCCCTTCATTTTTTATGTGTTAGGTAATGATTAATTAGAACCAAGACAAAGAGTCATAGAGCGTGCAACAAGCAAACAAACCATAACTGCTAAAAAAATGTATATTAATTCACAAGTTTGAGCGTCTTTACTCTGCTGTTTGGCTGTTTGACCTTTTAATACATGCAGGTCACGAAAAGTCAGATTTGTCTGTGGAAAGTTTGAATAAAGGAAACTGTCTCCTTACTGCTACACTTTTAAACATGTAAACATAATATTGTGCCTCTTCAGAGAATTGTTTATTTCATAAATCACCCCGTCAACAAAATGTGAGTGAAGCTTGAAGTTTTGTACTTCTACACTTTTCTGATCTGGCTCACAACCTCCCAGTTTTTGGACGTCATAAAATACTTTCCCGTAAGTTGTGTAGTTTTATATTCGTCATGTTTGAAGTGATTCGGCTGAGGTGTGGTCCTGCTCCTGACAATTAAAAGTATAATAACTCCTTTACAATAAAAAGAAGCTCTGCACGTGGCTCATGAGCTAAAATGAGTTTCACACTCCTGCAGGCCATTGAGCTATTAATTATAGTCACATAAAAACAAGTTTACTGCCAACTTCTAACTAAAAGACAAACATTCTTGTGGATAAAGCCATTGGTCAGCTGCCATTTTGTGTCTCAGCTTGCTTTTCTAGCTCACGTTAACCTCAATTACACTTAAAACAAACTTGTGGTCTGTTATTTCGATTCTTAACATGTTTTAACATGTTTTGTGACGTTTATAAAAAATATTCTGCTTTAAATAATCATTTGAGTCATTTTGAAACTATTGGTGTCACGTCTTTGGAAAGTCCTTGGTCTGTAATGGAGGCTTATAGTTTACACTTAACGTGTGCAAGCTGCACATTAGACCACAAACACACACACACACACACACACACACCAGGCTGCTCTCATCCACGACTGGTTCACTGACCACCTGCAGTTTTAGTAGTAGTAGTAGTTTCTCACCATATTCTATATTTCTTACTCTGATTGGAGTTTGATCTATCTGTCTATCATTCATGGAGGATGCATGTGCAGACACGCACAGCAGCTGTCGATGCTTTTCAGAGATGGATTCACTTTCTGTTTTCATTGCACAACTTTCTGTTATTCGTTCTGCATGTTGAACTCTTTACACTTTACACTTTGTGTTTGTTGGGATGTATAGACCTACAGTACTGTGCCCAAGTGCCTGCTGATGGTGGGAACTGTTGAGTAAATATCATAAAGAGTCTGTATGGAAAGTGTCATGAGATAACTGTTGTTACGATACATGTGTATCACTGCATTTGTAATACAAGTCTTCTGAGGCGTTTTACATTGAGCACATCAGTGTGTTGGTTCTTAGAAATGACTCGTGGTGTGTGTTGGTGTGTGTGTACAGGGAGTAATATGCAAAGTGTGATAAAACCTGAAACATCCCAGTTTTTGGATGTCATAAAATACTTTGGGAATCCAAACACAGTTTTGTTTTCCTGTAAGTTGTGCTGTTTTATTGAAGAGGCGTCAGCCTGCTCCTGAAACTCTAACGACACCACCCCATCGACAAGATGCATTTAAATGATTCACTAAGAAAACCAAAAGATTGTGAGTGACTGTTGAGGTGGTCCGCCTGGGATGAGAGTAGTCATTATTTAAAGTAATACTTATAAATTAAAAGTATTATGTCTCCTTTACAATAAAAATAAGTGGAAACGTGTTATTATTAGTCGTTATATAATTGTTTTACTGATCTGGCCCTGCATGTGGCTCATGAGCTAAAACGAGTTTCACAGTCATGTAGGCCATTAAACTATTAACAGCCTTAAAGTCTGTGGCATTCATGATATATTATGGTATGTGTGATTATAATATGCAACTCACACACGTGATATGGAAACCATTAACCTCCATCACACTCCGAATATGGACTTTCCAAATGCGTGTTATCTCATCCTGTCCCGTCTGTCAGTCATAGTGAAAACAGCATCATAAGGTTCACACGCTCCACACATTTTCTAATATGGAAAATGTCCACTAGTGTGTGAGCAGCTTTGACGTCTCCTCACTGCTACACTTTCAAACATGTATATATAATATTATGCCCGTTGTTTATTGTATAAATCATAAAGTAAACATAAAAAGAAGCAGGAGGCCTCGTCTCTTGTCTTGTCTCGTGTCGATCTGCTGACCTCTTGTGGTGGACAGTGACGCTGCATCATCTGTTCTGTTTTCACATTGTGCTTTTGTTCTTCTGTCACTTTTTTCTGTTTTACTGTAGCTAACTGGAACAAAATGTACAACTTTAATTACATTTGTAAAGACATGTATTATGTTACTCTACTTTTCAGACAGGGTGAACAGAGGCTGCTCCATTTTCTCCAGCTTATCTTGCAGAGCATGTTGTGGTTGGTGGTCGGTATAGGGTGGAGTTCTTGAAACCTAAAAGTAAGTAAGAGTTTTTCTTTATTATTACATTTACAGGAAATGTTTTAGCAGATGAGGCTGTGAAAGTAAAGGAGTGTGAAGAAGCTTTGGCAAGAAGTCTCTTTAGGGAAATCTTGACCTGATTTGAACCTACGAGTAACTTTTGGATTTCTAAAACGATCCTTTGCAGCACAGCAGGTGTTATTTAGCATATTTACATGTTTATATTATATATTTTTAATATTACAGTAAAAGGATATTAGTTAGTTCACATTTGTACCATAAAGAAACGCTGTTTTACGGCATAACTGACAAGAAACTGCTACATGACTGCTGGATAAAAAGAAAGTTTACAGTGTTTTACTGTACAATTAACAGTCTCTACTATAAAATACTCATTTATTCTGTATAAATTCCTTTAATATGCTGTATAAACAAAAGGTTTTGACTGTTTTACTGTACAACATAAAAAAAAGGAACTGACAAAAATAATTGGTAAGAAAATACCCCATGAATGTCGTATAAAATAAAGGTTTTCTTTTTTTTAACTGTACGATTAGTCATTTAAAATATGACTTTATTCTGTATAAGATACCTTACACGGCATGGGAGCAAAGCCCAATAAAAGAACACAATTCCTTTATCCACACGGAAATGTGAGCACAGGAAACAGAAGATAACATGTAATAAAATATACAACACTTTTGTGTACATAAGGTAAATATGTGCAGTTAAAGCCGTTTTTACACCACGAGTGAAGTTACTCTGAGCAACGTGAGACATTACTTAATACACAAACTTTAACTTAGAACTTTTTCTTCCTTAATTTTAGCATTTTATCCACATTTAATTTATGTATTTTCTCTTTGAGCCACATGTTTGCATTAAAGGTTCACCCCCACCCACCTGCCCACTTCCGTTCTGTGCCAACCACAAAAAACACTTTCACTGTTTAAAGTACAGTTTAGTGCAGCAGTAGTACAGTTTAAATTACATTTTGGATTCCATTACAATCTAAGATACCCACAGTTACCAAGCTGCTTGTCTTGGTTTTCTGCAGAGAAACAAAAATGTCACAAAAAAACGTATTTAAAGCAAAATTGTCTAACTTAATTTACAATTAAATAACAGATGTTAAATCCTGTTGATCTTGTCCTGACTTGTCCTGAACCCTTCAGCCACCCATAACGAACTGTATGAAAAACAACACTGCATGAATGTCCCAATGTGAAGGGTCCACACCCAGAGTGCCCCTGTGGTTTGGCACAACACACACACTAAACGACAGGATAGTTTTAGAGAGCTAGAGCAAGTGATTCAAACTTCACAAGACCTTTACAGGGCAACGTTACCTTGAATTGAGTTTTCTCCTCTTGACGTGGCCCCATACAGTCTTGCAGTCCACAGAGCAGTAACTGCTCTCAAGATAAGCATCTGTTTCCTCCTCCAAACGTCAGGTGCCACATGACAGAGGTTTCCCGAGAAAAGAGAAAATGAGGCGTTGGCCACAGCAAAGTGTGGGCTGAAGAGGTTTACTGTAAATGTTAATTGTTAAAAGTGAAACACAAAGAATGAAGGAGGGTGATAGAGCAACACAACAGCAGTCTGTGAGACGTGACTGTCGAATCCTGTTGTGGTTTTGTGCTTTCTGTCAACAGGACGTTTAGATCATTACAATGTTGGTTTTAAACTGAAAGTGTTAATATTTCACTGTAGTGAAGGGGAATTGAAGAGACCATCATCTTTGTCTAACTGCTCTTATATGTCATATACATTAAGAAAAACTAGTTCTTATTAAGTGCTCTGAAGCATCTTGAGTTCTCTGGAGGACTTTTTATCCTTAATGACACTTTTTGCTGTTTAAAATAAAATAAAATAAAATAAAAAGGAGTTCTTTGAGTCATAATTGCAACAGTTTTGGTGATTTGAAGAACCTTTTTATATTTTATACTCATTTTTTCTTGACATACTGATAACTGTTTTTTTTTTTTTTTTAAGTTGACCCTTTGCAGCACTTTTTAACAATATCATCTCTGACGGTGACGAGTCAGCCTACAGGTGGGAGATTGACCATCTGGTGACATGGTGCAGCCAGAATAACCTCGAGCATAACGCTCTGAAGATGGTCGTGGAGTTTTTGAAGAAGTTCAACCTGCCAAAGGCGATGATGGTGCACTTCTACACCGCCATCATTGAGTCCTTCCTCACCTCCTCCGTCACCATCTGGCATGGTGCTGCCACCGCCAAGGACAAGGGCAGACTGTCATTTGGTCTGCAGAGAAGGTGATTGGCTGCAATCTGCCGTCGCTCCAGGACCTGTACGCCTCCAGGACAGTTTCTTCCCGTCTGCTGCTAGCCTTATCAACAAGGCCTGGAAACCCCCACAGCCCTGCCTCTACATGTCACAATGACAAACTCTATGCATTACATTAACGCTCAGCCTTACTCAGCATCTGTTGAACTTCCTTATTTTGTTAATACTTGCTGATGGGGCGGCAGTAGCTCAGTCTGTAGAGACTTGGCTTGGGAACCAGAGGGTGGCCGGTTCAAGCCCAGCATGGACCATAGTATGGAAGGTGGACTGGTGGCTGGAGGGGTGCCAGTTCACCTCCGAGGCGCCCTTGAGCAAGGTGCCGAACCCCCCCAATTGCTCACAGGGCGCTCCTCTTTGGGCTGCCCATCACTCCACCATCTCTCTCCACATTGCATGTCTGTGAGCCCTTTGTGTCTGCGTGGTTGTGTTTCAGGGTTAAAATGCATGTGAAAAAATGAGTGAAAAAAAGAATTTCCCCCTTGAGGGATTAATAAAGTATCTCTTCTCTTTTTCTCTGATGCTGAGTCAACATGGGTGCACAGTAGGCAAGGCAAGGCATTTTTATTTATATAGCGCATTTCATACCAAGAGGCAACTCAATGTGCTTTACATAAAGACAAAGCATTTAAAAAAGAACAGCATAAACAAACACCTTTTAAAAAGTTAAAACACAGCTGAAAGCAAGAACAAAGAAAACAAGTACAAGTAGAAAAAATATGTATATTATATATTAAAACAATTAAGTGCAACTTCCAGTACAGGCATATGACAGGCAGTGACACATTTGGCACTCAGATCAATTACCTTTTTTAATTCATCGGCTAATTCCACACTGCTTGTGTGGTTTATTACAGAAAGATTTTTAGTCTTTTCCTGAACTTTTGTTGAGTCAATTTGTTTTCAGATTCACAGTTGTCTTCTGTTTTGGACAGATTGTCACCCATTTTTGCTAACGCATTAAAACATTGCACATACAAACAAACAGATTTCAGTCCACAGTACAGCAGCATCAAAGGTCTATCTCCGCACTTTTCTAACTATAGCAGTGGTGGTCTGAAGTCAAAGGACAAAAACTCTTTCGCCCCCAGTGTATACACTTGTACCCAATCAGCACCTAGACTCCAGGATCAGAAATCCAAACGGAGCTTCCACGTTTCCCACAGGACACAGAGTAGATGATCCCCGATCTTGACTTAAACAGAGCAGTACTTTTAAACTCCCCCGAAAACGTCTTTTCTATAGTTTAAATCTCAGGTGGGTCTCTCTGTGCCGAGTGCAGCCCGAAACTGCCCCGGAAACCAAAAACAGCCACGTAGTGGCAACGCAGGAGTCATAAAATCAACCCGCTATCAGAACCACGCACTCTGTTCTGTAAACAAAATTTTTGTTACCGCTCCAGTGCTTTCTTGGGACTTACAGTGCAAATACATGATTACGATTTTAAAAAAAATATTTAAAAGAGCTCAGCCATAAGCACATGAAAAGAGAAATGTTTTTAACCTGGATTTAAAAGTGCTTACAGTTGGGGCTGATTTGAGTTCTGCTGGTAGTTTGTTCCAGTTGTGTGCAGCATAACAGCTAAATGCTGCTTCACCGTGTCTGGTTTGAACTCTGTGCTCCACTATCTGACCTGAGTCAGTAGATCTCAGAGCTCTACTGGACCTAAACCATTCAGTGATTTATAAACCAGTAGCAGAACTTTAAAATCTATTCTGTAGCTGACTGGGAGCCAATGTAAAGACTTGAGAACTGGGGTGATATGCTCTGATCTCTTTGTTCTGGTTAAAACTCGAGCTGCAGCTGTTTGATACTTTTTTGGGGGAGTCCAGTCAGAAGACCGTTACAGTAAAGTCTATTGGAGATGAGGGCATGAATCAGCTTCTCCTGATCTGTTTGGGACATAAAGCCCTTAATTCTGGATATGTTCTTCAGTTGATAAAAGGCCGCTATGGTGACTGATTTGATATGACTGTTGAAGGTCAGATCTGAGTCTATCAGCACGCCAAGATTTAGGGGATTAACCCTCAGCATGCATCATGCCATCATGGGGGGAAACCAGGCATGAGTTAACCCACTTCTGTTTTACCATTACACTTGTATATGAAACTTCCTCCCATCATAATGGAACCATAGGGGCTGTATCTTCCTCATTTAGCTTTTCCAGGTGGCAACTTCTGCAGCAGTGGTATGAAAAACGGCCACTTCTATTTCTAGACTTTTCTATGATGATGATTATGATTGCTGGCATTCATGGTTGGTTGGAACAGCCGTGCTCTTCTGATGTGGTGACGTAACGGGAGTATACCTGCGCCTCTGCAAAACCTTCAGTATGAGCAGGCTGTGGTTGAACTTGTAGGCGAGGTGAGCTCGTAGAGACAATCTGACAATCGATCCGGTCCGTCGTGAATGATTCAGTGTGAATGGTCAGCACCAATATAGAACAACATGATGCACTTTGTTTGGACCATCCTGACCTGTTGCAGAGTTAAAGTAAGCAAGTAAAATTAGCAATACCTCAAGGTAAGATATGTCCAAATCAGGAATTACTTTATTTATTTAGAGGGCACCTTTAAAAACAGAGTTTACAAAGTGCTTTGACAGTTGACACATAAATCAGACAACAATACAGATAACATAAAATAATAAATAGTTTACAGATGACAGAGAGTCTCAGTCCACCATCTCAGTGGTTGTGAGTCGTGTTATGAGCTGTGCTGTGAGTGTTGATGATCGGCTCTTTTATTCTCTTAACGGTTCAGTTCCAGTTGGTTGCTCTCCCTGCTTTTCCTGTCTGTCATCAGCTGTCTGTCTGTCTACAGCTGTCTGTCTTCAGCTGTCTGCTCTCACAAGTTGAAAGTCGTCCAGAGTTCCCGGCGAGTCCTCAGTGAGTTCATTCAGCCACGTCTCTGTGATGCTACACTCTCCGCACACGCCTGGTTAGTGCCGTTAGCTCCTCCACCTTATTGTGGACTCATGGTTTGCAGAACCAGCTCTGCATCCCCGTCTCCTTCTCCTCACTTCAGCGGGGATTACCGGTCTTTCCACACAAAGTATGCTGCCGCTGCCGCTGCCTAGCACTAACATATGACCTCCAGTGTAAACAAGAGAGCCGTGGCTTTTTATGACACAACCAGGACCTGAGGCCATGACAAACAAAGCGTGAAAATAAACACAGAAAACTTTAAACAAAGGAAAAGATGAGGCGTGTTTATCAGTGGTGAACGTGTTTGCATGCATGCAGTGGGGCGTGTAGTGGCACGCGGTATGAAATAGAAAGAACCTAACCACTAACCCAGTGAGAGACAGACAAAGCCTGGCAGAGAGACAGTCTGTGGGTTGGAGTTTCATAGTCACAATCACAGGTGCTTCCAGTTAAAATCAGTGTCTCTTCAGGTACCTGCTGCAATGAGAGATCACATGCCAGTAAACCAGGGAACCGTCACACACATCAATTAACCAACTGCCTCGGACTTCACTCCTGAACTCCACACAGAAAGGCCCGAGCCCGCCAGGTTTGAACCCAGAACCGTCAGTGCTGAACTCTGATTTGTTACTAATGAATGCCTCCTGTCAGATTATATTATAAAAACTGGATTATTATCATGTGCTGTTACGGCCCGCAGTTTGTGTCTAATGTTTATGTTGTTCTGTCAGAGTATGACTCCTGTTTGTGTGTGAGGATCTGTGTGCAGGCGCTGATCCAAACCACAGCTGATTGCGTGGCCTATTTAGGATTCACTGCCTGCCACAGCTGGTGGGACTTGGCTTGGAGTGAAGGAGTTTCCTGTGCTTTGGTCGTGATTTTTGTCACTAGTCTCCTTAGACTGTAAATCTTTTATCACACTTGTAAATATTCCCTGCTAAGACTGAAACATTAGGATGAACTGCCTTTTTCTTTTGACCCGTTTTCTCCTGTTTTTTTTTGTCAGAATAGGAAGTTTAGTTTGTGTCTTTTTGTTGTTTCTTTTGTAAGAGGGTTTAGGTAGCTTCCCCTAAAAAGCTACTTTGTTGTGTTTATTGTGTTGGCCTGTGTTCACGCTGAAGAGAAGGACTGTAAATCTTTGAACGGTACATCATATTTTATAAACTGATCACACATTTTACACATATTAAATCTTTATTTTCAAAGTAACTCACTGTCAAACAAATGTAATGCAGTGAAAAGTATAATTTATACCTGAAATGCAGTGGAAGCATAAAGTAGCATAGAAGTACATGTCTGCCGCTCAGCACTGCATTAAGAATAAATATACTGAGAGTACTCCAGAAGCAGAAAACTGCCTTAAAGTTTCTTTATATGAAAGAGAAGTGATAAGATAATTATGTTATTATCCAATTATCTCACAACCTAAATGACTCAACACAATTTCCATATTGCCATGATATTTCCACAGATATGGTCATACTTGTAAACACTACCAACTCTGTTTTACATGACCTAAAAGACATCATCATTTGGTGCTCATGAAGTGACTAACAGAGTGAAGCAAACCAGGGAACTAATAAAACTCCTAGGATAGGATATGAGTCAGCCTTCCTTTGGTAATGTGAAAACAAATTACGTGACAGAAGACTGCAAGGAGTGACAGCATGAAATAATCTTCAGACTCTTTATATTTTACTCTATCTTTAAAAGTAGCTGTTGTAATAACAAAGGGTCACTAAATCAAACCCGTGAGTGTCGGCAGAAGAAGATTTGCCAGCATGCCATGAGACACTGTGTTACGGACAAAGTTTAAATAAATTGTGTTTCAAATGACCACAGATGTTATGAGTGTAACTAATCCTACAGTGTTCTAGTTGCTTAAAGTTGCTGTTATGAAATGATGCATTTTGCACCGAGTGAAGTTACGTGCACAGTTAATAAGAAGCGCCATGTCATGTGTATTCCATGCACACTGGTTATTGTTAATAAGAGTTAAACTTGAACTCCAAAAAGATTTAAAATGACTGATAGAGACACTTTAAAAGTGTTCAGATCAACTCTGGCAGTGTTGATTTACTGTGCAGACGTAACGTGACCGAGTTTAAAATCACACGGGGGTTGAGATGGATACATGCAAGCAAAGATATTTGAAACACTCCCCGTGGTGGAGTGGCTTCACTTGCTGGTAATTACCTAATCATCAGCGCAGCCTTGGCGACCACGACAACAGGTTTCATTTTAATGAACGAAGGAATCTGAGACTTACATAGAGTAAGTCACCATCTGTACTCACTTCATTTCACAGTTAGTCAGTTTCAGTTTTATTTTACATCTCACGACAGGACAATCACGTTGGGGCCCCCCCGATTTTCCCTTTAGCGTCACTGAAATGTTTACTCTTAAAGACTGAAACTGTGTCACTGTGCTGTAAGGTTACTGCAACCCAGGTGTCCCCAGGAACGTACAGAGGTGACCCTGCCTGGTTGATGTGCTGCTACCTGGGTATGAGTGCCGTTGCAGACGTAAAGTCAGTTAATCACAGTGATAACATTTACATTTGTGGTTTTGAGTTAAGCGATGATGGGAAATGAGTGTATGGTTTTACTTGGGCATCCAATCAACACTCAAACTGGGCTTCCTGGATCATATTTCACGTCTTACCAACACCAATGAGAACTTTCACTGAACAACAATTTGTGAATGAGGCCAGCAACTGCAGCACCTTACTAGGAAAACACCTAGTAAGACATCAAGAGGCTCATTAGAAAGCTGCCACATAACTTCCCTCTTTGACTTATGTGCGTCACGATCGTGTTTCTAGTAAGCCGTTCCAGAGAAGTGAGCCTTCCCTGTCTAATACCGTATACCAACTTTTTAAAAATATACTTTCTATGCTCACATGCCGTGTGTGTGTGTGTGTTCATGTACTGTATGTGCAGCACACATGAACGAGGAAGTGGGAGCATTGAGTCACATCACCTCGCTTCACTGTTACGTAACAAACAAAGACAACACTCAATGAAGCAGCAGTTTATTGTTAGAGGCAGTTTTACTTTCACAACCACAAATACAAATAACGAATTAAATCTTGGTACAGCGAATATTATTTGGTCCAGCATTTAAAAAAACAACAACATATTTTATATTTATCATTTAAAGTACAACATCTAAATCTTCACTATATTTCTCTAACCCAAGGCACAGGATGGATTTATATTGTACACATGATTAAACCAAACCCCTGTATAGGATTTCAGTGTGCGGAGGTTAGTTTAAGCAGTACCTGATTTCAAACACTGACTGTGAACGGGGAGGTCTGTTCACCGTTACAGACAAATCCTACCATAGGGCTAAAAATGCTGGTGTGTCGAATGTAACAGAGAGCTGTTTGAAAGGAATCAGAAGATTTTTCTGAGTCTCTGGAGCTCGCCTGCTCCTATAGGCTGCTGTTTAGTGCACTCATCCTGATTCCTTTAAGAGTGAAGTGTTCATTCTCCCACAATAATATCTATTAGTGGTGTGTCAGTCGTGAACGTATAGTTCAATATGAACTAATCTTTCTAATCAGCCCGCGTCAACTTACACAGAGCACCCTGAGCTGGCAGGAAGCCAGACACAGAAACAGCATAGAGAAGCTGGTGGATTTTCAAAATAAAATACCCTGTGCAAACTCCTGGGCCCGGTATTTCAAAACTTGTAATCTGGATCAGGATAATCCGGATAACGAAATCCTCCTTTTCTCAGTCACGGATCAAGGTGATCCTGCTGACTTTATCTGGGTATTTCAAAACACTGGCAGGGTGGATCACCGTGATCCCGATATGGGCGGATCACCGTGATCCCGATATGGGCGGATCACCGTGATCCCGATATGGGCGGATACGGATTTCGGACGTACATCATGCCTTAACTCTTTAAACTAACACCAACCTGTTCAGAGTTTATTAGCGTTACGTCGTTGGCAACACAGCAGACTTAAAAAAAAATAGGCTACATGTGTACAGAGCAGACTGCTGCAGTACTTTGGAAACGTAACGTTACACGGTACGAGCATTAACTACACGGTTCATTCAGAAGTGTCAGAGTGCTACAGTAATGCAGGTGATGATATCATGCTTTTGTGTACATAAACAAAGACATACTCATACACCTTCTCTTCTACTTTCAGAGTCCACTCACAGCCATGGACCACTCAGCTATTAAGGACAACCGGGTCCGTATGAGTGCTGGAAATCCTTGGAAATGCTTTAATTGTATTGATACATTCAAGGTTTTCAAGTTATTGGATTTTGAATAAAGTGCTTGAAACTGCTTGAAATTGTAATTGCATTACTTTCATGGTATATAGTGTGGTCAGTGACACAATTAGAAACATTTTTTCATCCTAATTTGTCTCCCTTATATAGAAAGCTCTCACTAAGCGTAATTATGGTCATTTATAGCAAAATAGCATCTGATTTGATGAGGTAAAATAATCAGTTTGTACACAAACACTTACTGAAATATATTGCTGCATGTCTTAAAATCACATTCAAGCTATTTCCAAACATTTTAAAAGTGCATTTTTAAGCTTCTGACTGAAGTCAAATTTGTCTGACAATATACCTTGAAAATGCTTGGAAAGTGCTTCAGTGTGCAGCATGATATAAACTGTGACACTGAAAAAATGCAAGTGCACACATCTCATAGTTTAACCATTTAATTGGAAAAACAGCTCACTTCTGCCCTCTGAGCTGGATTAGGTCCTGTTTTAGTTACTGGCCACATTATTTGAAATGTCTGTTTTGTTGGAATTAAAGTTTGTTTGGACCCTGTATTCCTGTTGTCTTTCTCTGATGTTTTGGTACATGCAAAAGTTACAATGTTTGGTGAAACTAGAATTTGAGAAATAGGTCTGTAATTGTTACTCTTATTTACAGCAGTTTCAGAAAGTGTGGTCAAATATTTTACTATGCTTTAAATTTCTTACAATTAGGCTACTTTAATTATTTGTTAAAAGTAAAACACTAACACTTTAGATTAAGTGTAATGAACATTTTGAGTAACAATATCTAGGAAAAGTGGAGCTGAGACTTAATCTAATTGAATCAATCTAAGTGAAATCCACCTCTGAGGTGGGATCCAAATGATCCTGAAATTTTGGTATCAAGTTGATCCAGATATCTGCCTTAACCTTTGAAATACCCAGATCCAGCCTTTTAGCTGGATTCAAGGGAGGATTGGATTACCGGAGCGGAATCCTGATCTTCAGGATCAGGATTATCTGGATCTGTGTTGAAATACCCAGTTTTCAGATCAGATCTAGATTTAATCCAATCCGACCAGGATAATCCTGTCAGATCCCTTTTGAAATACCGGGCCCTGGTCATAAAAACAGCATATTTAAAACAGCATCGCAGCCGTGATGTGACAGAGACGTGCCCGGTGGGGTTTCGTTAGTTAAAAGACTCGAACTTCCCAACACTAATGTGTATGCCCCACACCGAGTACAGGAGATTCTCCACAAGTGGCTGTACTGGTTCCAAAAAGGTAAAATGCTTTCCGCAACCAAACTCTCGTGTCCCGCAAAATCTTAACAGGTATCTTTTCTTTTCCATCCAAAAGACAAAAAACCATCTGAGCCCCAGTTACTGTCTTCGCTTTGTTGGTGTGTGGAGCAAGGTGGGCAGCCTGTTCCAATTCAGTCATATTACACAAATACAAATCTTTGGATCTCATTAAAAAAGTGCAAAGAAAAACATCCTTCTATGCACGCCGTGCCTCCACATCATCCATTTTGGGGCGATCGTTTTGCGTCTTTACAACAGCGTAGAGGGATCTTGATTTTCTACAGCTTCATGCCTACAACGACAACAACACAGCATTAAAAAGCAGGCCAGACGAGAGCAGCAAGTATCATTTTATATGGTAACATGATTAAAAATACCTTGAAAGACGATTTTTGAAAATGCAGGACAGGAAGAGACCAACAGCGAAAACGACAATGACGGCAAGAGTAATCCAGTGGTGGCGAGTATTTCCTGTCAAGAGAACAGATTGTCAGCAGGCAGCATATTATTTCATTCAGTCCAATAGTTCATGCAACACTGAAGGCTATCAAAAACAGGCCTTAGTTTACAATTCAATGGAAATCTGCACAACACGGAGACGTGTGGCCCTCTTTAAGGAAACATTTTTGGGAAACATACTATAGTTTAATATCACTCTCGTGTCATTGATTCTGTTTATCCTCGGGGAAAAACCCAAATTCTTGTTTAAAGTCATGCTGACTCACATCGAGCAATTTTGCCTTTAATCACGGCCACTTACATTTTCATTTTCAACCAATTTTCCATTGAAGTTGACACAATCGCAGCACTGTTCTGTTAGCATAAGCAATATGTGGGAGGCAAGACGGGCTGAGTCACTAAATCTTTACAGTTTATTATGTTGCAGTTTTATTAACAAAGACAATACACCACCACCCAATTTTTGACTGGTACTGTATATATGTCGGGGGCGGCGGTAGCTCAGTCCGTATAGGGACGCCAGTTCAAGTCCAGCATGGACCAAAGTATGGTAGCTAGTGAGGTGCCAGTTTACCTCCTGAGCAAAGTACCGAACCCCTAACTGCCCCCAGGGTCCGCCATCTTTCCACATTTATTTTATATACGGATGTAAATGGGGGTAAGGCCAGGGCCGTTTCTTTCCTATATGCAGATTATGAAGTTGCACAGGGCCCCGCAGCCACTGGGGGGCCCCCAAGCTGCAAGTTCAGTCTCAATATATTTTAGGAGAATTAAAATTACCTGTCTTTATTTGTAGCCAGGCAAACCAACTCATTTGTTGTGTGAAGCACGCATACGCTTTTTAATAGCTTATAAGCAAAACTAAGCTGCTAGGATGAGGAAGCTGTGACTGTGTTTGTCACGCAGTGAGTGACGTCTGCCGACAGGTATGACAGGATGAATGACGGCTGCCCGACATACACTGAAGCGAGGAGAATAACTGTAGGCACCAGTATAAACTATGTGTTGTCCCTACCTTCCTCTCTGTCAAGACTGGAATGTTCACTGCAGTTGGCTGTAAAACAAAATACATTCTTATGTCAGAACTCTGGCACTCATAACACACTAAGCAGTCAGAGTCTGACAGGTGATGATACTCACTGTTACAGTAGGCCTCACGTAGGCTCTCCTAAACAGACAGAAGAAATGCAATAACATTATAATTGTCTGGAGCTGAGCAGAAGAAAAATACAACAATACAGTTGTGCTCATGAATGTACATACCCCTGTCAGAATTTGTTAGCAATAAATAAAACACTGAGATGCTCCCCGTTCAAAAGTTTGCATACCTTACATCTTAATACTGTGTATTTCCCCCTTTAGCATCAATGACAGCTTCAGTCTTTTCTGATAGTTGTGGATGAGGCCATTTATTTTCTCAGGTGGCAAAGATGCCCATTCTTCTTGGCAAAAAAGCTTCCAGGTCCTGTAAATTTTTGGGGTTGTCTTGCATGAACTGCACGTTTGAGATCTCCCCAAATCATTTTTTGATCATAAATGGCTTCATCTGACCTCTATCCCTAAATAAAAGAGAGGTTTTCATCATGGTCAATCATATTTTCCAAAAGAAACGGCTAATATTTCACAAATTCCGCCAGGGGGAGGTAAATCTATGAGCTCTGCTTTGTTGCTCTGCAAAATATTTCATGTGATGGTCAGTGCATTACCTCAGAGAGGCAGTTCTGCTCGTATCGGACAACAGGAAAGCACTTTCTGGTACGAAGGCTGTAGTTGGTATTCGTTTCCACCAGTTCATTGATTTGCCCGTTGTGGTTCGCCAGCACGTGGCCCTGAAGCCAGCACATCAAAGACATTCACAAACATGTAAAATCCACAGCTGAAGATGTGTGTATTTGTGACAAGAAAGGCAGTTCTGACAGCTTACGGTCATGTTGATCCAAGAATGAAGGCAGGCTTTGGCCTCCTCCATTCTCTGGACAGCGTAAAGTGTCCACCCACCGCCCTGAGTCACAGTGCAATTAATGTTGTGTGCATGTGAAAGCTGTAAGATTTGGACTGGAAGGGGAAAAAAAAGCAAAGATTAGCATTTCAGAGGCATGATTTGACTTTATATAACTATATAACTATATAACTATATATATATATATATATATATATATATATATATATATATATATATAGTTTTATACAACAGTTAGTTCCCACCAAGTAATCTGATTGGACAAGAGGCTTCCATGAGTGCTGATATAGAGAATAATGACACTGAGACTTTTGGCTCCATGTATCACTCCGCTTTACAAACACACACACACACAAAGGTAGGATGTGCGATACTACAGAATTTGGTATGGATCCGATACCAAGTGAATGCATCATCAATATGCAAATTTGCGATATGCAAATATTGGAATACTAATGTTTCTTTGACTGTTAACACAAAAGGGTTATTATATCCAGCCATATTCACATTTCTGGTTTCAGGCATATGTCTTTATATAGGAATATATTTTTCGGTTCGGACACCAAACTCCCTTTAAAAAATATCACCAGAACGTCAAGACGAGAAAAAGAGCCATTACAAAAAATATTTAATAACTTCACTATAATACAGTGTAGTGTCACCAAACTCACTACACACTTCATTGACCTCCTACAGATTACACTACAACACTTATATGGGCAAATAAGGAATTTGTCATAATTTCTGGGAATTTTTAATAGGAATATTAATCAATAACTTCAATATGATACAGTGTAGTGTCACCAAACTCACTACACACTTTGTAGAAAACCCATTTTGTATAAATTTAATGATTTGGGTTGTTTCTAAGAACATGTAATTCTATTTTTGTATATATATATATATATATATATATATATATATATATATATGCCTGTTTTGGACATAATTTCCGTTCCGTTTTATATAGTAAGATTTTATTTTGAAGGGCACTTTTTTTTTCCTTCCGGTGTTGTGTTGCTATGAATGAATGAGCTAAGGAAAATAAGGAAATGAAACAGAAACGGCAACAAGGAGCATGTTTTGGCAACCCCCCCCCCCCCCCCCCGAGACTCACTACACACTTCATTGGTCTGCTACAGATTACACTACAACACTTAGTATGAAAAATGCCTTTCTTTCAAACCAAGTTTGTAGTGTAATCTGTAGCAGACAAATTAAGTGTGTAGTGAGTTTGGTGACACTACACTGTATCATAGTGAAGTTATTGATTAATATTCCTAAAAATTCCCAGAAATTATGAAAAGTCTTTATTTGCCCATATAAGTGTTGTAGTGTAATCTGTAGGAGGTCAATGAAGTGTGTAGTGAGTTTGGTGACACTACACTGTATTATAGTGAAGTTATTGAATATTTTTTGTAATGGCTCTTTTCGGTGTTGCCCTTTGTAGACGGTCCCTGCGCGCTGCTCTCACAGCCGGCTGCACGTAAACACTAATGTTGTTGGTGTGGCTCGTTTTGATGAAAGTTAGGTTGTAGCTCGTTGTCTGTCTTACTGCGGTTGAAAATATGCGTGTTTTGTGTTTTAACAACGTTTCACTTGAGAGTTATTGATCCCGGAAGTTCGAATCTGCCAATATCTTTCCAACTTTACCGCTGTTTCGTCTTCCCGCCTGCGTAAAACAACCTCCTTGTTGTAGTGAGCAGAGCCAAGAGTGTGTTAGCAGTGCTGCATAAAAACGAACGTAAAAATAAACGTTGTGCTGTTTGATAGCTCGGCAGGAGAGACGCTCCGTGGTGTGAGCATAACGCACACTTTTACGCACGCTGGAATCCCACAGCTGCCTCTCCTGTGAGGCTGCTGACAATCCAGCAAGCTTTCTACCACCCGAGCCCTCACCCTCTGGTCCTACACCTATCCGGTGATTGCAGGTCCGGCCCTATATGCTGTTGGTGCCTTTTAAACTACCTGAAAAACTCTGTTCATCTTTGTGGTGTAAAGTTTGTTTGATGCTGCGTTATACTCTTCCTAACACAGGCTAAGACCACTGAAGCATCGTTAACCCCAGTATGCCCCACAGACTGATATGATTTACTGAATATTAAATAATAGAAGAAACAATGACTCACAAAGAATGATGAATCTGATCAGCCAGCAATCATTTTCTGTTAATTTATCCTCCATGCTCTGCATCTGATGATAACTGCCAGTCCTTTAAAGAAAAGAAGACATTGCGCCACAGAGTCAGCCACTGACAAATGTACCTACCCACAGGACAGGTCGGGTATTACTATAGTCATCAGCATTCATTCAGAAATCTTTTATCTTCCCACCTACACAGTGTGTGAGGAATGATGTAATTTGTGCTGCGTGTGAAACGGAAACGCGGTGCATCATTGAGAGAGCGTGTGTGCGAGCGGAGCGGACGAAAATGATGATAAGTCTCCATCTTAAGTTACCTGGTAGCAAATGAACCAAGAAGAGTCGTCTGTTGTTTGCTCACCTGCATGTGATGAGTAACTTTAACCAACTTTGTCAGTTAGGAGAAACTAAACACACTTTATTTGAGCCCTCTTGTAAATTCTGCATAAAATGTTGTCTTCTTGGTGTAAAATTAAACTTTGTGTTGGCTGGAGCTCGGCAGGAGAGACACACCGTGGTCCGTGACTTTGTCAGCAGGAGTCAGCTTCGCCCAAGGCTTGTCTGCTCTCCGATCGTAAATCTGGGCATCTGTGACTTCCACTTACTCGTGAAACCGCAGAATCTTTTTGGGGTTGCAAGGTGTTTCTTTGCTCGAGCTCCTCAGCAGCGGGTCTCTGGCTAAAAGTCGTCTTGTGAGTGCAGTGCCGATCTGTGTGCGGATGGCCTCCCACTGCTGCCCCTGCTCTGCCAGGTCGTCTTCCTCATCTTCATCTAAAGGTTTGATAGGTGACCATCACATCTGATGTTCTGATAAATTATCGTGTTCACCTGGATGTGTTTTACTTGATCCGTAGAGACGCTTCGTAGTGATAGCACATCTTTTACGCACACTTTTACCCACGCCGGAATCCCACAACTGCCTTTCCTATTAGCCCACCATGCCCCGAGACAACCTCCTCCACCCCCGCCTTCACCTACCCTGACTCTGATTGCACGACACCGGCTCTATGGTTGTTGGTGACTGTAAAGAAGATTTTGTCTGTGGCTCCCAAAAAAAAAACCCCTAGTGCAATCAACAATTCTCACACAGACACCGCAAATAAGTAAATGAACACACGCGCGCGCGCACAATAGAGTGCTGTGGTCACACACATGAACCGAGTATTTACTGAAGACTACAAAGACAGTTCATCTTCTTAATTAAGATATTAACCAGCACCAATTATAATACAACAACTCTACAACGAAGAACAATCAAACAATCAGGCTACAATCATGAATTTGTGTCGCCACAACAACCAAAAAACTCTTTCTGAGAATCGTGAGAAAGATTCAAAGAATATGCACAGAGACATAGGATGTGGTCGTGGCTCGTGGCTCGTTGCTCGATTACTGTAATGCTCTCCAGTTAAACCCTATGGATAGATCTCTGATTGTTTCCCTTTTTTCTAAGTCGCTTTGGATAAAAGCGTCAGCCAAATGACTCTGAGGCGTTGGGACAGACCCTGAAGCGAGTCAGTTACTTTAAAGTGTGAGGAATGAGCAACAAAGAAAGCTACAGTAAAGGTGTGACCTCCCTTCTACCAGCTGTGCCCCCCCAAACAATACCGTATTTATCCCAACGCTAAACTGTGGTGAGCCGGTGTCCAGGCATGTCTGCCGGGAACAATCACGATAAATGACCGTCTCCCTTCCTCTGTGGTTCTCCAGCAGCCGCTGTGGTGCAGCCTCCCACAGACACGCGTGTTACAGCAGCAAGTGCAACACATTACCCACATAGCATTTTCACACCTGTGACTGAAGTAGCCTGTCTGGAAACTGTCGAGGAAATTTGACGAGAAGCGTAAACAAACAAACAGAAATCAGGAAGAAACACATCCCTAATATTGGTTTTATGAATGAATGAACAGGTTATTCAATTAACTATTCCAGTCAGTGCAACTGTTTGCACAAATATGTTTCCTCTCATTGCTCTGCGGGGCTGCATTGGTTTCAGTTATTCAATAAAAAGTTATTTTACTTACAGTAGAGGCAAATAATCCAGAGCCAATGAACGCCGCACATCGCCACACAACCGACCGGCTGTTCTCGTAAATGGAAAATGATTTCTGTCAAAGGAAGAGAGACAGAAAAGGAAGACAGTGTGGGTGACAACACAACATGGCACCTTTTAGGCTGTTGTTTGACTCCCACCTAGAGGATTCTTTCTGTTAACGCAGTTTAACAGAGTTTATTGACCGGGCAGGTCATGTGGCAGCATATTTTATTTTATTTTATTTTTCCTTTCATGCAAACATGCAGCCAAACGTGCTTCATAGAGCAAATGAAAAACAAAATCAGTCCTGACAGTGTGTGCGGGTGAGTTGGCACTAATGGTTGTTTGTCTCAGTGTGTCAGCCATGTGACGAACTGCTGGGATCAGATCCAGCCCCCTGCAACACTGATAATGATCACCGGTTATGATGATGGATAGATGATGGATGGGAGCATGAAAACAAGAATGACTGGTTCAACATGAAAGACTTTAATTAGATACATTTTTTATGAGAAACATTTAATTTCATTTTGTTTTCAAAATTGTCATTGCTGTGTCAGTTTGTTCTTCTAAAATGACCCAAACAATGTTTTAAGAACATCGTGTCTAAACCACGTAGTGCTATGTGATCAGGGATTACTGTACAAGTATCTCAGGTTTTGACTAAGCAGTTGCAGAATTCAGTAATGGTGGTTAGTGGTTTCCTCCATTTTGGCTCTTCTTTGATTTACGAAAGTCTCTCGCACGTTGACTCTCGTCTGCTGACCTCCTGGCTGCAGAGGTAATTAGATGTTGTTGGGTCTCCTTCACAGTGGTCAGGTCTACCTGCTCCTTCGTGTCTGACTTGGTTTAGAGCACATCCGGCTCCATGTCGGAGTTTGGATCACTCTGGTCTCCCTCTCCAGTGTGCAGACGGTGAGAAACTCCGGCTGGCGGCTTGTGGTCTTGGTGTCCGCTCTGTCTCTGGTGCCGTACACCGAGCTGGGCATGGGTCTAGCCTTAAAGGCCTGCCGTTCCTCTTTCGGTCCCAGCTTCCCAAACTCTTCCACCATCTTCGCCTCCCTCTTCCTCCTCTCTCTCTCCAGGAAGTGGAAAGGCTGTGGTGAAGCAGCAGCAGAGGTCTGGTTTCTTTTGGTGTCATGTTTACTATTACTGCTGCTGCTTCTACTTCGCTGACCGGAGCGACGGCTGATGATTTCATAAAGAGGAAGATGTATGTGCGCCGGCGCCGGTGATGCTCTGAACTTTTTCTGGCATTCTTGGAGTTCCTCCAGCTCGCGTCTCAGCAACGTGTTCTCCAGCTCGATCTCCGAGCGTGTCCGCACCTTGTGCCTCTTCCTCTCCTCCTCTCTCAGCATCATCTGAAAGGGTTTGGGCACGGTGACCTTGGAGTTTGATCTGACTCCAGTTTGCCGGGGCAGTCGTCCCTGCAGTTTTGCATCGGAGGCCTCGGGCTGGAACAGAAACTGCTTCTCAGTCGTCATTTCTTCTGGGCTCAGCAGGATCCCTCTGGTAGAAAATAAAGAACAGTGAAATGTGACGGTCATGTTCGTCTGATTTAAGAACTTGCCTGCTACTACTTCACCAACCTCACAAAGGTTCGGTCCAGGGCAGTCCCTCTTGGATTGTCCAGCTCCAGTTCCCCCATGCTGTCCGTTCTATAGAGCTCTGACTGGTCAGAACCGCTTGATGTCTCGTGAAAGTCCAGCTCCTCCTGAGAGTTGATCCTCTGGAGTTTCCTGGTGGGGCCACTACTGCAAGACACAGAGATAGTATATCAGGGAAGAGGACACTTTAGCTTTCCTTATAAAATAATATATAACATGGTTATGTCGTGTGGAGGCCGCCTGCCTCCGGACTCCCCAGTGTTTTGTATCTTGTGTTTCCTGACTTCCCTCTCACCTGCCTGACCAGCACTTTGTCCACCTGATTCAGACCAATGCTGTGTCCTTTTGAGACATTGCCTCTGTGATCAATAGCAAAATATTGCTATTGCACACTGACTGTACATCGTTAAATGTGGTTTATCGGTATAATATTTATTGGTGCTGATTCTGATCAGTCTTGAAGTTAGAGCTTTAAAAATAGTTACTGTAAAGTGCCGTTTAACCAAAGGTTGAAGTCTAAGTCTGCATTTGGGTCCTCTTACTGAACTAAACATGATAAAAGATTACAATAAAGAGTATTATGTATAGTGGTGTATTCAAAGATCCCCTGCCTCGTGAAGACAAAGCTGAAAAGAAGAAGAGGCATTGTGGGTTTCCACTTCCTTCCTATAAATTGCTGGTGTTAAGGTGATTTCCTAAACAAATGTTTGACGGCGTTCATATAGATTAACACATTTATCTGTTCGCATTCTCTGTCTCTAATGTTAGATGTTTTCCTGTTGTTATTGTAGGTTGAATCTGGTTCTCCAGATGGTTGCTTTTGCTTTTTGTGTTTTCTTGTTGCTGTGTGTTTTATACATCATGGGTACATATTATATATAAATATACACCTCCTTTAAATACAGGTGAAATCCTATTTAAACAGCAGCTTTATGTCACCGAGCTTGACACATAAAAAAGTGAATCTATTTTTAATTTTAACTTTGATGACGTCTAATTAAGGAAAGATGTGAAAGTCCGAACATCTGTCCCCTTCCCTCTTTATTTATAAATCATGAGTTTTATCCAACCTGACTGACAGTCTGGCCTCTCTGTCGTCTCCTCTTCCCAGGCCTCCGTCATCTTCCTCTCCGCGCCACTCTCTTCCGTGGCTGATGTATAATCTCTCCAGCTCGGCCATGTTCCTCAGGTGAGTGCTCTTCAGCTCCTCCAGCCTCCTGTAGTACTCCTGGTTGGAGAAGTAAACCTGCTGCTGCCTCTGCAAGCCGTAGATTTCCACGGACAGAGACCGGCGAACGCTTCTGCCACCCTCGTCGCCGCACGCTGAATCCAGATCATACTCCTGAAAGAGTGGAAGTTTGGGAAGTTAGATCAACATAAGATCATAAGACATGAGAGTCATGTGATAACACTTTGCTGTGTGGTTATTAGTTATCATCCTCTGACAGGAAAAAACCTACAGCTTACTGCATTTAAACTTTTTCTCACATGTGAAAAGATTGAATGGCCCAACTGAAGTGTTAGTGGTTAGGTGCAAAGTGCATTCCACTGCATCTGTTTCATGCAACTTTCCAGACCTTGAGAGGTTCAGCGCCTCAATTGAGGATGTGGGTTAACAAAATGAACACAGGGGATTTTTTTGGTTACATTTAACTCTGTATGTACACACCTAAAATACAGTGTGGCATAAAAAAATGTTTTTCACATGATATAAACAGACTATTATCTATTTTAAGCATGTGTAGCATACTTATATTTAATATTTCCCTATTTTGCATGAAACTAACGAGTTGTAAATGATATACACGACTCATTGATTTGAATGGGACTCACTTGCAGTAACACTTTCTATTAAGACCACATCTATGGTGCGTTATGAGGTCATGAAGCTACACTTATAACAGTCATAAAACATTCTTTGTCGATGCTCTTGACTGGTTTTAAACTAGAGGTTGGCTGATGGGGTTTATAACACATTATGACTACCTATACTCACTTATACACACACCTCAACAATCAGCTGTAAGAACTCAGTCTGTTGTAACAGTTCATGTGGTGTCGTAACTTATCAATGTATGTGCAAACTAAAGTGACGCTTTTAAAAGAATATGACAAAAAGGTCAAAGTCTTCTCCACTCCTGAGCAGACTGAGGTCCTTTGGAGTGTGCAGAAACTTTCTATGACAGTATGGTGGCATCTGCATTATTATATGCAGTCGTCTGCATAGAGAGAGAGACAGGAAAAGGCTCGGCAAACCGGTGAAGAGGGCTGGTTCTGTTCCGGACTGCCCCTATAGACTCCATAGTGGAAGTGGAGGAGAGGAACAACTCCTCTCACCTCCTGCAGGAGACGGTGGAGGCCTTAAACAGCTCCTTCAGTAACAGACTGCACAGATTAAAGTCTATCTCATTTTATCTTATTTACATTTAGCCGATGTTTTTATCCAGAGCGACTTACAAAAAAGGGAAACAATCAACCTACAGTGCAACAAGGACATGTTAGTGCAGCTATAAGTACTGTGACAGTTGTAGAGGGGGACAGATGTATCATGTCCAGTTGTTGGTAGTGTTGTAGAGGAGGTCCTCTCTGAAGAGCTGGAGGTCTTCAGGAGGTTTGTGAAGGTAGAGAGGGACGCCCCTGATCTGGTAGGAACTGGTAGGACGTTCCACCAACGGGGAACAACAGACGAGAAAAGTTTGGATCGCCCTGAGCATACGGGTGGCAGAGCCAGGCGTCGTTCATCGGAGGAGGTGACATACGTCTGATGTTCAAGTAGTTTAATGTGGGCTGCTACAGGTAGCCAGTTCCTACCTTTATACGTGAGTCTGTAATAGTTGCACAGCCATTTCATTCTCATTATAACTGTGTATTTGGCTTTTTCAAGCAATAAAACCTCAATTATATATTCAAAAGAAAAAGACAAAATACATTTAATCAAACTTTATTTTCACTCCCGGATGAAGGCAGTGCAGTGTGATGTTCTAACAGACCATCAACAAATGTATGCAGCCGTAACAACACACACACACTAGCACAGCTGGGGTCATGTTATAAGCCCCATCAGTCAACCTCTAGTTTATAACCAGTCAAGAGCATCCACGGTCACACCTATAATGTTTAATAACTGTTGATATAGTGCAACAGAAAACACACTACAGATGTGGTCTTCATAGAAAGTGTTGACCTGCATTAACTTGAAGTATCTTGCAGATCTTTACGGGATGTTTTCCATATTTTGCAGTCAGTTTTTCATTAGTTTATTATCATTAGTAATCTTTCATCTTTAAAGCCTCACCTCACTGTGACAGTCCTCATCCCCGTCAAAGTATTGCTCTCTTTCTCCTCCATACAGAGACATTATTTCCTTTTCTTCCAGAGAGGCTGATCGGTACATCGCTGCCATCTTCCTCCTTACAAAACGCTTCACGACCAGCCTGAAAAAGCAGAGTGGAGCTCCTGCGTGTCCTCCGTCTGCACACTGACCTGCTGAGCTGAATAGTAAGTCAGAGCAGGACACCAGCGAAGATTAGCACACACGCTTTACAGACACACACACACACACACAAACACAAAGACTGAAAGCTTTATCCTCTTATCATGAGGAGGAGTCGTGATTTTACAGTCGCCAGCCGTGCCGTTGGACAGATGGTCCATATGGTCCGGGGGCTTTTCACCTGAAGACATGATTCAAAGTCAGATAGATGTCTGCGTGGATGTTCCCAATCTCATTTACAGATTAACTCTCTTGCTCATGTGCTGATATACGGTACCACCTGCTGCAGGAGCGAAGGTGTAGAATTGAAAAGAGACATCTTACAGCAGTTTTATTGGTAACTAGTCATGTGATATTTACTATTTTATTATATGAAATGTCTGGCATGACTAAACTCACAGGTATCAGCATTTTAAAGAGGGAAATTGGGTATTTTTATAGCTGGGATCACACATGAATGTACCTATATAAACTCTCCTTAAGGACAATAATTCCAGCACAGCTCATGCATGCATCATGCATAACACCTGCAAATTCATTGGTCTCCCCACCCTGAACCTCTTGGATCTCAACAGCGAAGCAAAGAGCACAGAGGGTAGAACATGACAACCAGACAATCCATCAACCCTCAGGCCTTCATACTGCTGACATCCGGTCACAGATACAGATCCTCGGCCTGGAAAAAGGGCACGCTGTGGCAGGAGTTTTGTCCCCTCGAGTGGGATTTGTGCAGAAATGCGCCTTCCTTCCACCCTCTAGCTCCAATTTGTATTTTATCTGTTTTATGACGCACACAGTGAAACAGCTAGGCAGGAAAACATCCATTTTGTATAACTGCTTATCCTTATCAGGGTCGCTGGAGGCTATCCCAACTGGCATCGGGCCAGAGGAGGGGTGCATCCTGGACAAGTCGCCATACACAACTCCACACAGAGATGTCCCACAGAGGTCCCACTAATCACTGCACCATCATGTAAATATAGAGTTATATTTCATGTACAATCACGTCTGTATTCTCTCAGGTCTGCCCTAAACAAGAAGCATCCTTCATACTCCTCCGACTCAAACCTCATCTACACCTGTTAACACACAGACAGACAGAAGAATAGCTACCATGACTGTTTTGTATTGCATCCTGTGAGTAGTTTGATTATTTGATATGTAGAGTGTTAAACTGTGCTTTACTGCTTGGGTTAGTTTCGTGTCCACTTGCACTGCTGGCCTTACTGGTCCGGTAGCATGTATGGAAAGCTCCCAAACGTTTGCTTCTAAATGCTCTTTGGCCGAGATCAAGTGAAGTGAAGCCTGGCCTCAGTTCAGCTGCTGGATTTTTGGGGATTTAATAGATTAGGTTGGACATGGAGGACGCATACCAGAGCAAACTGTGTTAATCTGTTTGTGGTCAAGTCTTCACCTCGTGCTACAAACACCTCTTCCCATCTGTCTCCTGTCTCGCTCTATTTCATCTCCCATCCATCAACCCACGAACCTGAGAGAGCAGGAGACAGAGAGAAGAAGAAGAAGGAGGAGAAGGAGTGATAGCAGCCAGCTAATATTACTGACTAGTCCAACAGCAGTCAGCCCAGCTCGGCGTCCGTCTTTCAGCCTTTTATTTCACCAAGCTCTCACCAACCACTGAAAGATTTACTCTTGTACGGCGGCTTCTTGCTCGCTCATTCTCTCCTTTTCTTGTTTCCTTTCCAACGTCCTCTTTGCTCCCTTCTCTTCTGCCATTATATCCATAGTGGCTACTGAGCCCAGTAACATTGCCCACTTGCCCAGCTCCTGTTCTGGCATGACACTGGTCACGCGCCCCATCACCAGCCCACAACAGTAACACTCCCCCGGTGCTCTGAGCTCACAGTCCGGGCAGCCCGGCTAACAGACTGAGCTAACATTAGCTAATGTTACGGCAGCAGTTTACTTCACTGTCCATCAGGAAACTCTGTAAATCACAGAGAGTTGAGGCGTATGAACCCTTAAAATCAAAAATCTGAGTGGTACATCATAGGTTAACCAAAAAAAGTTCTTTCTGTCAGATTTATTGGCCGATAATCAAAAAGAAAACAGCTAAAATTATATATTTTTCTCTATTTCCTGCATATTTGAAAATCCCACAGTGGGACCAGAAACCACAGCCTTATGGGAATCCTACACAAATATTAGTTTAATAAATAACGAGAGGTCACTATGCAGGTAAGTAGAAATGTATAGGCTTAAAAGACACCACAGTGGGAGGAGGGTAAAGCTGCACACACATAATTCAAATAATAATAAGTATTTATAATTCTTTACATCAACATTTGGGTAGATCTCGATCGTGATTTTTACTCTTTGTTCTCTCTAGTTTATGTTTCATGGTTCCTGCAACATGCATATGTTAATGTTGGAGGCCTTTTGTCATCATTACTGACATTTCTATGAACTCTATTTACAGGTTGAGAAAAAAAATGTTAAAATGTCAAAGTCACCATTTTCACCCGATGTTTTTGGACTTTTAGTGCCACAAAGAATGATACAATCATACAAATATTAATACTTTAATCTCACAGGTTTATTGATTGACATGACTGCAGTTCACACAATATAACACAGGGTAGAGCTGTTGTACTTTTTGTCAGTTTTCCTGTTTGCAGCCTGGAAACTTCAGGATTTGTTTTTTTAGTCTAAATGTTTCATTTTTCATGTTTAAATTACTTCAAATATGTAGAAAAATGAAGAATACTGAAGCAAATTGCTGAACTTCTCATTCATTCCTCTTAGTACTGTTAGTAAAGTGAAACAATGAGTGCTTTCTAAGTGAGTCGTCGTCAAATGAACTCGTTCTGAGACATGTATGAAATGTTTTTGTGGTTTACATGTGAGATGAACAGTTTGACACTGCTGAATGTGTCAGCTTCAGTATCGACTGATGCTCGAATTTCACATATATTCACCATGACGATCAGCTTTCTTTACCTTCAGTTCTTCGTTAATATTACACAATATTTTTGGACTATTAGTGCCACAAAGAATGATACACTCATCCAAAGTCCTTCCTACACAGCAGAGGAAAAATCTTCACTGCAGTTCACGCAATACAACACAAGGTAGAGCTGTTGCGCTTTTTCTGAAGTGATAGAAAGTTGTCAGATTTCTGTTTGCAGCCCTTGAACTTGAACTTTTATTTTTCACATGTAAAAGATAACGAATGAATGAAAGATAACGAAGCAAATTGCTGCACTTCATTCATTCATCTTAGTGCACTTGTCCTCAGAAGTGCAAAGGTGTTAATGGCTGACTGACACTGAGTGCTTTCTAAGTTAGAATCGGTCAAACGAACTCGTTCTGGGGCACGTACGAAGTGTTTTTGTGGTTAACGTGAGTTCGGCAGAATGTGTCAGTTTCAGTATCGACTGATGCTCGAAAGCTGTAAATGAACTTCAAACTTTCACATTTTTTTTGGCCTTTTTCAAGCTTTATTTTTGACAGAGGGGAGGGAGAGATGTGGAACGACATGCAGCAAAGGGCCGCAGGTCGGATTCGAACTCTGGGCCGCTGCTGAGCCTTCGTACATAGGGTGGATGCTCTACCAACTGAGCTAATCGACACCCCAAACTTTCACATATATTGACCACAATGATCACATGCACGTTTGTATCACATGCACAGAGTGTAATCATTGGTTTGTAATATAAATATAAAGTAATAATCATGGAGAAATATTCAAATTTAACTCATATTTAAGTTGCTATAGCTATAATAAAGTTGTGGCTTTAAAGTTGGAGTTTTCTCTCCATCCATACCTGCTCAGAGTTCAAACTTTTCCTCCACATCCTCCCAGGTATATGTGGATGTGTTTGAGTGAGAGAGAAAGTCGAAAACTAAGTGAAACTATCAGATTTCTCTGCAACAAATTTTACCTGTTGAAGGTCACTGGTCCCAGCATGCAGTAGACAAAGAAGGGAAACACCTGCCAGCCTTTTAGGGGGGTTGTCACTAACTCAAATCATATTCTGCTCACTAGTAAATATTAATGTCAGATCACATACATGACCGTATACCGTAAACCGCACAGATTTCTGGCATTGTGGGTCATTCAGCGTGTCTGCTGCATGTGTGCAGTGTCCAGTTTTTTCCACTGGGCTCCTGGGTGTGTTGGCGTGGGATGAATAGTGGCAGTGTTCGGTCAGAGTGGGGCTGAGTAAACAGTCATCACAAGCTTGGCCTTCCTCCGCCACACAGAGCAGTGCGGCTGCACAAAGCCACAGTTCTGCTGCTCGGCTTTCCGCTGGGCAACAGCGGTTTAATAAACGACCGAATGTCTCAAAGGTTTGTGGTTTTATTCTTAGACATCTTGACACGATGCAACGCTTTACAGAAGTTCTTCAGCTGATGCGGCGAGTCAGTAGTGTCAGGTTTTGGTCAAAATAGTTTGAGGTCATTGAGGTTGTTGTTTCTCTTCAACTTTTAGAGGGCAGATTGAGATTCAGTCGCCTCTCAGGAAGAAGGCTCCGGGTTCGGATCCCCCAGCCCCCTGAGAGCTTTCTGGGTTTCAGTTTATTGGTTCTCTGGTACTCCGACTTCCTCCCACAGTCCAGTTACAGGTTAATTGGTGGCTCCAAATTACTCGTAGGTGGGACTCTGAGCATGAATTGTTGTTTGTCTCTGTGTATGATGAACTGGTGACCCGTCCTGGGTGTACGGCAGTGTCAGCTGGGATTGGCTCAGAAAACATGAGGGGACAATAGAAGCATCAAAAGTCTGGGGTGTTGCAGCTTCACAGCAAAGAGTAAAACTATTTGGGTCTCATGTAGCTGCAGTTCCTCAAACGTCCACTTGAGGCTGGCTCCAGAAGTGAGTCAGTCTCCATAAGTCCCCATGTTAAAATGTCCAACTTCACAGCAGAAATAAACATGTTTACAGCCTGGTACAAAAAACAGTTTTGGTCTCTATAGCTAATTTCCCCGTTCATGACAACTGTACCGAGGATGAATTTTTATACAACTCACCTGTTCAAATTATATTAAGGCTTAAAGTTATGCAGAATTAAGAGCGTGGACGCTTTGATTGACAGGTGGGTGTCATCACAGGTGACTTGTTTTAGCAACCAGGCATCATTCAGCCCACCTCAGGTCCACTGATGATCCACGTCGATTTCTGAGCTGTCACAGAGACTTTGTCCATTTATTATTATTATTATTTATATTTATTTATCGAGTCTGTGATCATACTCAAAGACATTAGCGACATACAGTAAAGCTAAGACACTGCAGATTTCACGTTTACAGAGAAGCTTTTGCACAGAGAGGCCTGTGTTTCGTAGGAAATCCTCCTCCCCATCACGTCACCTCACGTCACAAACACACTCGATGTAACAAGCTTCATTTGATTACCCAGATACATGCGCAGGAGCACACACACTGACTCATGAAGTACCTGCTCTCTAAAACCACGTGTGCACTGACAGACACATTCAGCCCCTCCACCAGGAACAAACACTGACGTGGAGAGATCCAGGAGTGGAGCGGCTCCTCTCGTCTGCTAACCTCCCACTCCACAGCAGCAACATTTCACAGCCTGTTTGTTTTCGAGAGGGACGCCGCGCCCTCTCGAAAACAAGCCCTACTCATTAAGCTCAGCTCAAACCACTTCTGTTACACAGCACGGGCTTTGAATGGGAGGCTGATTGCAGCCTAAATATAAGACTCAGACAAACATGGCTACCACCCTAAAGACGTAATGGGATGCAATGATATGTAAAGGTAAATGAAGTTGGTGTTCTCTACTTACATTTTACTGTTTCTCACATTATTTCGCATGAAGCTGGAATGTTGCATGATGTCAGGAAACAGATTTTCAAGTTCTTTTCAGCCAAGTTCCCCTCACAACACGAAGAATATACCACAGACGTATTCATGCTTCTACATTCTTGGTTATGTGAAAGAACAACATGTACTAGAAAGATAGGAGACATGGTTACACCTTCTCAGCACAGATAACCCGTGACGTGATGATATATGTTTCACTAGCTGGAGGGAAGATTGTAAGAGACTCATAGATTCATTAAAAATGCACGAACAATATTTAAATATAAAGATGTTTTCCAAAAAGCACATTAATACTGAAGAATCGACACAGTTTTAATCACAGGTTGATGGATTAAATTGAAGAGGACTAAATTAAATCATCATTAAAAGGTTGTTTTAACCTGCTAAATTATGAATTTCACTAAAATTTTGTATCCTATGGTTTCCTCGACTTCTTGCTGTTGGTTTAAAGTCTACTGTTTCCTGTTTTATTTTGTAATTCTCCCCTCTCTTTGTGTCATGTGCTGCTTTATCTCCAGCTTTTGTTATTTTTCTGTTCCAGCCTAGTTCTCACTTGTGTCTCGTCATCTCGTTTTAGTTGTCAGGTCGTACGTGTTTCCGTCAGTCCTGTGTCTGTCCTTTCTGTGTGGAGTTTGCATGTTCTCCTCGTGTCTGCGTGGGTTCTCTCCGAGTACTCCGGCTTCCTCCCGCAGTCCAAAGAAAAATTGTCCGTAGGTGTGAATCTCTATGTGTGAGCAGGATATAAGAACTCTTCATCCGTCCATTTTCCATCACCGCGGTGGGGTCATGGGGTTCATCACATAGAGACAGACAACCATTCACACTCACATCCACAGCTACTGTATGTGTTTGGCCTGTGGGAGGAAGGTAACCCACGCTGACACACGGGGAGAACACTTCACACAGAAAGGCCACGGCCGAGGGTCAAACCAGGAACCTACCTGCTGTGAGGGGACAGTGCTAACCGCTGCACCACCGTGCCGTCTAACAATTGCTGACTAACTGTCTAACAATGGCTGAAATTCAGTGAGCATGAACCACAACATCCACCCTTCATCCCACTCTCTCTCCCTTCTATTTAAGTTGCTTTATTGGCTCATTAACACCTCTGTGTTACCTAACAGTGTATTCATAATCTCATGACTTATTAAAATCATGACAGTCCAGTAGAGGGAGCAAAGTTTAGGTATTTGAGAGTAACTGATGAAATCATGCATCTGTTCTCCGTGATGCTAAAATACATTCCAGAAATTCTTGTGTTTGCAATTTATGGTTTATCTAGTTTAGTCTCTGCTTCTATATTTCCCACATTTCCCCGAATGTGTTTGGACAACCCTTCAGAGAACTGACGGAACCCCGTTGGTATTTTGAGTTTTTGTCTGCAGCACATCTTGTAGCTGCAGTGCATTCTGGTCTTTTTGAGGTTACTGTAACTGCAGAAGTACAACCTGCTGCAAAGTTTCCTTCAGGTTCAGCGGTGTTAATGCTGCAAGCCAGGAAACAGAGCCCACTTGAGCAAGTGACTCAGGGTCGAAATTGCCTCATTGTAACAGTAAAAGCTGCAAATTGTGAAAGTGTTTTTTTATCTTTACTACAATGTGGCTGAAGATGAATGACAGTCAGGTCAGGATTCTATGCAGGTTTGACTCATGAACTGTTGTAAATAGTTTTGTTGCAGCGTGATGAATCCCTGAAGTGCATTTGAACAGAGATGCAATCACATAGCTTCGATGGAAAGTGAGCAAACTACTGGAAATGTTAGGAATGCACCGTAGCTGCTGCACACTGTAAATGATTTTTTTTCCTGCTTTGTGGGTAAAGAGGTTCCTTGTCACCACCACCATGTTCAACAGCAAACATCTGTGAATCACACAGAAAAAAACCCAGTTCTAAGAGAAAGTCTGCAGCTTCTTCACCAGACTTAAACATAGCACTTACTTCATGTGGGTTTATTGTCCGCTTTAAGCACATGTGCTTGTGAGCTTGTTTCTATATCTTGCTCTTAAACCTCCCTCACAGATCACACGAAACTGTCTGTCAGACTGACAGAGCTTCATCTGATAATGCCGGTGTTAAATGGCCTCAGAGAGCTGGCAGGAAGACAGACAGGCGGCCTTTTTAACAAGTTCACAGACGGTTGGAGGGGAAACAAGATGATAAAATAGGGAAGTGAAATGTCATTAAATCAAAAACGTAAAGTGAGCACTGAAAGGAACGAGTATATTCGACTCTAACGAAACTTTCACACAAAGGTTCATTGTTCCAAAAAGGACACACGGTGTCGTCCAATAAGAGGCCGCCTTAGCTTTCATGAGTGCATGTGAAGAACACATTACACCTACACCGCAAATCTGAAATAAACAATAAAAAAAAGTCTAAAATGTGTCAAAGAAAACATTATTTTTACAGTAAAACTGTAAAACTACAGATATTATCTGTAAATTAACATTCAAACTGTCATTTTTTTGCCAATAATGACAAATTACAGTTATTTCTCATTGGTACAAGAACATTACTATAATATCTATACAGTGTTTTTCTGCTTTCTGAACTTACATACAAATTTATGTAAAAAAAAACAAACAAACAAAAATAAATAAATATGGCTCATGAAAATGTCTATACTAACATTTCTTTTCTTAGTATGGACATAAACATACATTGTCTGATAATCAGAGTGTTGCTAGTTCGATATGACATTTATGAATTATGATATTTTACAGCCACTTGACTGTTTATTATGATTTTTTATATATATATATATACAGTATATATACACGAGTATCGTATGTACACACAGCTTTGTGTGTCCTATAGTGCAGTATTACCGGGATTGCTTTTTTTTTTCTATGCTGCTCGTGTGTAGTATAATCTGTGACTGACAGATTGAGATTTAAGCTGCGGTCTCGTTACTATTGGAACAACCAAAAGAACTTCATTTGTCACCAGATTCACCACAGACACATTTGCATAACAGGGAGTGTGAATGTGCAACAACGCTCCCAAAAGTACACCAGAAGACTCACTGATATCATCAATATTTGTATAATAAGAAGGTATCATATGAGTATATGTCATGAGAAGTCCCTCCCGTTCTGTGGCGTTTTTCCAGCCAACAAGTTTCAGGTTCAGGTTCACTCACACCGGTCTCATGTGGCTGTTTTTGGTTGCAGCAGGCAGCTATTCTCTCTCTGGTAAAACCCACTACCTGCCCACCAGTCCGCGTAATGACGAAATCTTGCTAAAGAGCCAGATATTTCCCTCACGCAATGGTGGAAACCAAAAACAGAGCTAAAAGAGAGTTTGGGACTTTTTGGACATTTCAAACAAGTTACTGTATCAGCTCACACATATAACAATGTTGAAAATATTATTGCTATTATTATTACCGCTTTATATGGTCAAAATGGAATATAACATGCATAGCTTTGTTTTCATTCATATATAATGGCATTAGAATGAGACTTTTACATCTACAGACGCCTCCTACATGGAGCCCACCATGTTGAACCTCCATGTTTCTACAGTACTCCACACTACATGCCACTAAATGCTACTCACTGCTCTTTTAAAGAGGTAAATCATGCTGAGCTGATATTCACCCAGGGTGGCACCCAGATGTCCCCGTACATCTAAAAACTGTGCTTCCTGCTGCAAGAATATATTGGTCATTGGTCATTGGTCACAGGATATTGTTTTTGTGCTACACGTTGTATTTTGAACATCAGATGTTCACTTTTATTGATTCAATTTTTACTTTGTACATCAATTCCAGGCTATTTTTATGAAAACATTTGGCTAAATTAAAAAGAAAATCACCCTTTAGTGTTTTTGGATCGTACAAAGTTTCATACAGACCTGAACTCTGGCGTATCAACATATGTTTGACTTAAAGCAAATGGAAATACAATGCATGTGAAGTGTTTACTGTCACCACCATCAGTTTCAAATCTCTCTGAAAGAGAGAGACAAAGGCCTCTCTGTCACTGTGGTTGGTCCGGTTCTGGTTGGCCTTTACAAGGAAGAAAGAGTGATTCCTTTTCCCTTTTATAGGCATCACAGTAGCTCAACATAACAAGTCGGGGTAAGACACAACGTATCAGGCTGCACTCGTCTATCCTCTCCCTGTGTGTATTCATACTTTCTCCTCTCCATATTTCATAGGAATGTTTGCTCTGCACAGCTTTTGTTTATATATCTTGAACTGCCTCCATCCTCAGATGGCCCTGACAATGCAACGACAGAGAGCAGCAAAAGTTCAAAAGTGTACAGTATTAAGTCCTTTTCTTCACCCTCGGCCCAAACCAGACCATGTGAAAGTCACAATGTTTACTTTGAGTGGTCTTTATTCATTAATCAATGCTAATAATAACTCTGTGATAGAAATTCTTTCTTCTGTCCAAATGCTTAAAGACTAAGTGTAGTGACACTCACACTATATTTTAGTTATTATCAACAAATCCCATGAAAGGACTAAACCAGCTTATATCTCTGTGCCATGAAGCTCCACTGATTGAAAACACATGAATTATTCCCCAATAAATCCACTATGTTCCTCCTGTTTCAGCAACATTAACTTAACATGAAGCCTGGAAACAGGAGAAAACAGCAAACCTCTGTCCAAACTTGTAATCAGGTGAATGGTGTCTCTGTCATTCGTACGTCTGTTCTCACACTATGTAACTTTGGGCTCCGGGTCGGGAGAAGTACGTAACGCTTTACGGCACTAAGTCACACACCACCAACTATTTCACTGATTTTGGTGAAACTGGATCATATTTTATGGAGAAAATGTTTTCTGGTTTTCCCTCTGATGTCCTCCGGCTGCTCCGCCTCAGCTCTCTGTGATTTACAGAGTTTCCTGATGGACAGTGAAGTAAACTGCTGACAACTGTAGCTGCTGTTAGCTCATGTTAGCTCAGTTTGTGAGCTCAGAGCACCGGGGGGGGAGTGTTAGTGTTTGTGCCACAGGTGTTTTTGGACCACCAGGAAGAAGAAGAAGAAGAAGAGGAGGTTTTAACCCTCAGGCTGACAGGGAGCAGAGCCAGTGTCGTGCCAGAACCGGAGCTGGGAAATATAACCAGGCTCAGCAGCTTCTATGGACATAATGATAGAGGAGAAGAGGACATTGACTGGACTGAAGGAGAGAGTGAGCAAGAAGCCGCCGACAAGAGTAAATCTGGGACTGACTTTTAGTGGTTGGTGAGAGCTTGGTGAAATAAAAGGCTGAAAGACAGACGCCGAGCTGGGCTGACTGCTGTTGGACTAGTCAGTAATATTAGCTGGCTGCTACGTCTTGTGTAAAGTAATGTTAATCTTCTCATCTCAACAAAACAGTGAATAATCACAAGTACTATTTCTTTCATGAGTCCTTTAATCACTCCATGCAGACATGTCACTGTGTCTTTTCCATTGTAACATACTGTATGATTTCATAGTGTGTTAATGACAAAGTGTATCTTCTGTTAGCATGACATTCCGGGAGCCCTGATACGAACATGCGAACGTGAAGACAGTGTATCTCCTCCTGCGATGTCTCTCAAAAAAATGTTGATAAGAGCCTGAGAGAGTCTGGGCGCAGAGGAAGTGGCCCATTAGAGACGGTGGTTTCATTAGAAATTGTTTGTGCGTAAATGTTTGGGAATGTGCATGTTTCCTGTGTGTGTGTGTGTGTGTTCACATGTGCTGCTGTTTGTGGCTCTTGACAAAGGGACCTTGATGCTGTTCCAGCGGTGTTTCACGCTGTGATTCAGTCGTGCTGCGCCTCTCATCTCTTCCCCTAATCTCTGAAAACACAATCTGACTGCTCTGTTCTCGCTCTGATTAGACGGCCTGGCTCCTCGATGTGTGTCGCTGGCAGAGCCACAAAGTCTGGGCCGAACTGGACGTCTAATAATCTATGATATACTTTGTATCTACGGTGGCTTGTGTCATCTTGTGATTACTGACCATCAGGAAGAATATTATTAGATATATTAGACAGGCTGTGTTGCTGTTTCTACAACTTTTTTCCCTCTCTGCTTTTTAAAGCAACACTGGTTAAGCAAGTTGGTTAAACTCCTTCAGGAAACTGTAAATCACACAAAGTTGAAGCTGAGCAGCCGGAGGACATCAGAGGGAAAAGCAGCAGATATATTGTGTATAAAATCTGATCCAGTTTCACCAAAATCAGTGAATAAAGTTATAAAGTTGTGCTTTTGTACAGTAATCAGTTTGGCCCGGCCATAGATGACTGTAGCAGCCCTCACAATCCCTCATAGACTTTTCTCCGGCAGCTTCAGAAGAGAGAAAGCGTTTCATTGGATGTAAAATTAGAACACGCCCCTGAGTGCAGGATGAGTCATCAACAACTTGTCATGGTTTATCAGGAAATAACAAACTCTAATATACCATGAAGAATACCTGAAAATACCTCAAGCATAACGATTTTTGTCATCGTTGGTCCAGATACTTGAGGACTGGACTTTAAGGTTCAGGCTTAGGCTGAGTCTCTGTGCACAGTTTTCCTCTGTAGAAAGCTGTTCCAATAAAAACAGCTGACAGCGAGGTCTGTGTCTTATCAAAAGGGACATTTTTTTTCTGGAAAGACACGTCGCTTGTCGTCATATGTCTGTGCTTTGAGCACCAAAAAAGTCAAACTCATTGACTTGAGTCAGATATCAGCTGACAAAACCAAAACTACCAGCTGGAGACAGTAAAACTGCAAAAAATCAAGATGCAATACATCAAATATATCAACTTCAAATGCAGAGAAATGAAGGATTGGAGGCATGAGGCATGGGGTTGGGGCTGGAGTACAATTAACATTATAGAGAAGGCGTTCATTACTTATAAATTAATTCTTTTCCCTCTATATTTACAGTAACAGCTGCTTTAATCTCACTAAGAGTCACTTCACTGGAGAATTCAAGCAAAAATCATAAGATCATAAAAAAACACCTACAAATTCACAGAAACTTAAATTTCGTTTCTAAGGAAAAATAACAGGATGTGATGAAAGCACTGCTTTCAAACCGAAAAATGACTTCATGCGGTGATTCAGGCTGCCTGCAGTCAGTCAAACAACCATTTACTCAACTGTTCTGGTGGTTTCTGTTTCCTGAGAAGCAGAGCCAGAGAAAGGTTTCTGCAGTTCATTGATCATTGTCCTCTCATTTTCTAGAACAATGAGGAGGGACAGCATGGGCATCTGCCTTGCTTACCGGTAAATTGGCAGTGCCAGTAACCTGCCACAGATGTTATGACACCTGTGTGTGGTGTGTTCAAATAGAGTAAAAATAAAGTTTTATGCCTGACTGGTTTTGCAGCCAAAAATATTCAGTCCCCAGTTTCTTCGGGGCTCTCCCAGCGTACACTGGGGTTATTAAAGAAAATGCAAAATAGTGTTTGTTCCACTCGGGAAATTTATAAAGAAAATTTAAGGTCTGTACTTTTTCTCATATTGGGCTGAAATGAATAGAAACCAGTGAACCAATATCAAAACCACATGACCAACAGAACCAACCAACTTTTTATGACAACGGCTGGTCCTCTATGCTCCAACAGTCTGGGTCCTACAAAACTCTCGGCTATACTCAGAAGAGCAATACGCTGGAGAGTCGTTGCTTGGTCTAACCACGACTTCTTGCAGTTGTTGCAATCGTTGTCTGGGTTCCCCAGCATCTTGTGGAAACTTGCAACAAGAAGGAGTCATGGCGGAGAGGAAGAAACGGTCCAAAGCATCGTGGCTTCATTTCACTAAGAATGTGAGGCTGGAATAACCAGCAACATCCTGGAACATCTTTCTACACAACATGGCTCTCAGGTTAACTGTTAAACAATGGAGCCCTCTTTACACTATGGCCTGTAGGCCTACTTTTTTTTTCGGGCAGAAAATAATTCAGGAATCGATAAAGAATTGTACCGATAAGCGGAATCAGTAAAGGGACCAGTATCAATAAAAACTTCCCTCAAATATCAATGCATTATTACGGTTATGATTGTAAAGGTGAGATTGCTAAAAGGTGAGTGGATATTGGAAATAACGCCATCAGGTGGCCACATGGAAGACCTTCAATAAAAGACAGCGCTGTCAGCTGTGCTGTTCTGCAACTTCCACCATGATCACTATTGCTGAACCACTCTCCTTTCATGGGATTCAATCCATCAGTTTTGCAGGTAGCTCTACTGAAGCACTTGTCTGGCCTGCAGGCTACAGCCACCTCGGCCTCCATGACCTCCATGTCAGCAGGATACATTAACAAGCGAGTGTTTAACTCCAGGCGATGAGGAAGCCGGGCTTCTCCCTAGCTATGTTCCCCCAGAGTCAGCGTTTTCTTGTAAAAGTGTACAGCGTTATTCTCAGGGCGGTTTCACATTTCTGATGGCAGATATTGTTGCAAAAGGTCACCAAGACGCCATGTGGACCAGGTGACAACTACATCTAATACTAATCTGTTTATCTCTTACCCTTTGCTTTGCTTTGTCTTCTCATCTCAAATAACACATTCCCGTCTGGTAACTTTCCTCTGTCTCTACCCTGTAGACCACAAAGGTGACTGTAGTCTGTAAAAAAAAGTTCTTTGACATATTATCTCATCTCACATCTTCTTTGATTGCGTTCCCAAGATTGTAAATGCCTGCTGGGGACTCCCCCCAACAAAAAGTTCAGAAAATTCCCCCCAAAAAGTTAATGTTTGAAGTAACAACACTTACAAACTTTATATTTTGTCATATTTTGGAGGACTTGTTGTTCCGTTGTTTATTTATACTCAAGTTTATAAGAGCTAAATCGCTAAATACACAGTGACCTCTTTAGAAAGTGACTCTCACCTGATTCATATGGAGTCATTGAGTGTGATGTGTTATGGCAGACTCATTTAGCTGTGATTTAGGGTGGGTTTAAACATCTGTTTCACGGTATTTGGATATGAATACCCATCAGGCCTGTAAAGAAAAAACATAGGTGGCAGGTGGCACATCGCAGACTGGTTTGTCTGGTCCTCCCATTCAAACCTTTCAACATGCATTCAGACTAGATTTATAGACTGAGCCGTACACATTTCCCTGACAGCTCAAAGTACATTAAGGATTGCAGTGTGATGTAATATGACCGTAGCATTATGCATGAGCTGCGTTGCATTGAATTACCTCCAATGTGTGCTTTGAGCTGTCAGGGAAACACGCACTTATACAGGCATCATTTGATATGATAAATTAACTCTCTGTGTGCTGGATTAAAGATACCTTAAGTACAGCAACTGACAAATTTGTGCATGTTTTTTTCTCGTAAAGTGAAAGCAAAACTAGAAGATTCATATTTTTGATTCCAACAGGTTCTCCCCCCGAGAGAGATAAAGACGTGTTTCTACATGTTTCTCTACTATACTAGAGGCAAAGGACAAAATGTCCAAGAGAGACAAGAGTGAAGCTCACCACATGGGGAACATTTTAAAGTCCTTTATGAGGTTATTTAAGAGTTTAAACTGGATTTTAAAGTTGAGTTTAGTTGCATATTTTGCTGCCAGATGTAGGTTTACGTTATTATTTGTGGCGTTTCCACACACAGAGGAGTCTCGGAGCGGTTGTTGTTGGGACGGCAGCTCACCTCCCCGTGTCTCAGGAGGAGGAGGAGGAGGAGGAGGAGGAGGAGGTGGAGGAGGTGGAGGTGGAGCTGATTTGTTTTGTTATTCCCGGGTGAGTGTGTATCACAGACAACAGCAGGAACAAATGAATACACTCGCCGCAACAACACCGGCATGATGTCTCTTGATGTTTCTTAAATTACAAATGAACCCAGTCATGATCTGGATCATGGTCTGGTGTGTGATATTAGTGTTTATTTATTTACTAGCTGGATTTAGTGTTTATTTTGGTCACTACTGGTCACATTTTATGGTGGAGCAATGATAAAAACTTGCTGAAATCGTCTGCACATGGCAAAAAGGAAAATATCTCTGGCTAGATGTGTGTGGTCTCATCCCAACACAACCTGACATTTTGGGTTTGAATCCTGCATTGTGTCAGTGTAAGCATCATCTACTGTAGCTCCAGTAAAGTGATGAATCATTTTTCTACCTTTGAAGACATTAAGAGGTTAAAAAACAAACACACACATCGTGCAGTATGATTGGTGGAAATGATCCTTTTCTTTACTTCTGACTCTTTCTCTGTATAAATGTTGATTGTTACACACCTAAAAAGTCACATTTCTTCAGCATGCCATGAATTTAAAGATATGAAAATCGTCTGTCTCCATTTCTCTCCCGCTCCGTCTCCAAATTACATTCCAAAAACACATGTGATAACCATGGTGGAAGGCCCATCGTGGATAATTGCATAGCTTTCAGGAGAGTGGGAAGACCACAGATGCAAACAGTGACATTCAGCGCGGTGGTTACAGTAGGTGGTGTCTGAGGCATTTCCTGCATGAGAAGGAACTCTTAATGGCAGCAAAAGGTTCAAATTTACGTGTTTGTGGACTCGAAACAGTCCACCCACTCTGAAAGAGTGTGAATGCTTTTAAGAAATCTACTAGTGGGGATGTTTTTTACGTTCACAGATCTGTGTTTATACATCAGACAAGAACAGTGAGTCAAATCTATACTGATACTATCGTCCTACAAGTGTTGCAGAGGTGTGTTTCACTAACAAAGACCACACCAGCATGGATATTATTATATTTAAACAGGGGCAGCACAGTGGTGCAGTGGTTAGTGCTGTCGGCTGTTTCTGTGTGGAGTTTGCATGTCCTCCCCGTGACTGCATTCCTCCCACAGTCCAAAGACATGCAGGTTAACAGGTTAATTAGTGACTCTAAATTGCCCGTAGCTGTTAATGTCAGTCTGAATGGATAGGATAGGCGCCGGAAATTGATATTTTGCACATCGTGGATGAAGGTGAACCTAGATGACACACTGCGGGAGGGATGAGGGTTAAGAGATGAAGGGTACGTGGGTGAGGGATGAGGAGGACAAATTGGGGTCATAGATGGTTGTAGGAGTTTGGAGATGGATCAGTGTTGGGAAGACGCGATGGAACCAGTGAGGGAGCCGTCTCTTCATCGCTCTACGGGATCAGAGCCCCGGTGGTTTCTATATCTGGAGTGGGCAGACTGAGTCAAAGAGGAAGAGTGAACGAATAAGGTGGGCTTGAGGACCTGTAATTTCTTTTACGTTTCATTGCACGATTTGTATCTGACAGAGGTTCATTTGTATTTTCTGTAATATTAGCTCATGTGTCATTGATATAGATCCTTCTAGACTAGGCTTCAACGGCTCTATGTAATCTGTGCCTCCAGCTATAACAGTAAATTCAGTCTTATATTGTCTAATTCAATAAATGCTCTGTGTTTATTCAGTCAGGTGTGCTCACGCCCTCACCTTGAAGACCATTTGTGGTTCATGTGCAAGACCAGATTAACCTGTTTGGAGGCCCAAAAGCAAGCCACCTGTTGACCTCACTTCTTCCACTTCTCTGTGTACTGTGTGCAGTATACTAATATATCATATATCCCCAGGTTTGCCATGGTAATTTGAATCAACACGAAGTATTGTACGAGTTTGCTTCTGCTTTTTGTGGATGCATTTTTAGTGAAAAACCTGGCTGGTTCACGTGCACAGCCACTGTGTTTTGACAGTTTTAATATAAAGGAGTGGAAACTTTCAGGTTGTACCAGCAGTACTTATGTTGGCACCACGACTGCCAGATGCAGAGAGCATATGCAGGGTGAGACAGACAGATGAGACAGAGCTGGACGTGGCAGGAAGAAGTCCCGAACAAATGCAGAGCATCAATTACCACTTGAGTAATAAACCACGATCTGGCGGAGGCTGGCCGGTTGAGCCGGTTCTTTACTGGTCACGTTGATGATTGGTAGCAGGCGTTGAGGTGAATTGGCAGGTGAAAAGGTAGAGGAAGCCACGCCCAGCGCCACACACACACAGACAAGCAGACAAGACAAGCACGACACAAAGGGAAGGGGAAAACAAAACCTCAACCCTGACAACCAGGTAACTTAATAACAATATACTGCCTATTATAAAGCCTGCATGAGCCTCCGGACACTGTGGCTGTTTAGAAGGTTAATGTTTCAGCATAGATCTGATTAGATCCACCCTGAGTAAATGAATATGATTCTGTTCTGTTCTTGTAGTGACGTCTGCGTGTCTCTCATCGTATTTGTTTAGCAGATCTTGTCATCTCCAATATGGTAACCACCATGACGATGCATGGCGGAGAGTAAACAAAACAAAGCTCTGACACTAAAATTGAAGCTAATATCAACAAGATGAAATTACACTGGATTACATGCATGCACCCTTCTACTGCATGTGTGTAGGCAATGTGAACAGCGGAAAACATATATTGAGAGATAATTACTGAATGCAAATATAGCGGTTGAAAAACTGATTATAAACGGTATCAAAATGTGATTTGATTCCATTTAAATGTAATTTTAAGGACCTTATCGTGTGAGTTGATGTAAATAAATCCAATTACCACAAGCCAATTGGCATAGAGTTAACCTGGGGCACAAAGCCCCTGGAGATCTGGGACCCTGAGGCTGTTGCTTGATAGGTAATCCACCTATGTCTGTCTTCATGTGTTTGTTTGTTTTATTCTTTTGTGGGATAATATCCATTTTTTACAGGATAATGAGCTCTTCTTAGCACACCTGAAGTACTGTTTTTGTTCCTGTGTGTCTGTGTAATCACAAACTTAACAGTGCTACAGCATAACTAAGCTAAAGTGTAACTAATATCTGTCTGCTCAGTAACAGGACAGCAATTTGTCCCGCTGACACAGTAACCCTCCGTTAACTCCTTGACAAATTAATAAGTCACCATGGAAACCATTTCTTGGTACACAAAACAGAAAACAGTGCACACATGCAAACAGTGAAACCCGTTACCTGACTAAAACACAGTTTCCTATTCAAATCAACGACACAGCTGGGAGAAAAAGTCTTCTATGAGTTTGAATTTGCAAATAAGTTGTGACGTTATTTAACTTCCTTGATGTATATTTCATTTCTAGGTAGTATCAGAGGTTTGCCACATTATTTCATCAGGACTAATCCTTCTACACTATCTGCATCCCAGCAGGCTAAAACAAACTATTAAAGGATGAGTCACTGCTGGTCAACGAGCCGTGACGCATTGTGTTGTCCCCTCTAATCTTTCCAACTTTGTCCATCTGTGTAACGTGAATCCGCGGGAACTGGACCTCATTTTATCTCTGCCTTTCTGGATCTGAGAGGATGAGTCACTAACGGCTGCAAGTTAAATGAGGTTTTTTTCTTGTTGGTTGGTTATTTTTGGTCACGTGGAAAGATAAAAGTTTCTGGAGAAGATGCCTCAGTACTGAAATACATGGGAGAAGATGAGTCAGGGAGAACATATGTTGCATTAAGCCTCAGTTATTTTAACCTTCGACACTCGTGTTTGTCAACACCAAGTCCAATATGAAGAAAAACACCATTTATTTTAAATTTTAAGGGTATATAACATTACTTTGATTGTAATTTTATTTATATTTCTTGATTATTTGTTTCTTTTAGTTTGTTTTAGCACTTTGAATTCCCTTTGTGTATGAAATGTGCACTATAAATCAACTTGACTTGAAAACAGACAATTTACTAACTTGTGAAATTACTGATTATCTTTATTTTTAATAAATGACATTTAAGTTTTGAATAAAACTCTTCATATATACATTATCATTATTATTATTATTATTATTATTTGAGAGATTAACGTCTCTGGTGCTCAACGCTAGTCTTCTAGTCGTCTAGTTTTCTAACATGATCCACAGTCTACTGTGTTCCTCGGTTCACTTTAGCTCACTCCCTCTTACAATGGCTCAAACGTTGTAACCATAGACTGTATAAAACATGGACGTAGTCTCCGTGAGGTCCCCACAGGTTTTTGAAGAGTTGTCATGAACGGGGAAATTAGCTAAAGAGACCAAAACTGTTTTTTGTACCAGGCTGTAAACATGTTTATTTCTGCTGTGAAGTTGGACATTTTAACATGGGGACTTATGGAGACTGACTCACTTCTGGAGCCAGCCTCAAGTGGACTTTTGAGGCACTTCTGTGTTCACCACCACAGAGGTTTCGGTTTGATGTTGTGATGCATTCACGTGATTCCTCAATCTGTCTGAATGAATATGAAAGCCAGTCTTGGGCTTTCGTTTCTGCATTCTCTGTGTTGCATCTGGCCTGACCAGATCCTGTGGTTTCAACACAGAGGATGTGTGCAACAGTGTTAGGAAGGACAGACACGCAAACTTCCATGTGAAGCGCTTCAGAACTAGAGTCAGGAGAAGTTTGTTGCATCTGACCGTGTCCCATGACCCTGTGGGTCAAATGTTAAAGATACAATCAGCAGAGTTTATATTTAAATCTGAAACTGGAATCATTGTTCTCTGTTTGGCCTGTGGTGAAAACACATGACGATAAAAAACAAGATCCACGAGCAGCAAATAGAGGAAAACAAATCTCACCATGAGACGTCGGAGATGAGTTTCTCTATCAACAACGATACCAGCGAAGAAGAACATCCCGTTCAGTAGCTACTGTCAGAGCTAATGATCAACACTTTAACCAGCTCTGGGAACACGCTCGCTTCACATGTCGGCCTTGAGTAATAATCTCCTCGCCGTCATGCACGCACAGTCGCTGCTGAGCAACGTAACAGCACGTCCACTGATGCTCATATATGTTCATCTCACTCTGAATCAGCCTGACACGGACATGATTACTGAAGCAAGAAATGAAGAAACTGTCATTTTGTCATTTTTATTTAAAGGAATAGTTCACTCCTGATCAACTCATTCTTTCGTGACACATAAAGCTATTTAAGTTGTCTCTGTATCAGGGTTTTACGGACAATAATTGCAGTATTAAATCATCTTCGCTTAGCTGGTTTGCTGGTCACACGTTGATGAAGTCAGGAATGTGGGAGTAAGATGATAAATTTGGTATTTAGGCTACAGTTAGCACACAGCTTTACACTATAAAAAATGTCTTTAACGTTCAAACAAACTGACAGTTTGGACTTGTTTGATCAAACGTATGAATCTAATTCCAGGAGTGACAGTTTTCTCAAACGAACTTTGAATTCAAAAGATCTTTTTCTGTCTATTTACCCTTCAGTCCCCCTTACAGGCCGTTCACAGCAACTCAACTCTATCTTCTACAATATAAACCTGTTTCAATTTGCTTATGCAAAGCAGTTATGATGTTTATATAACTTCCTCAGTGTACCGGACAGGTGCTGTGTTAGAGACATTTAGTTTTTGAGATAGTATCAGCTCAGTTGTTGGCCACATAAAAGCGTATCAAACAAACTTTCAAATATTTAAGTTGTAGTCAAATATGGGGGGGGGGATGCAAATAATCTAACAGTTTATTGACACAGAATTACAAGAAATTTACAATCCATTTTATCTTTAAAAGATTCAGAGAATCCAGTGACGTCTCTGCACATGATGAGTTAAAACTAACAGTGAAAAACAGAAACAATTTGAATTGCTGTTCAATCACCACATCAAGTTTAAAAGCTGAATTTCCACCTCTTGTGGTTCAGTTGTTTAAATAAAAAGTGAATCGTCGTTTTCTTTTTTATTCTACAGTAACTCCAGTTGCTTGTAAAGGGAGGGCTGGTTGAAATTCTTTGTCATTTGTCTGCTCGAGGTTCCTCTTGGACCAACAATAGCAGCTTTGTAGCTCTTTGCACAGATCCTGGCAGTGATGCCCTTGGGTCCTGTGACTTTGGGTCCGTCTGCTCGTTCCTCTAACACAATCCAAGCCCTCTTTCTCTGCGATTGGTGCGAGGAGATCAGACGGCCGTCTGACCATAGACCATAGACCATAAAACATATCACACATCTACACATCTACGCACAGTTAACTCTCATTATGCACGATACCTGTTAAAGCTCTGCACGCACATACAGGTGCTTTCAGTTGGAAGACATTAGACGCCACCGTGGGAAAAGCACCGGTGTAAATAAATAATAGAATGATGTTGTCTTTGTCTTTGTTGTCTTTGACAAGTGACAACTGTGTAGAGGCAATCAGGCAAAAAAATATGTGGGTGTGTTCCAATAAGAGCAGATCAATGAATAACAATATTATAAAGCACATAACATCTTTAAAACCAGTGGTGGAGAGTAACTAAGTACATTTGTTCAAGTACTCTGTACTTAAAAGGACAAGTCTGTAGGATTTCGTTGTGAAGACACCTAATCTGTAAATGTTTTAGGTATATTCTTTTTCTTTTTATATATTTATTGTCCATATATTTTGTTTCTGAAGTATTCTGTTTGCCTTAGAAGTAGTCAAATTTAGTCAAAAATATAATAAAAGTTATTAACTGTGTTAATATATAATTGTATTTAAACCTTAAGCTGCCATCCAGTGCATGTCAGAAGCCGATACTTCAGGGTGGTTGTTCCTGACTTCTGATCTAAAAGCGTCCCAGTGCATCTACTTTGGAAAACTTGGATGTTCGGCGCAAACTGGTGTTTGTATGGTAAGTCAGAAGCATCAAAAAAGCAAGCAGCAACCTCCATGTCTGTAAAGTGAACCCAAAAACTGCAGTTCCTCAAACGTCCACTTGAGGCTGGCTCCAGAAGTGTCTCCATAAGTCCCCATGTTAAAATGTCCAACTTCACAGCAGAAATAAACATGTTTACAGCCTGGTACAAAAAACAGTTTTGGTCTCTATAGCTAATTTCCGTGGGGGACGTCACAGATACGGATGTTCTTTATACTGTCAGTGCCTGCATGGCATTAGACTTAACTGCCTGCTGCTTTCACCACCCTGTGCTCTGGTTAATAATAGTTAATAATAATAATAGTTAATAAAAGGTGTGCTTGCTCATGTATATAATATCATATTAACGTGGCCTTGAGCCATTAGCAGTAGAATAGCTAATATTGCATGGCTGCCGGCCTGATCAAATAACTGTGAAGGGTTTTTGTGCCATTCGTCACGCAGCATTATGTAAAGTATTTTCCCATGACATGACCTGTTGCACATACAACTAAGCTACTTTCCCCCTCAGACCTTCACAGTGCTCTCTGTGTGTTTTATCTAAAGGCTACAGGATGCATCTTATGTGTGTGTGTGTGTGTGAGTGTGTGTGAGTGTGTGTGTGTGTGTCTGTGTGTGTGTGTGTGTCTGTGTGTGTGCATGTGTGGTGGGTGGGATGGTGGTTTTATATATACTATATCTGTGACCACACAGGTGACATAGATGAAGAACAGCCTGACCCAGAACAATGTTTCCGCTGCTGAGAGACGTCTCTGGAATTTCCCATCATACACTTGGATGCCCCCTGACTACAGTTGCAAACCAGTGTCTTGTAGTTTAGATGACCGCTGTCGCTCTGAGCGATGCACTAACATCTTGTGTTTACAAGTCTTGTCCCAGCCGCATATCTACGTGTACAATATTAAATGAATAAATTACTGGGCGGCAACACTGCTATCATGAAATGTGACAGAATGACATGTGACATTGAGAAAAAAGCCATAACTCTGTTCAGTCACATGACTATTTATGTCTTTTTATTTTCTTTATAATTACTTTTGGGCTCCATGCATGTCTTCTAAAGACAAAAAACCTTCACCAGAAGGCATTTAAAGAGATAGATCTCTAATGTGACACACTATGTGTGAAAGATGATGTGATCTTAGCGGTTAGGAGACCATGTATAGAGATTAGCTTGTTCTCAGCATGTGAACATCAACGCAGCCAAAATTAGCTTTAAAAAAAAAAAAGTTTCATATCTGAGCTACTGCATCTTGATTTCCTCCAGAGGAAGTGTGAACATTTTTCATATGATGTCAGAAGTCATTCTGAGTATTCAGTGGCAAAAATTGTAACTCAGGAAATGACTCCTCGCCTGTATGCATGCATGAAACATTTCATCACTCTGAGGTTTGAACAAGCAGCAACCTCTGTAACTGTGTGAAGTCAGGTAAATGTGGAAGTTCCAAAAAACTGCCATTCCTTGAACATCTACAGTCAGTCTGCATAAGCCCCCATGTTAAAATGTCCAACTTGTACAACAACCGCATGGTACTAAACTACTACTAGAACTCACCTGATCAAATTATATTTGGCAGGACGGCCAAGATGGCGCCACACTGAGCTTCACGTGGTGATTGTATACAGTCTGTGGGTTAAATTGGTAACTATTGCATCAGTAATATGGTCATTGTTAGACAATCCCATTAGCTCTGTTGAACTTTCACTCATTCCAAGTCTCATGTTTGTTCCAAAGCCATCCAAAGATGGCTCCACTTGTTTGTGTGTAATTTAATTATTATGATCTCCAACCGCAAATAGTGTGCAGGTGTTTTCTCTATTCCACATGATTTATAACTCTATTAGACACTGATACAGTGCAGGTATGTCCTCAGGCAGAGCAGGTACAGTGTGTCTCCAGTTCATGACGAGTATTAGTGCATTCCATAAATTGGATTCATGTTTCATGGTTTATGTTTGAAAGTGAGTTTGTTTACTATTTGATGAGATAATAAGGGTGTGTGTGTGTGTGCATTGTGTTGAGTCTTGGCTCAGTTACCCTGGAGCCTGTAATCACCCACACCATCCACAGAATATATACAGACGAATGGTGCCAAAATAAAAGAAATGACAATAAATGATGTTTTATCTGGTGATGCTGGGTCAGTCTGCGCGGCTGAAACGTCCTCATTGTTGCTACTGAATAAAAGTCCAGTCTTTCTTATGCTAATCATCAGTCATGCTCACATCATTTGTTCCATGTTCCAGTGTCAGCCAAGCTAAGGAGTTTTCCTGCGAGTCAGACGCGAGAAAACTCGATACACCTACAAAAAAAAAAAAAAAAAAACCTCAGATAAAAACAGTTCAATCTGTCAAAACATTTCTTGTTTGAATCAGCTGTTTCATGGGAGCTTCTTGTGTGCGGCGACCCTCTTTATTCTCCGCTCTCTTCTCCTGCACCTCATTAACGGCAGCGTGTGTTGATTAAACCTGATACGTGAGCAGCTGGGTGACAACGGCAGCAGAAGTGCCAGCGCGTGTGCTCTGCAGACACCCTTGGGTGATCACATACACAGAAAACAACGCCTCACTGACCACCTGAGACTCTCAGAGGTGGACTAAAGAGACACCTGAGTCCTGGCTGTCTACAGGCTCCTTCACGCCCCGCTCCTCCGTGGTCATCCTATCCTGTCTGGTTAACGTCATTAGCATGAGCACCCGGCCTCCTCTTCTGATGACACAAAGATTAGTGAAGGCTCTAATGTTCGTGAGGCAATTAACACTGACCCACAGCAGGGTGTGGACCATATGCACACACAAATATGACAGTAATCAGTGAGAAAAATGAGGCAATTACCTCTCAGAGGTAATTACATTCAGGACAACTGTGAGTTAATGTCAGTAACTGGAATCATTTTATATCGAGGAGAATGTCGTTTGATGTCATGATAATCCATCAAATCATTACCCAAGGGGGACAAATACTATACACTGCCTCTGCAGGCATTGAAGACTAAGCCTGTCGTGTATTAATACACATTTGGTGTTGTAATTAGTATTTATAGCAGCAGGATGATGTGAGGGATTCACTCATTTATGTGTTTTTAAAGTGGTTATATTTCCCAGCTCCGGTTCTGGCACGACACTGGCTCTGCTCCCTGTCAGCCTGAGGGTTAAAACCTCCTCTTCTTCTTCTTCTTCTTCTTCTTTCTGGTGATCCAAAACGCCTGTGGTACAAACACTAACACTCCCCCCGGTGCTCTAAGCTCACAGCCCGGCTAACAAACTGAGCTAACATCAGCTAACAGCAGCTACAGTTGGCAGCAGTTTACTTCACTGTCCATCAGGAAACTCTGTAAATCACAGAGAGTTGAGGCGGAGCAGCCGGAGGACATCAGAGGGAAAACCAGAAAACATTTTCTCCATAAAATATGATCCAGTTTCACCAAAATCAGTGAAATAGTTGGTGGCGTGTGACTTAGTGCTGTATAAAAGTCATGCTGTGTTCCTTTGACATCTTATATAAATCTTGAGCCATTGAGAAGAAGTTGAAAGAATATTGTCATGGGTCGGGTAAACATTAACCTGGCTGTGTGAAAATTTAAATAAGTTGTTTGCTTTGGCAGCAAACGAGGTCCATGTTTGGCTTTGAACGCCACAGTTTGCACAGGTTAATTAGCAGCTACAGTATATTTACTGCACCACAACATACTTTTGCCTGCAACTAGTGTATGTAATGTGACTGGAGTCTGTACCAGCGACTGTATGTATGTCAATTTCTTCTGGAATGTACTCCCAGCTTATCATACTAGTTTGATTTCGGAGAAGGTAAAATGGCCTCCCGGAGAGAAACAATATCACAAAAGACACAACGGCGAACTCTCAGTCAGACTTGAGAGTGTGTATCACATGTGAACCTGGAGATTATTATTTATGAGCACATGCTGGGGGGTCCATTGTTTCCACGGGGTGACCAGCTGTGTGTCTGCTACACAAAAAGACGTAGAGCCTCCAGTCCTTCAGACAGCAGACTCCCTTTTGTCCTGGGCTGGGTCATTAAGAGAGGACAGCCTGGGGACCGGCCCCCTGCTGTTTGGAGACCTCCACACCCATCGTACGCATACCTCCAACTTCCAGCTGCCTTCTGGGTGCCTCGTGGATCCTTTGTCAGAAACAAGCATACCTTAATGTTTTCCTGTATCACTCTCTAACTGTAATGGGTTTAACTGGTCTATCTCATTTTGCAGCCCTCTGACAGTCACTGTGTTTCTTAGTAATTAGGCAAACACAGAGACAACGGACGTGTCAGCCAATTCCCTGTTATGTCTAATATTCTTAGATGACTGGAAGGAAACTCCTTTCCAGATTTAATTGCCTCCTGGCTTTTAGCCCTGTAGTTAATGCACAGACCCGAGAGTGGTATTGATCTTCTCATCTAACCCTCAGCAGGAGAAGTGACTGTAAATTTCCTTAAATGTCAAACTATTGCTTTAAGATAAAGACGGATAAATTGACTATAGATTTGTCGCTTGTCTCCTCAGAGAAATTGCAAGGGGGTCTTAAAAAAGTAACCTAGTGACACAGCTAACTTGTCACCTCACCCGTTGATGGGTGGGTTTATTTACCTAAAATAACTGACTTTATCTGATATGATGCACTGTTTTATTTGACTGTTTTCCCACTCATGCCTACCATTAGATAAGATCACTCTCATGCGTGTTGTCGGTTGCAACACGGTCTTGTCCAAACATGACAAAAGCTGTTTCAATATTCATATGAGCATATGAGTATTAGCCCAAGGGGCCTGCGTCCTGTCAACGTTCCCTGAAAACCTCCTCTTCTTCTTCTTCTTCTTCCTCTTCCCGTTGGTCCAAAACGCCTCGTGGTACAAACACTATCACTCCCCTGGTGCTCTGAGCTCAAAGTCCGGCTAACACACTGAGCTAACGTTAGATTTACTTACTTTAGCGTCCTCTGTCAACATACTTCTCCTCTGTCATTATGTCCGAGGCTGCTGAGCCAGGTTACATTGCCCGCTTGCCCAGCTCCGGTTCTGGCACGACACTGGCTCTGCCCACATGTCTGAGCTCACAGCCCAGCTAACAAACTGAGCTAACATTAGCTAACAGCAGCTACAGCTGGCAGCAGTTTACTTCACTGTCCATCAGGAAACTCTGTAAAAACACAAAATATGATCCAGTTTCACCAAAAAATCAGTGAAATAGTTGCGTGATCATACTCGGAGCTAAAAAGTTACAAATGGCAGCGACACCATTCACCTGATTACACGTCAATGGGTCTTTAAAATAATTTAAAACCTGCATGTCCAAAGTCCGGCCTGGGGGCCAATCACGGCCCGCAGTCCGATTTCATGTGGCCCCAAGCTTCATTTTTATAACATATTATTTATGGCCTGCTAGGATTGTCAGATACTGTATGGCTGCCAGATTTGGCTTTTTTGGTTGACATAATGAATGGAGCAGACTTTGCATTTCTCATAATAAGTCATGTGCATCAACTTCATGCAAGTTTAACGTGTTTGGTACAATTTATTCTTTATCTGACTCCAGACGTGACAGAAAGGAAGAACTGTTTTTTAGATTTGTTCACGCCTGATTGGCTTAGATTTGGTGAATCGAAAATGAAAAAAGCGATGAAAATAAATGAAAATAATGATGAAAATAAAACTGTTACAGAACAGCGCATTTGTATGTAACTTTTATTGGTATTTTTCATTTTTTAAATATTAGTATTGGCCCCCGGCCATCTGCACATTGTCAGATCTGGCCCTCTTTAGAAGAAGTTTGGACACCCATGATTTATGGTAAAATAAATAAATAAATAAAACACTTAAGTGAAAGCAGCATAAATTGGCAACACATGGGTGGGCCTCATAGGCTCACCTTGACTCTCTGCTGTACAGGTTTCAGGAAGCAGAACCTGTAATTCATGCAGCTATTGACGAGCTTATCCAAACAATGGCATGCGTTTGGAAACGAGGCCACCTTAACCGGTTCCTGTTGGTCGTGTGAGTGGAGCAACACTGATTAAATATGATATTTAAGTTCACCCGCCTTTATGAGTGTGTGTGTGTGTGTGTGTGTGTGTGGGGCTCCGCCCTGCTGAACAGCAGCAGCTCCGTCATGACCGTTGAAAGAAGAAGAAGCAGTCGGTCCTTTAAAGCAGCCGTTTACCTTCCAGCCGTCGTCGTAGGTCGGGCGGGCGGAGTGAAAACAAGCGGCGAAAGCGACTCCAACGAGCGGACAACCAAACACGACGGGACGTCTAAAAACCACATACACGGATTTATCAACTTTTTTGTCACTTTTGAACGACTGAAAAACAAGAAAAACAGGAGGAGTTTCATGAAGTACGTCCGTGTCACAGGCGACCATCTAACCGCCCAGCAGAAGTGAGCTAACCCACCGAGAGAGAGAGAGGTACGTTAGCCCAGCCACGGTGCGCCATATACGGCGTGTGTGTGTATGTGTGTTCCTCCTACGGTGGAGGTAAACAACACTTGCTAAAAGCGTTATTAGAACGTTATCTGAACGTTTTTTGGTGATGAAAAATGGGTTAATCATCAGTCCTGGTTTTCCAGCTTGTGTGTCATTAAAATTTAAAGGTAAGTTACACTTATTTAGCTTTTTGGACAAAAAAAAATGGAGCCTTAAGCTGGATTTAAACTAAATAATTCACCAAGTTATGGTTAAATTAACACCGACAGGTGAGCATGGTGAGTTTAAAGACACTAAAAAGGGCCAAGTGTCCCTGAAACCTGTTAGAGACACAAACAAATGGCTAATCCAATATTTGAATGAGATAACAGAACTGAAGCACTCTTTTGTCTGTTAACCTACATTTTAACCTGGAAAAGGACTATCCTCTCCTGTGTGTGTGTGTGTGTGTGTGTGTGTGTGTGTGTGTGATGCCCTCTCTAAGATAAAAAAGTTTTTAATCACATGAGCAACATTTTCCAGAGTTGCCGCACAGATGTGTGTGTGTATGTGTGTGTGTGTGTGTGAGCTTTGCTATGTTTAGATGGAAAAGTCCAAACCACACTTTTTGGATGAGCCTTCAGCCAGAATAAGAAAGAGGGAAAAAAAAAAAAAAGGGACCAGACATCGTGAAACAAATCTGTTTGGACTGATTATGTTCTAATTATATAGAAAACACCACATTTTGGTACTTTTGTTTGGTTGTTTGGCCTCGCCGTAGCTTGTTTGATGAGTGTTATAATGACGTGTGAGTTCAGGGGAAAGCATGTTTTGCTTCACTTTGGTTGATTGTTTGCAGGATCGAGTTGCCGTCGTGGAGATATAGAGGTGTTGGGTGTCTTTCGCAATCCAAGCGATGAACAAGAGCGACTGGTTCTGTGCCGGATTGGATGATTTATACTCATTTCATCACTCGAAACCCACAAAACCTTTTGCTGATGATCTGTAGCAGCTCAGCGAGCAGGCACGAGCTCCAGTTTCCCACTCAAGGACGCTCTGACCGCCACAGGCCGTTCATTCACCTGTTGATCAAATCAAAACCCGACCTAAATACAGGGACGTTTTCTCTACCCGGTCTCGTGTATGTCCTTCCTCGTTGCTATTCCAGACGTGTCTTTGTCCAGGGATGCTGAGAGGACGATCTGATGTACCACACCGTGGGTGCAGATTTCAAAAAACGAAATTTTCAGTGACGTTTAAAGAACAAAAGTGTGTCTGTTCACCAGTTTCCTCTCATATCAAGGTCAGTAATTTTAGCACATCCCAACTGGGAGACCTGGAGATACCCGCGGGGTGCTGCTAATTATGGGGACATCCCATCAGATCTGTACTACAACCACATTATCGACACAGAAATCTGCACCGTTCAGAGAAAAACTGTCACGCAGAAGTGTGCATTACCAACGTTTTAGTTAGTTTACAGACTAAATGTGTTTGCCTAATCTCCTTATCGCCACCAACTGTAAGTGAGCTCACCTACAGCAACAAAACAGCAAACAAAACAGCCATTGTCTGCACAGATGACTGTCGAACAGATGGGGACGATGATGATAAACTATCCCCTTGGTAACTCAATCTGCAGATCCTTCTGTTATGTTCAGCAATAACACGAGCAAACGAAGAATTATCACACGGGCTTAGCATCGGTTTACAAAAAAGCACTCAGCAGTCAACCAGCTCTCGTGTTTCTCTTTGTATTGATTGTTTCTCTCTGGTTAATCGTTGAAGGAGTTTTCATGGCCTGTGTTGCCACCAACACTGTCACTATCCGTCTTGTCGATTAAAAACTCGGTTTTAGCTGACATCGTTGGCCGTGTAGAGTTGAAATACTCCCGTTTGGCTCACTAGCTTTGCAGAGCTTGTTCAAATTCTGACCGCTAACCACCAATTTGCCCAAGAGTCACCAGACCTTTGTTGTTGGTACAAACGAGAAGGACAGACAGAAATATTTCTTATGCATGGCAGCAGCTGACAGATCTGTAGCAATACTTCCCCGTTTGTCACGGCAGTGTGAATAAGCTTATTCATAGTGTCACCCATTCTTACTTATCCACTGACGTGTCTTTTGGTCAACATTTCAAAAGGAGGTCACAGAAGTCAGCAGTGCTTACTCCCATAGATGTCACTTTGGTCACTGTGCACAGACCTCCTCTATCAGGTCTCTGATGAGACAAATGTCTACCAGGAGTCTCAACCCAAGTGTGTGTTTTCCAAAGTCTTAAGCACCAGCAGCTGCTGCTGCTGCTGTTAAAGTGCTTGGCCTGCCACTGTTTTCCGAGATCCATTAAAAACAGCTTACACTGCTGCATGGAGACAACCAGTCCATAATGTTGCACTCATTTTGCCGACAGCAGAAGCTCCTGACCGAGGGGGGAAAAAATAACCTGATACCAGTGTTGCCTATAATGACCAAGCCTTTATCTAAGAAACACATCCACCCTTCAACCCAAAGTCTGTCTTGATTGTATGATTGTCCTGATGAATTCGCATAAAATTTGGGCACTCTTTGCTCACTCAGTGTGGATGTGAACACCTTTAAAGCACTTAAGGACTAATCTGTAGGATTTAGTGCCGTTTAGTAGGCTACTTGTTGATTGCAACCCCCTTGCAAAACGGGCGAAAGGCCATATGTAGAGCCAGTGTTTAGTTTAATGTAGAAACATGGTGGAAGAGGACATACAGAGGGCATATAGGAGGCTCATTATTGGTCATGATCAATGACCAACTAACCTTTGCCACCCGTGCGCTCAGGGTGATCCAAACTTTTCTCGTCTGTTGTTCCCCGTTGGTGGAACGTCCTACCAGTTCCTACCAGATCAGGGGCGTCCCTCTCTACCTTCACAAACCTCCTGAAGACCTCCAGCTCTTCAGAGAGGACCTCCTCTACAACACTACCAACAACTGGACGTGTTAATCTGTTGTAATGTAAGACTCTGAACCTTTTAAACCTCAAAGTCGTCACTATTCTAATCGAACTTCTCCCGCAGTTTATCACAAATGCCATCCGTAATGATGTATCCGATGTCTTCTGTGATTATTTGTCCTTTTTTTTTCGTGTAGAAAACAGCTGTTGTTGTTGGCATGTTGTAAGCTGTTTACGTAATGCCTTTAGGTTGACTCAGTTGAGCAATCATAGGCTGAACGCGTTTCACAATGAAATAACTGACAATGACCCAACAAAAAAGGGTTAAAAAAAAAAAAAAAAAAAGGGGGTGATATTTATGAACTCATCCCTGCGGTAAGTGTCACACGACCACGATATTCCCGTCATGGTCGCAGCCGTATTGCACCACATGACTTCTTGGAAACTGTTGGTGTCATGAGGATGTAGCAGGGATGTTCCCTTTTAAACGTAGAGTGTCAGTGATACTTCTTTCTGTTTGCATATGAAAAGTTCCTCCTGTTATTGTCAGCTCACAGCTAGAATGAGTGGAAAGGAAACTCGCCTGGAGGAGATTAGTTTGTAGAGAAGGAACATTTGATGAGGGAGGATAGACAAAGAAGTGTTTGGCCATCTTAATCTCCATGAATGAAACTAATGTCACATTATCTTGTGCTACGTTTGCTTCATATCCAGGTCGACTCACACACTTGAGACTTTGCACATACCTGATAATGTCAGTACAACCATTGTAAGCACCGGATAGCAACGCTGATGAAAAATTCAGATTATCCTTCGCTGAGGGGAAAACAGTCCTGCAACTTTACAAGTATCGCACAGGAAATGATTATACAAGGAAACACATGCTGCGAAATAAACATTTGGAAGATCCGTTATGATACAAAGACAACACAAGACTTCCTGGAGGCAGGTCTTACATTACAGGAGGGTTATCGAGACGGATTCCCTCACAGAGATCTAAAGGAGAGCTAGCTAGCTGCTATCAAACTCCCAGTGGATGTAAACGGTCGCTCAATGGGTGATATGGGTTGTGTATTAACTTAAAGCTTGTTCCTGTGGGTGGTTGTTGATATTATTTGCTCAATAAATATATTTTAATAAGGATTTTGAGCAATTTGGGAAATGAAGCCAATGCGGAAGTGCCAAAAACTGCAGTTCCTCTTGTCGTCCACTTGAGGCTGGCTCCAGAAGTGTCTCCATAAGTCCCCATGTTAAAATGTCCAACTTCACAGCAGAAATAAACATGTTTACAGCCTGGTACAAAAAACAGTTTTGGTCTCTATAGCTAATTTCCCCGTTCATGACAACTGTACTGAGTGTGAATTTTTATACAACTCACCTGTTCAGATTATATTAAGGCTTAAAGTTATGCAGAATTAAGAGCGTGGACGCTTTGATTGACGGGTGGGTGTTGTTACAGATGGCTTGTGTGAGCAACCAGGCGTCGTTCGGCCCGCCTCAGGTCTGCTGATGATCCACGTTTACCGTTTTATAGATTAGCAGAGGCAGGACTGTCAAGATGGCAATTTATTCTGAGCTTCACAGCGTCTCTTCACAAACCTGTGGGTGACGTCACGGACACGCCGTCCATTCTTTCTACCGTCAGTGCCGCGTATAAGCGTGTGCTGTTTACTGTGCATAAATGTGCTGTCTTCAGAGCCTTCTCCTGGCCGGGCACGCTTTGTGAGCACAAACAAAAAAATGTGCACGTCCCAAATAAAAAACATTTTCACACGCACAACAACCAGACCGCTACAACAATATTTGCCTTATAGCACACAAGGGATGTCTCCTGCAGCCCTGCAGAAGTAGTCACAGTCCACTGGGGTGTGTGTGTGTGTGTGTGTTTGGGGGGGGGGTTAAAAAGCAGTAGCTTTATGTGTAGTCATTGTCAACAGTTCCTCTTTTTGTTTCCACTGTTCTCTGCTTCTTTAGGGATACTTTTCTGGAATTGTATCCAGGAAATGATACCAAAGCCGACTTCTTTGAAAGGCTGGGGTCCAATGCAACAACACAATTAATGATGTAGGATCTGTGTGTGTGTCAATATCCAGGTAGCATTCTGATTTATAGCTTAGCCTAAATGCCAAAAATGTAGTTTTTGGGATGTATGTGTGTGAGAGTATGTGAAACGCTGGTGTTTTTTTCCCCCTCCTGTCTGCTAACTGTTTGGCAGGCTTGACAAAGTTGGGTTAATGATGCGGCCTTCAGTGCATGGGTAACAGGATATGACTGTTGGGCGACATGAGCGGACAGGACACAGAGGAACTAGTTTGTCACCCAACAATTTCACAAGCGCAGTATTTTGCAGTGAAATAACGGACGTTTTAAGGTCGTCTTTACGCCAAATTACGACGCGAGGTTAGACGCGTAGAGAAATAAAGTCCTCGTTGCCAGAAAGCAGGATGTGCCAGCTCTCTGCTTGTAGACTGAAATCTTGTTTGCACCATTGTCTGCGCCCTTCCTCCCTCTCTCCCCCGTACCCTCTTCCTGCCCCCCGAGTCCCTGAGGATGTGCAACATACTTATCTGTTTATAGTTCATAATCCAGATGTAATGCCAGATATACTAAGTCTCTAATGTTTGCACAGGAACCAATCAGACTTCCTTAACTGGATAACTTTCCATTTGTAGTTTCTTTCTAGCAGGCTGTTTGAGGAGGCTTGCATGTTGTGAGGATATCCAAGGCTCCAGCTTTGTTATGTGTGAGCTATGGTGGCTGTGTCCTTTTACGTAATTACACACACGCACTCGATGCACATGAAATTTTATAATCTAATTATCCTAATGTGATTTGGATCTTAGTTGAGATGAAGCACGGATAGACAGTAGCTGCAGCATGTCAGTATCCTGTTTTGAAATATTGTGTGTGTGTGTGTTGCTCATTGTGTCTCAAAGGAGGAAAGAGCAGCGGGGGGAGATGGGTGTGGTTCACCCCATGTTATGACGTAAAATAGCGTTTAGATTATTATCATGAAAACTGGAGAAGGGTGGACCGTCTCTGGTGTTTGGGAGGTGCTGAGCGCTCTTATCTCGCTCTCCGTCGGCTCGTAGCACTTCATTCAAACGTTGTTTATCTGGGGAGTTGTCAGAACGCTTTGTCATTTAAACAGCTTAATGAGACTGTTGCCTTCCTCACTCCATTAACATTAGTTGGATTATTACCACAAACGAAGCCGCCGTGTCTTTGTTCTTTTTCCCGAGCGGCCCGCGCTCTCCAGACCGCCTCGCCTCGCCTCGTCTCAGAGCTCTCCGTTTGATGTTTTCTTGTGGTTCTGTTTGTTCTGTTTTTTAAAGATGTACTCAGTGTTAGCCTGTGTAAACAGGGAGTCTCTTTGTCTTCCTGTAATAACGGCCGTCATTAGTTGAAAGTTTCCCATTTTCCAAAGGCTGAACAACCACTTCCACCCCAGCTGCTGCAAGGCTTTTCTGTCAGCTTTGATGGATAAAGTTAAGACAGAAGTCTTCGTCCCAACAAGAAAACGTGACAAAGCAACAACACAAATGTGAGACATCTTCAGATTCACTAGTTAAGCACCAGAATTTGTAGTTCCCCTCAGTTTTTTATAGCATCTTTCAGCTATTAATTAATTTAACTGTGATGCTTCATACTTACTTCTCTCTTCAATCAAAATCAAAATCTCTAAACTTCATCAGCTATTGACTTCCAGTGCAGACAGCGGATATCCGATTTATTAATCTTTAATATGCGAGAATGACGAGAGACACATTTTTATCTTCATGAACAGATATCTGCTTATGAGTGCAGATGGCGTAGAAGTACCTGCAAATATTAATCCGCCATTTCCAGGGTAACATTATAACTGTCAGCGAAGTGTCAGGTAATGAATCTGAAACATGTTTTGTTCTTTGTTTCAAAGGTAAAATTAGAATATTTTGATGGCTCAAAAATTATCCAACAAATGCTCGTAAGAATTGATGATATATACAGTATATTTATAGTTATGCACAGGCTGTGATACTTTAATCAACTTACTTTAGACTCACTCGTTAATACAGGTGCTGCCTGGTTTGTGTGCAGCACAAACATTTTTGACTGAAGCAGAATATTTCGTCAGCTCTTTCTTTTTTTACTAGCTTAAAAATACAAGTGAAGTTTGTGGACGTTGTTGTGGTAAAATATATATATATATATATATATATATATATAGCAGATATCTTACAGCTAAACTCCACTGGGCACGGATACGACGCGATGTGCGTGCATGCCGGCTGCTGGAGCTAATCACTGCCGTTCTAGTCGACGTTTCAAACCCCACCTGAAGCGCCACGGCGGAGAAGCGACGCTCTGCTCTGCTCTGCTCTGCTGGGAATAAACAGACGCCACGAGCAACCCCGTGCAAACTTCCAATCGTAAATGATGTGACAGACAAGTGCCCGGCAGGTCTCCGCCATGTCTGGCATTTATTCAGTTTGGAACCTCCAGAGTCGTGAACTGGGTTACATGCAGGAGTGCACTGATGTGGCTGTTGTATCGTGACAGTAATATAGTTCATGATTATTCTGAGACATGTAAACAATGTGTTTTCTCATCGGGTCACACTGTGAGTCATGTGTCTGGATTAAACGTGGCATGTTTGTGTAATGCATTCACTGAACACTGACACAGACACACACATCTTTAAGTTTAGATTACACTGAGTGTGAGTGAACGAGTCACGCCAAAGTGAGAGATGACCTTTAGCATGCGGGAGTCGGACTGACAAGTATTTGTTGATAATTAGAAATTCCTTTCTATTTTAGGTGTGTGTGTGTGTGTGTGTGTGTCAAGCCTTCATGTTGTATCTCTGAAGTGTCACTGAGGATTTCTGTACGTTAAATCTACAGCCCTGGTGTGTGTGTCTTGTAGTTTGCTGACTAAAGGGCATAAAACAACCAGAACCATTTTTTTGTTTGTTTTTTTTTCAGCCCACGTGTCCACGACTCACTGAAGGCTGAAGTGGGACTTCTATCCCTTCGTGAATACTCGTGTTGACTGTCGATATTTGGTGGGCAGGCTCCAAGCTCGTTCAGCACCTCTCTCGGCTGCAGCCCTCGGGGCTATTTATGGCGCTCTCCCTTCACGCCGTGTCGCTATTAGGCCCACATTCTCTCATGCCATAACATCCTCTTATAGTCGTCTGACCTGGGCCAAGCGGCCCTCAAAAACATCTCTCTTCAGTACACAACAACGACACGGGGGACGAGGAGAGTTTGTTTCATACCCCTTTGCATAACTTGCTCTTCAAAACAAAGCGCTGCTGAACCAGAAGAGTCAAACGTCTTGATGAGAGATGATTAATGATCACTCCTGGGATCTATTCACCCTGATAGTAAATCAAACAGATGTATTTTCAGCATGGCACGGGTGGCATGGTGCGTGCGTCTCGTTCTATTTATCTCCGAGGACGTCGCATCGAACTCCACCACGGTATTTAAGGAGTTAAATGTGCAGCCAGGTCTTGACACCCAACCCTAGTTCAGACTTTCTGTTGATTGGAATGCTGCGCATATTTTATCTTTTTAAATTCATGGGTATTTTCTGATAGGTCAGACGTTGCTTTATCTTCACTGTCAGTTCACAGACTTTGACGTTGCTCCAGTTGTAGTCTGCTTATCTGCAATCACACCCACACAGCCTGTGTCGGCATCACACGCTCTTCATCGCTCTTCGAGGTCATTAACGCCACAGTTAATTCAGGTGAAGTTTGTTGACGTTATACAAGCCATCATGTCACACCACAAACGCCACACACTGATCTCTCAAATGTTTCCAGTGTTGTGCAGACGATGAACCTGGGAGTGAAATACTAGTTCTGGCTGACAGAAAAAACTGTTTGTGCGGCTTTGTTGGCTTTGTGACCAGAGATGAGTTTACGTGACCTAGAAGAAGCTGCATATCATTTCCAGTTAAGAATTGCTCAGTGAAAAGAATCCACAGCGGTTATAGAGGCAACCCAGAAATCATCTGAGATGTCAGGAAACCTCACACCCCACCACTGACATGTCGCAGGTTTGCAGCACGTGTAGTCGTTGTTAGTGTGTCTGCTGGATTTTTGAGACAAATATCAATATATGGAAGTTTAATCTAATATATATATCTGCTGCTGTTATTGTTTTTGATCACACATGTGACTCGTCTGCTCCCAGAATAAGAGTTGTGAGGCACAGGATGTTTGTGCAAATGTTTCACAATAAAAGCCTTATTAAGAAATGAAGGGTGAGTCAGTCTCCATAAGTCCCCATGTTAAAATGTCCAACTTCACAGCAGAAATAAACATGTTTACAGCCTGGTACAAAAAACAGTTTTGGTCTCTATAGCTAATTTCCCCGTTCATGACAACTGTACTGAGGGTGAATTTTTATACAACTCACCTGTTCAGATTATATTAAGGCTTAAAGTTATGCAGAATTAAGAGCGTGGACGCTTTGATTGACAGGTGCTGCTACAGGGTAGCTCGTTTGAGCAACCAGGCCTCAAGTTCACCGATGATCCGCGTCTTTGCAGGTTTTTAGATTAGAGGACTACAAAGATGGCGGTCACATTTTGACGCTGCTCATTCTTTATACTGTCGGTGGTTTCTGTCCATTGAGATGCTTGAGGGCTTTTAACTTGAAACTGGCACGGGAAGTGAAGTGAAGACACTACTAACTGTAGCAGCCACCCACTAAAGAGTTAACATTACTGAGAGCTGCTTCTCGTCTCTTTAATGTGTCAGAGCGGCTGACAAATGCCATTTTAGACTGGATTAAGCTCGAAACTGGAAACTGGACCCAGCCCCAGTGTGCACTGATCTCCTTTTCTGAAAAGAAAGTGTGAGCGCTGCTACAGCTTGCATTTAAAGGTGGAAAGTATCTGCGCTAATCAGACTGTCAAGTTTTGCAGAGAAAGAAGCACAAACAGTGAAATCTGGAGTCCGCAGGTTGTGTTTAGATTAGAGTCTGTGACATTCCACTGTTGATTAACTCTTCTGCTCACATTTTTTGAACGTCGGATAATCTCAGTGAATATTTCAGGCGGTTTGTACACAAACGGCGCTCATTGAAAGGTGACCTCGGTACCTGCTCGCCCCTCATATCTAACTGGCACGACCAGCAGCTTTAATCATTAACAGAACCCAGTCGTGTGTGTGTGTGTGTGTGTGTGTGTGTGTGTGTGTTTTAAAGGTAGCGTTCCACATCAGGGTCTTTGGCAAAGAGCTGAGGATTACAGTTGTTATTTTTTAATTCTTCAGTGTGATACCAGTCACTGATTTTTGTTTTTCTTTTCTTTTACAACCAGTGACAAATTGCACAGTTATTTCCTGTCTGGTGATTTCAGGAACTGCTCGTTTCACTATCATCCTGTTGGTGTTATTAATCACTGCTGTTTTACAGCCAGTTGGCAGCAGTCTGAAGCCTGAAAGATATACAAAAAGGATATTTATATTCGGTCTGCAGTCAGGCTTAAAATATATGCTTTACATGGGAATTTACCGACATGCTGTGTACTCTGCTAGTGTTTTTTTTCCATGTGTATCTGGCTTCTGTCCTGTTTACACACAGCATTAAAATGCATCTTGTTTTGATCACAAGTGAGCAGCTTAGAAAAAAAACGTTGGCTCGAAGTCGAAGGAGGGTTTCCAAGTCTGTACTCGAGGAGAGCCCTTCTGTCTGACAGTGAGGCTCAGCAGAAATGTCTTTACTTGTTCTGCCACGATATAGATGCGATCCAGACAGATCTGGATGCTGTACAAGCTTCCAGGTAAGCGGGGCGGTGTTCTGGACGTGAGTCGCAGAAAACAGCAGGGAAGCTGCGATGCCAGGACGCGTCTCGAGATCCCTCGGCTCCAGGATGGATGTGAAGCGCGGCACATGTGCGTGCAGCAGCATGCCCACATGAGTAAGAGAAGCTGAAACACAAAAAAACCTCTTAAGCCCGAGGAGAGAAAATGACATGGGCGAGTACAAATCTCTGTAAACTAACGTAAATCCCTGAAAACGATTATCAAAGCAGGCTCTGGTGGGAAGGACGTCTGCTCAATGCAACGTTTCCTCGTGTTTTTCCACCAGCGAGGCGGCGAGAATGGTCTGCATTGTGTGCTGCGTGTAGGCCTGCCTCCTGTTTCCTGTTTTAAATGTTACCTTCGTGCAAAACACGAGGTCTTGTTCTGTTTATTCCACCTGTCAGGACATTTGCATGCACTTCTTGAATCAGGCTGCAAGTCGTGTGTGTGTTTTATCTTTAACGTGATGTAAATAAGAAACCCGGTTTACCCGGTTTGAATCTCCTGCAGGAAGCTGACGACTTCTTCTTTGTTTAGACATGCATGCATATAGAAATCAGCTGTTTTACATGTGGCACTATATGAAACCGTTTCAGCTCTGCTTCTCTGGCATCTGCTCCTCGTTTGGGAGGTGGATGGCTAACCAAGCCGAAAAATTAATGAATTTAACGTTGTTCCGCTTGTTGATTTTATTTTAGTTTCAGTGGAGTCAAAAGTGACCTGATAGAAACCTTTTACACTGCTGATTAAACGCTTTTAATTAATGCTCACATTGTGATTCATAAAATATTAATCTCTTCTGTAGATAAACTGACACTGAGTTTTTTGGGTTGTCACTGTATCATCAGATCAAGCTCATCCAGACGTTTAAATTAGTCTCACACTGGACTGAGTCTGAGTAATTTTAATTAAACTGAGGTCATGCTGTCGTCAGCAGGCTGCATTATGGTTACCTTGTTGTTGTTTTCATCTATTTATTATTTTCTTTATTAAGTGATGAATCATTTTGTCTGTAAAATGTCAGATAATCGTGGAAAAATGTGTTTCCAACAGCCAACGTGACATTTAAGCATTTTTGGCTTCTTTCAAGCTTTATTTCTGACAGAGACAGCTGAAGAGTGACAGGAATGTGTGGAGAGAGAGATGTGGAACGACGCGCAGCAAAGGGCCGCAGGTCGGATTCGAACCCTGGGCCGCTGCGGCAAGGCTTCATACATGGGGCGGCTGCTCTACCAACTGAGCTAATCGACACTCCACGTTTAAGCTGTTTTTATCCGAACAGAGTCACGTATTACGGCGAAACTCCACCGTGCTCGTCCCCCGTTACGCCGACATTGTTTTGGTCCATTGTCCATGCGACTTCGAACTCCACGAGGAGCGCAATTTATGATTATTTAATCTATTTATTGTTTTGTTGATTGATTAATCATTTTGTCTGTAAAATGTCAGATAATCGTGGAAATACGTGTTTCAGACAGTCGAGCTGACGTCTTAAGATGTCTTGTATTAGGAAAATCTTGCAGATTTCTGTCGACTCTGTTGTTTGACTCCGAGTCCCAGCTATGGTAGAGACCACAGACAAGACTCATCACTCGATCACTGACCATGATTAATTATAGGGTAACTTAAAAATAAGTTGTTCACACACTTATGAAAAGTTTTGTTCACGTGTAGTTCCTCTCTTTAGTTCACATTTGTTAGCTTTACATTAAAAAAGCCTTTTTTTAATGTAAAGCTAACAAGGTCCCTCACAGCTGTTTACACACCGTTTTTATGTTTTTCAGGTTCGACCCTTCTACGCTCCCCTCCCCTCTCACCTTGTCCTCCCCCTTCCTGGTCCTTTTTCTCTTCCGCCATTGGCTGCTGCCCCCCCCCCCCCCAGGAGGCGGAGCTAAGCATGGGGTAAGAGAGCTGAGAGGAGACACCAAGACGACACAAGCCGAGGAGGCCCTCTAACCTGCACAGGTAAGCTCACATCTTCAGAGACATCGTTAGTTAGACACTCAGCATGTATGATGAGGTGACACATTTTTAAAAAGCTTCTCACTTGTGGTTTCTTTAGTTATCGATGACGGTAAGCTGAAGATGTGTGGGTGGTTTGAGGTTGTTCACCATTTTCTGATATTTTATGGAGCAAACAACAAATTAATTTCACTTAATCTCCTCCTGTGTGTGAAATTTGTCAAACTCATTTGCAAAAACACACACAGCCCCTTTGTGCTGCCATCGCCATTGTTTTGTGCTGTCTCCCACACATCCCCCACACAGGTGAGACTCCTCACCTCATTGAACCTTTTATCAGGTGGAAACCACAGTGGTCAAACACAGCCTGGCATTGTCCAGTAGATTACCGGCAGATGTAATCGCTGCGTGCCACAGAGCGGCTTTCTGTGCTGATCAATGCAACTGGAAACGGCGCAAAGTCCACCTTGGCTCGCTGTTCTGCCGTGAAATTAACCAGCCACTATCTATAAAGAGCCCAACAGGTAGCTACAGATACGGTCAGGTTAAACGGTTTACTCATTTTATGTTAGATTATTTGGATATTATCCAAACTGAGAGAAGTTTCTCCAGATTAATTTTGAAGATGAGGTTATTGGTGACTTGAGTTTGCTGCTTTTCAAGTTTGTTCTGTTTTTTTCGCCTCCAGTCACAAAATATTCTTTGTTTTTTTAAGTACTGACAGAAACTCAACCACAACAAACACGAGTTTCCATTTAAATTACCACAGAAACGTACAGTCGATGTCAGCCATAGCTGCAGTAAGGCGGCATTCAAACAGGATCTGACGCTGCGGTAAAAACAGGTTTTTCCCATTCATTTGAGTTGGCGGTAGTAGAAGTAGTACAAGCTGATCCAACTTTTGGTGGAAAAAACGCAGCCCGACATCACGCTGCAGCCGCCGATCAACCAGACTATCCACGTGACGAGAGACACGAAGAAGTCTCCCTCGCTTGTGTCCGACGGTTTGAGAGAGCAAGCAGTGGTTGAGAGACAAAGACAGTGAATGAGAGTGAGTGAGCGCCGGCCTCGATGAAGTCAGTTAATCTGAGAAATAAAAAGTTATTTCCTGATTGTTTCACAGCGGTTAGATTCAGCACAAATGGACACACCTCCGCACGCTCAGGATTCTGAATGTATCCTTGCAGTCATAGAATAATAAAAATAACCACACACTTCACAGATGAATCAATTTACACCATGAAACTTCTTCATAAATTCACTCGTTGGTTTAATTCATGGGCAGAAGTATGACTTTTGTTGTTGCAAAGATTGCATACATGTCGATTACAAACACCTATTGTGCAAAGTGTTGCTCAAAACAATGTGAGGAAGTTTAGGTCTCCCTTTATAGAAGTGACCTTTTATGAGTTAGTGTCAGCGCCTGCATGAGGAGGCAGCTGATGTTATAATCAGATTAAATTGCAGTTAAACTAATCGCTTTGTTGCAGCCTGGCAGCATCAATCAAGAATAAACAGCCCTAGAGGATGTTCATTCTTGATTGAATTACACATCCACCATCGACTATTTGTCTTAACTTAAACTTTATTTATGTTGCAGCAAATCACCGCAGGGTTCTGTGGCGGTGTGTGTGGGACTGATAGCTCTGCTAAAGGCTTTATCGAGGCCGGCACTCCCTCACTCTCATTCACTGTCTATGTTTCTCGACCACTGCATGCTCGCTTTCTCAAACTATCAGACACAAACCAAATTAAACTATTTCGCGTCTCTACTTTGCAGCGTAAATTGTGAGTCAGACTCAGATTTAGGAGCTGGTTCATGAAATAAACAAAGTCAGAACACAACAGGTAGAGTGTCAGAGTTTAGATTTAGACTAACTGTGGAGGTTTGACCGGTCTGAGCGCGAGTCCAGCTCAACTACTCCGTTGGAGGTCGCTGCTTTTTTACTGGACATCCCGGCACCTCGGGCCGCCGTAACCGTCTGAATGCACTGTTAAGTACGGATCTGTGTTGCATGTCTGAGAGCGAGGCCGGTGCCATTCAGTGATTTTAAAAACTAATAAGACAATCTTAAAGTCAAGTCTAAAACTAACGACAACCATTGCATAAAACAGGAGTGATACGTGCTCTCTGTCAGTACTCGAGCTGCTGCATTCAGAAGAGTATTTTAGGTAGACCAAACAAGAGAGCGCTGCAATCGTCGAGCCTCGAGGTGATACAAACATTAATATAATGTCACCACAAGTCAGCATGCAGTTATACCAATACAGGAACTGTTTGTTTATGGTTAGACTGCAAAAAAAAACCCTGAGCACTGCTGATGGTGAGATAACACCATGCTTTGTCCTGTCTGTCACACGTTACAGACTTCAAACAGTTCGACTCTCATGCAGTAAAAACTCAAAGATATTCCCGAGGAGACGCTCTGCTCTCTCCCTCCTGTGTTTTCTCGTTCATTGTGTCTGCTCTCAGTGTGCCTTCCGTGTGCTGCATCTTCATCTTTTCTTGCGTACATTCATACCTTGCAAAAATTTTGCAGAGGGGCCGACCACAAGTGTGAACCGCAGCAGACAGAGAGCAGAGAGGAGAGAGTTCACGTTTGAATATTGGAGGGAAAACCCTGCAGGTTCGCGGAGGTAGGCGCACTAACGAAAGTTAACTACAAGTCCAGAAGCTGCCGTCTTGTCAACATGTTGTTTAAGGTTCCTTCTTTTAGTCCCCCCACCTCCCTTCACCCACCCACTTATTTCCCAGAAGTCTCCTTGTTTGTATGGAGATGGAAGAGGACGGGAAAGCTTAATTATCCATGAGAAAAAGAGAGCGAGAGAGAAGAGAAAAGGCTGTGTCTGTGCTTGTCCTTGTTAGTAATGTAACACTGATATTCCTTCAGGATTATGTAACATGGTCCTGGGGGGATGTGACTTCTCTTTCTCTCTGTTTTCACCTAAATATGAGCAAAAATCAAGAGAGGGGAGGAAAGAGAGCAAGGGCAGACGAAGACAAGACAGAGTGAGGAGGGGGGAAAAAAGGTGGAGAGGGGTAAACGAGGCACAAGAGGGGGAGGAAGGGGAGAGCAAACAGGGACAGGCAGTGCAGAGTTGTTGCTAGGAAGCCAACAGAGCAACATGATACAGAGGCAGGAAGGATACAGGCAGCGGTGCAGAGGAAGAGCAGCCCACTGAAGCACGAGTCAGTTATTCATTTTAACTTGTCAGGTAGAGTTCTGCTCACCTTGTAACGTTTATAACGGAGAGCAAAAACTGAAACGAAACTTGATTTCAGCTGTCACGCCATGCTGAGTTTCTTTACATCTGAAGCTCTTTCGCTTGCTTCATGATACTCACACCCACAATCAGGGATTTCCACTGTCTGATAGAGAATAAATCAACCACTGTTACGATAGCGGATTCATAATTTCAGACATTTTTTAAAGCAAAAATACCAAATAATTGCTTAAATCTGAAGATTTGCTACTTGTTTTTATAAATTATGTTGATAAATGAGATTTTCTGGGTGAGTTTTAAACTGTTTAAACAATTTAGGGATGTCGCTTTGGGCTCTGGGAAGTTGTAATTGGTGATAATCTGCAGATTAATCAATAATAAGAACAATCATAAGTTACAGCCATACACCAAATTGAAATATCCCAGCTGCTGGATGGTTTGCGGTGACATTTTGCAGACATCGAGACTTTTTGGTGATCTGACGTTTCCTCTAGCGCCACCATGAAATGTCTCCACAGCTGTTGGACGCGTTCAAGTCATCTTCAGGATGTGAAACTGCAAACTAACTAGTTTCTGTTGGACTTTTGATTGACGGTTCGATCCCCGGCTCCTCCAGTCTGCATGTCGAAGTGTCCTTGGGCAAGATACCGAACCCCCAAATTGCTCAGTGTGTGAATGCGTATCAATGGTTAGCTCCTAAAACTGATGAGCAGTTGGCACCGTGCATGGCAGCTAATGCCATCAGTTCATTTACCATGTGTCATTGTCATGCATGCTAACATACAGTAACATGGCAAACATTATACCTGCTAAACACCACAGTGTTGTGAGCATGTTAGCACGGCTGCAGTCTTTCTCTTGGCTCAGTTTCAGAGGCTGTATACTTCATTCATTTGTTTTATTGGTTTATATACAGTAAAGAGGATGTCCAACGAACACAACGACCATGTTAGTCACATCTTTTTATTGCATGTCGTTCAAAAGCACGCACCAAAAATCTGGATCCTTGCGTGCTCAGCGTGACTTTTTATATTTCTTTTTATCTACAGTCGATCCCGTTCAGTGAATCGCGCATGCTCTCGACAGAGACACACACAGAGATGTAAGCTTCCTCAACACATGGCTCGCCTGTGGTTCAAAATGGAGCTGTGGGTGAAAAAGTCTCGAATGTGTGGGGGGGATTTTTTTTTTTTTTTTTTTTTTTTGGGTGAGCAGTTAACATCTTGTACATGTCAGCCCCTTTGCTATACCACAAAAGACAAACAGTAAATAAGGGTGGGACAAGAGAGTGTGTGTGTGTGTGTGTGTGTGTGTGTGTGTGAAAACATCCTAATTAAAAACTGAATATCTGAATAGATGAACAGTCGAGTCAAAGTCGAAGCCTTCCTGTCCTCAGATGAACGTGGCTGATTTCCTTATTCACATGGTTGTCACGGTGACGTTAACTGATGGAAAAAAATGCGAGCTGTTGCGTTAACGTACCGGAGAAGTTGCTATCAGGCTCCTCGATCGCAGATACACACTTCCTGTGAATATTGTTTGTTGACATTTCTGACACTTGAATAAAAAAGTCAGACGCGTCCCTTTTGTGTCTGTGATGTTTGAGAACCGTGTTTGAATGAGCAGCTCGAGGCAGATAAAAGGCACAAAAAAAGGAGAGAGTGAACAGCGAATGAGTGGGCCAGAAAGCGACAGAGAAGAAGTCCAACTCCAGACATTTACAGCGAGAAGAGAAAAGAAAGTGAGACCGTTATCAGCGAGGATGTGTCAAGCTGCCAACGCAGAAACCTGAGGCACACTCAGCCTCCGTGAAAGGCCGCATTGTCCGTTCAAACCCAAGACTCCCGTGTTGTCCTCATTCCTGTTTTTTTTTTTTTTTTTTTCTGTTTGATTCCAATCCACGGTGACCGGACACCTTCGGCTATCTGTTTAAATAAAACAACACGGGCAAACTAAACACACATCGCAGCGTGTGCGGCTGTGAGTTTTACCGTGTCATTTATCACAGGATAATCTTACTACAACATGACCTCAGGTGATCCCTCTTTCATGGTGGATAATTGTCTAATGGTTTTATTGTATTTAGTCTGGACTGTAGCCATCACTCCCCACTTTAAGTGTGCATGCAGCTTAATGTTTATGATTACTTGTCATCGAACACACACACACACACACACACACACACACAGCTGGTTGTCGATTTGCAGACTTATATTATGCATAATGATTTTCTGTCGTAACATGACCTGACCTTTGACCTCCTCTCAAGCAGAAATAGACCCAAAAAGGGGGGACTACTCTCCAGTAACGTGCCATTTACTGTGAAATGCATCGGGCATCTTCATGTTACTTTGTGTCATGGTGGTCTTGTGGTTGAGGCGTCCTCCCTTTCCTTTTCCGTCAGAGAATCGGTAAAGCTACACCCTTCAGCGTCATCGTGCCACCCATAAAAACACTGAACCCTATCTTGTTTTCCCTGAAATGGAAAGCACATGATCATTACCCTGAAAAATCGATTGATTTTTCCATCAGGATGTCTCAAGACTGAGCTTGGTCTGTGTGAACGATCAATTGCTTCTGTTTTCCACAGAAGTTCATCTGATTGTAACTCATCCTCGTGACTGACAGGGTGGTTGAAAAGTTAGAGAGAAATTAAAGTGAAGAGTACTTGTTGATGCTTGAATCAGCTGCACATGATATTTGATATCAAGCCAAAGATCAGACTTCACCACTAGATGTCACTTGAGATGCTCCTGCAAATGTTTCACAATAAAAGCCTTGTTAAGAAATGGTTTGTGTCCGCTGAGGGCTTTTAATTTGAAGCTAATACAGGAACCTTTGACTACCTGCAGTTCCACATTAAAGTCAACATTCATTTCCAAAGGTTGCTTGCCTTGTTGAGCAACGTTAATCTGCTCTTTTGTCTAACATTATGAAGTGTTTTTATTCTTATAACTAGACCAGACTTTAAATATTAACACCTTCTGTCCTGTAAATGATCCATGTTGTCCCCTAGAAGTTAGATGCAGGTTCCTCCAGGTCATCGGTAGCGAGTGTTTTCCTGTCCCTGACATAATTTCTTTGTGTCCACTCAGGTGGTGACGGGTGCAGGACACTGTCATGGCGCTGCTGCGGAGGAGGCTGAAGCTGGTGGTGACAGTGATGATGGTCAACCTCTTCATCTTCATCCTCATCTCCCGAAACAACAGCCAAGACAAGATCGGGCAACGCAAGGTTCACATCCCCTCCAAACCCTTCTGGACCAAACTGGCTCCCAGCTCAGCCTACTGGAACCGCCAGCAGCAGATTCTGGATCTTCAGAACAATCCCATCCTGGCAGCAAACTATAGCGGCGCCGAGCTTTCCGATTGGCTCAACGAGACCAGTTTGAGCTCTGACCCCTGCCGGCCCAACATCAGAGTTACCACTCAGGTGAAAGACTACAACTCCCTACCGCAACGCTTCAAAGACTTCCTGCTTTACATGCACTGTCGCTCCTACCCGATCATGGTGGACCAGCCGGATATCTGTAAGGAGTCGCCGTTCCTTCTCCTGGCTGTCAAATCCCTGGCGCCCCACTTCGACCGCCGCCAGGCCATCCGTCAGTCGTGGGGCCGGGCGGGCATTATAGCCAATCAAACAGTTGTGACTATCTTCCTTCTCGGCAACGCCACAGCTGGGGACCACCACCCGGATTTGTCCGAGATGCTGCATTACGAGAGCATCCACCACAAAGACCTCATCCAGTGGGATTACCGGGACTCCTTCTTCAACTTGACCGTCAAAGAGGTTCTGTTCCTGGAGTGGATCCAGACTCGCTGCCCTGGCGCTCGCTTCATCTTCAAAGGCGACGACGACGTCTTTGTCAACACCTACCGCATCCTGGACTTCCTCAAGGGCCTCTCCGCGCCCAAAGCCAGGGACCTGTTTGTGGGTGACGTGATCACCAACGCGGGGCCGCACCGGGACAAGAAGGTCAAATACTTCATCCCGGAGAGCATGTACATTGGGACGTACCCTCCGTACGCAGGAGGAGGCGGGTACCTTTACTCCGGCGACATAGCCGCCCGCCTGCACAATGCGTCCCAGCACGTAGCGCTCTACCCGATAGACGACGTCTACACGGGTATGTGTCTTAGGAAGCTAGGGCTGGCCCCCGAGAAGCACAAAGGCTTCAGGACTTTCAACATAGAGGAGAAGTACAGGTCGAACCCGTGCGCCTACAAGAGTTTAATGCTCGTTCACCCAAGGACCCCGCAGGAGATGATCCAGATCTGGGCTTGGCTCAGTAGTCCTGCTTTGAACTGCCAGTGACGGCGCCGCAGCAGGCGGAAGACGATATATTGAGGTCAAAGTGACAAATATTTAATTTTGAACAGGGTGAATGACTTAAAAAGGCAGCTTTAAGTTAAGATATTATTAAAATGGTCACTTTGAGCCTCAGCTTGGAGAAACCGATGCACAAAAAAAAAAAAAAATGAGGAAGGACACAAAATGGCCACCATAGTATTTTGACGTGACGTCGGACTTCCGTAGACGAGTTAACCCTGCTTTACTGTCCAACGAGCTTCAACCCAAAGTGACCACGTCTTTTCTTTTGCGTGCACATATTTATATCACGACTATTTATACGGCCTTTCTAACGCTTTAACACTGTGTGTCAGCTCTGAAGGAGCGTCTCAATGCTGTATTATTAGAAATTAAGGAGACTAAAGAACTGGGACGTGTCCACCGGGGACTCTCTTTGCCTCGGGTTGTTATTGACGCTGATGACGGAGAATGCTTTCAACACTCTCGACTGTCTAAACATTTCAAACGAAGAGTGAAGCAGCGACCGTCGCCGGCTTTAAAAGTGCTTCCTGGTGAACACTTCCTAGTGATTGTTGCTGGAGGCTTAGTTTGTGCTGCTATTCCCATCCACACTCCCTAAAAAGTATTTACTTGTGACTCGTTCCAACGCAAACTCAAACCAGTTCAGAGCATTTATTTAAACTTGAAACTTGGGAGTGTTAACTTCCATCAGTTTTCACTCGAAGCTTTAAATCATCACGGAGCTTTGAGACTTGTCGCAGCTCAGCAGGTCTGGGTGTGGAGAAATCCAAAATGCTGTCTAAAATTCTGCTTCAGGTTCTCGCGTGTTTTTCACAATGTGTATGTTATTTCAAGCTGCCAGAGTAGAAAACACCACCCTCGCTATGACTGGCCTTGTGAGCGTGTGCTGTTAAATGTCGCTTTTACCGTTGACCGTCTGCGAATCGGAGTCGAACATGCTTCAAAAACACAGGTGGAACATCGTGTCCGCCTAAGCTTTCATTACTTGACGTTCGCTCTGGTTCTTGCTGATAAGTTCAAAATGTTACATATAGTTTGAGATGATTTCTTATCGTCTGAGCTCCCCGCGTGGGGACGACGCCGTCATGAGAACCCGTTAAGAGCTCTTTGTCTGATTATCTGAAGGTTCCCGCTCAGCTCACTACAGTACGCCTTCTTTCTTTGCACGTATTTACTTTGCCTCTTTGTTACGTGATGTTTCCATTTCAGCTGTGCAGCGAGACAAAGTCAGACACTTGAAACATGTGGACAGTTTTCAGATGCACCTTTTTTCTCGGGAGAGTTAAACGACTACACGGGAAGGACAGTAAAAGGTCAGAGGAGCGTGTTACATGAATGTATATCTTTACCCGGGTTCAGGGTCAATCCACTTTGGTTCATTTCATTCTTTTTTTTTTCTTCAGTATTCACACTCAGAACCGGTCCATGAAGTCAACACTGAAAGAAAGTTGTTTTAAGATCGACCCTGAACCTGGTTGTTACACTTAATCTGAGATGTTAGAGCTCCACCTGCTGGTCAGGATCCTTTAATACTCTGACACGACCCAGAACTGTCGTCAAACACCTCATTCATTTCATTATCTCAGTCTCTGACTCCTCACATGGTCCAAATCTTCACTCGTAGCGACTTATTTCTCTTGTTTTGTCACTGTGATGTGAGACTCTTCGACTTTTCGTGCTTACTTTTAGCCTACGTCGGTGTAGGAGTTTGCCACGCATGAAAAACAAGACAATCACGGTGAGGTTCGTAAAGGTGTTTGTCTCCATGCAGGATAAAACAAACACTAAAAAATAAGAGAGGAGCCAAGGACCGAGTTATTTCATCCTCATAGATATTTAAGTCGGAGCATCGCTTCATTTTCTTCTTGTTCTCGGGGGTCACCGTCTTCACTGTGGTGGTTTCCCGGCGCTCACTTACCGGTAACAGATCTCTGCTGCACGCACACACACAGTTTGTGGCTACTTGAAATGTTTACATGCTTTAATAAAGAGTCAGCATCGTTTTTATACTTGTTTCTTCAGCAGCTTTGTCTTTATGTTTGACTGTCCGACCTTCCTGTCCCTCCTCTTTAACCTTCATCCGTCACTGCGCTTTATTTTTGTAACTCCTGCTTCAGTTTTCCCTTCGAAGGACCTTTACTTCGTCTCTTTCGGACACACAACTTTAGCCTTAGTGTGTTCTGACAGTCAGTGTTGCTCTGGTCTCAGTTAGCCAGGATGAGCTTCTGTAGACGCTGGTGTTGTTTATTTTTAAGGTTTATAGAGACGTCATATTTCCACATCAACATGCAGTGAAACGAGTGCGATACGCAGGCCTGATGTGCTCGAAATAATCCAGTAAAAATGAATTGATGTGACGCCAACAAGGGGGGAGAACGTCCAATAAAATTAAATGAGAATGTCATGTGATAAACGCACAAACAGCTCAGTGTTTCATCGTCCTGTCTCGTGTGTTTGATCAGTCAGGATCTGTCAAACAAACTAATAATCTTCACATGAATCCCCCCTTTTTTTTTTGTTTTTGTTTTTTTGTTTGTTTTCACTGCACGTTGTTAACTTGTATTTCACACACCTGTCATCATCACCGTGTTAAAACACCTGCACTAGTCAGAGACGATTACCAAACGTGTGCCTGATGTTTGTATGTAATGTACATTTTCGAGATTATCCTTCAAACCACGTGATCGCTTTTTGTTTTTAATACAGAGAATACCAAGACTTGATTATTTGAATAAAATTATATTTTGCTGTTTTTGTATATCTGTTCTATGCATTATTATTGTTATTATTATTATTATTATTATTGTAATATGAATAACTTATGTGAAGTAAGTATAAAGTCAATTCGCATCACTGAGTAAAAATAAAATTAAATATTTAATAGTTTGAGGATTTAATTTGTTTTTCTTTCACTTTAAATGATTTCCAACATTTTTGCCATGTGACTCTTTAAAATAAAGTAAAGGCTTCATGAGACGTCGCATCAGATTATGAACGGGGAAAAAATAGATTTTATGAGCATTAATTTGATATAAAGTCACATGAAAGCTTCTCGCTCATGTCGTCTCATGCAGTGAGCATAACTGAACAGCAGAGGGCAGCAGAGTATAAACTACCTGAGGACAGACACACCTATAGAGACGTTATGTTGTGTGTTGATATTATGTGTACTAACTGCTAAGACTAGTATTTGCAGACATATCGGTGCAAAGATGTCCTTCAGATTTAATGATGAAGTTACATTTATGTGTAACTTTTATTTCATAATCTAACATCTGTTAACTCCTGTTGATCTACACTGACCTGTAATCAGGTGAATGGTGTCTCTGTCATTCGTACGTCTGTTCTCACACTATGTAACTTTGGGCTCCGGGTCGGGAGAAGTACGTAACGCTTTACGGCACTAAGTCACACACCACCAACTATTTCACTGATTTTGGTGAAACTGGATCATATTTTATGGAGAAAATGTTTTCTGGTTTTCCCTCTGATGTCCTCCGGCTGCTCCGCCTCAACTCTCTGTGATTTACAGAGTTTCCTGATGGACAGTGAAGTAAACTGCTGACAGCTGTAGCTGCTGTTAGCTCATGTTAGCTCAGTTTGTTAGGCAGTACTGTGAGCTCAGAGCACCGGGACCACTGGGAAGAGGAGGAGGTTTTCAGGCTTGTTTGTGGCACGGGGGGAATGCTGATGGAGAGCAGAGCTGGTGTCGTGCCAGAACCGGAGCTGGGCAAGCGGGCTCAGCAGCCTCTGTGGACATAATGGCAGAGGAGAAACGACGAAGAGGACGATGTTGGCGGAAGCTAAGAAGAGAAACACAGACGCCGAGCTGGGCTGACTGCTGTTGGACTAGTAAGTTGTGAAACTATCTCAGCTGCTGTACCTTCTGAGACTCACAGAAGAAAGATAACATTAAGCCAAGTCGACTTATTAACTGTGTCGAACTATTTAAAGAGAGATCATAAAATCCTGTTACCTCAGAGCATATTTCATTGATTATTTCATGCTGGGCCGCAGCACAGTCATAAAATCCAAGTCAAACATCTGTCTTCATCTTCTTCACTGTATTAAAACGTGTCCGTCCATGTTCTGAAACCAATTATACGACCCGAGTCCTCACAGCTATCGCAGCAACTCGAGTGGCATCGCAGTGTTTTTGTGTATTTTTATGCCTCCACCCTTGGAAATGGCTTCCTTTTTCCTTTTACACTCCACCGTTTGCATCCTGTTGGCAGGGATTTATCCGACACACGGAGCATCTCACCTCTGATACCTTTGGACAGTCCCTGCTCGTGTCACGTCCTGCCATGGCATCCTGCTGCAAAGACACTGTCACAACACCTGTGAGATTTAAAGTCAAGCTGAGTCATCAGCTTTGTTTGTAGCAGGTGATAATCAAGAAGTTGTTACTCTGATTATGGGCTGTAAAAATAACTTAAAGGAACCACAAATGTGGATTACTCCGCTGCTGAAAATAGTCCCTAGGAACTCGTTTCAGAGTGACATGATTTAGCCTTTCCTAATAATGAAACTACATCTTTGTGACCTGTTTTTAAAGACGTTTTCAGAAGGTATTAACTGTTGCAGGGTAGGGAATCAGAAAACATTGGGAGATGGACGAACATGTCGCTGGTTTCTGTCGTTTCGTGGACAAAAATATAGAATGTCAGAAACCTTTAAATGTAACAGTGATGGATCGATTATGAAAAGAGAAAGAGACGAACGAGACAAACCCAGCGACGAGTAAAAGTTTTGTCTTTTGGGGCGATCCCAGTCAAGTTACATAATCTCTGATCATTAAAATAACAAAGCTTTAAGGTCCAGTGAGTAAGATTTCAGCTGCTTTATATTTTCATTAGTCTATAATCACCTGAAAATAAGAATCATTATGTTTTTGTTACCTCAGAATGAGACTTTTATATCTACAGAAGCTGTATCTCTGTCTTTTCTGTCTCTTTGTGTTGTGTGTGTTGATGGGCATGGCCTCCGGTTTCCCCTCTCACCTGCCTAATCACCTCACTCACCTGTGCCTCTTCTACCGATCAATCTCCACTGCATAAAAGACCAGTTCAACCCCTCCAGACGCCGCCAGGTCATTCAGCACTACGGCCAACTTTGTGTTCATTTAGGGAAAGTATTTGTTCTTGTTCCCTTCCTGCTGCTCACCTGCCACGTGCAGCCTGGCACCAGTCTGGAAACCCTGTCATTGTGTTGGCACTTAGAGTACGCTACTGCTCTCCAAAACATATGAAGCTGTTCAGAGGTGCAGTAAGCCAAAAAAATAACCAGGATCTTTCCACATTGTGTGGCTCGTAGAGCGAGCAGACTAGAGACCTCCATTGACGAAGCAAGGCTGAACTGCTTCCGGTTTAACCCTCTACTAACTTGAGTGTGGCTCTTCTGGACTTTACTGGAGCAGACAGATCATATTCTGGAAGTTAAAAGTCATTTTTGGGGATTTTTTTTGTGAGCTGATGGGAAAGTCTGACAGACAGGCACCAGAAACCTGTGGATGACATCACGGACACAGTGCCGAGGTTTTATACAGTCTGTTATGTATCCATGTGTGGCAAAGACTGAAATGTACCCAGCTAATGAAGATTCAGATAAACTCATGCTGTGGTGAATGTTTCAGGGAAACATTCATTAAGTTTCAGATTCTTAAACCTGAGAGTTGTTTGGTCAGGAACAAAAAGGACCATTCATTCAAGAATATGAAGGATGTTCCACATGAAGTCCAGAGCTGGAAAAAAAAACAGGCTCTGCCAGAAAGCAGCAGAAGTCGTGGAGTGTTTCTGCTCCACCTCTGATAGTACCTGAAGCTTCTGGATGCAGAACAAACCCCACCCACCTGGTTCTCTCTGCTGGAACCATTTTGTAACTGGCTTTCTGATCCGGGTTTGAATCAGAGAGCGACGGCTGAGTCATTCTGCCTGCCGAGCTCTTTTCCACTTTCTGTTCCATTCGGCACATTTAGCTTGGCACTTTTTACTAAAAGCCTGAAATTTAATATTGAGCTCAGTCCAGTTAGACTTTGTTAAGACCCCGAAAGACTTCTGTCTGTGTTCTCTGTGCAGTTTTCTCTCTTCCTCTATCTGTCTGTCTATTTTAAATCCTGTTGATCTGCACTGACCTGTAATCAGGTGAATGGTGTCTCTGTCAGTCGTACGTCTGTTCTCACACTATGTAACTTTGGGCTCCGGGTCGGGAGAAGTACGTAACGCTTTACGGCACTAAGTCACACACCACCAACTATTTCACTGATTTTGGTGAAACTGGATCATATTTTATGGAGAAAATGTTTTCTGGTTTTCCCTCTGATGTCCTCCGGCTGCTCCGCCTCAACTCTCTGTGATTTACAGAGTTTCCTGATGGACAGTGAAGTAAACTGCTGACAATTGTAGCTGCTGTTAGCTCAGTTTGTTAGCCAGGCTGCCCGGACTGTGAGCTCAGAGCAGCGGGGGGAGTGTTAGTGTTTGTACCACAGGCGGTTTGGACCACCGGGAGGAAGAGGAAGAAGAAGAAGAGGAGGTTTTCAGGCCTAGGCAGTGGAGGAATGCTGGTGTTCGTAGCCCCTATCAGAAGGGGACAAAGGGGACGTTGAAGGAAGGGGCTGAAAAAAGAAGAGAGTGACCGCTATTTAGGAAAAAATAAAGAACTATGTACGTGCATATATATATAATCCTCAAAAGTTTTAAACCTTGGACTGGATTCGATCGGATAACGATCAAAAACTCGGACACTGCTAAAGGTGACGATGGTGATCGAATCTAAATGGAGGAGAGCCGACCACATCCTGACTCACAGATGACATCAGCACGCTGCCAGGAAGCCGAGACGATAAACTGGAGTTTATCTTCTCGGAAATGGATGGCAGTGATTCTCCCTCACACACACACACACACACACACACACACACTGATGAGCTGATCTGAACCTCAGGCTCCCCCTTCCTCATCTGTCATCGAAATGAATCTAATCTCTCTCTTGGACTAAAGAAGCAGCACCTATCGCTTATTGTCGACCACACACAGACAGCTCCTCTTCCTCTGCTCCTCACACACATTTGAAAACACAGCGTGCATTTTAAAGCTTATGAAGGCTGCAGAAAGATGAAGTTTTCCAACAGCTCGCTGAATCCTGCAGGCTGAATGCTTCTGCATCCTGCTGCACTCTGCTGAAGGAAGTGGACATTAATCACACGTCAGACTCTTGGATCAGTCCAGCAGCACTCAGAGGAAATAAAGGAAGAAGAAAAGCATGGAAAAATGCCTGATGTTTTCATATACCTACATATATCATGTACTGTGTGCCACGTAGCAGCAAAGTTTTAGTTTTTTTTTTATTTTTTCCAAACTAGACCAGGCGAATTGGAGGAAACAGTCGGTCACAGCGAGCGTGGAGGTTTCCCCCGGTGAAGGACCTGACATGGAGGGAGTGAGTCACCGGTCTGATCTAGATCTCCACTTTCCAGCTAAATCACCAAAATGCAGGAAATGTCTGTTCGTTGGTGTTTGAATGCCACCATGAGACAGGTTAGTGGTTCAGCCAAGAGATACAGTGTTTGAGATTGTTTCACCCAAAAAACAAAAAGCAGCAAGTTCTCACCTCTGAAGCTAATATTACTGACTAGTCCAACAGCAGTCAGCCCAGCTCGGCGTCTGTCTTTCAGCCTTTTATTTCACCAAGCTCTCACCAACCACTAAAAGTCAGTCCCAGATTTACTCTTGTCCGGCGGCTTCTTGCTCGCTCTCTCTCTCCTTTTCTCTTCTTAGCTTCCTCCGTCAGTGTCCACTTCGGCCTCTTCCCCCTTTGTCATTACGTCCAATTATGCCCGTTTGCCCAGCTCCGGTTCTGACACGACACAGCAGCTGCAGTTCACAGCAGAATTGAGGCGGAGCAGCTGGAGGACTTAAGTACTACAACACTGATACAAATACATATTTAATAGTAAATATGCATATACTACGTTTGCAGGAGAAGAAAGGGGCTTGTGCACATAACGTGTGAAGAGATACCAGCAATGTTGCAATCAGCAGATTGTGTAAATCCCCAGTGGAAATATTCATAAACATTATAAATCTGTTGTATTCTTTCAATAATTGTCAAAATAAGGAAGCACTTAACTAAAACGTACACTCATTACAGTAATAAAAATAAGGATCCTAGTTAAACACAAACCCTGGAGACAGAGTGTTTACCCAGCACTGTCGGCCAAACGGCACCAGGCTCTGAACAACATGAGGCACATTCAGCTCACAGAAGGGAAAGAAGGGCAATTTACTGCAACGCTGTGTTGAAACAGTGTCCTGAAGGTGGAGGGGAGTTGTGATGGATGATCCACCTCCTGGTTTTAATGAACGTAGCTCACAGCTCCTCCAGTCGCTGCTTCAGAGGGAGGAAGCTGTGCTCTAATTCTCTGCGTCCTTTGGGGAGGGAAGGGAGTCAAAAAAGGGGGGGAATGTGGCATGAGAAAGATGGAGGAAGGAAGGTAGGAAAGAAGCAGGGAGAGGAAGTGTGAGGAGGGAAACGAGAGCACATGCGGGGCGCCCCTGGAGAGCGATATCATCGTCTGACTCGTGAATATCAAAACGCAAAGATTGCAATTCAGAGTGTCGCTGCAGCACGGCTAACAATGTGCTTTTGACAAACTGACTCCACCCTGCTGCTGCACACAGGAGGAGAAAAGCTTCACCTACATTCAGACGCTGCAGAAGACTGCTGTGTTACACTGCTGCATGTTCTCACACAGGTGAAATGTCAAAGGGTCTGTAACCTCTAATGGACCTCAAACACTGTGATGAAGTGGCTGGCTGCAGCTGCCCTCGCTCCTCCTGCCCTCTCGAGTTATGGTGGCTTTAAACAGACTCAAATAATAAAGATCTCTGTCAAATAGAAACATCTGAGTTTGTTTTATTGTCTTCTACAAACACATTCCACGTATTCTGCTTTGTTACTTTTTTTCCTGGCGAAGCTGAGTGGGCGTCTTTATTTTTCCTGAACTATCTCGCAGATAAATTAGAGCTGTGAAATCCAGTTTTCAGCAACATGTAGCCACTCCTCTCCTGTTCGGTCCAGTTTAAAGGCTCATTTTTTATTCTCAGGGGATTTTTTTCAAACCAAACTCTTACAGATAAAATCTCCAGAAATCTGTCCAGGCTTTGTCTGGCAAACAGTACTGGAGTAGGACTGTATTGCAAGGGTTGGGTGATGCATTCAGTGTCAATATTAACAATGTTTTCTCATCGTTTTGATGTATAACATCACTCGGGCAGCATTACTTTTCTGACTACTAATAAGTACAGTATCATTTCTTTCACAATCTTTCATCAGTGAGCAGCTGAAAATCCCAGATTAATGAGAATCTCATGAGATTTCTTCCAATTTGTTGGCAGTTTTTGCTCCAAAGCCGAGAACTGGACATTAAACTTCACAAGAGCTGACATTTCCCGCTCAATCTGTGGTTGATCAGCTGATCAACACTTATCAATTCTCTCAATATACAGGCTTATTTTGTTTTTTGCTGATTTCCTTTTGCGGCTTCTTCTTAGCTTCCTCCGTCAACGTCCTCTTCGCTCTCTTCTCCTCTGCCGTTATGTCCATAGAGGCTGCTGAGCCCGGTTACATTGCCCAGCTCCTGTTCTGGCACGACACCTGCTATTAGCATTCCCCCTTTGTCCTGGGTCTAAAACCTCCTCTTTTTCTTCCTGGTGCTTCAAAACGCCTGTGGTACAAACACTAACACTTCCCCCGGTGCTCTGAGCTCACAGCCCGATAACAAACTGAGCTAACAGCAGCTACAGTTCGCAACAGTTTACTTCACTGTCCATCAGGAAACTCTGTAAATGACAGAGAGTCGTTTTCACTCTGTGTTTCTGCCGCCTTGCGGACTCTGAGGACTGTTTCTCATACCATCGCTCTCTCATCGGCCTTCTCGCCGTATCAAACCAAACAAACGCAGTAAAGCGAGCTCCGTCATAAACTCCCTCAGTAAAAAGCAGATGTGCTTTTCACGCTGTCGTTGAAGGAAAGCCGTGGCTACAGTTTCCCAAATGGAAAATCTGACTTCAACCTGAACCTCCACCGCTGTGCCTCTCCTCCATCCTCTCCCTGCTCATCCTGATCCACAGAGGATCACGTTCAGCACTACCTGTGGTGTTTCATTTCAGTGTGACACACTCCAAACTGCTCCTCTGAGCGCTCCTCCTCTAACAGAAGAAATGTTTGGTGAATCTCTCTCAGTGGAGAGTTTGGCCCGCTCGCTCAGATCCGTATCAGGTGTAAATCTGGCTGGTACTGTCTGAGTGATCTGGGCTGCAGCTGCTCTCACTTAAACTCCGGCTCTGACTCTGACTCTATAAAACTTAAATTGTTTCATGCATTACAGCTTGTGGAAAGTCAACCTTATGTCACCTATACCTGTCTGTAATCACACATTTAAGATGTTACTATAGCCGATCACACGTACACTGTCATAAAGCTGTTTTTAATGTTTATTCTGTCATACTACGTCACGATAATCTCCATTTTATGCTCATTCGGTTGTCTGACAACGTCGGGAACAACTACATCTAATTCTGTAATTCTCTAATGAGTTTTTCTTCTTAAAATATTTCCTTTACTTTGTCTAGTTACATTGCAAAGTGCTTGCTCCTGGTGGGAACTGTTGGGTCTCTGTCCAGACCTGCTCCATAGGAAAAGTGTTGTGAGATAACTTCTGTTATGATTTGCTGCTATATAAATAAAATTGTGCAGTGGTTACCGTCACCGTCGCCTCGCAGCAAGAAGGTTCCTGGTTCGAACCTCTGCTGGGGCCTCTCTGTGTGAAGTTTGTATCTTCTCTCTCGTGTACTCCGGCTTCCTCCCACAGTCCCCACCGTGTGACCCTGATGAGGATAAGCGGTTACAGATAATGGATGGATGGATGGATGAACTGAATTACATCCACAATAACTGTGAGATTGGCTGCATTAAAACATCAACCATTGTGGGTTTTAACGTAGAGAGACCAAGCTACATCCAGTCCATACAAGTTTTGCATTTAGTGGTGACCTATGGAATAGAAAGTAGATATATGAGTAGAAATCTGGATTCAAAAGAGTACAACATATAGAAACTCAAACTTTATCGATATAAAACTCACAGCAAAAGCATAATTTGTCTGGCTACTATTGTTGTTTATGGTATAAACAAAATGAAAATAATATTACCTCCTACTGAGCAACACTGAGGCAGCTTTGTCTAACTTCTGTGTCAGCTGTTTGTTACTTATGTTGCATAAATTCACTTACAGCGGAGCGGTCTGTTTGCAGAAGTAATGAATTGAATTATTCTGATTGAGTTACCCAGGAGGCCTCTGTTTGCTGAGCATAATTGTGCTGATTTGTCACACGCAGCACTTCAAATGCATGAAGGAAACACAAGGTGGGGTCGTGTGTCTCAATGAGACGTTAATAACACTACCTACACACACACACAGAGACACATAGGGGGAAGAAGAAGAGGAGGAGAAGCACTGAGTCATAGCTGGAGCCCGGAGCGATTCAGCCACCCTGAACTAATGATCCGTAACAGAGCGATCATCATTTCTGTGGTATTTTTGGCTCTGAATCTGTGTTAAGTCACTTAAACTCTGTGGAACTTGTTCTTAGCTTCCATCATGTGCAATCATCTTGTAGAAATAATAACAGAGAGCGTGAATTATACTGTGATTATGGATCGACAGTCATGAAAATACGTTTACCAGATATTAGAAACTCATCTCACAATACAAACTCTTAGACCTGCGTGCCTTATCGTACATACGTTGGTTGATTGTGTCGCTTATTTACCAAAGAACATCACTATAGTAGCACTCTATTAACTCCTAACATCTGTCTCTCTATGGCCCGATGAACCCAAATGTGAGGTGACTGCCACAGTGACCCAGAGTCAGCCACCATCTGGGTTAAATTTCCCTCAATTATCTGCTTATCTGACTTTTTTTTTAAATTCCTCATGCCTGAGTAACTTCGACTGCACCGTATTTAAATGTGAAACTTAGCTACATGTTTGTCTCGTTAGCGCAGAGAAACACTGTCATGACTGTCAGGGGAAGGTACGCGGAGTACAGGACCTCACATGCAGATGAGAGACAGTGAGGAACACTGCGGCCACAGTTCATTACCGGACATGTTATTCTGCAAACTGGGATCCAAAGGAGGAAGTATTTACGCAGCTGAAATGTTTCAAAATAAGACACCATGTTGTGGAAAATACCCCAGAAAGATACTCTGTGTTACAGATTGCATCACGGGTGACACAAGACAATATGCTGTGCTACGTAGTGTGCTTTAAAGTGTGTTAGAAACCATATAGTGTGCTTTGTCCCTTTACAAACTTAATGTTTACTCTTAGTTTGTAAAATCATTTTTAATCAAGGAAAAACATGCACTATAGCATGTAGCTTGGGAACAATAAATGTAGTCTGAAGCGGGCTTTGAAGCAGAGGCTCACAGCACTGAAAACGTCTGTCAAGACTTTGAACCTGGGCCTTAGGAGTGTTGCAGGATCATAAGTCCTGAATCAGACCCCCATGGCGCTGATCACGGTGTAGAGGCGGAGGGAAATCCCCATCAGGGAGGGTGGAGACTGCAGGCTCGTTCAGTCGCGTTCGATCTAAAAATCCACAGTCAGGTCAGATACGTTTTATGTACATTGAATAACAACAAACTTAACTTGGCATAGCCGATCATAACGAGACGAAACCTCCAAATATGGAGGAACCAAAGTAAAAAGTGCAGAATAACTCTATCGTCTGAACTCTGTTCCTGCTCGGAGGATATTTTTTGACTCTTTTTATGGGGGGAGCTTTCGAAACTTTTGTAACTCTTCGTCATCACTGTAACTGCGAGAACTTCAGTAGATTTTCTCTTTTGCTGTTGTTACGTGTTGGATAAGAGGTCCAGATTCACAATTCTGGCCTTGACACAGACTTCTAATCTCCAACAACCGAACCCCTAAATCTGACCTCTGACCTCTGGCCTGCTTTGGAGAACAGAATTCCTCTCCAGAGAGCTGAAATCTCCTCATATCTGCTGCTTGAACCACAATAACTGTGGGTTTTAAACTCCACTTAACTAATATTAGATTAAAAAATGTTTATAAGATCATCGTAGATCGTGTACATGCAGTTCTGTCCACTGAACATGATTGAATCCAGCAGAGAAGCCATAAAAGCGATAATAAAAACAGGACTGGAATGGAGGCCGTATCTCGACTCGTCTCCTAATGGCTGATGTCTGTCTTTATAGTGGCAGAGAGAAACAGAGATATGAGACATTTTACTGCAGACCACAGCTGAGCTGCTTGTTTCCCAGAAGAGAGGGAGGAGAGGGGTGTAGAAATATCTTCTCTGTGAGCCGCTGAACCCCCACCAACCCCGGCGCTGGATCAGTCCATGTTATTACACCTGCAAGCAATGAGTGGGCCAGTGAGATCTGCTGCACACTGGAGATCAACCAAGGAACATACTAGGCTTCCCACTGCTGCACTTTCTGTCTTTATATCCTCCTCTTTTTTTCTTTGTCATGCAGCTACCTTTCCTCCTGCTGGTTTTACTCTTCTGCTCTTTAGATAAAAGCTCATCGGAGGAGGTTTGATGAGTGTGCTGCAGATCCTCTGTTTTTCAGTAAAGACAGTAAAGGGTTGATGCTCCATGATCAATTTTTTCTGCTTTTATTTTTGTCTCAATCACATCAACTCAGACTTGATATTTGTTCTCCTTCTTCCCTTTTTTCCTCTGAATCTCTCATTTTCTTCACTTTATATTTAGTCCTTGTGGAAACACTGTAAAAGCCACTTAAAGGTTCAATGTGAAACTTTTAGTTTTCAGTCATATGTAATCCTCTCATAAAACAAATCGTTGTGTTTGTATGACATTAGCCTTTATATCTACAGATGGAGCAGGTCACCGTGCATAGACCAGAACAGATTCCTTTTTTAAGTCATTGTAACACAGTTTGTTGCAGTTCAGGTTTGTTGATGCTGTAAGTCAGTTTTCTGGCTGCACATGAGCACATAATAAAAAGGCGTGAATGGTGCTTTGAGATGTGGAGATGTCAGAGTTTTTGACTGTGTGAACCGAGCATCAAGTCTATAATGGACCAGATTTAGGAGATTTAAGTTTGGATCACTCTTTATGACGCTGTAAGTTATTAATATTTAAATAAATCATCACGTCTTCGTTGCATTGTGATTACATCAGGCTTCACAAGAAGAATCAAGTCGCTGAGCAGCGTAAGAACTTAAAGCTTATGGTAAAACAGCCTCTGCACACACTGCCAAGTCTTTCATCCCTCCCTCCTGCCTTCAATATCATATAATAACATCAATATCAGAGTGTAAGAGGTGACAGAGAGCTTTTCATGAAAGATCAGCATCATCATCAACTTTCCTGATTTTGCAGACTGTGCACAACGAGAACGAAAGCACGAAGCAAGTGTCAGCCAGGCAGGTGTTGTGAAATATCTTCTCAAAGTTTGTTTATTATAAGCGATCATCAGCGTGACTGCTGAGTCATCATATCTACGAACCAATCTTTGTTTTACAGGTTAAAATCTGTGTCAGTAATTATATCTTTTATACAACGATAACCAGTTCATGTGGAATGACTAAAAACCGATTGTAAGAACAGATTAATCATCATTCAGTGGAATATTTTATGGAATATTTGTTGTTATCAGTAAGAGAATCACAGTAAGAGCTTGTTTATTCTCTTATCGGCCTTTTTTAAATGATGGTGGTCGCTACACTGATCTTTTGAGTTTGGACTGTTGGTTCACGTCACCGTGAACGATTAATCGAGAAAATAATCAGATTATTCAATAATGAAACCTAAATTTTAACACAACAATAATAAAGACAAGACTAAAAACTAATGAACTCTGACACTATTAGAGTTGCCAGTAAAGGAGCATAGTTTCATCACAGCTCGTCAGTAGTCAGTCATCTACGATAACTCAAATAGTTATTTGTAAAACATATTCAGTATCAGTGAGAGGTGTCATGTGGAAAAATGTGAACACAGTGTTTTATATATCCGCAGTGAAGTATGAAACCAAACTGCCAGGCACATTTTTAATTGTGAACTTACGACCTTACGAAGATGCTGCGGCAACACGAGCTGCATATTTCACAACTGTTGTGAAACGAGAGAACAGGGGACTTGCACAGGCCTCTTGGTTCATATCTTTTTGCTCTGATTTGATTTGTATTTGCAGCTCAAACACGATTTTGTTTTCCCTCTCCCTCAGCTGAACGTTATAAATCACTATCTGCCTTCTGTCTCCTGGAGTTATGCTTTGCAGCTAAAACTGTACAGACAACAACTGCTCTTTATCTCCTGACAAACCATCCGGGTGGAGAAGAAATGTTACACAAGAGTCTAATATTCAGCTCGATTCGACAAGAAGAAAGAGAACTCGCAGCCACCTGCGCCGAGCTTGACATCCAAGCAATACATAAACACAACCGACATCTGTTTCTTGTGTTTCTCACCTCTGTTGCTCTGATTTGAGTCTCTCGTGGGGTCTTTAACAAAAACTCTGTCTCACCTCCAGTATTTGACTTCTATGTTGGCTGCAAACTCTCGCTCTGCAGTGTCAGAGCTAAATGATGAATGGATACACAAGGGTAATTGCGTGAATACTGCTGACTCGTGTTAAGGCTTTAATGGTTTGTACGCTGTAGAGTTTACATTGAAAAGGAAAAGAAAAGTGGCCAGTTCAAATCAGTGATCAATCCCTAAGAAAATAACATGTGACACACACTCTCCCCTCCCCAAACAAGTCCTATCAAAGGTCCCCAGGTGCTGGTATATGGACACATGTGACACCTAGTCCTCAAAAGTCCATTAACAAGCTCTGAAAGCCTCGTAGTGTCAACCAAAGGCTTCACATCTGGATGCATTTTCAGATTAGCTCCTAAGAGCTGATGTTAATGCAAGATATTTGTCAAAATGTCAAGTCTTTCCGCCTCAAAAATGTTGTTTTATTTTCCGCCGGAACAGGCTCATTTAAGTGGAAGAAGACTATAAATAAACTGTCTTCTTTAAACATCTCCTGTGTTTGCTTTTAAATCATTCTTTGGTGACATATTAAGTACAAAGAACTCGTTGTTATGCTGTTTTTGAATTGTACTTTCCAGAAATTGAGAGGACATAGAAAAATCCAGCTCTTCTGATCAACATTTTCTGTGTTAGAGACTTTTCCCATCGTGGTACCAGCTCTGACAGCTTTCAAGAAATCCATGTAGGCTTAAAGGTCCAGTGTGTCAGATTTGGGGCCTCTATTTTCAGAATAAGGCAAACATGGAATATAATATTCATAACTATGTTTTGATGCATGTATAATCACCTGAAAATAAGAATCTTTTTATGTTTGTTACTTTTATATCTACAGTGGGAGAGAGAAACACCTTATTTATACAGTAGTCCAGAACAGACAAACTAAATACTGACTCTAAACAGGGTCCTTAAAGTGTTGTTTCTCCTTTACATTAGGAAGGTGAGGGTGATGTGAGGAGATTGCAATGCAGTGATTGGACCACTAAATGCAACTAAATTCTACACACTGGACCTTTAAACGAAATCTTTATATCAATACAGACGTGCAAAATGGACAATTACTTACGCAGGAACGAGTTTGCTTGCAGCTCTGAGAGAATGCTAACATGCCGAGGTTTAGCAGAAATTATGGTCACCATCTTTGATGGGCATGTTAGTATGCTAAAATATATTGGATCATAAATCGAAGTATTGTGACAAACTGAAAATTTGACCAGATGATGGCAGTGAAAACTCAAGGGATCTGTCATGCTGTTGGGTTTCTTGTTTAGTGTTTCCTGTTTTATTTTGTAATTCTCCTCTCTCCTAATGTAACTTTAACTTTACTTCCTGCCCTTGTATTCACTGACTGATCAGTTTTCACCTGTCTTGTCGTTTGTTGGTTTCAGTGTCAGTTCGTCTTCGTCCTACGTTAGAGCGTTTCAGCCTTGTGTTTTGTTTGGACTGTTATTTGGTTTCTTGGACCCTGCAGCCTTTTGGACTTTGGATTTAGCCTGCTCGTTTACGGATTTGTCTGCTTGTTTGGACTGCCCTTTTCTGGTTTTGAACTGTTCCTGCCTGGCAATCTGTAAGCTTTTGTACATTCAGCATTGATCTGCACCAGTTCAGAGACTGTATTTGGGTCCTACTCCTTGTGTTCCAAATCATTTACAAATATCAACCTCATGGTGGTGCCATGGGAGCAGCAGGTATGTCAGGGATCAACAAAGTCATTAGGATTCATCCTCTGGGAACCACGAATATCCATACAAAATGTTCTTCCAGTAGATGTTGAGATATTTCACTGGATAATTGAAAATGGTGACGTCCTGGCGGCATTAGAGGATGAGTGAGGGGATCACCAGCACCAGTAGGCTTTGTCCTCTGGAGACCATGAAAATTTCATGGCAATCCATCCAGTTGTTGTTGAGATATTTCAGCCTGGACCAGTTGCCAGAGCCGCACCGCTAGCCTAGCTGAAATGACATTGAAAATGATCCCATTAACCATCACAGTGATGTTCAACTGTGTCTCCAACACTGCAGCAGATCATCTCCTGCTCTGCAAGAAGCAAAACCAACAAGGAACAGAGAAGAGAAGCAAAGGCTATATTGATTTCAGAATACTAAAACAAGCCCCGTGCTGTTGATTAATTACTTCCCACAGTGAACCCCTTAATGACTTCAACCAGCCACCCCCGCTGCTAATTAACAAGCTATTTAAAAAGGAGGGATGGAAGTGTCTAATCTAAGCTGGTGGTGGTAGAGCTCACAAGGAAGTCATTCTGCACTCAACCCGCCTGACTGAGTTCCCAAAAAAAAGCCCCAAGACAGCCATCCAGGGACTAATTTAGCCTTTGTTCAGGTTGTGTGAATGGAAGTGGAGAGCTCTCTCTTGGGGAGAGTAACCGGAGAATGACTTGTCTGCTGGACTGTCACTGTTCATTCAGTGAGCTGATACTGGCTGACGCTTGTACACTAATGATCTCGCAGCAGTGTGCTGATCTACTGACATCTCTCTGGGCTGTTCTCTTTCTGTCTCTCTAACCGGGGGAGGTTAACGGAGCATTGCATGTTCTTTTCCACCGTCGTACTGCCGTGCAGCCACACATTTACATCTATATTTCACGCATTTCTCTGACCCTTCCTCCTTTTACTTCCATAATTCCCACAGGACAGTGTGGACCGCTTCCGGAAACATCTCATTAAATATCCTGATTCATTTAAATTAAACAAATGCATGACTGTGAGCACATGCAGGCCATGAGGCCATGGTTCTCTGCTGGAAAAATGGTGGAATGCTCCCTCCGGGTTGGGAACGAGTTGCTGCCCCAAGCGAAGGAGTTCAAGTATATCTGGTTCTTGTTCATGAGTGATGGGAAAATGGAGCGTGAGATGGACCGGAAGTTTGGTGCGGTGTCGTAACATTATACCAGACTGTTGTGGAGAAGAGGGTGCTCAGCTGGAAGGCAAAGCTCTTGATTTTCCAGTCCATCTACGTTCCAACCCTCACCTTTAGTCATGAGCTTTGAGTAGTGACCAAAATGTGCTTCCTCTGCCAGGTGGCCGGTGCTCAGCCTTAGAGATCAGAGCTCGGAGTAGAGCTGCTGCTCCTTCGCATCGAAAGGAGCCAGTTGAGATGGTTCAATATCTGATTAGGTTACCTCCTGGGCACCTTTCTTTGGAGGTATTCTAGGCACATCCAACTTGGAGGAGACCTTGGGACAGACCCAGAACCCTCTGGAGAAACTACATGGCCCATCTGGCCTGGGAACGCCTTGGAATCCCCTAGGAGGAGCTGGAATGTGTTGTTGGGGAGAAGGACATCTGGAACGCCCCGCTAAACCTGCTGCCACTGCGACCCGACCCCAGATAAGAGGAAGAAAATGGATGGATGGATGATGCTTTAAACTTTCTTTGAAGGCTCGTTGCACAAAATGTGTTGCCCCTTAATGGATTTTTGCCAGTTTTGAAGAAAAATAAGCGCCTTGAACTCCTCACTGCGGGTCATTCAAATAATTCAGACCCACTGCACTCAGCAGATGATGGGATTTCAAACCATGACAGCTTGAGTAAACATTTATTTTGTACTCATTGTGAAGCAATACTGGCCACGGCATATCTGTACCGCTCTCACAGTCAGCATAAAATGGGAATGTGATGTATTGGTTTTCACTATCAGCAGCTAGCAGGCCATATATAATCAGCACCATGTTTCTCCTGAGGAAAAGTGATTCTTCAAATCAGGGATCATTGCACAGTTTGTGCACAGTCCAGACTCTCCCTGGTTGATTATGGGTTTAATTTCACACAGCCATGGATCTGATAACCACCCAGATGAGTGTAAATGGGTAATTTGCTCTCCCTGAAAAGCCATTCCTCAGCACAGGCGAGACAGATTAATTTAACTCTAATTTCAGAGTGATATAGCAGATCGAGGTGCTTTACTAATACTTTGATGATAGAGTACAATGTGTCCATAAACTGTATTAGAGGTCTATGTCTAAACATCTTCATAAACATTAAAAGATATTCTAAATATGAAAATATTATTCACTGATTTTGGTGAAACTGGTGGTCGTGCCAGAACAGGAGCTGGGAAAGCAGGCAATGTGACTGGGCTCAGCAGCCTCAATGGACATAATAACAGAGGCGAAAAGACTGCAGAGGTTTAATGGAGGAAGCTAAGAAGAGAAAAAGTGAGCGAGCAAGAAGCCGCCGGACAAGAGTAAATCTGGGACTGACTTTTAGTGGTTGGTGAGAGCTTGGTGAAATAAAAGGCTGAAAGACAGACGCCGAGCTGGGCTGACTGCTGTTGGACTAGTCAGTAATATTAGCTGGCTGCTATGTCTGCTGTTGTTGACCTTGTTGATGTTTGGCTGTTAGGAAAGTTGTCGACTTGCTAGTTTACGATCATAAGTAATGTAATCAGAACAAATACACGAGTACAGCTGAACATATTTACCACAGTGGGATTACACTCTGAAACTGAGGGGAGACAAATCACAACAAATACTGATTTTTACACAATGTTGCACCATCTGATCCAGTTTTACGCTGTTAGATATCCATTTGAGGTCTTTGGTTCAGGAGTTACTTAGTGATGAAGTGTTTTGTAATCATTTACATCTTGCTGCGCTCTATTTCCCTCCACCTGACTTGTCTAACTCTACTTTTATTTCCCAGAATGAATTTTGGCAGCGCCCGGAGGTGCAGGTGTGAGCTTGTCGCTGTCAGTAAATGGTGGGCGTATCGGCATATTTTTATGATTGCACCTGTGTCCTTTTTACTCAAATCTAACATGTCTTGTGGCTGCGCTGCATTCTGGCCTGCTGTTGATTTGTTGATGGAGAAACTGATCTCCCTCTGCCTCGTCTTTGATGGATTTCTCCATTTATCAGTTAGGTTGTCATGTGAGCTGGCTCTCCTAGAAAGAACCCTTTGCTCTTTGATTCCGAGAAACTGACACCAAAAATCAAGTCCATCATTTGTTTTGGATCTTAGTTTATGTTGAGTATTTGTAACATTTCAACAATTCAGCTGTTTCCAAAATAAAACAGTTTTCTGGTATGCAGGCGGACTATCCAAATAAAGTCTTACCACATTTTCTTTGAACAGAGAAAACACAAATGTAACCTTGTAATTTCGTGTATACGAGCCAACCATTAGGCCTACTTAATTTAATGGATACACTATTGATATAGTAGAAGTAAATGTGATCATCATTTGTTATGAAAGGTTCTATTTATTTATTGATGCAGTTTTTTCTCCTGCCATGTCAGTACAGGCTCATCTACAAACGTTACCTACAATATCTGGCTATGTATCTTTATTTCTTGTTTAACTACCCACTTAATGTAAGATTTTAGATCTCTGTGTATGTTACTGACGATTATCATGTAGTACATTTATATTTGATATTTATGCCTTCCTTTAAACATAGAGATTGTGAGTGGTTGCAGACTGACAGGTGCTCCTTATTTATGATGTCTGATGGTCTACCACTGAAACATCGCAAACAAATGTATTAATGTACGGTCTGCTGTCTCTATTTGTTACATTAACACCATCCTTTACCTTTTATTGAACATCCTCCGGACTACTAACGTTTTTTTCATCATTGATTGACCTGACGAACCTAACCTGAGTTGTTTGGTTTATAAAAAGTGCAAATACGCATCTTCAATATCTAAAAACTCCAAATATGCAATTTACTATCACGTAAAACCAAAAAATTCAGCAAATTCTTACATCTAAAAACTGGAAACTTGAAATATCAGCTCTGTAACTGTCATTATCACCGACGTACACAACAACAAACCTTATTAAGGGAAAAGAATAAGGATAGGCTGCAAATCATAAAAGGTCAGCGTGACAAACGGATAATGGAGGAAGGAGGAAATGGTGAAATTTGGAACCAGATCAAATCCATATTTAACCCAGTTGTGGCTTCGATGGCAGCGATCCAAGAGCAAATTACCACGCCCTTCATCCAACTGTAAATCCAGTCGTCCACCGGGAATCTCAGAGGCTTCCGGTAACTGAGCAGCGAGCAACAGATACCAGCAGACACTCCGCCATGAGTCAGGATGGTGCAGTTCAAAGCAGAAGATGCTTATCTGACACTGCAAAGCATGGCACTCACATTTCCACAGGGAGACGAGCGCTAAAAGGAAATCTGTGGAAGGAGGAAAAACATGATATGATGACTCAAGCTGCCAAGATGAAGATACAATCAGTTACCCTCATGTTTGTTTTTTGGGTTTGCTTTGTTGATTGATGGGAATATAACTTTCTGGAGTATATCCGACTCATCATAATTCCAAAATACAAAACCCTTTTCCATTTGGCATCACTTGCAGCTATCACTATCTTCCAGTAGTCTATTAAAATGAATGAAATTAAAAGTGTTTTGCTAACATCACATCACATAATCACCACCAGTAAACAGAGGGACTTAACCGGCTCCCACTACCGGAGACGGAGGCTGTTTTCTGGGGACAGTTCGCCGAAGAGTCGTCAGGGAGGACTGACCAGGTTGTGCCAACTTTTCCACATAAATTCAAAGATCTTTTCTCATATACAGTATGTTACCTACTACCACGCTACTTTTCTTTGTTAAAACAATGTGGTTTGCTCGAAATGTCATCACATAATCACCATCAGTAAACAGCGGGACTTTCTAGAGGACGGTTTGCCGAAGAGTCGGCAGGGCGGTCTGACCGGGTCTTTCCACATATAAACTGGGTGATGATTTTTTTCTCATGTAGCTGTATTGTTGTTTGTTCTTATAAAGGAAATAGCTCTTTACAATAGTTTTAGTGGTACACTTAGTCCATCTCTCAGTGTTTTACGATTTCCCCACTAAACTGGCATTTTAGAAAAAGCCATTTCAAAACAATTTCAGAAAACATTTGGACAGTTTTTAGTAAAGTCAAACAGGAATAAATTAAATAATTTCAATAGTTTAATTAGGCTTTGACCACGGAGATAGTCCAGTATAAACCTTTTGTCAGTGTGGGTCTTTATCATCTAAGCAGGAATTTTTATTTGGATTATTACACTGATTAAATTTTTTTAATCAGCCGTCATAAATAGCTTTGTATGACCCTTAAAACAGCATGGTAAATACTGTGCATGAGCCAGTCTTCGAGAGAGTGTTGATCACAACACATTCCAAGAAAATTGGAGGCAGTAAAATAAAGACTTCTTGTTTTTCTGTTCGTCCCACAACACTGTCAGCAGTAATACTTTTGGCTATCTGTGCTGCACTGAAGTGGTGCAGACTCACTTGGCTTATATCTAAAGGACTCTGCTTTGTTAACAGGTCTTTTCAAGTGGTCTAACACCAAACGCCAGAATCTCTGCGCTTGAAGAGCTTGGCTTAGATCCTGGAGGACGTGTTTTTGTTGGCTCTCTGCAGAGGGGAAAGAGAGAGGGAAGTTAGGTGTGAAACTTCCACTCTGCCTGCGCAGTCAGTTGGAGACGATATCACAATCGATATAAAGCCCACGAAAAAGAAAGAAGCACTGTGTTTCTGCTAATATATTCCATCTGTGCAATGGGCCTGCAAAGGCAGAGCTGCACTGTGTGGAAGTAAAAAAGCAGGAGTATACAGTAGGAGTGTAGTAGCAGGAGCAGAGGCTCTCATCTTGTGGAACAGGACGTCTGGTGAAGTAGACAAAACAAAATCCAAATCAAAAATTTACCAGAGATCTGCATGAGGGGTGCAGATGATCTGTTTTTAATCATTAACCATGATCTGGGACAGAGTGTTCAGTCACTGCTGACTGATCTACATCTTACTTTAGCTTTTGGAGACAGTCTTGTAGTCAAGACCAACTAGACCGAGACCAAGTCATGACGAAGACCAGAGTATATCGAGACCGAGACAAGACCAAGACTTTGAGGGTTTGAGACCGAGTCAAGACCAAGAAAAGGCAGCTTAGAGCCTACTTAGGTAGCTAATATTAGCGAAAACTCTTTGGGTCAAGCGTGGTTGCTACGTTGAGTCGCCTCACTGAGTTGTATATACTGCAAGACAGGTCTTGTGTGTTCTTTCAGATGAACTCTTTGTGGTTTCTGCGTCCTCCCAGACAGTTAACAAATAAATCAGACAATGCACAGGCAATTAAGTGAAATACCCGAGGTTGTGATCCTGACCGCTCTTGAACTGGCCAGCATTTAAAAAGTGGTCTTGAGAACAATCTTGAGCACTACAACACCAGCTGGAGAACTGTATCGAGAAACAGAATATATTTGGGACAAAATAGGTCAAATCTCAGTCGGAGGTGTGGTGCTCTTCTTTGTTGCATTCCACTGCTTTGTGTTTTAGACTGTGAAGAACGTATTCTCACATCATTCCCTCGTGGAGCATTAACGATGTTATAGTGATTAAGGGATGAAATGGCTTTTTTGCTGTGAGATTATCTGCCTCCTCTGCTGTTTTACAATAATTAAGCCATTAAAGCGGCATAAAAATGGAAAATAAAACTCATCATGTAGCAACGGGGGGTGCAAATGATCATTTCTTTGTTTTCAGATGAGAAAAGAAAGAAAGGAAGGAACAGGGAAGGTGATGCATACAGGACTCGACCTTTTTCACTCTCTGTCACCGTCCTTCAATAATACACTCTTTCACACCGGCAGGTCCCGTCCTCCTCCTGTGTTATGTATGAATTGAGGCCTTTTTGCTAAAATGTGGGCAGACACACAAAGCATCATTTAACACCAGGTCATTTGACACATCAAAGCATTCCTTGATGCATAAAGGGAGGCTCCCTGTAAAGTGTCAGAGTACAATGTAAACAGGCGACGACGCAGAGCGCCAGGATCAGCCAGACCCCCTGCTGTCAAATCGGCTCTGACCCTTAAAGCCCGAAAGCTGATCTGAAATACAGCTTCATGTTGGGATGATAGACATGAGGAGTGTGTGACTCTGCAGGCTGATTTTGAGGTGCATATATTTCCAAATTTTGTGAAATTGCAGAGGTTTGTTGCTCAGTTTTCAGAGGTAAAGGTCTGATACCTTTCCTCTGATTTTAAGTCTGACCCAAATTCAGAACAAATCCAAACCCCATGGCTGATTCTTCATTGTTCAGTGTTCCGCATTTTCATTTTAGGGGCAGTTACATTGAGTTGAAAATAGTGTATTCACTGAAAGAACAGATATAGCTCTCGGGTGAATGTTTCTAACTATCAAAAAAAGTGCTACTGTTATTTTATATCCCGCTGGATCTCTCTTAAGATTTGAGTTTTATTGGGGTTTTTACAATATCAGGTCAAGAAAAGAACAATAAATCCACTATCTCTACTGCAGCAAAGGATAAGTTATCAATTTCCTGTTTTTTTTTAAAGATTAAATTAATTCATATTGTCTTTCCCTCTGCGGAGCTGGCCTCCTCCTTCCTCCTGCATCCCCTGCTATGCATTTACAATCCCTACAATAAGGGATGTGTTTGTGTGTGTGTGTGTGTGTGTGTGTAGAGGAGGTGGTATTGATTTCTGATGGATGCTAGGTGTTTTATTTCCTCTCAACATGTGAAGAAGACCCCCCGGCATGCAGTGCTACAAGGTTAACACTCACTTATTAATGTGACAGGAGCAGGAAATGGAAGTCTCATCCTCATTAGCACTAACCTGAGGGGATGAGCTTTGATACTGTAGTATCCTACACCCTCCTGGGTGAACTACATGTCATGGGGACTTCAGAAAACAGCCAATATTTACTTGAAGCTATGGAGCCTGTAGAGTTAACCTGAGCCAGAAAGCTTTATATCATTTAATCTATAGTGATCACAGTGAAGGATTAAAGGTCTTGGATTTGACAAGTGTGATAACAACAACCCAGAAATGATAGATAGATAGATAGATAGATAGATAGATAGATAGATAGATAGATAGATAGATAGATAGATAGATAGATACACATAGAAATGTGTCATATATTTAGCCGGTGCAAGGTGTGCATACATACATAACTGCAATATATAATATGTACACATGTATAAATATATGTATATATATACACAGGTATGACATGATATATGATATATGTATAATATATGCATAATAAATACTTGACTATACAAGATATACATAGTAATATACTATGAATATAAATATGTACATAGAATGTGCAAGAGATAAGAATATTGTATATATATGATATATAATATCAATATGGTTTATATTAACACATATCACGTATGATATGAAGTATATGTTCCAGAGTGTTGGAGTACAAAGAGCGAAAGGTGACAGGTAGATTTAGTCCAGTTCTGTGATAGTGGCTCTGACAGAGGCAGATGAGTTATAAAGTCTTATTGCAGTTGGGAGGAACGATTTTCTGTATCGTTCCGAATGCCTCATGAATCTGTAAACAACCTGTAAATGGCACAAAAATCCCACCAATAGCCGCTGCCCGGGGGCGTTTCTCCGGGCTCCAGTCAGCCGGCAGGGCGGCAGGAGGCGAAGTGATGGAGAGAGGCGAAGCTGCGTCAAGCTCACCAGATAAAGCTACAACATAAAGCGGAAGTACGACGAGTGGCCTTCAAAATAAAATCAATTTGTCGTTAGCTCGAAAATAGCGTCCACGTTATGATTGGAATCTGACTCTTTTAAACTTCAGTTTGATTTGCAATACATTCGTGATAGAAACAACACATTTCTATTCGCTTATTTAAGTGCCTAACACTTTTATTTTTAACACCTCAAACCGGAAACGCTTACAATATCAGTTAGCTTTACACGCTCGAGAGCGAACCAGAGCGTCAAACTACCGCCACTAACAAGTGGAGTACTTTGCTGTGTGAGGGTTGGGATACTTTAATTCAACTTTTTTGGGGGGACAAACTGAAATAAATGTCGGTTCTGACTCGGTCCTGAGTCCCGTGCCCATCCACCGGAGCTCGCTCGCGCTTACCTGTGGAGCAAATGTGTCAACTGGCGAGCAACGGTTTCCGCTCGCGCTGTGTTGTGATGGCTAGCCGTTCGACGCTAGCAGGCTAAAGGCTAGCTGGCTGTATAAGAAGGCTGATAATTAGCTTGCAAGCGAGCTACGCTGGTTTGTTGTGAGACAGACAGACAGTTCGCCACCTCTCTTAACGGATAACGCGTTGGATAACACAGTAAGGTGAGTGTCAGTTAACCTAGTTTCACCGTTAAGTCGTTAGCCTAGCAGCTGAATCATTCCGGTTAGCGGAGCGCGTCGGCGACGGCTCGGACTATTCCCTGGATTCAGACACATTCCTCTAAATATTCCATGTTTACAAAATGTTTTATTTGACTCTCACTTTCTGCGGTGGTGGAGTCTCTCTCTCGGTGCTGTTTGCTGTAAGCTGTATTCTCAACGTGGCTTGTTTTTCAATGTAATGCCATCGCTTCTTCGCTTGCCAACTGTTCCCCACGCGTAAATTCATATTTTATTATCAAACATTTCAAGTTAGCTTGCCACGCCAGTAAATATCCAACCCCCTCCACCCGACCCCGGCACGCAGTGCTGGCAGCAATAAGTGCTGCTCTTGGAGTGAAGTGTTACGATAAACTGGATCAGCTTCATTGCTACACATAACCGCAACGGGGAGAACTGTTACCCGGACAAAGCATCCCTGTGTCGGGGTCGCTTTGGTGGAGTTTAACGTTAGAAATCAGCGAGGATACTCCTCGGGAATGCCGGGGCTGTTTCACTACTGACTGTGTCTTTTCTTCCTCTCTTTTGCAGGACGATCACCAGATGGAAATATAATGCTTATAAACCCGGTGGATTACTCATCATGCCTTCCGAAATTATGGAATAATTTTCATCATGCGCTCCGTCAAATCAAATCTCGACCACTGCTGCAGAGATTCCGTGTCCTTACATTTGGATTTATCAGGCAGCTTTTAAACAAGCCACGACTGTGTGGCTGTGCAGTCTTGTCTTAGAAAAAAAAAACATAAAACATTAACGATGTATGTACTCGGGTTGGATATGCGCAGATACCTTTAAATATTAAGCGTGAATTCGTGCAAAGGGAAAGCCCAAAGAAGGAAGTCCAGGGCGGGATAGGTGCACAGAAACTACCCGTTTCCAAAGAAACATGGCCTCGGTTTGGAAGAGACTGCAACGTGTGGGGAAGCATGCCTCCAAATTCCAGTTCGTGGCTTCCTATCAGGAGCTGATGGTGGAATGCACTAAGAAATGGTGAGTTTTTTGGGTCGACCACAGTGCTGTCATTTAAGCCCCATGAAAACTGTGTGTCTCTGTCTGTGTGCTGGAATGCTGAGCTCGTTCCTGGTGGCCATAATTTACTCAGACACTTACACACTCAGTCTCTTTGGTGTGCAGGCATGTCTGCATGCTGGGAGGGGCCGGCTGCCTTGTTAAATTGCTATGTTTCTTTTTTTTCTTCTTTCCGTGTGCACCAATGTTGAATTTGTTTGGTTTGACTCTTGAGTAGGCAGGCAGAAAGATTTCCCTTCAAACCTTGAAGGGCTGGGCTCAAGCCGCCCTCGCTCTCCTGAAATGTCCTTGAGCAAACCGCTAAACGCCTACCAGCTCCAGAGATGCTGTTGGGAATCTGATCTGACCTCTGACCTCACTGGAAACTATGAGAGAAGTTTGGTTAGTGATACTTTAAATTAGGAACTTGTATTACACAAGTTTAATTGCGTAATCATTCATAGTATCTACTGAAAACATGAGCTGACAGTGAAAAATCACTTCTTATCACAGAATATCCACTTCTTGTCTGTCCAAAGTAATAACAGTTGAAGGAATCTATTTTATTGGCACTAAGACAAAGGCCCTGACCTCGTCCTTTCACTCCTAATAAGATGTGAGCACTGTGCGAGCCGTATTCTACAATAATAACGTCAGCAATGCTTGAAATCAGTGGTTCTCAAAGTGTGGTACCCAAGCTCCCTATTTAGTGGTATGAAATAAATTAATTTAAAATCATAATACCTTGCAGTTTACGCTGCAAAATAGTGACACATAGGAGGTTTGCGACTGATGGTTTGAGGGAAGAGAAGCATTTCCACCAGCCCTGTTGAAGCTGAAGTGGACGATGGTGAACGTAGCGTCTCCACAGCACTTTTTAGCAACAAACGGCACAAACAGTAAGAAGATATGGTGAGAGAGAGAGCCTGCTGAGGTGTGTAGAAGCTGTGTAGTGCCTTTTCTGCAATATGTCTGACAAATAATCTTATTAGGAATAAACCTGCCTCCTGCGTGAACTGACCAAAGTTAAAATTACATGGTCATAATAGTGGTACTTGGAGAGCCCAATGTTTTCTGAGGTGGTACGCGGTATAAAAAGTTTGAGAAGCGCTGCTTTAAATAATACATTTATTTAACGTTACTGCAGCAGCCTCTCCCATGGCCTCCCAACCCCAAAGATATTTCCATAGTAACGAATGAATGATACACACTGCAAGGAAGTGCAGGAGCTATCTGATGTGAGATGGCTGCATACATACAACACTCGAGCCCTGGAGGTAGGTGTGCTGTAATGAGTGAAATGCGGAGACTTGTAAAACAAAGATGTAGCCCGCAGACACGGATTCCCGAGCGGCTTGCCATAGGCGTGACTAACCCAGCCCCACAGAGCTCAGACCTGGGACAGATGTTAACGTGTTGGAGAATGGAATGAGAAAAATGTACATCTCTTCTCAGAGCAAAGAGTGGGTGGGCTCAGAGCGCAAAGTCGGTGCTACGCTTTATTTTGCAATCTGAGCAGGGCTCTTTTATGTTAGTCAGTGGATGAAATATGTATACATGTAGACAACTTAGCTCTTATCTAGATTCGCTTGTGATAACACTGATAAAGACGAACTTTAGCGTACATTAGAGTGCTCAGATTTTGTTCAGCCTGTAGACGGCTTCGTGTAAAAAGTCTGTCATCTTACATCCTGTGTGTGTTGCCTCGGGGTATCTGCTTGTCTTCGACTAGATGTTTGTGTGCACGCCTGGCTCAAAGTGTGCGAGAAAGCGTTGGCGCAGGTTTTCTGCCTTCCTCGGACTTCATCAGTACGGTATGTTATTGTTGCAGTGGAAACTTTCCATCTACGCAGACTGGAAACAGTCCCTGGAGCTCAGATGGATCTCAAATCCTGAAGCCTTCACAAGTGAAAACCTCACAGCCCCTTTTCATTTCTGCAATCAGTAACAGGAAGAGAGGCCCAACACTTGTTTTGTGTCGCCCATACATAAAGATGTGGGTGCTTTGAATGGACATTGTGTGAAATGTAAAAGTTGGCTGACACTCAAAGGCTCATGAGAGTTATCTCAGACAGTTCAAACAATCTGTATGTAACAAGTTCAAGCGTCTGTGCTGCTGACTTTGCTTTGCAGTTTCTCCTGAAGGACATGCGCAGATAGTGATTTTAAGAGGAGTCAGAAGGTAGGAGCATCTGGCAATATCGACAACAGATGGAAGATGATGGAAATGTAACACCACTGCCCTGGTCCGTAGGTTTCTAAAGAGCTGTTGTGCTCCGGCCACTGCCATGTTAGTAGTCCTGCCCGTTCCACCTCCCGGCTAATCTTAAAATCAGTAAAGATGTGGATCATTGGCTGAATGACACCTGGTTGCTCAAACAAGCCATCTGTAATGACACCCACCTGTCAGTCAAAGCATCCACACTCTTAATCCTGCATAACTTTAAGCCTTAATATAATCTGAACAGGTGAGTTGTATAAAAATTCACCCTCAGTACAGTTGTCATGAACGGGGAAATTAGCTATAGAGACCAAAACTGTTTTTTGTACCAGGCTGTAAACATGTTTATTTCTGCTGTGAAGTTGGACATTTTAACATGGGGACTTATGGAGACTGACTCACTTCTGGAGCCAGCCTCAAGTGGACATTTGAGGAACTGCAGTTTTTTGGCTTCACATCACAGTCACAGAGGTTTGTTGCTTGGCCCTGACACACTGTCACTTGTTGGTTCATCATTAAGCACACATTGCCGACTGCTGCGCCTACTTTTTGAGAGACCGTCGATAGCATTAGTAGTAGTTTCACCCCAGAGAGGTTCAAGCTTCTTTCTCCCCTCTGGAAGATGAAAATGTAAAGACATTTTTTCTCTCTGTTTTCCTCCTTGAGATAGAAGAGAAGTGGTGACAGACGAGCAGCCTAGGATTGGGGGAGTTTCCTGTCATATTTTCTGTTTGTAAAGTAAATTTCGGCTTTTATCAGTCGCTGTAGTCGACTCCTCTGTGGAGCAGAGGGAGTTAGCATTCCTCTCACACACCCATTTCAGGCTCCAGAATCAATTCAGACTAACTATTAAAACATTAATGAGTTCAGTGTTTGTGTTTGCCAGTGAAATGAAGCACCACTCACACAGCGTTGCACCACTGCCCCTTTGAAACTTGATATTTATCATCGTTGATGAAAAATTAACAGTATTTTCTGTTGCCTCTCATCTGTAGTAGGTAATTATGATCACTCCACTTACCATTTAGATTTTCTGTTACAGTTTCTGTGCTGTGTTTATGAAGCTGCACTGTCCTCATATGTATTTAGTCTGTTTTATCATCGACATAGGTGAGTGGACAAAAAAACAAAACACATAGCTGTTGACTGTTATCTTGTTTCCAGTCATAACTGATATCCAGGCTCACAGAAACACATTTCCTTTTCATTAAGGCTTACACAAATATTAGACACACTGGAGCGATGGAGCAGTGCAAGGTCCGTTTGCTTTAATTGTTTAACATCTCACTCCTTGTGCTGCTGCTAAGCACTCAGTTACAGAGCGAACAAGCGAACAGTTCATCATCATCCTTATTATCTCTCACACCGGCGTCTGAGGAGCGTTTTTATCTTTTAGCACATTTAGCTCATTTGTTACTCGACTTGTCTTCCTTGTTTGTTGTTGCTTTTGTTTTTCTCGCAGACGTCGACACATTATGTAAAGCATCCAATTCTCAGAGGTTTTCACCAGCTCTAGAATGCATCACACACAGCTGCTTGCAGCTCGACTTCACATTTCTTGCTCAGATTATTATAAGACTGCTCCAGCTTATAGTCTTCTTCTTGTAGCTCGAAGCTTGGCCTGAAATTTACTTGCCATGTTAGTTAGGTGAAGGTTCATGAGTAAGGCTGCAACGTTTGGTTGTCACTGGTGAGCATTGGTGTCAAACTCTGCAGATCATACCTCCCTCAGAAAGGATTGTATCCTGTATGAAAGCTTTTCTGGTTTCTGTTTTTTGTTATTTGGTGTGCTTCACATCATTTTGATGCACTTGTACATACCTCTATAAGGTAAATATTGTGCAGTGCTGCTGTATAGAAATATAAGCTTCAAACCCTCGGATACACAGCAAGGAAGACGGCACAAAGTGAGGCAACTCGATGTGAACTTAAGCACGAATGTGACCCTCGCTCGCTCTATCTGCCCGAGGCTGGTGGTTCTGAGCAAGAATGTGTTTTTAGTCGACCTGTCTGGTAAAGTATAGTTTGAAAGCCAAGAGTGTCACCGCCGCTGACAGACGTGTTGACACGCGTGGCGAGGATCTGCGAGTTATACTCTGGAAACAACACAGAGGCGCTATTGATTACACGGTAACTGTATCTGGCTACATATGAGCGTGGCTAATCAGGACTGCTCCCTTCACTGCCACATGACAAGACAGGGAAGAGTTCTGTGGAAGAAGTCTTTTTATCAATCAGGGATTGTGCAGAAGCCCTGAAGGCACACCCACCCACACACACACACCATCGGGATTTAGAAACAGCTTTATATTCTGTATTTAACCAGTGAATTCATAACACCGCTTGACATGTGTCGTGCAGTATCAGCCCAAGTTATTCCCCCACAGTTTTTCAGTTTTCCACTGGCACTAGAAATAGCTAGCTGAAGCTCCAAATGCAAATATGTAGCTACTGAAAAGAAGTACAACTGCAAATAGAACAGATAACTGTGTTACAAGTGTCATCAAATACCAAAAGTGTGTGAATGAACATCAGTCCTGGAAACCACAGGGTTAGGGTGAAGGTAGAGTAGCCATCGCCATGGTGTGTTGATCAAACACAGCAGAAACAGAACTTCCTCTCAACAGTTTGATAGCAGGTTATATGATGAGTGACAGGCTCTGTGCACCGTCTTCATATCTTGGTGTGCTGTCTGCAGTTTCAGGGCTTCAGTTATTCGTTGCAGTAGTGCTAGGCGACATCAGAGAGCAACATCATCTAGAACGGCGTACACGTCCAGTGCTCTCTCCTCTTGGTAAAGACGACTTTGAGGAGCACTCGTCCACCACGGTGTGGCTGAACCAAGTCTCAGAGTCAGAGTTGTAAAGGGTGGTGCTCGCTGAGGAGGTGTCTGTGGCCTGGGGCACATTTCCAACATCGTTTATTCTCCTTAATCCAGTCGACGGCCTGGTCTCTTGTAAGGGCAGCAACGTCTGTGCACTGGCTCAAATAGTTTGCAGTAATGTTAATACTCATAACATTTAGCGTCTTAGCAGCTGGGGTGGTCTTGCATGTCATGTGCTCTGCTCCGTGCTTGTCCTCGTCAATTCAGGGGTCGAGGTCTCTGCTCTTCTTACCTACCTCCTTATGTTGTTGATTATGGAGATGGAGGAAGGAGATCAACAACACCTTCCCCCAGGCAGGAAACAAGCTGTTACAGAAACCAGGTCCATCAAATCCTCCTACCAGCCTCATGCAGCAGATTATCGACATGGCGAAGCAGCAGAGGCTTCAAGAGGAGCATCACGGCAGCAGTGACCTTGCTAAATTACTGCTCATTAATGAGTAAAATGTGGGTGCATTGTTTTACATGTGACACACAAAGACAGATAACATATGAACTTCCTCACTGCCACCTTCATGCTGCATTGAGCTCTTGTTCCTCTCCAGCACTGCCTCGTTCACTCAGCCTGTTGAGCACGGGGCATGGCTCAGCATTTTCAGTTGAAGTGACCGGTGTGTGTCAGGCTGTGACATGCAGTCTTCTGTTAAACATGTGTGCGTTATGGCAAGCGTTCATCGCGTCTCTGCCAGAGAGACATCTTCCTGCCAGCTCGCCTGACGTGGCTTCTCCATTCTATTCAAATGCGAAAGGCCTCGACACAGTATAAGTTTGGCACCGGGAGACGCTTTCACTGCCAGGTGATAGTACGCTGCGGTTGTGCAGAAATTCTGGATGAAACCACACACACACACACACACACTTCGGGTTATCACCGCCTGTGAGGTTTTTGGAGAAAATAACCCTCTTCCTCTGGGTTCAGTAATTTAATTGTTTGCGTCTTCTTTGGTTTCTCAGAGCCGGTGCCAATAAAATGCCAAGAGCGGTGCGAACACAAACAAGTGTTTTCATAGTTGATACTTGAGTTGTTCTAATTTGTGTGCTTGCTTATTGCTTCCTTAATTACAGCATTTGCTGTTGATTTAACTCCTCCGATTGTTTTGTCCTCTCCGTATAGCTCGCAGCTCTTAATCTAACCTCCTCCTGATGCTGCGATTGTTTTCTTGCTGTCATCTTAGGCAGCTCTCACACTATCATTAATGCTCCTCTTTCTCCATACCGCTCCTATCTCGTCGTTTCCTTCGATACTCCCCTCACTTCTTTGTCTCTTTCCGATAATGTGCCTTTAACGGCTTTGCAGAGGAATCCACCCAAGTGTAGTCGTTCTGTGCTGCAATTATGGACACAAACAGGCATTTACACACCCCCTCCCTCCCACACACACACACACACACACACCATGAGGCATGAAACATTGCAGAGCAGTCAATGGGGTGTTAAAAGTGATGAAAACTCTGCTGGTGTGTCTGTCAGGCGGAGAAGCACATGGCTTTCCCCGGAGACTGCTCATCATTTATCAGTCTGTAGAGCAGTGCTGCTGCAGCATCTGCAGGCTGATAAATGCTGCACTGTATGTGTGTCAGGATGGCAAAGCAAAAAAAAAAAAACCCAAAAAACGCCACAAGTGTACTGCTGTTACATTTTTGGAAACACTGTTCTTAAAAAATATAGTTGGTGCAGGTGAAACTTAGAGTGTACAGCATGCTGCAGCTACTGGCTCAAAATTTAGTTTCCCTCTCCAGTAATGAAAAAGTTTCCTCCTATACTTTTTCATTGTGTGAAGCAGAGACGTGCTCTCTGCAGGCCTCTCTTTATTGTACTTGCCCTTTGGAAATGTTAGGGGCTCCTCGTTGATCATTTGTGGTGGTGGTGGTCATTTGTCACAGTAGCAGTATTCTTCTTTGCTGCAGTTACTGTAAGATCTGTGGGCTGATGATCACGTCACACTTCCTTCTATAGATGATCAAACAAAAACAACATTATGTAACTTTTCTCTCATAAACTAACAGATTTTAAATCCTGTTGATCTACACTGACTTGTAATCAGGTGAATGGTGTCTCTGTCATTCGTACGTCTGTTCTCACACTGGGCTCCAGGTCGGGAGAAGTACGTAACGCTTTACAGAAACTGAAACAGAATTTGTTTTGAACACAAAATAATTTAAAATAAGTTTGTAATATCGCTGCTGGTCGCCTGACTGCTCATGTATCATCGCCTTAAGGCATGGATGTTGTCATCCTCACCACCAGAGCTCCTTGTTTCTCTGCTGTCAGTGCTCTTATAGCACATGATGGCTGTGATTCCTGCTGTGTCAGTCCCTCCCTCAGGGCCGTCAGCAAGCTGGGACAGAGGGCAGATTTTTATGATCTCATTTTACCCCCACTGAAAGGCAGCTTCCTGTCGTTCCCTTCTTTATTTTGGAGATTCTTCCAAACACATGATCCTAATGAGTCCTCCTGTGCTTAATGTCTCGTCGAGGCTTTCAGTGTGCTGTTCTGTTGTGTGGAAGTAAGGTGTATGTTGACTACTGTTTGCACTTTTTGTTCTTACATTTATTCATTCAGCCAACTCCTTCATCACCGTCTCTTGATATTCATCACCCATCACTGTGTTGTTTTTGTCTGTCTGTTTAGAAGAGGACGTTTGCATGAGAGTTTCACTCGTGTTTATGCGCCCTGTTTCTCTCTCAAGACGAAAGACTCAATTAGTTTGCATAGAAAATGTATCGCTTTGAGCAGTACAGTTAATGTGGACTCCCCTGCCGCTGCCGCCGCAGAAATTTAGTGATAAGGGAGGAATGAAAGCGCGCTGGAGATGAGCCAGTAAACTGAAGCAACAAGACGAAAAGATGCATGCCATTCCCAGTGTGTACACTTCGCTTGTAGCATCTAACAGATGGACTGTTGTGGGGTCTATCAGTTATTTCTGTCACAATCTGTAGACCAGGGTTGTCGAACATGAGGCCCTTGGGCCAGAACCGGCCTGCCAAAGTCATTAATTTCAATTTTTCAATAAAACACACTGCTGTTGATGATTTATCCACTCGATACAGGAAGACATAAAATACTAAATTGCTTTTGTGCCACCAAATCATAACAGAAGATCTCAGGACACTTTTCACATAGAGCAGATCTAGACCTTATAAAATTTGTATTAGCAGTAGACTGACTAAGACCGCATGCAGACCAAATCAGGCGCAGCGGTGACTCACGGCAGGATTGTGCGGCGATGTGAGGGGTGGCTGCTGGCGGTGTGTTTATTTGTGCTGAACGTAACTGCTGTGAAACAATCAGGAAATAACTTTTTATTTCTCTCTCTCAATTCATCAGACACAGAACAAATGAAATTTCTTTGTGTCTTTATTTTGCAGCGTAAATAGTGATCCACACTCAGATTTAGAAGCTGGTTCATGAAATAAACAAAGCCAGAACACAACAGCTAGAGTATCGGAGATTTTCAGGCTGACCGTAGAGCGTCTGATTGGCGGCTGCAGCGTGACATCGGGCTGCATTTTTTCCAAAAGTTTGATCTGGCTCAACTTCTCCGCTGCAGGTCGCTGCCTTATTTTTTCAGGGACCCCATAAAACGGACTACCTCCACTCAAATTAATGGTAAAACCTGCGTTTTCACTGCAGCCCCGTATTGTGTGTGAATGTGGTCTAAATGTGGAAAAACATTTTTCTTAAGACATCTCAGGCTGTTCATCGTCTGTTCGTTTTGTAAATGGATGGCTCATTAATTGTGAGCGTTTTCAGAATGTACTTGACTAAAACAAAGGGAGAAACTTGGAGGTGTTGTTAGTTATAGGTTATTATGCAGTAAGTTTTACTGGTCTGGCCCACATAAGATCAAATTGTGCTGCATGTTTGTTTTATTGGATATCTTTCCAGAGTTTGCTCAACTTCACAGTCTTGCCACCCTTTTCACAATTTAATCTCCCAGCAGCTCCCAGAATCTCTCTGCAGAGAGAGTTTAACCGTTCACTCAAACACTTCATTTTCTTCTCCCGACTGTCAGTCATCACCACTTAGAGTCCTCTTCTTCTGACAGTTCCCTATTCTCTGCTCTCTTTATGCTTTTTCAGGGGGTAAGAGTTACCTGACCTCCATCCCTCAGGGCAGGTGGAGCTTCTCATCTTCACTTCCTCTCTGTCCAGACTACCTGCTTTATTGTTTTGTAACTTACCGAGTCTCTCTCCTCGGCCACAGCAGATCCATAATTGGCCACACCTGACCTCCAGTTGGTCTGACCCTGCAGTGACGCTCTGAGTGTCTCCATGCAGCAAACTTTTTAAATTTCTCTAAAATAACACGCAGTTGACTTGAAACAAACCAGCGTGCTCACAAAGCTGCTTCTTCACGCTTCATGCCTCCAGGCCGCAGTGGGAATAATGAAATGTCTGGAAAAATATTGTGCAGTCCCAGTTCACACCCGACCGTGTAACTGTCGATCATTTGTCACACCAGATATTGTGTTGATGTTAACAATAGTTACATGATGCAGCTGAATCCAGCTGTGCAGTGGGAGGCGTCATCTCATACAGAAAGATTCATAGATGTTAAGCCTTGTAAAGGATGTTTAGTGTCAGTGTGACAGTATAAATGTTTCACATGGTCACACACTTCATCCACAGTCCTAATATTTTTGCTTAATCCTGTAAATTAAATTTGATTTAACAACATTTCACAGCTCATTCAGCTGCAGTTGTAAACATAAAGTACACACATACGCAAACAGGCGAAATGAAGCAAGCTGATTAGCTTTCACTCCAGACACTTGAGTCTGGCTTTAGTGCTTTCAGCGTTAACTCTGTCATTGACCCAGCTCTTGGTTGCCACATACACACTTGACTGACTCAGAATCAGTGTGTGCCAGAAGAGCTCATTGACACACACACGTGTTGTAAATTCAACAACACACAGATCCTGAAGTTTTTATTGTCAGACGAGTTTTAAAATGTCCACAGAAACTTACCCATAATCCACCTTTTCTTTATACTAATTCACTTGTTACAGTGTCTCAATAATCTAAATAAGTAAGTGGCTCCCCACGTACGAAAGGCTGAGTCCTTCCTGCAGCGACCCGGTTCTGACTCTGGCCTGTGGTCCACAGAAGTTTCCTTTGCTGTGTGCCGTTCCCTCTCTCTCCCTGCTTCCCTGTCTGTCTTCAGCTGTCTGTCTGTCTACAGCTGTCTGTCTTCAGCTGTCCGCTCTCACAAGTTGAAAGTCGTCCAGAGTTACCGGCGAGTCCTCAGTGAGTTCATTCAGCCACGTCTCTGTGATGCTACACTCTCCATACTCCCTCTGTTAGCCTGGTTAGCGCTGTCAGCTCCTCCATCTTACTGTGGAGAGATCTTACATTCCCCGTTACAACAGACGGTACTCATAGTGTGTACTGTCTCAGAACCAGCTCTGCATCCTTGTCTTCTTCTCCTCACCTCAGCAGGGATCTCTGGTCTTTCCACAGAGAGTATGCTAGCGCTAACAGCTGTGGCTTCATTTGAATGGGTCACCAAATGTGATCTCCATAGTTCCAAGTCCATGTTTGCACACAACTGATGGAGGTTGGTGTTGAAAAATCACAAAAAAGTGCCAAAAATACTAAAAACACAGACGTGTTCAGAGCTACTGTATCTGGCTGCTACCCATGCTGCGCCATGGCAACAGTATTGACAACTGACAATCAGTCAAAATAAATAAAATCAGACGCTGACATATTAAAACAGATGCAAACCTATTGAACAAATAAACTGAAACAAAGTCAGCTCAGTAGACTCGGCACACACTGTGAATGCTGCACTGCACAGACTCAATGTAGATTTAGAGTCATACTCGATGTGTGTGTTTGCGTGGTGTGTGTTCAGTTTATCAGGGAAGTGACAGTCACACAGATTGTGTTTGCAGTGCTACAGCTGTCCTGATAGTAAAGGCCATAGTCTGACTGATAGCACAGCAAAGTGAGAGCCGTCGTCACTGTGTCATTTTTCACTTCTCACTCTCAGCCGTCCTCTTGATGCTAAATCAGAAATCACTGCCAGGTACAAAAAATCCATTTTTTATCTAAAAGCTCTTCATGATGGGGCTGTTACATTTCTGAGTAAAGAGTTTTTGGAAAGCATTTTAGCTGTCACTGTTACTTCTTTCATTTTGACTTTGACAAACGCTCTCTGGTATCTGGGCCACTTTTTACCAAAGTGTGAGATTTGCTTGTGAAGTTTAAATTTCTGGAGGTGACACTCCTTTTCCTCCATTCAGTCCTGTTCAATATTACTGTGTTATTAAAGTGCATTTTACAGTATACAGTCCTAAAAATTAGGAATGTAGAGTCTGATTAAGGGTGTTTATCATCCAGAGCACAGAGATCTGTTTGTGCTCAGTCCAGATGTGAAGGTTCTCCTAGTCCAGGTCATGTTTCGTCGAGAATTAGGTTAAATCTGGGGCCACTGGACTTTGGTTGTAGACCATCTCTCCATCCTCACCAAGCTACAACCAAGTCCAGTTACCCCAAATTTAACCCCTCTTAAACATTTTCGATTCTATGTCCAGTATATCACAACATCAGATAAATGCCTTAGTTGTTTTTCGGTCTTGTCTTATAGCTGTGATGTCTGCAGAGCAGAGATCTCCAGTGTAATACTTGATCTTTTGCTCTTAAGTATATCTCCTTTGCCTGTCTTTGTCTTGTAAGTCCATGTGGGCTGGGCACCTTCTGTGCGTGACACTTGACACCACAAGCAAGACTTGAAAGGATTTTTTGACACAGTGAAGTTTAATCTTTGATCCTCTGTCCAAAAGACGACGTCTCTTTCTCTCTCAGGACTTATCGGGGGAACCTCAGGCGATCCAAGCCAAAGAGAGTTCCCCCAACAGCACAGATGAGTCTGCAGCATCTGCAGAGGCTGTTTAATCCAAGTGCTGCTGTTGGAAACATAAAACTCACTATTAGCTGTACAAAAGGCAGAATACATGTGGTGTTTACGACAGCCAATCTAACCAATTAATTATGTCAGTTAGAGGTAGAGAGAAGATTGTTAAATCCCTGTTTTTAAGATAAATATTCATGGCAAAGGATGGTGAGAAAGAAAGAAGAGCTGGTGTGTATGGATAATTTATTGCATGGTTGTATAAATCACAATACATTATATTGACTATCAGTTCTTATAGCCCACAGTCTGCATTCAACAGCCAGTTTGCATGCATCATGCTGCAGTCTGCAGTCCTGTTGTATATTACAGGATCCATGCATTGCTTTGACGCAGTCAGTGGTGATCGTCTGAGAGATTACATATCAGTGTGCCTGTGTGTTGCAGCAGAGTGTGTTTTAGTATGCGTCGCAGAGCTGTAGACTGATGTTTGGATCCTTCACGACTGCTGTACACAGCACAAACAAATCTACATTTGCCTGTCTCCTAATGTCTGATGACAGGTAGACAGGAAGTCTGTTGGCAGACGTCAAGGCTTTTCCTCTTCTGAGTCGTGTCAGCGTTCAGTCAGGAAGATACAGCATCTGCTTCTACACACACAAACACACACACACACTTATCTTCCCTCTCATAATTTCTTCACACCATTGTGATCAACCCTATTACAACTCATGTCTCTCAGACAGACGCACACACCCCTCAGCATAGAGAGTTGAACATTGAGACTGACTGCCATTTAATTACTACTTTTTTCCCTTTCTGTTGAAGAAATATGTGCTGAAGTTCAGATGTATGTTGCCATCACAGGCTCAGCACTAACTTTTAAAAGTGGCTGTCACTTTCTAACACCACACAGGAAGACATGAAGACGATAAAAAATGATAAGACGTACATTATATCCGCATACCCCTTCATATAAATCTTGCTATCTTATCAGTGATGGCATTTTTACAAGCGTCTGCTGAAGCCGAGTGTGCCGTTGTACACTTGATGTTGTCTCACTTGCGAGAGAAAGAGAGTAAGAAAGCTGTTACTCTGCCATCTGAGGTGGAAATGCCTCCACACACTTCTCAGATGCTTTGGTGCCACGGTTGTCCGCTCAGAGTCGCTTTGCTTGTGAGTGTCCTCAGTTTTCTTAGCAAACAACAACATTACTAGGTTAGTTATAGCTTATGTTTCAGTTTTTGTTGACACTGTCAGGGAGGTACTGAAACATTGTACAGGTGTACCTAATACAGTGGCTGCTCAGTGTGTTTTGAGTAATTAATTAAAAAAGTTAATTAAAGATTATTATTTTGGCTATTTTTGAACATTTGTTCTATAGAGACAGCTGAACAGTGACAGGAAACTCAGGTAGAAAGAGGCCTAAGAGAGGGGATGACATGCAACAAAAAGCCACAGGTTGGATTCGAACCCTGGGCTGCTGAGGCAAGGACTGAGCCTTTGTACATGGGGTGCACGCTCTGCCAGGTGAGCTACCAGAGCACCCCCAAAATTTAATTCAACACGAGTAACACACCAATAATAATCCTGCGGGCACGTTTTGCTGGTTGCAGTCTCTGTTTTTACAGGTTAAATGTTGATGCCATCAGTGCCAAGAATTGATTGCCAATTTCTCAAAATGGTTGCCATTGGAAACCTGGCAACCCTTACTGTCGAGGCCCTGCATCCCCATACATTGCTTTTTTTTTTTTTAAGTGTGTCACAGCCTGTTTTGTGCACAGATATAAAGCAACAACAGACTGGATGTGTAGGGCAGCTGCTTGGTGTAATATTGCTAAAAAATGATGAAGATGATGAAGGATAAAGATGGAGATCAATATTCAGTGGACAGCTTTTCCTTCTTGGGATTTGGAGGTTGCCAAAGTCACGATACTTTATCACTTCAGTTCATCACTCAGCTTGTTTTATCACCGTGCCACTGAACTAAACTGAGCCCTACCCTGCTGTGTGTTTGGGTTTGTAACACTGTGTGTGTGTGTGCGCGCCTTCATATCAAATGTGAAGTGGTTCCTTCCTCTTGCCTAAGGGAAAGATAGGGCAGCTGCAACATCCTGACGCACCCTTCACTTCCATGCAGCATGCAGGCAGATGGACAGAGAGCCTCGAGTGTTTTAGCACAGTTAGCTGCCAGACTCATTTGTTTTTTTGATGAGTAAGGTTGATTTTTACATCATCTGTGGTGGCACGTATTGTCGTAAGAGGCAGAGATCACAGGATGATTTAATGTTTGTGAAAACACCCATCTGCCCCACTGAGCTCTGCAAAGACACATATCGGTCTTCGTTCTGACATCCATGTGATGGATGGCTCTAAAGCCGGAGACTGGTCATGAATAAGACAGTCAGGTTATATTCCAATTAAAAAGATAGTCCTTCTTCGTTAAATGCAGGCTGACGGGTTCTTGCAACAGTTTTCTCACCTGCTGTGATGCTACCCTGTCTTTGAGGGGAACATTGAATACTTACATGCTCAATAATTGCAGGTTTCTGTGGATGAGAGCTGAAGCTAAATGTCTTAAATGTTGGAGGGTTCGTGTCAATCTGAGTGCTTTTCGTCTCAGCTCCTGCTGAGCTCGCTGACCTACTTTCACTCTTATCTGCCCTGTCTGTCCAGCCCACACACACACACACACACTCTTCCATCTCTTTTTCATCTTCCGAAACATTTTTATCTTACTGTATTTCTGTCTTTTTGCCACATCTGAGCTGTAGACCAAACACTTTTTCTGACCAGTCAGACTCTTATATCACACACATGTGCATGCTCATTCTTTTTTCTCTTTTGTTTCCCAATCTCTCGCCCATCTGCTGAGAGTTAAAGCAACATTTTTGCCATTTAGCATCCACAGTTTCAGAGTGTAATCCCACTGTGGTAAATATGTTCAGCTGTACTTGAGTGTTTGTTCTGATTACATTACTTATGATCAAAAACTAGCGAGTCGACAACTTCAAGCGAGGTCAACAACAGCAGACACAGCAGCCAGCTAATATTACTGACTAGTCCCACAGCAGTCAGCCCAGCTCGGCGTCTGTCTTTCAGCCTTTTATTTCACCAAGCTCTCACCAACCACTAAAAGTCAGTCCCAGATTTACTCTTGTCCGGCGGCTTCTTGCTCGCTCACTCTCTCCATTTCTCTTCTTAGCTTCCTCCGTCAACATCCTCTTCACCCCCTTCTCCTCTGCCATTATGTCCACAGAGGCTGCTGAGCCTGGTTACATTGCCCAGCTCCTGTTCTGGCACGACACTGGCTCCTCTGCCCGTCAGCCTGAGGGTTAAAACCTCACCGGACCAGTGGTCCAAAATATCTGTGGTACAAATACTCACAGTCCCCCAGTGCTCTGAGCTCACAAACTGAGCTAACAGCAGCTACAGTTGTCAGCAGTTTACTTCACTGTCCATCAGGAAACTCTGTAAATCACAGAGAGTTGAGGCGGAGCAGCCGGAGGACATCAGAGGGAAAACCAGAAAACATTTTCTCCATAAAATATGATCCAGTTTCACCAAAATCAGTGAAATAGTTGGTGGTGTGTGACTTAGTGCTGTAAAGCGTTACGTACTTCTCCCGACCCGGAGCCCAAAGTTACATAGTGTGAGAACAGACGTACGAATGACAGAGACACCATTCACCTGATTACAGGTCAGTGTAGATCAACAGGAGTTAAATCATACACAGTGTTGCTTTACATAAGTCTTTGTACAGACCTGTTTCTTCTACATCCTCTATTACTTTTTCATTCTTATAGCCGACCGTTACCCAAACTAAATCACCAATCTTGTGTAAACTGAAATATGAAAGTAGCTTTTTGTATGAGAGCTGCCGAACACACATGATGATGAACACACACTTCAGATGTCTTTCTTCAGGGCTCTCTGCGGTCATCTTCATCACATTTGTTTCTTCTGTCGTGGTGCTTCCTTTCCGACGGCTCATTGATTTCCCGTTAAACACCGAAGGAACCTACACCGAGAGAGGGTGACACCAAAAAGTGCGAATCAGTCAGTCAGCCTGCAGGCGAATGGTTTGAATTTTTCTCATAGCACATGGAGTGCTGTACAAAAGGAGAAAAATCAGGGGATGGTATTTAGTGTGTTTCTGCATGCTCTCTGATATCGCCTGTGTTGTCAGACAATAGCTTCTCTATGTGAGGCCTCTCCTCAAGGCTGGAATTGTTGCCCGTCATTCTCCCTCTCATTCCTTCTCTCTCTCTGTGCCTCTTGTTTTCTCCTTTCTTCCCCCTTTTCCTCTCTTTTGTGTCGTCTCTCTCTCTCTCTGTCACACAGTCACTCATTCTTGTCCCAGAATGGCTGCTTTGCTGTTTTTCAAGAGTCTCTGACACCACGGCTCATGTGCACATAAACCCAGTGTTATTTTTGCCTATGCTCAGAGTATGTGCACACTAACCACAGACAGCCATATCTCAAACCAGCTGATACAGGAATCAACATCAACACATGTTGACTGTCATGATGCCTCGCTAACCCACATGTGACATTCTCGCCTCTAATTGAAGACTGAAGATTGAATAAAACTTACAAAACGATATTGTCCAACACTGATGCAGCTCTAATAAGCTAATACCGCCCTGGAAGACGTATCGGCTGGGCTCTAACCGAGCATGACACAGTAGAATAAAGTGATTTTAATTGATCCCTGAAGGGCATTTAGCTCCCTTTCTTTCTTCCATTGTGAGGTCAGAGGTCAGACTTGGTTATAGAGCACCGGCTCGGTGGCTGGAGAGCCTAAGAGCATGGGGAGGATGTTCGTCAAGGGGACAGGGACTTAAACCTGGACTCTTCTATTGACGGACAGTCTTGGTGATTGGCATCAGCTAACTGCACCACTCTGATGTCTTTAACCAAAAGCCAAAGCATGGTTTGACCTGCAGACGAAGATTTGGGATGTAAATGTATTTTTTATGAAGGCTTTATTAAGATAAGCCAGGATTGGGTCGAGACAGTTTGTTTTTTTGATGCACTGATCCAACTTTTTTTTGATACTGATTCTATGTCTCATCTCAGGGTTTCTGTCAAGTACGACTCCAATACAACTGCTCTCTTTTCCCAAATCTGTATGCCTCACTGCGTGAAACTCGTCAAAATACACTAAAAACTGACGTCGGCACCCGAGTGAATTAATGTAATAGATAGCAGAGACGTTGATATTTGTCATGACAAATTAGCAAAGAAAACCATATTAGTTTAGATCAGTCACCTCATGTCTGATGCCTGTTACTGCATCAAAACTGGTCTGTCCTCCTTCAAACACACACACACACACACACACACACATATTCACATACATACACATGCACCAGAAGCGTCCAGCAGGTCCAGCCTTGCCAGCTAGCTGACTGCTGTGGACGTGTTTTTGACGGTTTGTCAAGCTGACTGTGAGCGAGAGAGTAACTTTTAAAGATCCCTAATTTGTCAGTGTTTAAGCACGTCAGTTATGATTTATTAAGAAGCTGTGTGCATGTGTGTGAAGGTTGGCTTCTGCTCTGTAAAAACATTTGGCCCTGTGCTTGTCTCAATATTTACAGTTGATTACTTAAATCAGGAGTTATTTTAAGTTACTTTCATACTAATCATGATGGATACGCTAATATAACAGCACAGTGGATCAAAACAGTCAAAACAACGTGCTGCGGTTTTAAGAATTCAAGTAACTTTTTAGGTGAACCATGTTCCTCTCGTGTTCACAACACACTCGTCAACTCTGTTTGTACCTTGTTGACCGTCTCCGACTGTGTTTCTCCGTTTTCTGTGTCACTTCTCTCAACACTTAAAACTGATTTTAAAGTCTTTATAAAACGCAGTCTATGTTTCGCTCTAACCTTTCACTTTTTTCACAGTTTTTAGGCCCAACAAAGGCCAAAATGTGTTCTACAACAGACTTGAGACTTGTTTTTAGCCTAGCAGCTGCTGAGTTGTTAGTGCAGCTCTAACAAAACATAAACAGTCTGTATCGACTCATAGACGACAAAAAACGCGATCAGAGCATCTCTAGCTTTAGCTGCAATCTTCACTCCTTTCACTGCTGTTTCATTTCATTCATTTCTGACTGACGCTCTATGTCACAGTGTCTCCTGCCAGTTGTCAGTGCAGTCTGACTCTGACCTGGATTGGGTCAGGTTGTCATTAAACTCAACCTCCTTCAGTGTTTTCCTGTCACACAAACCTCTTGTGTGTGTGTGTGTGTGTGTGCGTGTGTGTGTGTGCTGCAGTCCACAAAGACAAAGTCAGGGTTTCTCTGTGTCTCATCATTTATTCATACCACGAGTGGCTGTGCAGGTGTGTGTACAGCAGTAGACTTATCTGGGTTTTAAAACATCATGCATTAAGATACAAGCTCTGATAAGTTGATAGAGGCGCAGAGAGACGTGGCTTGATGATAATCGTGTCTTTTCTCTGCTTCCTTACAGGCAGCCAGACAAACTAGTGGTGGTCTGGACACGCAGGAGTCGGCGGAAATCCTCCAAGGTTTGTGTTTGAGTGGCGTTCAGAAAACAAAATAAAGAATCGATAAAATAAAACGTTTCTCACACAGTGTTTGTGTCCTCTGTCCTGCAGGCCCACAGCTGGCAGCCTGGCATCAAAAACCCCTACAGAGGAGTGGTGGTGTGGCCTGTACCGGAGAACATTGAGATCACTGTCACTCTTTTTAAGGTGAGACAAACATTTCTCTGTTTAAGGTGGAGTGGGGTTGTTCATGGAACATTAGACAGTTATTTAATGACTGGAAAGATCTCATAGTATAATAATACAGCTGTGTGTGTAAATGACACACATGCACAGACAGTATCTGTCACTGTGCCTGGCTTACTTTAACATGCTCGGCCTCTGTGCTGACAGACTAGCTCACAGCTCAGTGTCTTGTTACCTCTCTCTGTGTCTTAAATAGACCTCCTGCCACAAATGCGTGCCTACCTGCCTCAGCTTGGTGTAAGCATTAGTAGGTTTTTACTCTGAGATTTTTTTTATATGATATTAAAAGTATGCATCTTTCATGTGTACTGGTTCAGTTTTCTAGGTCTATACTCGTTTAGCACTGTTGCAGAGTCTCTCTATTTTGGGCCCTCGTCCACTTCCTGTCCCAGAGGAAGTAATAAAGCTGTTTTTGTGATGAGACACAAAGCAAAGCCCCCCGAAGGCACAATTCACCCACATCTGTTGGATAAAGCCACAAATCAAATAACTTTGCCTCTGCAACCTACAAGCTCGTCGTCTATGTTGGAACAGTTTTCTTCCACTGCAGCAGTTACACAGCGCTGATGAACCATCAGCGCATCAAGCTGTGTTAGTGCTAAGGTTTCAGCACTAACACAAAGACAGAACAAGAGCGTGCTATAGCACTATATCTGGTGACCCGACTAATATAAAAATAGTATTCATTTCCCTTCTGCTCTTCATATTTGAAAGGCACGCTCCTCCGAAGTCTGTTTGGACCTGCTCCACTTGTCTCCCAAGTCCTGCAACCTGGACATGCATTACTAAATTGCTGGCGTGCCCCTTTTAAAATATTGCTTAACACCAGTCTGAATCCCTGATAGTATAAAGAATGGACAGCGCATGCGTGACGTCACCCACAGGTTTCCGAAGAGCCGTTTTGAAGCTCAAAATATGTGGCTCTGGCTGCCATGTTGGAAGTCTAATCTAAAAATCGATCATCGGCTGACCTGAGGCGGGCTGAATAACGCCTGGTTGCTCAAACAAGTCATCTGTAACAGCACCTACGTGTCAATCAAAGCGTCCACATTCTTAATTCTGCATAACTTTAAGCCTTAATATACTTTGAACAGGTGAGTTGTATAAAAATTCACCCTCAGTACAGTTGTCATGAACGGGGAAATTAGCTATAGAGACCAAAACTGTTTTTTGTACCAGGCTGTAAACATGTTTATTTCTGCTGTGAAGTTGGACATTTTAACATGGGGACTTATGGAGACTGACTCACTTCTGGAGCCAGCCTCAAGTGGACGTTTGAAGAACTGCAGTTTTTGGCTTCCCTTCACAGCCACGGAGGTTGCTGCTTGGTCTCAATCTGTAGAAATCTACCACCACTGAAGGTTAAAGCTTGCAGTGATTTGGAGATGCTCTCATACTTCTGTCTGGCCTGAAGCTCTGCAGTGAAAACAGCTGAGCTCAGCAGTATTGCAACCTTGTACCTCAGGGAGTCGTTCACCAGCAGGCAGCCTCAGCTGAACTTCGTAAACGTCAAAAGAAAACATTGAAATTAATTAGTAACTTAACTGGGCAGCCTTGTGACTGTAGACAGAATCAATCCTAACAGAGACCCTGAGCAGAGAGCAGAGTGGGCACTTGGTACCAGCCAGTCCTCAGTGAAACACTCCGCTTTTTTAAGACACATCTGCATTTTCCAAACCTGTAGAAGAGCTGAATGTTTTGCACAACGTTAGAGGAAGTTCTTTGTTAACGTTACCAACGAGCAAAGCTTGTATACTGTCACTGACCTGCAGTTTATGTTGTTTACCAGCACTGAAATCCTGCAGACAACATCATAAACCGAGATGGCTCATAAAGTCTCTAATGCTCTGTTGGCTTTTAGAGGCAGTTTATGTAATAATGGAGGATTTAAAATTTAGAGGGGATGAGGCGACTGCATGACTCGCTGTGTGTCTGTGTCTGTGTGTGTGTGTGCCCATGTGGGTGTTGTGTTTGAGCGTTGTGCCAGACTGCAGGAATATTGATTTTCCTGGGGTGTGTCACAGGCGCAGTCAGACAGAAAGTGCATGTTTGCTTGTGTGAGTGTGCACATACAGTACTGTGGCTGCAACCAACGATTATACTTAGTATTGACTTAATTTGATTTGTTTGTAAAAGGCTAATAGCAACAGTATGAACAATAATAACAGGAAATGCCCAAAGTGATCTAAAATGTCTAATTTTGTGGGTTCATTTCAAGATATTTCATAATGAGGCAGCAAATTCAAGAAGCTACATTGAGCAAATGTTCTGTATTCTTACTGGATGGATGAAATTTTCACTGTCGGGGGTTGATTAGGTTAGATCTTCATGTCTTTGTGTGTCCAGCAGTGATTCGTGGTTTTGTGTGTGTGTGTGTGTGCTGCTGGAGGGCAGTGAAGATCGTTTATGCCAGCGCAGTAAGACAGGGCTGCCTGCTGTCTTACTGCCTCCATTACTGTCTCTTCTCATCACCTCACAGCTAAACAGGCAGGAAGTGAGATAAGGCAACAACAGAGAGGCAAACAGGACTAGTAGAGGGGTAGAAAGACACAGAGAAACACATAATTTTGTATTTTTCTGTTTTTACATGATGATTCGTGGATGTTTGGTGCTCTACACTGTAAAAAAAATTACTGGCAGCCACGGATGTCGAACAAAAACTGTAAAATTTAAGTAAAATGTCATAATTCAGTGTCAAAAACTGGGAATTTACTGATTTTTTACAGATTTTCTCTGAATTTAATGATCAAACTTCTTTAATAAAGCGATGATATTAATAGTGCAGGGCACAATCTTCCGTACACACAACCACACAGCTCAAAGACACTTCGACTGGACTGGGGAGAGCCGGGAATCGAACCACGACCCTCAGATTACCAGACAATTGATGCAAAACTAATAAGACTTACCTTAAAATTACAAAGAAAACATTCAATTGTTAGTATGGACATAAACATTTTTACAATAAGCCAAATATTTAAAAACAAACACCTGTCAGCATTAAACAATCAACAAACACAAATTGCAGCCTCCAAAGTGAATATGCGACCAGGCAAGGAGTGAGTAGCTCTTTATCATGTGATTAAAAGTTACCTCATTTATTCAAAACCTTCAACACGGGGACGTGAAGGTAAGGAGGACAGACAAACCAGGTCAGTGGGTGAGAACAGAAAGTGTGTTGGCTGAGCAGACGAGCTGTCACTCATCAAGTTTTTACAGTTCTCTGTGTCATAGGTTTTGTGCGTCGCGTCAAGTTTGCCATCAGAATTGCTGAATGTTGCAGGTTGCAGCATACACTGTGGTTGCTGTATGTGCTAACATACTGTATGTTTTCCATTGTGTTTGCAGGACCCCCATGCAGAGGAGTTTGAAGACAAAGAATGGACGTTTGTCATAGAAAATGTGAGTACGAAATTATGTCTCCCCCTATCTTTTTCTGTTTTTGTTGCATTGACACTCCCTCTTTCCTTCAGTATGCACTTAATTTTTGTTTTTGTATTTCTTTAACCTCATGGGCAGCGTAAGATTAGCTGTATGACTGTCACTTACAATGACTGCTGACAGCTGCTTTAAAGTAAAATAATCTCTTATTCTCAGCTGTTTTCCAGGTAGATCCTCTTCATATTTCATATGCAGGTTCTTCCACCTTGTGGTCAGCCTGTGCAATTACACGCTTCTCTCAGTATGGATGGTATCCCTCTATTTGAACCACAAGTGCTGATCTGCATCATGTTGGCATACATTGCGTAACCACAATGACTGTTTAGCGCAGGTGTGTGCAAGAGTGTGTCGACTGTTGTGACAGCATTTCTACAAGCGATTTGTGGAGTGTCATTTACAGGCCACATCCTGAGGCCAAGAAACTTCAGGCGTGCTGCAACTTGCAAATGGGTTACTTAACTACCAACGAGGGTTAGCACTTATGTGTCGAGTCATTTGTCATCACCACATATTTAGAACAACAGTCATTGTCTTACTCTTTTGTTGGCTTTTGTTATGTTGGGCACATTACCGTTCACGGCAATGGCAGCAGAGAGAATAATAAATGATATTAATAATAATAAAACATAAGAAAACTCAGGCCTTACGTGACGACGCCTGGCTCTGCCACCCGTACGCTCAGGGCGATCCAAACTTTTCTCGTCTGTTGTTCCCCGTTGGTGGAACGTCTTACCAGTTCCTACCAGATCAGGGGCGTCCCTCTCTACCTTCACAAACCTCCTGAAGACCTCCAGCTCTTCAGAGAGGACCTCCTCTCCAACACTGCCAACAACTGGACATACTAAATCTACCCCCTTCTACAACTGTCACTTGATTCTGTGTAAGTAGTACTTATTGCTGCACTAACATGTCCTCATCACGCTGTAAACCTTGATTGTTTTCCTCGCTTTGGATGAAAGCGTCAGCTGGATGACTACATTTAACTAACAGAGTGAAATAAAACAGGAATGGAGTCGGCAACAAGTCTTTTTTTGAAAAGTGGAAAAGTGGGAAGGCGAGGACAAATGCATGCCATGCAGATATATTGGATGAAAACTAGGCCAAACACATGGAAGGTGGAGAAGAGAGAGAGGACTGATTGAGCAGTTTGGAAAAGGACGAGGGAGGGGGATGGAGGAAAAGACTATTTTTGACATGTAGCAGTCGTCTGCCAGGAAACTGTGATCTTGCTGTTCAAAAGTGATTTGCTGTGTTTCATACATGTGCCGGGTGGCGCTAAGTAATACAGACATGTCAGACAGATGAGGCCGTTGTACCTCAACGTTGGCCTTTCTTCTTGTAGTCTTTACTAGAAAAGTTATTTAAAAACTGATGACTAATACTTTCTGTGGCTGTGCTGCCCCTCCTGAAGTCTTATATTGTCTCTATTAGAATCAGAAGAACAACCACACATGGACCCGGGTGGGTCCATGTGATCACAGGTGTTTGTCCTGGTCCTGTGACACGCATCACAGGAGCAGCTTGACCTCCTTCTCAGGTCAAACTCTTGACGTGTTCGAGTGTCTCTTTCTGCTGATTTGTGTTGGCCTAGTTTGAAAGTCTCTAATGAAGTCTCCGGGGTGTTTCATTCCAAGGAACTTTCGCGTGTTATTGCAATTTTGAGCTTCTGAGAAATGGAAGTGTTTACATAAAGAAAGTCGATACTTGCACTGACTTTGGTTTTGCTGGCGTAGAAGCTTTTTAGAGTTTCATGTTTTAGCTACAGATTTCCGGCACGTACGGAAACATTAGCTGTTAATCTTTAAACTTTAGCTTGAAAGGTTCTGAAATAACATTTGCAAGACGAGCAAATAAATCTTTAACGATACTCTCAAACTAGCAAATGCTCTGATGTGTTCTGACTATCGAGAGAGGGGTGCATCGCAAGTGATCAACAAGGCTAGGGAGGATTTTAAGAGAGCTGGCTGAGTGCTTCGCCACTGTCACTTTCTTTACACGTCAAGCCTCAAAGGAACGACAGCAGAAACCGCTCCACCTTCCTCCCTTTGATAGAAAGCTGAGACGACAAGCAGGTCACCCGGTGTTCTCTGGACAGAGCGTGGGAGAAAGCAAAAGGAGAGACAAAAAAAGAGAGTTTGTGGGTTTGCCTGTGTCTCCGCATACCTGACTAATGACAGAAAGATCAAAGCCACACCAGTCCCCTGACAGCAGGAATGGAGAGCGGAGGAGGGAGGCAGGGAGGAGAGGAAGGAGGCAACCTTATACACTCACGCACTCATGTAGATCAATACATATCTCTATATTCTTTTACTCATCTATCTAGTTCCATGAGTGTATTGTCACGACTGTCAGAGTCTCGACCTCTCTGCTTTGTTCTTACGTTGAAATCTGTAATCAAACAATGAGTCTAAACCACCGGTCTTCAGTAGTCTCTCTTTAACACTCGTACATGTAGTTTCATCCACGCGGACTAATTCATCTGAGACGCCTCCTGATGTCGCAGCTTTTATAAGAAAACCACAAAGCTTTCGAGACATTTGCTTCCTCCCTGCTGTCTTCTGCTGTGACTTGTAACCAGTTGAATCTAGTACTGTCACCATACTTCTAATGTAAGACAGAGAGCAATACAGGAAGCAACAACATCCTGCTCAAATAATCAGATTCAGCTTTATTTAACCAGGAAAGGCCCTGTTGAGATTAAAAACCTCTTTTTCAAGGGAGTCCTGGCTGACACAGGCAGCAGCTCAAACTAAGAACAAGTCTGTTAAAATGGATACCAAACAAAACAACACATAGCAATCTAAAAAAATAATAAGTGCAGTATAAACCATGAATTCAACAAGATCAGTTAAAGTAACGACACCCCCGTGATTCTGTCTCCAGGTCTTTCGATGTAGATTTAAAACCCTTCAAAGAAATCAGATATTTGAGTTTTACAACTTCGTCCGAGGGTGCAGAGTATCCGAACGCCCTCCTCCCAAATTCTGTACGAACATTTGCTACAAACAACGTGTAAAAGCCTTCTTGATCGCAACGAATACTGTCTGTCACACCTCTGAGAAATATAAGTGCACACATAGAAACCCAAGAATCTTCTTGTGCTCCTAAAACAAGGCCATCCTACCTGAGCGTGACGCTCACAGTGGTGTGTCGAGGCCTTACTGTTGGTGATGAATCTGAGGGAAGCATGGTGAGCTGTGTCGATCATATGTAATGCCTGAGCACGGGCACACATGTACAAGAGTTCCCCATGAGCCAGTATCGGTAAAAATGTGGCGACAGCGTCATATTTTGCTTGTGCTGTTTCTTCCTGGTTTCTCTCCGTTAACAGCAGATGAGCAGGAGCTATATAAACTGACCACAAGAGGGCAGTCCACCCTAAGATCTGTGAAAGACGTTTCCTGAACACTCAAATCTTATGTCACCTGTGTTTGTCTGTGTATGTCTGCCAGTAGGAAAGGTATCTTTGTGTGGCTTCATGTGCCTGTGTGAAAAGAGGTATAATGTTAAACAAACATATTAAATGTTTGTATACATCTGATCATATTCCCCTCTTACTTTATGTTTGCATGAGTGTATAGACAGCTCATTCCCCCCCTCCCACCTTTCAGGTGTCTAAGCTAATATAAAGTCAGGAGGGGTGAATGAATGCGGTAGTGAGGAGGAGGAAGAACAGAGGAAGAGGAAGAGGTGAGTTTTCCTGACCCCTCATCAGACGGCGGAGGAGAAAGGGGAAGAATACGCCATTGTGCCCGAGCGCCGAAGATGATGAAATTCAAGATCCCCGCGCTGTGGCTTCATCTTAATCTGGGGGCCCAACCTCGCGCTAGGCTAATCCCTCCCCGTCGAATTACTGGCCCTGGTTAGATTGTATTTTGTCATTGAAAATGGCAGTGTCAAACACTACCTTTTTCTCTCCTCTATTTGTTCGTCTGCCAAGGCGAATCGCATAATCAAAAGATGGGGAGAGAGAGAGGGAGAGGGAGAGGTGGCAGGCTGAAAATGGCTACACAGTAGTATCTCTAAATTGCATGCTACCCTTCCCTTTCACCCTTTTTCAAATAGGCGCGTATTATCAAAAAGGTGGGCAAATTGAGAGTCAAAAGATTGGACGGCTATATTTGAAGGCATTGTGCTGACAGGCTCTTTTGTGTGTGTGTGTGTGTGTGTGTGTGTGTGTGTGCATGCAAGAGGGAGGGGGGGGGGGTTAATGTGTGTATGTATGTCTGTGTGTATTCTCTCTGCGTTTGCATATCAACCAAAGCGGGAGATGACCAACTTCCCTCATCTTCAAAGCTTTGTGGGAGGATTTAAATACACGCACACACACACACGCACACACACACACAGGGCTGTTGTATTTAAAGTGAGAAGCTATCATGTCTGAATACATTGAATATACAGTGATGCACACTCCAAGGCCCACTCTGCCTGCTTCTCCACAGCCGCCGCCGCCTCTCTTCACCTTCTTCCACTCACGTCACATCAGGAAGGGGTGCTCGCACTCTTTGACACTTTCCTCATTTTAAATATTAATTTTGAAATCGCCACTTTAATGGAGTTGCCGCTTTTTAGCCGCCTCTTTTAAAATGTTGAACCTGCACAAACGCTGCATTAAAGGTGTGTTTGAACAGATTTGTCACACACCCATAAAAATGTTTAAAAACCTCGTGACTGCTGATCTTTTTTTAGAACATTTCCGTAGTTTCACATCCAAGGAAGGGTGTGTGAATTTACATTAAACTTGGAAAAGCAACTGTCAGCTTAACGCACCACATATAGACCGACGTTTGACTTATTTGACTCTTACTCTGAGGGATTTTTAAAAAAAAAATTATGGCTTATGATAATGTTTCCCCTTCGGCCCTGTCGCCACCGCTTTCTCTCTTCTCTCTCTTTTCCTCTCGGCCTCTTTCTCTCTTTCAGTCTCTGTCTCTGAGCTGATGTCCTGTCTATTGTGGACCACATCCAACTCCATTAAGGCCATTTCCACGCCACATACCTCCCACTCACGCACACTCATACAGTCACACACCGTCACATACTGACACACACAGTGAAAAACCATGACACCCAACCACTCTCTCTCACACACACCTACCCTACACTCTTACACACACACCTCTTTCTGTATTGTACCCATAGCCATGATGTGTATACTGCCTCCCCCTCCACCCCTCCGCCCTCCCCTCTCTCTGTCTGGAACACATTACGTAGGCCAGTGGCTTGTGAGCGCTGACTGGGCCTCGGGGAAGAAAAACACAATTATTTCAGCCCTCAGCTATTCACGCAAAGGTGACAAAAGCTGGTATGAAGTATGAAATCCCAAAAGTTTCTCTCGCGCCGAGGCCGACAAATTGGGATTAATTTGCGCTCGTGTGCACGCGTGTGTCTCCAAAGTTTTCACCTTTGCTCGTTTCCCATTTCTTAAATAGTTTGGGAACTCAAAAGGCCTAATTTATTGTGTCAGAAAGAAGAGTGTGTGTGTGTTCGTGTTTGTTCACGTTGCTCATTTTAAATAATATATGCTTTATAGTTAAAAGCTAGAAGGGTGTAAATTAGTGTGTGTGTGTGTCACTGTAGGAAGGCGGGGGGTTCTTAGTATGGGATCACACATTCACAAACGCTTCCCAAATTAATTTAATCTAATTAATTGCCCTGAGGAGAGGCAACAGATGCTGGCGATTACCCCCCTCCAAGGCCTGGACCCCTCCGTATGTGGCACAAACACACACTAGAGGCGCACACACACTGTTAAAACGCTGCCATTTTATGCCACTATGCAGCAAACACATCTTATTGTTATGAAAACACACACACACACACACACACACACACACACCTTGTGTGTGTGTCTGGATCTTTGTCTGTGTCTTTGTCTGTGTGTGTTCTTTGGTGAGAAACTCCACCTGTGTCTTGAGAACTTGTGTTTTTTGGCGTCAGTTAAATGTGTGTGTGTGTGTGTGTGTGTGTGTGTGTGTGGGTGTGGGTTGTAGGTGGCTGTGGAGACCGGGTGGTCCCTCCTGTCGCCTTAATAGGCTTACTGGCTCCTAATCCACACCACACCACCCCATCACATGGCTGGTCTGCTGACTAACTGCTACTACCACCGCCATGAGGTGTGTGTGTGTGTGTGTCTAACTATGCCTCTGTGGAGGTGTCGTGTTGGTGTGCGGCCGTATCTGTGGCATTTGTATATGCTACAATTTCACGTCGGACAATGACCTCCGAAGTATGTTCCTTACGTCCACTCTACTTTTCATTTTGTTTTGGTTTTTCCAAAGACGTTTGTTTTTTACTCATTTTAGCTTGTGGGCTTCATTTTTGGGGTAACGTATATGTGTCAAGAGGCACTGACGTGACATTTTTCAAAATAAAACATCTTTCAGACTCTGATAATCAATAAAATATTTTTTTTTGATTCTTTCTGTCTGGCCCGGTAACAAATGACCCACAGACCGGTAACGGTCCGCGACCCTAAACTGTTTTCTGATAACCAAAAACACAGAAAGAGCACCCATAAGTCTCGTGCTTCAGACAGAGATATCTACATGTATGCAATCAGTAAAAATTAGTTGACACTATAGTTCACATTCACAATTATTCTTGAGTATGACGGAGCCGAGCCCGACACCAAACACAAGCCACCACGACTGTCAAATCGTCCCATTTGATCCCGCGGATTGAACGGTGCCGCTCCAATTAGGATCCTTTATGTATCTGAGAAGGGATGGCCACGCCTCCTTCAACTGGGACCAATCAGGGCAGGGCGATCACACACACCTGACTTTACATTCACGATAAAAATACTACAAGCAAAGGTTATCGATAGGCGCGTCAACAGTATATTAGTATATTTTATATCATAAATTAAATATCTTTGAGGTTTAGCGAGAAAATACTTGTGTTGGGGATTATTTTCTGCTATTTTATATAAAAAATTACATATACTGAGTTATATCGATATATAAAAAATCATCCTGTTTAAATCTATTCATGTCTCTTCAAACACATAAATGCATACATATACACACAGATACAGTGTGTGTTTTTGCTTACATGCACACGTTTGTTAATTAAACTGATTAAACTGTTGCCCCTGATGATGTGAGGCTCTGCCTCTGTTCTTGTCTCATCTTTTCCACACTCTCTCTTTGTATTTCGTCTCTCCACGTATTGTTTCGTCTGTAACTGTTTTATCCTTGCCTCGTTTTTTCCTTTAGTCTCTCGTCCTTGTGTTCTTGTACGCCCCCCGCATGCTGCGTGCATGAGACATATGCTTGCTGTGTGTGTGCGTGCATACAGTCTGTGTGTATGTCTTTACGTTTGCATGTGTGTGACTTTGTATTTGTGTGTTGTGCAGGCGACTGCGTCTCGTCCCACTGGTCCAGGTTGTGACCTCGGCTTTCATCTCCTTAGTCTGAGGCTCCTGCAGCCCACTGCGCTCTGCTCCCAGCCAACAACGCAGCAGATGTCACCAGACACTGCAGCAAACACACACACAGTCATATGTACACTATCTCTAACACACACACAGTGTCCCTCTTTCATATACACACAAAGGCTCACGGCATGTATACGCATACAGTATATAATCTCACACACAGACGAACTCCCATCCTGTCGCACACGTACACAGACACGTATAGATACATTTCCAGCCTGTACACACACAGACATGCAGAGTGTGAACCAGACCAAACAGGTTTTTGTTTTGACTCCCACAGTGTGACGTTTGACCCCAAAATAAACATCAAAACACAGAGTGTCACCTGGGAAACATCCGTATTCCCACCTGTGTAGCCTTCATATGGTTAGCATGTGTGTGTTTTGACTGGAGGTGTTGATGTTACAAACTGCGGCTCATACCGTTCAATATTTTGGCAAAACTTAAATGGATGATAAATCTCACACCTGTGAAATATACAGTCCATTTAATGCGATTCAGTGTTACACACCAGCACGTTTAGCTGCTAACTACATTTAATTTGGAGTATTATCAAACTACTGTTGAATACTACGCCACAAGGTAAGGGTGCATTTACAGGATGAGGCACCAATCTGGGGGTATCTGCTGAACGTAACCTCTGTGAAACAATCAGGAAATATTTTTTTTATTTCACTGATTAGCAGCATTATTGATGCCGGTGCTCGCTCACTCTCATTCACTGTCTAAGTCGCTTAACCAGTGCTTGCAGGAAACCTTATCCTGTCACTATTTTGCAGCCAGACTCAGATTTAGAACAGCGTTTAGATAGTCTCAGTTTCCGAGACATTTCAGGTTTGCCCGATCTGAGTGTCTGATTGGCTGCAGTGTGACGTCCGGCTGCGTTTTTCCCGAAAGTTTCATCCGGTTCAACTTCTCCTCCGCAGGTCGCTGCGTTTTTTTTATTTATTTATTTTTTTGGTCGGGACCTCTGCAACTCCTACCGCCGCAGCCACAACGCACTAGCCAAATTAAATTAATGGGAAAACCTGCATTTTCGCCACAGCGCCCGACTCTGTGCATTCAGATCTGTTTGTGTAATGGCATCACAATGGAGTCAGAGTCTAACCAGACACGACTTGCACGTTCTTTTCAAAAGAAGAAGCGAGAGTTAACTGAAATCACGGTAATATTTCAGTACGTCTGTTTAGTCACGGTGGATTCCGCTGCTCGATCTAACCGACCAGTTCCTTTTATGGGAAAACAAATCAGTGTTTGCGTGCCTTACTTGATACCGGGGGTTTAAAGTCTCATCATATCTCTAATTTTAATCTGGGGCGTGCTGGTGTCAAAGAGGTTTATGGCACGTACCACATAATCTCAATATCCGTGGTTTGATTCCAGCTGGCAACCTTTTTATTGCGTGAATCCCTTCTACCTTCCTCAACTTTACCATTTACAGTGAAGAAGTGTCATTAAAGACGTTTATTTCATTAAAATATCAATGAGCAGAATATTAACCCAAATAAAGCTCATTACTGTTACAGTACGGTGATGGCTGCTGTCCCAGGCCGAGCCCGTCCAGGCCCTGCAGGGCCTGCCAACTCGCTGTGTTCAGGCTTGTGCCAGTCTAGAAAACAGGCTGTACCTCCTCCTCCTGTTACTGCCTCCTGTCCCCAAGCTGACCCAGGAGAGAGAGACACACACACACACACACACACACAGACACACACACACACACTGGCAAGGTTCAGGAGTGGTGTCTACTGTATCAGGTTTTTTTGGGGGGTTGATGTAAAATGAGCCTTTAACCAGCCACAGTGAAGTGAATGGGGGGAGATAAGAGAAGGAGGTGAGGGAGACCGATAGACTGAGGTGCTATTTGTTCAAGGCGTGTTATTTGTTCGCTTGAATTCGTAAACACCATGCCGTTCACTGACAGAAACCCGATGTGCAGTTAAACATCCAGCGCTCACATGCAGCCTCTCAGACGGCAGAACATGGACAAAAATTGGGTCACGACCTTACAGTATTTGTGGCATTTGTTTAAACAGCGTTGACATACAAGTTCCAGTTGTGTCGAGCTAGTTGCTGAACCTTTTCCCGTAACGTTGCCACGTCTCTCAGAGCTTCAGTCGTCATATCTCATCGACTCTCAGTCGAACGTTATTGGTTGCCACACCCTCCGTTATCAGTCATCTCCGAGGTCGTCCTCTGTCACCTGCCCTCGTCCTCGCCCTGCTCTAATCAGACTTCCTCCCCGTCTTCAACCTCGCTTCACCTTGTTTTTGGTGTCATGTCTTACCCGGTGACGATGGGTGGTCAGACAGTTCTGGTGCGATGCGAGGAGCGATTACATGACAGCGGAACAGTTATCTCCGCATTTGGGTTATTTATTTTTCTTGTGTGCGACTTAAGATGGCTGCTCGTGATGGAGACAGGCCTGTGTGGCCCGCAAAACACTGCCCCTCTGCAAATCCTCCTGTTTATCCACAAGCTTGACCCGCTGGGCCCGCGTGGGCGGATCGTTAGCTTGGTAGATTCGTGTGACTTGTGTGTGTGTGTGTGTGTGTCTGTGTGTGTGATGGTGGCAAAGGAAAATGTGTGTGAACGCATGGAGAGGTTTGTGAACTTGGGTTAAACTCGTGCACAGCGTGACTCGTTTGACATTATCTCCTCAAGATCCGCTCACTGGGAGTACGTGCAAGTGTGTGTTTGTGTATGAGCATTTTAGGGAGTTAACACACACACACACACACACACACACTCACACTCACACTCACTCTGTTACTGGCAAACTGAGGCGACTGTTCTGCTAAGTGGCAATGAATAGGGTCTTGTGATGTGCTCTGATGCCAGTGCTAAGCCAGCCACTGACAGTTAGACTGATCCCCAAACATGTCTCTGTTTGGGATATAAATCTGTACTTGGAGTACCACACCCAGGGAGGACGGGGTCAAGAATTCGAGGTGACTCGCAGTAAAAGCGTGGGCGTTCAGGAGATGTGGCGAAGGACTCCTATCGGGTGTGTCACTTGTCAAAATGTACTTTAAGCAAAGGTGAAACGATGAAGACAAAAAAAGTACAAGAAAATCTGCAACATGTAGTCTTAAAGGACCAGTGTGTAGGATTTAGTGGCATCCAAAGGTGCTGATTGCAACCCCCTCACCCCGCTTTTTCTTCCCTGAAGTGGGAGAAACTACAGTGGCTGTAAAAAAGATGCAAAAAATGTGCAACTCAACGTTCGGTTTGTCTGTCCTGGGCTACTGTAGAAAGACGGTGGTTCAACATGGTGGACTCCTGAAAATTAAATTAAATTTCCGAGCCACTCGATCAAAACGATCACAGACTCGACGTTTCGACGTGAGAGGTTGTTTTTGGCAGAGTGTCTCACATGTAGATGCACATAAACAGAATTGGGGAACCCTTTTGTTCTTTCGTGAAACGGGAATTTCAAAGAACAAGCGCTCACCCGTATACATACACACGCACACACACACACACACACACACACACACACACACACACACACACACACACACACACACCAGCTCCTTATCCAATCCCTCCACTAATTCCCCCTTGGTAGAAGGTGTTCATTGTTTCTCTTTCATTCTAATCTCTCCCTCTCCTCTTTTTAAAATCCATATTAGATTTTCTTTGAGTTGGCCACAATCAGAGGCACTGAAGCAGAGCATCACCCTGCTAATGCTCTTTGTCTCCCCAGATTTGTCACTTAGCATGGAGAGTACACCTTTGTCATGGAGCAGGGTGGGAGAGAGGCAGACTCTCACTTGGGGCAATTGTTTCTTGTCACAGGCCATCTTTAACCCCCCCCCCCCCTTACGCAAATCAGCTTTGCTCTGGATTAGAGCCCTATCATAGCTCTGTCAGCTCTGCCTAAAAACAGCTAAAACAAACAGATCCTTCAAGTTAAAATGTACCCACTGAAATCCCTGTGTTGTCTTTACCTGGAAACCATCATTTGATATCTCTGAAATATAAAAAAAACCCAGTCTGGGATCTTACCTGAGCCTCTTAACATCCTTTGTTATTTGGTAGTGCTGCTAAAACAAGACGGGAGGCATACCGCCACGCAGTCATCACAATGCTACATGCTTAAATAAGACTTTTGTGGGTAAACTGAGTGCAAATGGTCAAAGAGAGGACTCCCAGGAGGGCACACACTATTATCTTAAATGTTCTTGAACTAAGAGCCAGTGTTGTTACTAGTTAGTACCTGCCAGAGGTTATTTTGTTGCTTTCGCAGTGACAAATTGAGACAGATTTTGTCTGCAGTGTATCAGTTCTGCCACATTGGTTAAGTTTTCTGCTACAGATGTGTTTTTTGTGTCGTAAAATGAGGTAACAGCTCAGAAGAACTTGGGTGGTCGCCGCCATTCGTTCAATCACACACACACACACACACACACACACACACACACACACACACACACACACACACACAGAACTACTCCATCATCTTTCATGCACTCAAATCTGTCCAACTTTATACATGTGGACATGTTGTTGGACACGTACACACACACACACACACACACACACACCTCTGGCAGCGTCCGCCACCGTGGTGAATCTGTCGTCCTGATATCTGAACTGCTGCTTCATGCAGGGGGAGTAATCAATCCCAGATACAGGAGCTGGGGGTATTGGCTGTGTGTGTGTGTGTGTGTGTGTGTGTGTGTGTGTGTGTGTGTGTGTGTGTGTGTGTGTGTGTGTGTGTGTGTGTGTGTGTGATGTTATTGGCCATTTTAGGCCTCTATGATGGCCAGAGATGGTGAAATGGTGGGAAAAGTGATGAGCAGGCACTTCATAGACCAGGGATGAACTCCTGCTATAATCCTGTCGACCTATCTATCTCTCTCCCTCCCTCCCGTCCTCCCCCCTCCTTCTTGGCTCTGTCTTTCTTTCTCCATCACCCCCTCTCCCTCATTTCCTCCATCTTTTCCCCCCTCCGTCTACTTTTCTTTCTGTCCGTCTCCTCGCTATCCACCTCTCTGTCTTTCATTTTCGTCTTCTTTACCCTTCTCTCCTTCCATTTCTTGACCACCTCCCCCTTCTTTTCCAAACCCCCCGTGTCCCTTTCTCTCTCTCTCTCCAGCAGAAGTGCAGAGCCAGGGCTTTTGCCTGCTGGTAATTTATTTTCCCATTAGCCCCCTGTCTGAAGTGCATGCTCTGGGTCTGAGTGTGTGTGGGGGGCACTGAGGGCCACCCAAAAGAAAGACCCGGAGAGTCGAAGAGAGGAGGGCACCCTGGACACACTGATAAGACGAGAGAGTGAGGCAGGGAGGGAGCGACAGAAATGAAGGGAGAAAGAGAGGATATGAGATGCTGGCTTGGTGTCCATCTAAGCATTTTCGCTGGTTATGAGTTATGATGCAGACTAATTAGAAAAGCTCAATGAAGAATGGCAGAACTGGTGTGATAATCAATTTAACAAAGATGCCAAACATCTGCTGGTTCCAGCTTCTTTTCTTGTTTCATAAAACTGTAAATTAAATATCTGTAGGTCGAACAAAACTCGACACCAGCTTGTGCTCTTTCACATTTTTAATTAACGAACAAATTTAAGTCATAATAAAACTGTTACAGACTAAGAGTGTAAACTGGTTACAACCAAGACCGGTTATGTCAGTCAATGTATCTATAGGTTCATTTGCATACACACCAGGCTAACGGCTTCACCGGCTCGCAGTCTGGGGTAAAAGATGACCTAAGCCTAACGTGGAACCATTTTCTTAATGATGCTACTCATAAGTTTAGGAGTGGTACTCAGTGTCGCTGCACCAATGTTATCTGCATCAAGTGTGCGTCAGCTTCATCTCATCATGTCAGGAATATAATAAACAGAGCTCGTAGTAATGACATAAACATACACTCAAGACAAGTGTGACCTTTTTTAAGAAAGGTCAGCGAGTTCGAAGGAAGCCAGTCGATTATTTTGTGGTTAGAGCGATGTCGTGCTCAGGCCGTTTGGTGTCGAGATGATTTTCTATCTGAACGTTTCATTAATGTTGTTGAACGTCTGGAATATTGCTGTTCTTAACTGTATTTCTGTGCGCTTGGCTTGGCTCGGTTTGTGTTGGGAACTAGCAAGAGATTAGTCCCCAATAAAACAGTCTCCTCTCCCAGTTAGGATTAGACCTTTTTGAGGGCTGGGTGGTTTGTGACTCTCCTCCTCCTCTCATCTGCTGCCATCAGAGTCAACCCTGCACACAAACACTTGATTATGTCTCTGCTGACTGATTATCAATATGTGTGATAACTCCTGCCCGGCAAGAATATTGGCTTCAGATACAAGAGATATCATTTGTCAAACCAGTTGAAATTAATTCAATAAACAAGTTATTACAATGTGATGCCATTTAGCACTAGAACAGGTATTACCACCGACCACTTGATGCTTTTTCAGGTGTTACAAGATGAATGTTTCAGTGTTTTATATACTGAAAAATGCTGGAGACGTAGTGGCCCTCTCCACATGTAGGACACAGGTACAAAATGGCTAATCCTGAGCTAGCATAGTGGTGTTATATCATGACAAACCTGTCTTTAGACCTTCGTTAAGCCTCTGTGAGATTTGTCTTCACCCAGTTTTGTTTCCAGCTGTTGGTGCACTCTTTTTTTTTTTGTACAGTCCTGTACTGATCGTTCTTGTACCTGGCAGTAGGAGCACGCCAGTTTGTCCCGTATCCAGTTTCTAACTGTACAAAAAAAAATAAAAGGACTCGACGTCTGGAGCTCAGTGTCATTCTAAACCATATTCAGCCAAAACTACGGCACACACTGTGCCTGTAATCTGCTGTCCTTTCCTTTAAAACAAGTCTAATCCTGCTCTTGTTGTGACTAATCGCTCTCCTCTCGCTCTCTTCACTCACTTTCCCTCAACTGTTTGTGTCAGCCTTGTTTTTTTTTTGTTTTTTTTCCCCCCGGGGGACGAGAAGGTGGTCAGTGATTTCTATTTTGGGGGGTTTAAGTTAAATCTGATCCACGCTGCGGTTCTCGTGAAGAGAAATCCTGTGGTCCTTTTCTTTTTTTCTACTTGTGTGTCAGTGTGTGAGTGAAAGCCTGTGTGTGTGTGTGACAATACACATGAAAGCCATTTGCACAGTTCATTCCATTATTAAGACCATTGTTATTGTAATTCACATAACCGTAGTGATAGTACTGCACGCCTTTTATGTCCATTGTTGCCTTTTTAAAAATACACACACACACACACACTGCTCGGGGAAAAAAAATAAATCCTCACATATAATAGTAGCAGATGAATAAATTGGTCTTAATCTGAGTGTGTGTGTGTGTGTGTGTGTGTGTGTGTGTGTGTGTCTATAACGCCTATAGTGCAGTATTCATAGGTGGTATGTAAAAAGGCCTGCCTTATCAGTTATCAGGGGAGGCCAAATTGACACAGAGGAATCACTCCATTGTGTGCGGATTCAAAGAGAGATGTGAGCACATTGGATGTCTCCATTTCCAATAACTGTGACCTTGAGGCGAGAGGAATAGCACCGACCGTGCCCCCCCCCTCTCCATCACCACCACCTCCACCACCAGCACGCCTCCAATCTGCTGACTGCTGAATTCAACCAGAGCCAGCTGATTTTGGGCGTCGGGGCAGAGGGCTAATCGGTGCTACCTCAGGGTTATTCTATAGGGTAAATTGAGTTTTATTTTTTTCTGAACCGTGTGCATACAAATTACAAAGGCCTATGTACAGTTCTAGCCTCCATGTCCATATTATCCTCTTTTGAGGTTGAGCTTCACGATGAACACATTTCATAGAGAGCAGAAAAAGAAAGAAACACAGTATTGTTTGTCAACCACCGGTGGTACGCGACCTTCCTGTAGAGGAACTTGGAGGAACAAACTACAGTATGTTAAGATTAGTTTGAATGTAATTTAAAATAAGTTTTGCATTTCCTGAAATACCTTGCTTCAGTATTAACCTGATATGTTGTCACATTCACACTCACAGTGTACGCATACATCCATGATCAGTTACGAGCTAAAATGTGACGTGAGATAGTACGTAGAGGTAAAATGAAGTGGTCAAAAACTCTTCAAACGTGGCTCCAAACTGGAACTATTAGGAAGAATAGTGGCGATCAGGAGTAAAACCTTTCTACCAAATGAACTCTGGTTCTTGAACCGGTGTTCAACAAACCTGCCCCCTGTGTGAGACAAATATTTTCTGAGGTGGTATGTGGTGTAAAAAGTTTGAGAAACACTGACAGAGGGGAACCTTTTACTGATTGATTGTTCAAAAAAACATTTATTTACAAGGTTATCCCAGACATTAGTGTAAAAAGTTTTTAAAAAGAGTTTATTCAACATCCAATATATAATAATCTGAATTAAAAGTTTAATTTTAAATGCCACATCTGGTAAATTCCTTTAAAAAGTAATTCAGCAAAGTTATTTCTTACTTTATGTAAATTATTATCACATTACTAATTGCTCTCTCTAAAAAGTAGTTGTAGAATATTACTCCACGGCACCACAACAATAATTTCTACACACAGACAGCAGCCATTAGTTAAAGATATACGGACTTCATTTTCACACATAAAGTCTGTTTAATGGTATTCAAACTGTCGCTTTGTTGGTTTTTATCAAAACCAGGTCACGATGTTACAAAGTTGACTTAAAGACCGAGTTATCAGTACGCCAAAGAACCTTTTAAAAGGTTAAAAAAAACTTTAATTTAAAAAATTTCATCAATCATCAGTGAAATAACTGCAGTGGTACAACAATTCTTTGCTGAATACGACGTTAAATACGCGGTCTTGTTGTAAGTGACCTCAGGTTGTCCCCGTCCTCCAGTTTAGGATTGTTTTGTGGCAGCAGGCTTAAGTCAGATAATCATCTGCTTGATGTGGAACCAGTGATTCATCACGTATCATCATCATCATTGCATCATGATACCAGAGTCGAGTTTTTATCTTCCTAAACAACTTAATAAACAACGGCACGCTGAAGTTCAGTTAGGTTCAAACCGGTTAAAGCAGGACAGTGTTAGGAGCGAAGTTGTCACAATGAGAATTAACATATTGATATTTGTAAATTTCCGCCAGAAATAATGAATGAATTATCAGGAAGAGAGGCAGGATATGGATCGATAAGCGACATCGATCATTTCTGCTAAAATTAGAAACTAATTGACTGGTGACCTGTTAAAAAGCCATTAGCTGATTGATGTGTGTGTGTGTGCGTGCACAGTTTTTCTTTTTGCCCAACTGTGTGTGTGTGTGTGTGTGTGTGTGTGTGTGTGTGTGTGTGTGTGTGTGTGTGTGTGTGTGTGTGTGTGTGTGTGTGTGTGTGTGTGTGTGTGTGTGTGTGTGTGTGTGTGTCGGACCAGGTCCATACAAAGAAAGCCAGGTTCTTTTTTAGCACTCAGCCTAATTAATCCATCTCTTGGTGACAAAAGGATCCCCACGCCTCCCTCCTTCCCTTCCTCCGGCCCGTCCCATTGGCATTTTGGGGGGCAGAGAGATTCAGCAGGACACCCCGGGCACCCCTCCTGTCCTGACCCCTGCCCCCCCACCAGGGGAGCATCTGTGGATCGATCCGGGGCCAGCTGGCACCGGGGGAGAGGGGCAGGGACCGGTACCTCCTGACACAAACACACCCTTCTTGAATGAAAGTCATTCATCGCCAGCTATGAAATAAATTAGTAGCTTTAAGATTTGATTGCTCTTATTATTTTTAGTGCTTTCATGTGTCTTGTCGTGTGTGTGTGTGTGTGTGTGTGTGTGTGTGTGTGTGTGTGTGTGTGTGTGTGTGTGTGTGTGTGTGTGTGTGTGTGTGTGTGTGAGGTAAAGCACAGAGCTAACTGTTGGTCTTAAACGATACGCTGCAGTTGTGCACAGATGCAGCTAGGGGGCAGCATACAGCCACCACCCCTCCTGTTCTTTCTATCCTCGCTCTCTCTTTCCATCCTTCTTCTTCTCTGTCTCCCACTGTGACCCCTACACACACACACACACACACACACACACACACACACACACACACACTCAGGTATGTAGTCATTCTCTGGGCTCAGGAAGAGAGAGAGCATATTGATAGTCATATCCTCTTTGTAATAAATTAAACTTCTGTATTGTCCTTCCCTTTCATTTTACACATTGTCACAACCTCCTAGTCACCCTAATCCCGGCCACCCCCCTTTACCTTCTCTCAAACACACACACACACACACACACGCTCTCATATGCGCACACACACATTGATTGACAAGCACCATCCGGGGAAATGGAGCAGATTTCCATTGTTTGCTGTCCCTACTCAAATCTGTTGAAACGGTTATTCCATTCTTGTGCCGGGGTATTTGCATATCCTTAAGTATTTCCCATTTTTCAAGACCCCTCTCCCCCCTTTTCCCTCCTCATCCTCCCTTTTGCTAAATCCCCTCTTCTTAAGTGTTTGGTGCATTTGGCAAATTCATTCATAACGCATCTACATGCGCTATTAGCTTAGTATAATAGCCAGAGTGTAATCTGCAGAGAGATAAGAGGTGGAGAGGGAGACTTCTTTTCCCCATCTTCCTCTTCTCCTGATGGGCTGTTCTTTGGACAAGTTGGGGTTGGAGGTGGCGGCGGTGGTGGCGGCGGCGTGGTGATGATATGTCATTATGTTTCTCCAGCCAAAGCGACGAGGCTCAAATGTCAGCACGAAATGTCAAGTGGCCTCGCTAGTCAGTCGGCCGGTTTCTTCTGTAGTTTTTTATTTAATTATTGGTGCGAGGAAGGAGGCGAAGATGGAGAGAGATGGAGGGATAGGAGGGTTGGATGAGGTGTACGGTGGGATGTCGGTATGAGGCGGACGGATGTAAAAGATAGAAACAGAAGGAAGAGGTTAGAGAAGCAGATTCTGATCATCTTTGTCAAAGTTTAGTCTAAGTCTGAATCTGGGATTCACACCATCAACCTTATTGCTTCTCTTCAGCCTCTGATGTCCACTGAAAAGGACAAAATCCAGCATTGAATACAGACTTTGAATTAGTTATAAATCAGTTATTCAGTCAGTTTATCTACTCGTTGTGTTTAAGGCCTCATATTGATGGAAGAATCAGTGTGGTGCATCTTTGAAAAGACATAACGCACTGCTTCATGAGAAAATGTGAGCAAGTTATGAAAAACATACTCTCCAGTTTACAAACAGTATTTAGAAAAGCACTGGCAAAAATATAAAACATTAGCAAATACAGAGACGATGCTATACGTGTGCAAAAACGTGAGCACATTTTCCCACATGGAGTTACACTAAAGAGCTTTGTGTTGTGTCAGTGAGACATAAGACTTGAAATCTGGAATAACAATCATCAACACTTTCCATAGTTATCAGTTATTTTATAAGACAAACAAATATGAACACAACAGAACATGGAGAGTTTTAATTTAGCACAAAAACTAAGATGACACAAAAGAAGGCATTTAGGGACAATATACATTTTCAACTTGTTTCCATTACAAAGATTTCATAAATAATATCAAACCATTCCTCTATAGATAGTCCGTCTGGCTTAAGCCATTTCTTTGTAATTGCTTCTCTAGCAGCTACACTCAGTAAACCAAACAGCTGTTTTGTTTTCATATTTGCACAAAATGAACGTAGAAATCCAAAGACAAGTTCATCCAGATTGAAGTGACTAATTATTACAATTACTAATTCTGTGTGGATCTTACGCCAGAAAGCATTTACAGTCGGACAGGCCCAGAACAGGTGATGATAGTTCAACCACATTGTCTCCAGCAGCTGTTAAAATGAGGTTAAGAAGAGGTTGAGTTTGATGTAATCCAGATTTTTTATGTTGTTGTCATGACATTATCACATGTCGTGGTCTTGATTATTTAGGACACATGATTGGCTGCTTTTCCTGTACGTTGTGTCCTCGTCTGACGAGTCAAAGTTAAATGTATTCATACTTTGAATGCAGCATTAATACTTGATGGTTATGAACAGTGAGAATTGAAGTCGCTGCACACATTTACATGCTGTGTTAGTGCGTGCTGGCTGGCCCACAGATTTGAAGCTTACATAGTTTCTCACTATATTACCAATAGCTTTACCACTCTGTACTGATACCAACTCTGTGTTTCTATATATATATATGTGTGTGTGTGTGTGTGTGTGTGTGTGTGTGTGTGTGTGTGTGTGTTTGAATGAATACCCTGCGGTCCTCAGCGATAAGGCTGAGATTGAGTTTTCCCCACAGACCGAAGCCTCTGAGATGTGTCTGTGTGTGTGTGTTTGTGTGTGAAGACATCAGGAAACAGGCAATGTAAAGAGCTCGTATCACTTTATCTACCGAACACGGCAGAGTGTATGTGTATATGTATATGCGCCCTCAAACTGGTGTTGTGTGAAAGAGAGCTAGCTGCTCTGCTTTGTTCGGCATTGTGCGCATGAGAGGATGAATCCTCGGGGCTCGATTCACAGCTGAGACAACACGGTATTTATATGTCTGTGGTATAATAACACAAGTGTGTGTGTGTGTGTGTAGGTGTGTTTGCAGTCATATATGCTTTTTAGACATTCATGCAGTGATACAGAGACAAAAAAAGGGAGAGAGAGAGAGAGAGACCATGTGTGTTAGCACTGCCTGCTGCTTTCAATCCACACGGCCTGTGAGGGAACACCGGTGTCTGATCCTTACGTTGGAGTCTCTGGTCATGCAAATGAACATGTATCAGTTAACCAGCAAAACGTGGCAGTTTCCCATCACATAAAAACAGAAAAGATGGGGCATGGTATGTCAGTGGTATCAACACAGCAAGGAGGTGAACCGGTGTGCTGTTCACTGACAGCGTGGCGCTTCCATAGCCAGACAAAACCCATCAGTTTTTGTTGGCGGCAGAGGGAGGAGGGGGTGCAGACAAAAGGCTGGAACATCCCCAACTGTTTAGTTTCCATATCTAGCAGTCAGTGACAAGGCTTTCCGGCAGTTCTTATTTTTTCATACACCGTCCTCTGGTGAGCACACACACACACACACACACACCCACACCCCTGTCACTGATGCTATAACTCTTATCACCTGGTCTGTGGCATATTCCCAAATTCCAATTTGACTGCTAGCCTCTGGCCCAGAGCACATCTCTGAAAAGTACAGCGAAAATGGCTTCAGCACGGACCGTTTGATAGGAAATACCAGGAAGGATTTCACAAAGAGGAGCACAGGAGGGCAGCCTATTCTGATTTTACCAACCAACAGTGACCAAATGCAACATTATTTATCAGGATATTGCAATCACAGGTGATTAGTAATTTGTAGTAACCTTCAGTCCCAAAAGGAGGATGTGAAAAGCCTCTTTCCTCTTTGTTTTCCATCTAATCTCTGAACTGTCAGTTAAACCCGTATTCACCTGAATGTGCTTCATCTTTCTCTCCCCCTCCAGGAGTCTCCATCAGGGCGGAGGAAGGCCTTAGCCACCAGCAGTATAAACATGAAACAATACGCCAGTCCGATGCCCACGCAGACGGACGTCAAGCTCAAGTTCAAGCCGCTGTCGAAGAAGGTGGTGTCGGCCACGCTGCAGTTCTCGCTCTCCTGCATCTTCCTCCGTGAGGGAAAGGCCACGTAAGTCATGGTTCACTCATGTGACGCCTTTCTTTTAACAATTTCTGCTTGTTGATTACGGTTCTTAACGAATCGAAGCTCAAAATGAGGCAGAATCTCTTCTGGTTGGCTTTTTTTTTTTTTTTTTAGCATTTGCCATTTAGTGTTCGTGTTAGTGATGGTCTTCTTGTAACCGCTCTTCCTCTTTGTTAATGCAGTTAATTTGATTTTAGGACTTTACCTCATAGCCATTAAATAAAATTCTGCAAAACTGACTCCGATGAGTCACATCAAAGTTGATTACCAGCTATTTTTCATCTTCTTTTTGTGAGATTTCAGGGCAACAAAACACATCAGCATCATCTGTATCTGAATTGCTACTGAACTCCACTCTCCTTGGTTTTGCATAGCGGCCCACAGTCGACGTGTGGTTGATATTGAAGCACAAATAATTGTTAACCACGAGGGCTTAAGAGGAACAACACACTAAATGATAAATAATTTTAATGCTTACACAAAATATTCAGCTTTGACATCTTTTTAATCATTTTCTGTTCTCCAACACAACAAACTCTTTCTGGCTGGTGCATTACTGCACTCACGTTTCCACTGTTCACTTCCTGTAACTGATTGTGATTTCAGAACTAGACTTCTTGAGCGATACTCGGTTAGACACACGGCGGGTCGAGCTACAGGGACAGAAGACATTGCGGGGATGTGTTGTCAGACATTTATAATAACAATCTGAGCCAGTCTGTAGCATAAAGAAGCACTTTTAATTGATGCACAACGTGTCATGTCTGCCAGTTGCAGTGCTCTCACTCACTCAATACTGGACCAGTATCACAAATTGTTGTCCCCATTAAACTCTTTGATACACAAACAGGTTGAAAACTACAGAAGTTTAAATATGTTGTGAGGCAGGGTGTGTGTTCTTCTGAATGTCTACCCTCATAATGAAAATCTATAAGAATACACACACATATGTATGATATGTATGAAGACCAAAATGTACACACATTTATTATTCAGACTTACATTCTTTGATTGCACACACACACACACACACACACACACACACACACACACACACACACACACACACACACACACACACGGTCGCACAGTGTTTCACATTTTCCCTCTTTGATTCCACCAACTTTCATTTGAGGACACGCTCTGAGCCGCGGTGTTCGCCGTTTGTTATTCATTCTAATTTGATAGCAGCAACTTTCATTTAAAGACAGGCACACACACACACACACACACACACACACACACACACACACACACACACACACACAAATACTGAGCCAGAGCAGAGCAACAAGGCCTTTGTTGTGGTGCGGACGGCGGGTCGATGGCGCGTAACCCTTGTTAACCCTTCGGGGAATGATGTCAACCACACAAACAAACTCAATCACAACAGTTCAAATGAGCCTCCGGGTCTGGGAAACACCAAACACAAAGAACAGAGAGGAAAATACATTGATTATGATGGAGCGGTGGTATCGAGGGACCGGAGGGCGGGGGTACACAAGACTACATAAAATAGAAGGGATACTGTAGATGTTGGTGCATCTGTGAATAAAGTGGCGGTGGGGTGAAAATAAGAGACAATGGAAGGACGGGAAAGAGAGGAGACAGTCTTCAGTGATGATGAGATGGAGGTTTGAAGTGAAGAAATGAATGAACGAACGCTGAAAGAGACAGAAAGAGAAGCGTAACATGTGATTTATTGGCAGCTGTGGGTTGATTTGTGTGTGTTCCTTCATTGCCTTGTTATCTCTGGTAGTTGTTTATCTGTTAAGGGGGCGTCATCGTCACTAAAATGTTCAGGCCTGTGTGCTTTAGTCTCTGAAGAACTATTAAATATATTATCTCCTGTGTCTGTTTCTATGGTCCAGTGATGAGGACATGCAAAGCCTGGCCAGCCTGATGAGCATGAAGCAGGCCGACATCGGCAACCTGGACGACTTCGAGGAGGAGAACGAGGAGGACGAGGAGAACAGGGTTAACCAGGAGGAGAAGGCTGCCAAGATCACAGGTGAAAACAAACATGAAGCACTTTATTTTATTTCTTTGGCAGGTGATGGATGTGGGATTTTATTTGCATACTGTTTTTTCTGTGATCACTTTTCCCGGCGTCGGTAAGTCGGTATTGAAATAGTAAAATGCTCCAAATGTCCTGGTAAATGTTGCCGTGTTCCCAAACTGACTCCTCGGCGGATAAAATCACCAACCCTCCTGAATAATCGCTGCAGAATAACCAGGATGTGGCCTGCAGTCGGGCATCAACTCTGCTTCTTTCTTGACTTCTGTTTTTCTTGTTTATGCCTCTGTGAGTACAGGCGCGTGTGTGCATGCTCGCATACGTAAGCGCAAATCTGTAAATTCATTTACATTATTTTTGCCAGCTTCAGGTTATCTCATACTGCTTTCCTTCCCCCCTCGTTCCTTGCTTCCTTCCCGTGTTGGTGGACTAGTCGACTAGCCTTCCATACATACATGTTGGGGATTCACTCTACGGTCTAATGTATGGACCTTGCCGCTTTCTGCTTTGCTTAATCCAACTTTCGCTTCGTGTTAAGCTTCATGCTTTCTCTCCTTTCTCTTCCCTTCCCTTGCTCTTTGTCTCATTTATATGTATATGCATTGAGCGCCTACAGCGATGCTTCACTAGCGCGTGTGTCTCTGAATCAAAGGCCTGGCCGAGCTGCCAAAAACTCCCCGCTATCATACTCCTCCCCTGGATGCTACCTCCATCCAGCAAGCCAGAGAGCTGCTGCTCCAGCAACACTGAGCTAACCGACGCTACACATATGTTCTCTCTTTACCTTTTACATCCAGCATGTAAATATGAAAAGAGAATGTATTACACACAAAAGGATGTGTTGTACATCTTTATGGATATATATTTTGTGTGTGTGTGTGTGTGTGTGTGTGTGTGTGTGTGTGGATATTCTCGATGGGTTGTGTTATTTTGCCTTGCTCACTGCCTTTCTTCCTTCCTTCCTTCCTGTATGGCCCTGTCGTTTACAGAGATAGTAAACCAGTTGAATGCCCTCAGCTGCTTACATGGGGATGATGATGATGATGATGATGTCCTTAAGCGAGCACGCAAAGCAACCGCTAAGCCTGCCGCTTCCTCCCAAGGTCTTTTTTCACCTTTCTTTCACCTTTTCTCACCCTGTTATATCATCCTGTGAACATTGTGTCTCCTCTACACTCCCGTTCATTATCACCACTTCTTTTTATTTCTCTTATTTATCTGTCCTTCTCTACCTGTCCTCTCTCTTTGTTTTCTCTCAACGCCCCCGATCCTCCTTTATATCGGTATCGTGATCGTGTTGTGGTCATGTGGTCTTATAATTTACCTCGGTCCGTGTGGTGACGTGCTGTACAAAGTGTTGTGAACACATCAGTCAGTGTTCATCCTTTTTGGTTCCTCTTCTTTGTTTTTTGACAGTGTGGCCTTCCTCATTCTTTTTCTGCAATTGGTAGTGAACCAAACAAAGTACGTGTAACTAGGTTAAATAATGAAGGCAAAGAAAACTTTTGGTGCTTCCTCACAGGCATCAAACTTTTGTCACATTTTACACAAAGGTTTTCCACGTGTCCTTTGACTGGAAAACAAGTGAGCTTATTTAGGTTCCTTGGATTCTCAACTTACTCTACATGTACCCCCCCTGGCTCTTCTGCTTGGATAGTGAACAGTCACAAACTACACACTGATGCACACACGCACGCACACACACACACACACACACACACTGATGTAAATACACATCCTTGCCGTGGCCTAAAATGGGTCATGAATGTTGTCCGTAAGAGGCAAGGGAAAGTGCTGCACCCCTTATCAGCTCCCACCACTTCACATAGCCACCTTACAGATAGACCAAGGGACTCGCACACACACAGCACTTGTTCTCTTTGCTCAGATTCACACACAGCGCTCAGCAGCACTTCTTGGCATCTACCTCGCACACATTTACGCTCTTTTCAAGCTGACCCGCACCCTGGCAGCATGCAATTGGGCTACGGTGAGGATGATGAAGATAAGTTGGACAATTCTCAGCCTTTCTGGCTCGGATCTCCATAGCAACTTTATACCGCCTTCACTGTCTCCCACAGTAACCCTCCATACCACACAAATTTTCCCAGAATGCCACTGCTGTACATGCATTGAAGTGGAGCTGAGGAGCACAGAGAAGTTTAGGCAACGCTCTCCAGAGAGACTGAACGCTCTTTATGCTCATGGTTCACTCCAAAGTGCAGATATCGGTATATTTTTGGTTTGTTTGTGAATGTTTGTTTGTATTCATTTCATTTTTTTGGTGATGTTTTTGACCCTATAGTTGTCATTCTTCTTCAACATTGTTGTTTGGGTGTGTGACTTCGTGTTGAACTCTGTTGTGGCAACAGAGCTGATCAGCAAGCTGAACTTCCTGGAAGACGAGGATCAGGACACGCTTCCCACCATGTGCACAAATCCCTTCGATGACCCCGATGACGATCTTCATCCAAACCACCTTAACCCCTTTGGTGATCCTGATGAGGACGGTATGTTTACCTCTTCAATCTGAATTTATCATGAAGGATATCATCAATAATTTAATTTTTAGGCTTTGATCTCATTAATAAAAGTGTTTATTTTGGGGAGAGTCGGTAGAATGACAGCAGGTGCAGGTTAAAGGTTTGGACGTGCACATACTTCGAAAGCGTGTAGTCATGTGAAACTATAGCAGGCAGGCTTCAATGCCTTCAGTCAGACAGCTAAACCAATATTTACATCAGACCACCTGAGCAGGCAGGTGTATTACGCTGGATTATTTGTTTTGAGTGTCGAGCTGTCACACACGTTTAGTTGTGTTTAATCTGAACCTTATAGTCTGTATGAGTCCGGGTCTTTACGTCTTGTTTATATATGTATTCATACACATCTCTTGTGTCACATGCTAATCTTATTCAAGCAGCGATGAAACTTAATATACCTTTACTGGATGTATTTGTTTTGAGGATGGTGCAGCAGTTGCTGTTTTACTATTTATTCAGTAGCAGGAGTGTGTGAGCATCTGAGGACACAAAAAACACATTTAAATGATTAAATACAGCAAAATTGTGCTATGATAGAATTATAATATTAAAACTCCAACAAATAACCGTGCTGCGTGTGCCTGAAAATGCTGTTTTTTGTCTTCCAAGTGAACTAATGTAGATATCTGATGACTGTGTGTGTTTAAATACACACTATGAGAAGGCAGGTATGCCCATAATTCTTAGCTAGTTACCAGGACTACAGTCCCATTTATTTTGACTCCCCTTCTGCTGCCAGGCTCTCTAAAGCAGTAAGCTACCGCCGCACTTGTCAAATAAAGAAGACACCATAGTCACTGAGTCTAGTTCAGTATGTGTTGTATCTGCAGTCATCTCTCTCCTCTCCGTCAAACAGAGCCCCCTGCCCAGCCGGTCTCAAGGCAGCGGATCGATGATGATTCCTTCTACGACCACGACTCCTCGAATCCGTTCAACGAGCCAGACGAACCCGGGACCCAAACCCCTCCGGGGAACCCCTTCGACGATCCCGAACAGGACGTAGACCTCCAGCCTGATCCAGAACCCCCGAAGCCCAGGCAGAGGAAAGGAGTGCGGCCCGTTGACATGAGCAAGTACTTGTACGCCGACACGACTCACAACGAGGACGAGGAGCTCGACGAGTAAGACACCATTTCCTCATCGTCTAATATTTTCACTCAGCTCGGTTACTGATTGACATTTTAGTGGTGCAATATTTTAATAATGCAATAAGTAATGAGTGTCCTGAAGCCCTTTTCTGTATGTCTGAAGTGTATTTAACCTTTTTGTTTGTCAGTGTAGAGGAGTCTCTGTTAGACTGTTTGCTGGAGGGATTTGGATAAAGTAAAACAGCCTACTGACATGCTTCCCGTGTCCACGAGTAGCCCGTGCTAGAAGCAGTCTGGAAGGATCCAGGCTGCTCAGCTTGGTTACCGTTGGCAGGCCAAGTCGTGTAAGACCCCTCCTTATGGAGGGGGTACTTGTAGCCCCCCCATCAGGGCAGAGTGACGAGGCAGCTCTTTCAACGGGAACAAGGGCCCTGTTGTTTCACTGCATTCTTTAACCTTGTCTCCCTCCTTTCCCTCCTCTGTTACCTCCCTCCCTTCCTCCCCACTTCCCTCCCTCCCCTCCTATCAACTTGTTGCCCCATACTTTCCCCTCCTTAACTTCCTCCCCAAGACTCTGCTCATTTTTATTTCACCTCCTCATTCATCCTGCCTTTCTTCATTTCTTTAACATCACCTCAGGGTGTAAAATACCGCCTGTTAAGTTCACTGACAAATTCCCAGTTACTTTACAAGCAAGAACACTGATTAAAAAGTCTTTAAATAGAACATTAGAGGAGATACTGCATGTGCTCGTGTCCATAAAGACAGAAGAGGTGTGTGAATTTATATTTTATTCAAACTGGTAGTGACACTGAGCTTTATTAAAGTAATAAAACTGATTTGTGCCTCTAACCTGGCAGATATTTGTCTTCATATTAAAAAACACCGTGCAAAGAGAGGCCACAAAAGTACGTTTTCATATTATATTTGATAAATTCAAAGAGCAGCAACGTTTCACTGATTGACCTCTGCAGACGAGCGGTCACATTGTGAATGTAAACTCGTAGGTTTTGGCTGTTGAGCGAAGCCGTCACGCAGATCGGCGTATGTTTTAGTCTCCTCGGCTGTCTAAAGACAGACAGGTTATTGACTGGCATGTTTCTTTTGCTCCGTCTCATACACCGGGAGCAGCTCTCTGCAGAATAGAAAGTTCAAGAGGGCAGCGCAGTGTTTTGACTGGAGTCCTTTCACATGTCTTTTAGCCAGTGCTGGTCTGTTAAAGCTGCTCTATAGGCCTGCCTGCTTTTCTTCTTCTTCTCCTCACTTCCCCTCTCTCTGTATCGCTCTGAACACAGAGTAGCTCTAACCTTCTCTTTCAGACAGATAACTAGTCAATCAGCCTTTTTCTTTCTCACTCTCGCTCTCACCCCTCCCTCCTCACCCCCTCCTCACCCTCTCCATCCAATTCTCTTGTTTGTTTAGGATTGCTTGTTGCATGTTGAGTGACTGTCTCAAGGCCGTGGCCCTCCTTTCAGTGCCACAAGCATGCCTGTATATTGATAACACTTGTGGTATGTGTGTGTGTGTGTGTGTGTGTGTGTGTGTGTGTGTGTGTGTGTGTGTGTGTGTGCGCCTTCTTACTTCTGCCTGTCTGTCTGTCAGTAGTCCACAATGGGCAGTAAGGATATGAGGTCACACCGAGCTGACCTCAGTGCACCTGCATCTTCTATTACCACTTGTGTGTGTCTTGTTCATTGTTTTGCACCAAACTCTTGTTTCAGTTTAGCAATTTCCTCGTGTTTGACTAAACAATGAGCCAAAGACGGGTTCAAATAATGTCAATAATTCATGGCTGGATGTTTTATGATTGGTACGTAGACATTTCGTCAAACAGGAGTCGACATCTCGATGTTTTCTTTTGTATTTTGTTTTGTATAAATCCACATGATTGTGAAATTTCAGTCTGTTTCTAACTAATCTCTCCGTCTCGCTTTCGTCTGTCACCTGTCCTTTCCCTCCATTCTCAGATCCAACCCGTTCTACGAGCCAAGGACATCGAGCCCTACACGGCCCCCTGCCGGTAGCCCCTCCCTGGATGTGGTCAGCAGCCAAAAGAGGAGGGCTCCCCTGCCCCCGAGTTCTAGCCCTGGCCTCGGCCCCAGTCCACCAGCTCCCAAACCCAGCGCTGTCCCAGACAGGGAGCGAGCCCAGCCGGTCGGGCCCAGCCCGGTCGCAGCGGTGATGGGGAGAGAGCTGGCCTCCTCTTCCCCGAAGGTAACCAGGCTTCACTTGAATGTAATAAACCTGATTCTCATGACAGACACACAGACAACAAGTGATAACTTGAAACTTGGGACTTCAACCTCCTCCCATAATTTGATTATTCCTAAATAAAAGTCTAAAACGTAAGTACAAATGCATCTGCTGCCAGTTTATCTTACTCGACGCTCTGGACACAGGGACTTGAATGAGCACTTGAGACATAATGATATGAACATGTCAAGTCAAGTGGGTTTTTTTTGGCTTTCCAACCACAGACAGTGAAACGAGACAGTGTTTCCACCAAGTTACATGAAACATAAAACATACATACACAAAACAGTCTGACAAGAAACAACAGACAGACAGAGCGAAACAGACTTGGAGGTGTACGTACATGTGCTACATATGGATATATACAGTATGGCTTTAGGAGCTATATACAGTAGAGAGGTATGGTGTGGTGTGCATGGATATATGTGCAATGTGCACATCGTTTTATGTTTGAAGTAATATTAACAGTCCGAGTGCTGTTTTTTTTTTTTTTTTTTTTTTTTTTACATTTTGCTGATTGCCTGTAGGAAGAAACTTTGTTTATAGTTTATGGCAGATCTAGAGGGAGTCAGCTCCTCTAAAAGAAATCCACAGAACTCCAGTTTCATTTAAAAACGGTTTCTTAGTGGATTCACGCTCACATAGACGTACAATGAGTTTGTAATTTTTACGTTTGATTTCATTTACGCCTCAGGAATGTTTGTCAGATGACCAAGGTTTCCCAAAAATAATAAATATCGTGTCATTTTATGAAGATAGTAACACAGACTTCCATCATCTCCAACATAAACTGAACCCTCCAGGCTGAAGTCTACTCACTATCCTCCATTCTGACTCGCTCTTTGTGGCGTGTGTGTTATTATAACTGAGTGACTTGAAGCATTTTGTGTGTTTGCGCTTGTGTGTCCACATCCAGCGGTCCTTACATTAGCTTTTTTTCCGCCTGTACAATCCCATCTTCTGCCCCATTCTTTATGCTCATCAAACTCCCTGGCTGCTTATTTGAATATAGGTATTTGTTTATTGGGGTGTTTTCGTATGTTTATTTATTTATTTAAATTAGGTAAATCATGGCTGGGTCTAATTAAATGGCTGATGGTCACACACACTCACGGCAGGAGTCAGACCACTGGTGGGGAATGATTGGCTGGGGGTGTGGGGATGGGTGGGGGTTAAAAGTGTGTGTGTGTGTGTGTGTGTGTGTGTGTGTGTGTGTGAGAGTGTGTGTGTGTGTGTGTGTGTAGGGGGGCTCAATGAGTCTATGTGGGGCTTAAACACAGGGGGCTTAACTACAGCAGAGCGATCACAAGGGGGTGTTGACCCCCTGCACACACACACACACACACATGCAAACACACATAATACAGTTACTTGCAAACACACACACACACACACACACACACACACACACACACACACACACACACACACACACACACACACACAGGTCCCTCCTCCCCATGCAGCTGGCTAGCTGACTGTTTTAGTGTAGCTGGGCGGTGATGCTGGCCGTCCATGTAATTATGGCACAGTGCCTTTATCACCCAGCTGCAGTTGCCTGTGACCGTGGGTGAGGGGGCCTAAACCACTTTAATTACCCAAAGCCAGTGGCCTGTGGTGGGCCACACTTCGCCAAGAGATGCCCCTGCCTCTGGAGCTTGGGACGGAGGGAGGGAGAGAGAGAGGGAGAGAGAGAGGGAGGGAGGGTTGCAAAGACTGAATTGTGGGTGAGGATTGAAAAGATGGAGGAGGAGGTGGGGTGGTGTAGTGAAGGAGAATAGGTGGAAGATAGTGAAGGGTAGAGGAGAGGAGAACAGTGGGGGGAAGAGAAGGAAGATGGCCAGGGAATTGTAGGAAGAGAGATTGGATGTTCACAGTAAACAAGGATCGGCCTACAGGGTTTGTTGACATATACAGCTAGTGTGAATAGGTTTCTTATTCACACCAAGCAGTACCACACGCACACACACACACACACACACACATACACACACACACACATGCGCGTCTCAGCCATGTGTAGGCTGTGAGATGACCTTTGAATGTATGAAGTCAGAGAGGATTAAGAGGAGACATTCCCACTATGAGAGGCCAAGACGAAACCAACACATCATCACACTCGGGACGTGTACGGAGTATAGATGGGTGCTCGTGCATGTATGTATCTGTTCTTAGAGTTTCTGGCACGCCTCAGGCGCAGTTCAGCGTGAATGTACTGAGTTATAACCTTCACCCAAAACGCACAGCTAACCTCTACCTCTCATATAAGGTGCATATTCTCCATTTATATTTCTACCAGCTATTCATGTGGGCAGTCGGTGTGTAGGACCAAGATAAACACATGCAGACAACTAGGTGTAATCTCAGAATGTGAATAGAAATTGATACATTGAAAGACACCTTATTCAGTTATTCATTTACAGCCTGCCCTGAAGGAAACGTCTCGTATGTGTTCCGTTAAATGAAATCTGGTCTTTGCTAAGCAAAGATTAGCACGCCATGTATCCCATTTACATTTTACACATTTATCCAGCGCAAAGGAAACATAAGTGCAGTGTTTGAAGACGCTTTAACTGTTTGTTGCACCGAACATAAAGGGTCAGAGCGATAGACACAGTCACAAGATAAGACGAGGACATCAGTGCAGGAGGAGGATGTGGCTTCTTCTGTGACTCTAAAACTCTCTTTGTTCTTGTCATGAATTAATTCACTCGGGGAGATTTAGCATTAAACTTTGTCTTGGATGTAGTTTTAATCTCCTTGTCATTGCATTAAAACCGCCCACTTCAGTGCCAGCCTGTGAAGAATCGGGACATCTACAGGACATATGGTGCGCACCCACTTCCTCTATATACAGGTATTACACATATGGATTGGATTTACATTAAGCTCAAACAAGAGCTCAAAGCTCTGGACTTTTGCCAGTGGGACACGCGTTCAGCACTGACAATTTATGGACAAGATAAGATTGCAAATGCATTTATTAAAACATGTGGGTTACCAGTTGTTGATGGGGGAGGGACCCATCCATGTGGGACCTGTGAAAGCAATGCTTAGCAAATTTACATTTAGCATGCAGGGTCAGTGGATAGAGATGTAAATGAAGATGCGTAGCATCTGCAGAGGTTCCAAATATTTTCTTTTACACGATGCAGAGCAGACGAGGTGCTCGTACAGCCTGAGGTGATCGTGTGCCTGTTTCTTCTTTTTCTCTTCTTGTTGGCTTCTACCTGACAATACTACGTGACAGCCAGGCCCAGCGTGAGCTCATATCCTGATGTTACATACAGCAGTGTCTGTCTAATAACGGCGAAACCTCACCGGGCACTTTTCTGCCACGTCTCGGCCGCAACTTTGTTTTAGTTTGTTCTCCATGTGACTTCTAACCCAACCAGGAACATTTCAGAAACATTTGACCCGCCAGGCTTTGTTGACTTGCTCAGATTTGGTCATTTTTCTAGTTTAGGTGATTCGAAATATGTAAATATGCTACATTGCTTCATTGTTTTTACATTTGGAAGTGGACACAGGTTGTTTTATTTTGAAATTGACCACATTATCTTTGCCGTTTCTGTGTCTGACTTCCGGCCAGCTCAAGCTGCTCTGTGCAGATTGACCTGGGCTCCTCCACCCACAGCATCCGTCAAAAATAGAAAAGCTATATATTCCTGGCAGAACCGGGCGGAGAGCCGCTTCTGGGACACTTTTGAACCGGACCACGGCGCTTCCGGTGGGGTTTGAAACATTGACTAGCTCCAATGGCCACAGTGCATACAGAACGTGTTGCATCCATGCCCGGTGTAATTTAGCCTTAAAAGAGAGCATCTGTATTCCTTTTCTTTTTATTGTTGTCATATTGCACACTCAATATACTGAACTCGGGGTTCCCCGGTATAAAGGAAGGAAGGAAGAAAGGAAGGAAGGAAGGAAGTGAAGGTTACATGCTGTCACTGGGTCACTCTCTGTTGCTTATAAAGAAAAAGCAATGCACCTCTTTACCTTGACTCACAAGAGTTTTCCTTAACTACCGTCTCCATTGCGCATTCACAAACTTTCGTCTTTTCACATACACACAGTATGTTCCGTGTATTTGTTAGTATCTGACATCTGTCTTCAGGTTGGTGAAAGCGACGCTTGACGTCTCTCATACCAGTATATCTGTCCTTTGTCCTGTCGGGGAGATATAGATCCTCCAAAGACGTCAAGTTTAGCATCTGTGAAGGAGCTGGAAGGATGGAAACGTCTGTGGGATTAATGTAAATGAACAGAGGGAGTTCCTGTTGGGCGGGTTGCGAGCTCTGTCTGGTCTGATTCAGTCCATCTCTTTTCCCTGGGGCTGATTTCACCCCTCCCAAGTAATTCAGTGATCCCCTGCTCCTCCTTTTGTTTCATCTCCATCTCTATTCCACAGTCAGGCCGCTCTACACTTAGATGCTCTGATCTTTGGATTTTCATCAAGTTTCCGCTTCATGAATTATTTGCCTTATTTTCATATAAAGAAAAGTTGGAAGCCGGCGTCTGTCTGCAGGCAAAAGTTTGAACAGAAAAGTTCTACATTATCCTAATATTTACTCCAAAAATCTTAGAAAGAGTAAGACTTCAGCTTCAAGTTGCTGGCACTTAATGAGTCAGACAATATATGTACATCCTAGAACAGTTGATTGCTTTATAAAATAGAGGTTACTTCAAAATAGTCAGATATTTTTTGGCTTTGTGAGACATATTTTTTGTCCGCTTTTCTTTGGCTGTTACTTTACTGTACCCTTTATTAATATCACCTGACTTCTCCCTCGATTTCCCTTTCCTCTTCACACACACACACACTCTTTCTTTCCAGAGGTGAGAAAGTGAACCAACACTAGAGGTAGGTTTTCTTTCTCCCCTTCAGTTGAAGGGCTCGTGTGATTACTTATGTTAATCAAAGGGTTCAAATTAAATAGAGTTTTGCAGGTTGTGAGAGCTCCTGTGCCGAGGGGGAGGCAGAGGCCAGAGCTTCTCCTTCCTCTCCCAGACTTTGTTTCCACAGCCCCCTCCTTCAGTTCAGACTACCTCCAAATTGAAATTAGAATAAATTAACATTATTTAATTGAGTTCGCAAAAGGCTGCGATATTTCTTAATTAGCTTTCACCGGGGTTCGCGGCAGGAGAGGACCACATCAGCGCAGTGAAATGTTACTGAGGTTGACGTGACGACTGAGGGATGTTTTTGGAGGACAGAGGGGGAGCCCAAGAGACAAGGACAGTCATCTCCGGTCTTCAGATCTTTGCCCGTTCCAAGGTCTCTCGTCTTGTTATCGTTCTATCCGGTCCAAAGTTATTCCATCTTCTCTGATAACTTTGACATACATTGAACAAAGAGTCTCAGATGTATGGCGTGAAGAAAGTAAAGCTCACAGACTAATGCTTTTAAAAAGATTTTTTTCTTGTGGGGATGTTTTATAAAAGGATGATTGTATTCTTTCAGTTTTAGGCTGACAAATTCCTTTTATTATACCTTATTTTTAAGATTAAAAGTCTATTAAAAGAATATTTCTTTTTACCAAACACTGATCTAGATTGGCCTTTTGCTTTTTATGTGAGTTTCGCAGCCAGAGTTTTTCCTACATGCTTGGGAGGAGAGGCTGAGACGTGGGAGAGTATTCATTTAGTTGCAATCTGCAGCTTCACTGCTAGGTGCCGCTAAATCCTACACACTGGACCTTTTTAAGTAAATCCAAATTTCAAAAATCCAGTCCTACTAAAATGACTGGATTGTCTTTGCTCTTTGATTCAGTGGAGTTGAGAAACCTGAACACCTTCTTGCTTGATCAAGGTTAATTGTTCTGGAAAAAAAAGAAGCTAAAAGTTAATTTCAAAATTCAACATCTTCAGTGCAGACATCTCTGCCCTTATACAGGCATACGTTACGTCCTGCAATGAACGACGCCCTGTATATCGTTGGGTTGAAGTAAAAGATCAGATGAGATGCCGTGTCTCTTAAATTTCAGAAACTGGAATCAATATTAGCCTGAAAAAGTCATACCAAGGCATTGGACACTCAGCGGCTCCCCTTGGCCACGTTGGCCTTTCCATAAGCTGTGTAATATTAGTCGAATAATCCTCGAGAGTCGTAAGGCTAAGTCACTACCTCTCAATGTCTGCCTTTTCCCAGTGTGTGTGGACCCCTCCCCAACTCTTATTTGCAGTCTCTGAGTGGTCTGTTATTGGATCTTGTGGGAGAGAGGAGACCCAGTTTCTCCTGTCATGCCGTTTAGGTCCACTCATTGGGCTTCCTGTTGTTGTTTCAAGCTGCAGGGCATCGCTGTCATCAAGTTAGGTAGAAAGGTAGAACTGACTGTCGAACAATCTCAACTGTTTGAATCCCTTCAAGTTGAAAAAGTTTATGGGAATGTGTAGATAAAGTAATGTTCTGGGTCAAGTGTAAAGGTCAGTTTTGTGGATATGATCTGAAACAATACCCAAAACTTTGAATCAACTAACTCCGGGATAAAAAGTTTGAAAGACTTCCAAGAAGTTGTGCCTGCTCATGAGGAGCTGATCAGGAAGTCTGATTGATAGACAACGTTGGGGGCAGACACTGATATGTTTAATCATGTTCATGTATTCAGGGGCTGCTCTGAATTCAGTTTTATACACAGCTGCTATGAAAACACGAGTGTTTTGTGTACTAATGTGCGATCTTCCGTGTGTTTGAGGGGATATATTTTGATCCAGTTACTGTAATGCGGCTATCATTTTTCTACCTCTTCCTCTGTCGGGTGCATGTCGAGTTCACAAGTTAAGCACTGCGAAGAGCTCACTCTCCTCAATACCCGCGCCGACTGGTGTAAAAGGGCCTTCCGCAAAGCGCCGCTTGTAATCTGCCTTTGGTAAGTCCTCCTTAGTTTTATCTGCCAAGGATTACCTCACAAGCTGCAAGCAGGAGAGAACGAGGGAGACGCAGAGCAAGAGAGAGAGAAATGAAAAGCAAGTCAGACAGAAAACGATGAAGATGGAACAAACTGAAAACAAATCGCTGTGTAATCTCTGAAAGAGAGAGACCTTTAGAGTTGAAGGGAAGTTTCCCTCGCCACTCATTTAGAGAGGGAATTGACTAATCCCTCCATGATTGATGTCTGCTATGAGAGGCTCTATAGCAGACTAATAGGGCTTATGAGGATGACCAGAAAGTCCTTTGTGTGTGCGTGCCTGTGTGTGTGTGTATATGTGAATGAACCAAACCTTTTTGTCTTGTGCGTCCGTCTATCCAGTGGTCATAGAGGCCAGGGGTTTGAATGACATAGCGGCCGAAGAAGGGGTAACTTTATCTTAATCTGGTCTTAATCTGCCCCAGTCCTCCAGGTGTGTGTGGGCTTAAACCCAGAAGGATCCCGGGTTTTGGGGTGAGGTTTAAGGGGGCTTCGGGTGGAGGAGATAGAAGTCCGTGCACTTGAAAACTCCTTCAACCCACAGAAGGTCTAAGACCCCCCGCACAGTCTTGAAAACCACGCTCACTTAGTCATGCCATACCTTACTGCTGTCATCCTTAAGTGGCCCCTGCCACATTTTAATTGAATTAAACCAACCGTTCTCCATAATTTAAAAAGGACCCCTAGAAGTACCTTCTGAATTAGCCTGAGTGATTTGTCTTTCAAATTGTGTGTGTGCGCACACATGTGCACTCATGTGTCTGTGTTTGAGGAAAGGAGAGTTAGTGTAGAAATGATAAGGCTTTAATTGCCTCTGTATAAAGCCCTCCAACAGCCCCCACCCACCCACCCACCTTCCTCTCTTTTGGACTGTTATGGTATGCAGGTGTGTGCTCTTATGTGCTATAGGAAATACTAAGTGGCATTTTCAGTGCTTAACTCACTGATCACTGAGCGGGATCATTCCCTCAGCTTTTAATTGGGCACACTCGTAGGAGCTCAGTTGACCTCAACAAGATTTGATTATTAATAACACAATCAGAACATACATACAGTACATATAGAGGGTTTGCCCTCTGAAAAATGTCTTCATATTGGATCTTTCCGGTCATTCTGTTGGTCCAAAACTAGTCCATGACTTTGAGACTGTTTGACAGACATTAAGGATAATTAATCAATGTTTCTGGTGATGCATTAACTCTCATCTAGCACCAACAGTACGAATTTAGTGCACAATTAAATGGCAAAAGCCTGCACAGTGAAACCCTCTCAGATGATCCAGAAGACTGCAGTGTACCTGGTCTTCAATCTACCCAAAAGGTCACGTTACCCCGCTGCTCATTGAGCTCCTCTGTCTACCTGCAGCAGCCCACTTTAAATTTAAATCTCTAACACTGACTACAGAGTAGTCTCTGGTTCTTGAACGTCCTCATACAGACATATGTTACCTCCTCCAATGAACGCTCAGGGCGATCCAAACTTTTCCCGTCTGTTGTTCCCCGTTGGTGGAACGTCCTACCAGTTCCTACCAGATCAGGGGCGTCCCTCTCTACCTTCACAAACCTCCTGAAGACCTCCAGCTCTGCAGAGAGGACCTCCTCTACAACACTACCAACAACTGGACATACTAAATCTGTCCCCCTCAATAACTGTAGCTTGATTGTTTCCCTTTCTGTAAATCGCTTTGGATGAAAGCGTCATCTAAATAACTAAACATCAAACCTGATGACTCCCATCAGCCTTAGCCAGCTACGAGCTAATGTTAGCATGCCTTACCGTCTCTTCGTGTCTTCACTTTCTTTCTCGATACCTCCTCCCACTCTTCCTGGTTGATCTTGTCATCCTCCTTCCTCTTTTTCTCTCTCCGCATGTCTGTAGCATCCCACCCCCCACCACCACCGCCACCACAGCCTTCCTCCATCAGTATGTGTGTGTTGATGCATGTGTATTCTGATCAGGAGTCAAAGGGGTGACTTTGTAATTATGTTCATTTTAATTGGCTGTGCTATCACCCCTCTCATCACTTTGGAGCGCTGGACAATGCCAGTCTGTAGTGGGGGGGGGTTGCACAACTGCTGTGTCAAGACCCCCCCCCCTCCTCTTCGCAACACACACACACACCTCTTACACACACACCTCTTACAAACACACACACAGTCAGCCTCTTTACCTGCAGAACATAATTCCTAAAGTGGCCTCCTTAATGAGTTTTCCCTGCCCAGGCTTAGATTAATTGATAAATGGTGGCGTTATCGGCACGGCAGATCTCTGAATCCATTGCACCACTAATTTGTTTGTTGAACATGGCAGTTAAAGGAGATTAATACGTTATAGATTTATAAGAGCCACCCCCTCCCCCCTCTCTTCCTCCTTCTCCCAAAGCTTATTTATTTATCAGAGGAAGACGAGGAGGTGGAAGAAGAGCGAAGAGATACATGTAGATGATTTCAAGGGACGTTCATCGGCTCGGCCGATAGTATGTAGCATCACAACAACCAACGGATTCACATTGGTCAGTCTAGTAATGACTAACACAGTAAATAAAGCTAGAAGCATCATTCTTTACATATAATTTGTAATATGGCTGCTCCTTGAAACACAGTAACAGCCAGAGAGATGCTGTCAGCGCTTTCTGGCGTTTCTAAGTGACCTCAAACATCTTTGGCATTTCTGGACTCCTCTCGATCTCTCATTACTTATCGGTTACTAATACATGCACATATCGACTGATGTATTGGTCTAGCTCTAAGCGTAATCACATACGCTGCATTCAAGTCACCAGTGCCAACCCAGGTGCAAACATGGCAGCAACTTCACAAGTGTTGACAGCAAGCGGCAACCTCTGTGTCTGCGAAGTGAAGCCAGTGCTAAAGTGTCAAAAACTGCAGTTCCCCAAACGTCCACTTGAGGCTGGCTCCAGAAGTGAGTCGGTCTCCATAAGTCCCCATGTTAAGGCTGAAAGTTATGCAGGATTAAGAGCGTGGACGCTTAGATTGACAGGTGGGTGTCGTTACAGATGGCTTGTTTGAGCCCACATCAGGTTTGCTGATGATTCTTTGCAGATTTTTAGATTAGCCAGGATGCGGAAGGTGCAGGACTGCATAGCTGCATATTTTGAGCTTCAAAACGTCTCTTCAGAAACTTATGGGCGACGTCACAGATGCGCTGTCCATTCTTTATACTGTGAGTGGTTGATGGTGTGACGCATTAATTGGAGCTCCTGACTACACTAGAGAGCACCACAACAGTTGACCTGAAAAGTGTGAACCAAACAAATAAAGGCAGAAAAACTGGTTTATGTCTGCATATTATTAATGCAAATGACATGACAATAACACCTCTGACTTTAAAAAAAGAGGATACAGGAGACAAGTGGACAAACAGGCTTTAAACTGAGACTTCATGTTGTGGATGAGGAGGAATCGGCCCAGAAGGAGTTTGGAATCTCTTCTGCTGGATCTGTGTAACTCGTAGTCGTGAACGGATGGAGATCTGGCCATCAGAACCATCGCTGATGTTTTGTTTTGTTCCTAACTGGATCCTATCTTCCAAACCATCGACCCCCACCAGCGCACACACAGATACACATACTCAATCCCAAACCCACCCACCCTGTCTTTTTTTTCCCCCCCTCAGCCAAAGCTAATTTGCAGAGGCGTGAGTGTGGGTAATGCTACTGCCATTTCCATGACAAGCTAAAGCCAGCGCTTACACCGCATTATGCCCCTGTGTTACACGTTAGGCGAGCGAGCAGGCGGGTGGGCACACTGCAAGCTGGCAGAGTCACTCGTTTGTCTGCTGCCTCCTCCAAACTGTGTTATTTCACAACGCTTTCTTTTTTTTTCAGTCAGTGAATGGTTTTTATTTCAATTTCAAAGGCTTTCCTGTCCCCTCCTGTTCTGCTTTTTATTTTGCTGCTTTGCATGGTTATGCCTTTGGAGCAGAATAGGCCTTGGAAGAGAAAACGGTCCTGGAAAAGGAAACCGCTTTTCCCTGTTTTTTGCATTTTACATCTCAGTAGCCAACTGCCGAGAGGCCCTCTGTCTTGGCCTGCAGGTTCACTGCTAGATGGGAAGCATATCTGCTTCTGCTCCCCCCCTCATCACCATCATGATGAATGTATTTACATATTTTCCTACTTTGTGCTGTTCACACATAAAGATGTGTTTAAAAAAAAAACAGTGCCTTGCTCAAAAGCAGCAGGTTCAGTCTACCTTCCTGCGGGGTTTATCACTCTCTCTCTACCTGTTCACACACACAAAATGAAGCCTGACTTAACTAAACCGCACAGTCACACACACACACACACACACACACACACACACACTTTCTCTCACGGCTCTCTTTGGAAGGAGCCCCTCCTCGCTGTGATTACAACGGTAATGCGATATTTCCTTTGTATGTTAATGTGTATTATTTTTCACGCTACATTCGCTCTCCTCTCCTGCTCCATCCTTTTGTCCCCCTCCTCTCCTCCACCTCCACCACCACCACCTCCTCCCTTTCCCTATTGTTCCAACCACTCCACATCTCCATTTACATAATTGAACTTTTGATTGGACTTTGCTCCCTCCCCTCCGCCTCTCATGCAGACGACGTTTGAAATCCGGAGCATAATTTCATGGGTAAGATGACGCGAGGCGATCGTTCCTGTTTTTTCTCTAACGTCTTTTTCTAATGTAAAGTCGTCGGACGTATGCAGACCAGATTAAACAAATTGCTTGTTTTGATTGAACGCACAATTAAATAATTGAGCCCAACCAATCAGATGAGCGCTTTCTGTAGCAGGATGGACAGGCCACTTAAGTGCACTAACCTTTATCCTCTTAAACGTGAACAGGTATTAATGTCTTTCAAGTGTGTGTGTGTGTGTGTACATCTTGGATAAGAGCTGAGGAGTTGTATGCTTTTAATTCAGATTATAAATGTGTGTGTGTGGCTGCTGTTCAGTATCAGTACATCAGAATTAAGTGTGTATGCATATACAGTATGGAGATGCTGTTGTCATTTGAAGTGAGTCTGTGTTTATGTGTGCTTTGCAGTGTGTGTGTGTGTGTGCGCGCACTGACTTTTTTTTTGCTGTAGGGTTCTTGAGCGGATTACAAGTTTTAAAGAGTATGAGATTCAACACCTCCTCAAATCTGACACTCTGACACCGCTTTGAAGCCATGAAAGTGAGATTGGAAAGACACGGAAGCTCTTTTCTTTGCACAGAGTCGTGGGTTTATGTCATTGGGTTAAGGCCAGTTAAGTTTCCATTGAAGCGTCATGCCCCAGAGGGAGAGACAAAGCTGCCACTTAAAGCGTTTTCACTTGTATCTTTTTTTTTTATATATATATAACTCTGAAAGGCCAGGTCTGATGGCCTCTGTAGTCTTTGGACATTTAATCGTGTATAACGCTGTGTTACGTGTACATTTGTCCACCCAGGAGTGGACGGCTGTTCATATTTTGATTCCAGAGTTTGCAATTAAACACGCCGCTAAATCGTCAGTTGATGAAAGAATATAACCTCCTTATTTTTTAGCATGTTTGTCATTAAAATTAATCAGTCTAAGACGTTTTGTTCAGGAAATAAGAAAGATAATTGTTATAATTGATAGATTGAGCGTAAAACAATCTCAAGGTTTTAAACTTTACTTACGTTCCGTACTCGATCCTCACTGTGTATAATGTTTAAAATGGCTTTACTGTTAGTTCAAAGTGCAGTAAATCAGTGGATGTTTGCCAACTTCCTCTAAAAGATATTTTAAATGACGTCCGTCCTCTTACAGTACAGTAAATATTGGCACATTGCCTGAAAATTAAAGCAACAAACGTTGCTACAGGATTGTTCTTTTTGCCTAAAACCTCACATCAACCTGTGACAATTTTCTAATTTTCTATCTCACGGTTCATCCGCTTCACCCATGATCTCGAATCACATCCCAGGTCTGCCAGAAATCACATTTCTGACACCAAAAATCCTCCTCCTCCTCCTCCTGACACCGGCACCAACAGGAACCGGGATGCTTCCATTCCCCAGGTTTGCTCCTATCTTGTCATTCAGGCATTGTAGTGAGCTTAACCCTCCCTCCTCCTCCCTCCCCATCCTTCTTTCTCTCTCACATCCTTTTCCCTTCTTCCATCTTTTTTTTCTTTCTTTGCCCCGTCGGATGTATGTTGTTGACACTGAGGCATCAGGAATAATGGAATCTCTTGTCAGTGGCTTGTATTTTTCGCCCAGGCTGTTAGGGCTGCGTATAATAGTAGCAGAGGAGGAGGAAGAGGGGAGGTTATGTGCCACTGATAGTAATGAAGGTTGCCTTTTCATTTTTTAATATGGAATGTTTGTGGGCCGAGGCGATGCTCTCTGCTAATCCTACCCTCGAGCCGAGCTAGCTACATGGCTGTGTCCGTGTTACACACACACACATACACGCACACACATCCAGTGACATTCACACAGACAGATAAAAGACAAACGCACACACACACACACAATACATACATGTGCACACTTTCCTTTAGGCGAGACAGCAAACTGTTTGATAAGTCGGCTGCATTTCTGCTTCTCGTGAAAATTTGACTTCCTTCCCTCGTGTTTGTGTCTTAAGGAAATGCAACCAGTTCCTGTAAAAGCAGATAGTGATGGTGTTTGTTCGGTGTGTGATGGATATGAAAGCTCGAGTGCGCAGATGCATTTGTAAACCTTTATCTGGTGGAAGGCCGTAATGGAACAGTCCGGGGCTGTCGATTGAGGAAATTACATTGGGGGTTCGGTTATGATGAACGTGAGGTCACTGCCAGTCACGCCGCTGTCGTCGGATGAACTCATTGTCGCTTTTAAAAAAAAACTGGTTTGTCTGTCAGGTCGATGACACGCTCAGATGGTTTAAAAGTTTTCACACACACACACACACACACACCCTGTCTTACCTTTTTGCATGTTTGTTTGTGTGTTTACTGTTAGCTCAGACACCTGTGTGTCAATAGAAGGGTGAGAGAGTGAAGCTTAAAGTCGCTGGCTGTGTAACACAGGTGTGTATTTGTGTGTGTGTGCGTGCGTGTGTGTGTTTTTTCTGCCGGCTAGGGTGCAGGGTCTGCGGCGCTGGAGTGTGCTGTGTGTCTAATTGCTTTAATAGCACCTGGTCTCTAATCCAAGGTAATTAGAGCGCTCAAATTAGACAGCTACTTTCAACCGTCACTTGAAAAAGCAGAAAGGGGAAGGCCTGGAGGAAGACCACTCCACACTGAAACTCTACAAACATACACACACACACACACACACACTCTTTTACGACACATAAAATAACAGTGGCAAACGCAGAGGACAACTGGAGGAACGGGTTTAAGTGCTCGTGTACAGTTAATGTAGAGAAATGCGTCTTTTCTTTCAGTGTTTTAGTCCGCCATAAATTAAATTTATTTGATGGTTCCTTGTTTACGTCGAGCTCTCTCCATTGCCACATACAGTGAAGTCGGCTGTGTAATAATAGGTATTGACTTTCTGACTTTTTTTTTTATCTCTTTCTTTCTCTTTTTTTTCCTTCTTTGTTTGAGTGGCATGCAGGCATTGTCGAGTCTGCCTAAAACGTGTCTGAAGAAGCTGCGGGGAAAGGTTAAGGCCCTCTTTTTAAAGCCGGAAATGTCAAGTGTCCGCCCCTCAGGCTCCCGCTACCTCCGTGTCCCTGTACTGAGGCTGCCGTAGGGGCCTACATGACTCACATACACACACACACACACACACACACACACACACTTAGACACACTGGTGCAAAGGTTAGGAGTTGCTATTAGAGATGGCCTCCAGTTTCTTTCATCTGATTTTGGCCCTTGTGGCATCTCAGCAGGCTCCAGGCTCGCGGTCACAGGTTAAACTACAACAATAGAAGAAGTACGAGACATCCAGGTGCTTACAGACCTCGGCTAACTGGCTGATATTGCTTTAGTGCCACTCTTTTGTTTATTACAAACCAATTATTTAAAAAAAATGTGTCAACAGGAAGGCTTAATCTTGTCACAGGCTTAAAAACACACAAAGTTGAGTTTTGGTTCAGACGATCTAAAATTTAGTTTGAGAACACTTCTGGTTCTCAGCGTTAAAGCTGAAGCACATTTCTGTCTTTGGAGCGACATCAAGCTCACCCTTTAATTTCCAAATAAAACAAAGTCTCTTTGCTTTTCTTCCCTAACATCCCCGAATAACCTCCTGCAGTCTGCCACGGCTTCTGCAAGAAGCTTAAACACGCTCAAGTCAGCGCACCATCACCTAATAATATTTCTCCCCCCCAAATTTGTAATGACAAATTTGTCTTGGCTCCCATCAGTCCTCTCTCTCTCTCTCTCTCTATCTCTCTCTCTCTCTCTCTCTCTCTCTCGTGTTCTTGCAGTAGCGGAAAACGACCAACAGAGGGGGTCGGTTGGCCACACCACAGATGCTCGCATTGTAGTGTGTGTTTGTGTGCCTCCAGTGTGTCCTTAAAAAAACAAAACTGGGTTAACTCGTTATGGTGGTCAACATCAGGTTGTGTTAAAGCTGACATGTCTTCATTCATAGTTCATCTGTAAAGGTTATGCAAAGGTTTGATTTGCATAAGCATCTCATGCATCGAGATAAAACATCACCTGGCATCTTTGCATATTGCTGTTTCCATCTGAGCCAATATTGAGTCAGAAAGCACACAGGCAAAATGTGGTGGATATGACAGCTTAATTGTCGTGTGTTGAGTTATATTAACTAAACAAAGTCTTTAATATGAATCATTAAAGCAGATGATGTCTTCAAATTCAACAAAATTACTTTTTATTTGCTCTAAACTGCCACAGTTTAATATTTTGTGTATTAATACTAAAGCTTAAACATATGGTGCCATGTAATAAAGGAAATCTGTCTTCTTAGTCATGTTTTAATGTCTTTGTTTTGCATACAATGGTATAAAAAAGTCTTTTTGATCAGCGGCCTCTGATGAATTGAATCAACTCTCAGTGACATTTTTGTCATTTCTCTCCAGAACGATCAGAGAGAATTATCCCGTATCTGTCGCTGCATAACCAGATTAGCGAATAGCCAGCTGAATAATCAGAATAGCATTGGTTCTGCTGGCCCCGTCAGAGGAAGGACCAGCGTCTCCTCTCCATGCCACCGAGGATTTGTGGGATTTGGAGTCTGGGAAGAAGGAAAAAAAAAGGGGGGGCTCCTAATGGTAAAAGCTTTCGACCCAGATAAGACTTCAAACGCGGAGCTAATTAATAAGATGTTTACATTATCCACGGTCATACGCTGCTTTGTGCGTGACCCTTCGTTATGGTGCGTGTCTGCGTGTGTGCACGTACGTGCGTGCGTGTGTGGGCTCATTGTGTGTCAGTAAAGCAACCTAATTGGATGGCTGGTGGTTGCTAAGTAAAACATTTTATTGAGAAATACGTAATGAAAGTAGCTCAGTAACGGAGGACGTGTCTTAGAAATAAAACCATTTCTCCAGAATCAGATCTCTACACAGGGTTTGTGGTGTTCTCTGTCACCAAACTAAACATTAAAGTCATTTATGTTTCAGTGCCTCGGGACATGAAATACCATTTTTAACAATCAGTATTCATTTAATTTATTTATTTTATGTCCTTCATACCTTAAAAATAGAGAATAATTGAGTTTTTGTGATCCCAGAAAACATATTTCTAAAAGATTAAATTCAAAATCTGTTTCCTCTTTCTCCTCTCTGCCTGCAGCCCAGCCCCGTCCCGAGCCCGGTTCTGGGAGGGAAGCCCAACGCCAGCCAGTCTCTGCTGGCCTGGTGCCGCGAGGTCACCAAGAACTACCGCGGGGTGAAGATCACCAACTTCACCACCTCCTGGAGGAACGGGCTGGCCTTCTGCGCCCTGCTGCACCACTTCAGACCTGACACAATGTACGAAGCACACACTAAGAAATTGTTTCTCACAACATTAAGGAGCGAATTATGTTGACTTTGGCTGGAAAACCTGATCTGTTTTAGTAACTTGGTATCATATTTGCACAGTTAACATCGTGCTCTGTCCTCGTAAAGTTTTATTATTTCATGTATGTAACACTTGAAAGTATGGACACACACAAACATGTGCAAAACCTGCAGCTCCATCAAGAGAGCCAACGTGAAGATAATAAGATGCTCCGTGTGTGGGTGGGTGTGTGTGTGTGTGTGTGTGGGTGTGTGTGTGTGTGTGTGTGTGTGGGTGTGTGGGTGTGTGTGTGTGTGTGTGTGTGTGTGTGTGTGTGTGTGTGTGTGTGTGTGTTTGCACTCCGGTGTGTTATTTTTACATATTTTCCACTCTATTAGTTCTGTTGATTGCACTGCTATGAAATTGCATGTTACAGTTCTAATGCCATTACATGTGATGCATATTTAAACACAACTCTTTCTCCACTATCTCTCTCTCTTTCTTTTTTTTTTTCCTCTCTGCCTGCCTCCTCCTCCTCTCCAACCCTCCCCACTGTTCTTCCAGAGACTACAAGTCGCTCAATCCTCAGGATATTAAAGAAAACAACAAAAAGGTAAGAGGCAGCCACCGCTGGGCCCTTCACACCACTTAGCTCCCTCCCATCCACATCTCCATTTGGCCTTATTTAGAGATCTGCTATTAATCCCTGGATATAGTGTGTGTGTGCGTGTGTGTGTGTTTGTGTGTCATGGTTTGACTGGGGAGGAGGGTGGAAAACACACATGAAGGCAGGGAAATGTGTGTTATAATGACAATGTTCCTGAGACGTCATTCCCTGCTGTGATGTGTGGACGTCACCTGGCAGAGGTGAAACGGCATCTTAGCTCAGCCGCCTGCTGGGAGCTGACTGAACTGCCTCAGCTGTGTGTGTGTGTTCACGTATAGAGTACGAGTTTCCTGTGTTGGTTAGACTGTTTTGTGCATGTTGTCTCCATACACACTCACTCTTAAAGCTCAACTGTAAAGAATAACCCATTCACACACACACCTATTTTCCTCCTTGGCCCGATGTCATCATATCTACACATTGACAGTCGAAGGTGCACACTCGCACACACTCTCCCTCCGTCCCTCTGGCTCTTTGCGCACATTTACTTTTTTCTGCTCACAAACACACTGGTGTTTTTTCCCATTCGCTCTGCTACTACACACTCACACATGTGTGTATACACACACAGACACCCTGTCCCTTCTTTGGCCCAGAGGGCTACACAGAACGATATGCGTTGGGTTCCTGCAGCTTGATTTCCTCTTCTCATACACACTCTGGCTCAGCGATAACCTCTGGTGGCCCTGTTAGGCATGAATGCTACCCTGTTGACAATAACCACAGTGGAGGGAGAGAGAGGGAGAGACCCAATCCCATATCTGCTAACTGCCCCTCACCCCCCTCCAGGTGTTCAAGTAGCCCTGAAGAAATTGGTTAGATATAAGTAATAAGGGAATATGCCGTAGAAGGTGATACCTGGTGAATAGCTGCAGCACTGTACCCAGTGCGCCGCGACCAGCCTCTCTGTAAAGATCTACACCAGCTGCTGATGTATGTTAGGCCAAGCGAGCTGCTCCTTTGCTGTGCGCAGAGGAGACACAGGTAGATATCAGGTAGCCCTCAAGAATGTGGATATGCCAAACAACGTATTAGCCAGGAAGTAAACATGTAGTAGTAGAGTGTGTGAAAATGAGTCTAAATTTACAAGGCAAATAGTTTCAAATAGGTTTAACAAAGAATTTGAAACACGTCTTTGTGTTCTGTTTCCTGTTTCCTGAAAGTTTACACATTTACACATTTCATGGACGCATCAGACTGTACCACTTCTCTGTATTTTAATTGATCCTGTACTGGTTACTGGTTAACCATTTCACGCTGATGTCTATCATAGTTATGAGGGAAGAACACGGACCTGAAAGAAGCAAAGCACCAAATATCATCAGTTTGTAAAGTTAACATCAGTGAAGTGGCTGATTTTTTTTTTTATAGATTTATCAACCAAAAACTAAATATAAGCAGCATTTTGTGCTATGAGTGTTATAGTGAGTCAAACATTGACAGTGTGTGCCATGCCATGTGCACTGATAATAGTATGGCTGTATGTGAGAAGCTGTTGGTGTTTTTCCAGCAGTTCAACATTATTTTGTTTTTGGTCGTCTGTTAGCATGATTTAGAGAAGAGCTACCAGCCCGATTTTCATGAAACTTTGTGGAAGAGTGTAGCATGGACCAAGGACGGACCCATTAAATCTTGGAGTGGATCTGAATCACCAAATAAGTTTTACTTTCGTTGACATACATGTGCATTCAATAAGCTACAAACGCTTGCAGATTTGCATATCATAGATTAGACTATTAGCCTTGATGCGCTCTCCGAGTATCCTCCTAGTTGTTGTCGGTGACTGTCGTTGTGAAAGCCGCTGGGTTCAGGCGAAAGAAAAGAGCAGTAATGCATTGTGTGGTTTCATGTAGCACCCTGAAGGTGTGATCATGATATTATAAGAAATGTTTGAAGAGGACAGCTCACCCATCCGTGATGTCGCTTCATCAGGAGTTATTAGAATGTATAGAGTTCACTGAATGGACAGCAGAAAATGTAAAATGTATAGAAACGACAACCATCTCTGTTTTTTCATGGCTAGTTGATAGACATGCCCCCTCCTCCTTTCACAGTCTATCTGTGAGGAGTGATTGCGATGAGCTCAGACTGTGCTGAATTATGACAGATAAGGACGATCAATATTGGGGGGGTGGGTAAAAAAAAGGAGGGAGAAGTGAATATTTAGAACATTCACAGCCTTTGAAATGATCCATTATCGCTGCATGCACGCTCGGGTACGTGTCCACATGCTCGTACGTGTTTGTATGTTGCGATCACCTGTGTGTGTGTTTGGAGTCAGTCTTGCCTGTTTAGTCAGTGTGCTGATGTGTGTGTCTCTGTGTGTGTGTGTGTAATGAGGCCAAGGAGAAGTCATTTGTCATGCCATCTGATAGTGTAGCACCAAGCACCAGGCTAAAGCTCCCTGAGCACAACCGTGAGGGGTTGGGCTGAGGGGAAGAGGAGGAGGGGTGTCGATGATTGACAGCGATAGATAGCTGTCAGTCACTGAGAGGGAGTAGAGGGGGAGCAGGGAGCAGCGGCCCGGGGCAGTCGACGGTGACATTTAGTCCAGACCGAAAGCTTTGTCAGGTAGATGATGGAAAGTGAGAAAGCTTGATACTCTCTAAAATACACAATATTCATAATGGACTAAAAAAAGACGACAGGATGGTTCCAAAAAGGAGTGTTAGGGCTGATAAATCATTTAAATTTAGTCATCAAGTTGGCGCTTTTATCCAAAGCGACTTGAAACAATCGAGGTACAGTGTGACTAAGACATGTTAGTGCAGCAGTAAGTACTACTCACATAGAATCAAGGCCCGGTTGTAGAGCGGGATAGATTTCTCATGTCCAGTTGTTGGTAGTGTTGGAGAGGAGGTCCTCTCTGAAGAGCTGGAGGTCTTCAGGAGGTTTGTGAAGGTAGAGAGGGACGCCCCTGATCTGGTAGCAACTGGTAGGATGTTCCTCCAACGGGGAACAACAGACGAGAAAAGTCTGGATCGCCCTGAGCGTACGGGTGGCAGAGCCAGGCGTCGCTCATTGGAGGAGCGTAACGGTCGGGAGGTGACATGGATGAGGAACCAGAGACTTCTTTGTAGTCAGCATTAGCGATTTGAATGTAACGTGGGCTGCTACAGGTAGCCAGTGGAGCTCGATGAGCAACCTTTTGGGCTGAGTGAAGACCAGGCATGCCACCTTTTGTATCATCTGAAAGGGTTTCACTGTGCAGGCTGGGAGGGCGTTACAATAATCAAGTTGTAAGATGACCACAGCTTGTATCAGGAGTTTGGTAGCATGTTGAGTCAGGTAAGGCCTGATTTTCCTGATGTTGTAAAGTGCGAAGCGGCACGACTGAGCAACAGAGGCAACGTGATCAGAGAAGGTTAGCTGGTCATCAATCATGACTCCTTAAGTTTTGAGCTATTGCCATAATCTGTGCTTTACAGGTAAAGCTACTTAACCATAAAACATCAACAACACATATAATAATGCAAAAAATCATGACATGACTCTTTCAAAGGTCAGATCAGGTGGTGTTTCTTGAAACAGTGATTTGGGAAGAGAAGCTAAACTCTTTGTGTTTTACCTGATGAAAACAGATCTCGTGATATTTAAAAAACAAAACAAATCCAACAGTCCATTATTGTTCTCTTTAATGATTTAGATTCTCAGTCTGAGCCGATGGGCGAGTGCCACCGATGTGGTTTGGAAGTATTCAGTATTGAGACAGACTAAATCGCTGATTTGGTGTTTTCCTTTGGATTTGTTGACAATAACAAATATATAGAATATCACCGTCCTAATCTGGGAACATGCTGTTGTCTGCCACCACAGAAAACAGTCCAGGCCTTCCCTCAATACTCATCAGTGTCTCAGTATGACATGACCCGCTCTCGTCAAGCCATAAGAGAAGATATAGAAAGAATAAATCGTGACACTGGGGTCAAAAAGACTGTAGCGCATGTCAAGACTAACACCGACCCTGAAACAAAACCCAGCTCGAGAGCCTCCCTCCCCTCGTCCTCCTCATACGGCTCTCACATTCTCCCACTCTCGCTCTTTTCTCTTTCATTCTTTCATTCTGTCCCTATTGAGCGGCAAAGTTGTCGCTCTCTTTCACAGCCTACCCTGGGCGAGAGGGGAACAATGTAAGCACACTTTGCTCCCCTGAATACTTGTTAGAAACCCAATCAGGCCCTCTTATTCCCCATATTCTTTTTCTTTCTTTTCTCTCTTTCTTTTTTTTCTTTCACACTCCTTTTCTGCGAGGGGAAGGAGGGAGGGGGGGAACTTAAACAGGCTCGCTGTAAACGCCTCTCTGTTCTCGCTTCTCTTTTTTCCCCCATCGTCAGTTCTTTCTTCTTGCCTTGTTTCTGCAAGCACAAACACATACTTTCCATCAAAAGAAAGGGACAAAGGAGGTGAGAGTGAAAGAGACTCCTCCTAACAAAAGGCATCATAATTGATTGTAAATTGAGAAACATCTCTCTGTTAAACCACCTTCGCTTTCTCCATTTCTCTGCCTCTGTTCTCCTGTCACCAGTTCTCACAGAAACAAATACAGTTGAAGAAACTTGCTGCATTTAAAAGGGTTTCCTGAGCTCAGTCTAAAATCACTTTTCACACAGTAAACCTGTGTCGTGAGTGGTAAGTTGAGGTTTCCACCAACACTGACAGGCGAAATGTTACATAAAGTTTGAGTCATACTTGACACAGGGGATTAACATCAGTCTCACTGTAAATGCCTGAGGTGTAGGTTTTTGGCTAAGAGTTCGCCTTCGGATCTCCCATTGAAAGCACCACCACAAACTTAGGTGGATGCACAACCTCTGTTTTCATTCTTTCCTTCACTTTCTGAGGCGCACCTTAGCTATGACAGCTATGTGTCTGGGTGTTAAAGCTACACCAAAACTCCTCAAATAGCATGTAGCAAAGACGCAGCGCACACAGTCGATATCTTTTGTAGAAGCCACACTTGAGGTACCATTTGTGCACAGCGCTCAACCCATCCTTAAAGTTGACGTTGCTCAGAGGCCATCACTTACAGACAGTAGTTTTACGTGAAAGCTCCCCTCACGGGGACTTAATGAAAGATCATAGACTCCTCCTCTGAATAAATAAAAGTAAGACGATGTGGAGAAAGAGGAGGACAGCGCTGAAAGAGTAAGCAGGCTCTTCAAAACAATCCCCCGGGGTAAATAAAGGTTAACAGAAATGCAGAGAAGGTTTTGGAAGTCAGAGAGGACGACAGAGAGAAAGACGGAGAGATTGATAGACTGAGGAGATCAACGGAGGCAGTGAAACAAACGAGCGCTGCAACAGGTTGGAATTAGATCAACACTATCAAGCAGGCCAGATACAAGCTGTGATACCTGTGAGAGATGGATGGGGGGGATATGTGTGTGTGTGCAGGAATGGAGGTAGTGTCTGTGTGTGTGCTGTTAATCTATTTATTTACCTGTCATTGGCTGCGATAATGGTTTTCATCCCGTCTCTCTCTCTCTCTCTCTCTGTCTCAGTCTATCTGGTGATGGGGGATTGGGTTTCGTGTGTCGCTTGATAATCAAACCTGTATTTTCTCATCAGACTCTAATCAGACCAATTACACGCGTGACGGAGAGCGTGGGCAGGTTGATGTTGGAGAGCGATAAGGACACACACACACACACACACATTTAGACTCACACATACACACACTTTGGGATTAAGCGCTCAGTCTTGGGGTATCTTCGTCTGTTATCGGGGACATCCATCCCTGACATGACCCGTCAGCAGTCGTGGCAAAGGTGTCTCTCTCGCGTACAAACACACATGGATCATGCATACAATGAAAAAGCAGCCAGACTTCTCGTATCTCATCAACACTGTCACCCTTCCATCGCTCTGTGTGTGAGGCATATTCTTTCCTTTATTCAACATTTTAGTTAAAGTTTCTTCACTTGCGTGTCTTTCTCCTGGCAGGCATACGATGGCTTTGCGAGCCTCGGTATCTCCCGTCTCCTGGAACCATCAGACATGGTGCTGCTGGCCATTCCCGACAAGCTAACAGTGATGACCTACCTGTACCAGATCCGGGCCCACTTCTCCGGCGAGGAGCTCAACGTGGTGCAGATAGAGGCCAACAGCAGTCGCAGCACCTACAAGGTGGGCGACTTTGAGACTGACACAAATGCCTCTATAGACCAGGACAAGTTCTACGCTGAGCTCAACGATGTGCAGCACCGTCCGGGTAACGCTCAGCCTGATGCGTCTGCCGGTGGTGAGTCTAATGGCACTAAAGCGGCGGAGGAAGAGGTGATGGAGCCGGGTTGGAAGGCCGAAGTAGGAGCAGCCAGCTTGACAGCGACGGCAGCAGGGCCTTTACAGTCCTCCCCTCCTGTCCCATCACCGCGCACAGCGTTAGCCTCCTCAGCAACAGACTCGACCCACGTGGCACCATCGAGCTGTGAGGACAGGGGGAACCTGCTCAAAGCCAACACTTCAGACCTGAGCGAGTTACCACGGAGAGTGGAGAGAGAGGTGGAGAAGGAAAGACAGCAGAAGGATGAGGCGGGAGAGGAAAGAAGGAAGGGAAGTACAGAACCAGGGTCTCCCACCAGGAGAGGGGCTGCCTCTTCTTCCTCCTCCTCCCCACCCCACCAGAAACTGGGCTTCTCTTATAACAGGGATGCTGACCTCATCAAGAAGAAGAGGGCCAGCCTGCGTCAGTCAGAGTCTGAGCCTGGCACGGACGCCAGCTCCCCTCCAGTCAACCACACAGACACACCACCGAAACAGGTAAACACACACTGAGCATGTAAGTACGCATGTTCCTTTTCTAAAGGCCAAACACCACCACATGTTCAATGTGCGCTGCGGCCGCCGGAGCTAATCGCAGCTGTTTCATCCCAGAAGCGGCTCCCCGCTCGGCTCAGTCGAGAATACAGCCCACATCAATCTTCAATCCTTGCCCGAAGTTATTTAGTTGAACTTCTAGTGCCCTACGTCCCCTCTTGCTCCCTGAGCTCCTCAGGTGAGTCATTCCTGGTTGTCCCGCAGTCCAAATATATACACAAATGTGACAGAGCCTTTTCCGTGAGGCAAGATCAGGGCTGCAAGCTCTGTATCACTTATATAAAAGGGCCTTTAGTTTACCTTTTTAGGTTTTATGTCTCACAGAGCAGCTCGGGCTGACAGGAAGTCAGACACAGAAACGTTAGTAAAGACGCTTCTGAAACGCTCCTGGTGAAGTATGAAGTCGCGTGGAGAACGGATCAAAACAGCATTGCGGCCGTGCCGTGACGGAGATGCGTCCGATTTCACTGTCACGTGCAACATTTTTATTTCTTAAGTTTAAAAATAGAAGTTGATGCAGCCCCACAAGAAACAATCATATTCTCAGTGTTCATCCATTGTTTTGAATATAGCAAGCGGCAGTAAGAGATACATACAGCTATCTCACAGCTAATTATAAATCCTGTACCTTAAACGACCTCTGGATCAGTCTGTCTGACGTCGACTAATTCACATCTTGCTACTTAAGTCAGGTATTAAGATTCTGACAGCAGGTACCTGCCTGGCCCCTAAGTGGATTGTTCAGGTTTTTATCCTTGCACCCTGGCTTTGATTGAAACTTTCACAGCTACATCAGTCAGAAGACAGAGGGACGCTGCAAACATTCATTCCCTTCTGGCGCTCGCTAAGCTTCAAATCCCGACCTAGTTGATGCTGCTGCACAGATGACCGTACCGAAATTCTCCCATTCTGCATTAGATGTTGTCGTCGCCTGTCTTCGTCTCAGAGGCCCAGACATCACATCGAGTCCGGGCCCTTAACGTGTGGCGACTATAGAAGGCGCCGAGGAGAACCCCCTGCTTTGACATTTCATTATATTTTTCATTATATTTCTCATCCCTTCAGTTGATGGCAGTTGGCGCCGTGACTGCTCAGGCGTGGCGACGCTTTGCGCCGAGCACACCTCATCTCGTCTCACACACACACACACACACACACACACACACACGCACGCACGCACTGGCACACACCTGTATGCGTGTGCACACACACACACTGAATGCAGCGCTGCTTGCGTTTGGTTCACGCCAGATTACCGCTTCCTGTTTACAAGTCGAAAGGTCACGGGGCAGGCGGGGGGGGCAGCAGGGGGGTTATGACAGCTATGACACCCCATTTTGATCTGCTGTTATCTAGTTAGCGGGGATGCATCCTTGCCTGCACCCAGGCCAGATTTGACTTGTTGAAGGGATAAACGTGTTTCAGGGTGTTTGTAATGTTCCTCTGTCTAAGCCAAATGTAAACGCTCTGTTTGCACCCCCTCATAACACAGCCAGGATTACCTGGCAGATAAAATTCAAAGCTTAGGTGTGTGTTTTGCTTTCTTGTCAAAGCCGTCATGCTCTCCACACCACTGGACCCAGACACGGCTGTAGGCCGGCCCCATAATGCCAAAGTGCAGGTCCTTGGTGGGCGATATATCCTTCTCCTGCATCTGGGTCTGCTTGTCTTAAGTTTTTTCTACCTCCACCTGCTCCCTGTGTGAGGTGTCTTTAGGTATTTGGCTACAGACCTGTAGATAATGTTGTATTTTCTCTTTCAAAGGAGCCAACACCTGCCCCTGTATCAAGTCCCCCTGCTGAGAAGGTGAGTTTAATCTTAATGAGAGTAGATCTTTTTTCTCACCGTGCACTTGCAAACAAGAGTGTGTGAGCGTCTCATTTCTTATATCTAACGTGTGTTTTTTACACTCACTCTCCGTCGTTGCACACAGAGGGTGCTGTCCCGTCAGGAGGAGCTGAAAGAGAGAGCCAGACTCCTCCTGGAGCAGGCCCGCAGAGATGCTGCGATGAAGGCCGGCAACAAGAACATCCCCACCTCGGCCGTCAGTGCACCGAACAGGGCCACAAACATCTGCGACGTAAGTCAAAGCAGTGTGTGTGTGTGTGTGTGTGTGTTGCTCACTGTGGTAGTGTCAGGGAGCTCACAGCTGTCTGGCCTCTTCTGTGTAAAGTAACTAAAGGCTGACCTGAGTGTGAGTTTGTACAGCATCACCTCAGTGTGCCGCAGCAGCTAATAGAGTGACCACCAGCCTCTTCAGCACCCTCGTGTCACTTCCACGGTTCTCTCTTCGCTGCTCACTACACTCGCAACATGCTGGAAAAGCCTGTCCAAACTGTCTCATCCTCTGGCAGTCCACTTTGATGAACACTTTATGAAAAGGCTCTGAGAAGGAAAGACTTACTTCCTTATTAACTTCTGCTCAGACTCTCTTGTGGGCCGCTGAACGTCACAACCCGAACACGTCGGTAAGAAAAACCAAAGTGTGGCGCGCCCTCTTCTCTCTCTGTCTCTCTCTCTCTCTCTCTTTCAGTCTGTCTCTCCTCGGTCATCTTGACTCTGCACAATTTTTATGACATCCCGACAAATTTGCTGCCCCCTCAATTTCCCCCGAACACTGAGTAAATGTTGTACACAAACACCTGTCAGCAAAAGTACATTCACGGTAAAGAGGAGGAGGGGGGTGAGAATCGCTGTACCGAAGCAAACTAGACTCGAGAAGACGTGAGTGAAATTGCCAGGTCTGAACCGAGCACGCTCCACTGAACATAATATACTGTGAGCAGAGGAGGAGGAGGGGGTGCACACTGATGGACGAGGAGTTACCCCGGGAAAGCACTGTGGTCAAATCCTCAGTGACGTTTCCAAATGTTTCAGTGAAAGGAAAGAGAGAGAGACGAGGGGAGGGTACGAAAAAATCTGGTCTTGTGAGAATTGTGGCGACAACGGATTTGAGGGTAAAATGAAATAAATACCCTTTGGTAATGAAATATCTAAAAGGCAGCAGGCGCATGCCCCTGCATTCGCCGCCTGAATCCTTAAAGAGATATATGCCCTTGAATTAGATGTTTTTTTAGAGTGTGTGTCGGCGTGTGTGCCGGTGTCTGCGCGCAGGCCACAGGAATAACCATTTCGGCATAATCTGAGAAAATAAATGAGGAACTTCCAAAGGACTGTTGGCGTTAAAAGTCTTCAGAGGAAGAAAGCAAATTAAAAGAGTTTTTCAAAGCCGTTGCAGCGCTGGTATATTTCCTCAGCGACATAAAAATAAATAAATAAATAAATAAATAAATAAAGGTCCTCTTCTGTCTCCTTGTTGTGCAGCAAGATGGCCGACTTCACTTAGATTAGCTCCTTAAAGTAGCCGGACCCAACCCTGACCGCTCTTTCTCTCTCTCCATGTCCTCCTGATTTCCTTACTCATTTCCAAGGACAATTGGTTAATAACCCCCTCTCTCACACACACACACACACACACACACACTGCTCCCATGCATAAAGGAAGGAGGGACCGGAGGAGGGGCGAGAGGGAGATATTGAATTGTTTACACTTTTTTTAATAGAAAACATTGATCAAAGGAATACGACTGGCCTCGAGGCCAATGTGCTGATAATTGTTAGTGATTCAGATTAGATTACTTGATGTCTTGTTTTGATTAGCGTCTATGCGCGTGTGTGTGTGTGTGTATCCATGTTATCAGCTGGAGAGAGGCCCAAGCTTTTCCCCATTTAACTCTCCATTCGTCTAAGTAGGTGCTTTGCGGTTTAGCATGCATAAGGTATAATTTAATTCAATTAAAGCGGGCTTCATTCTTCCGGGGAAGTGGCTAATGTGGGGGCAACAGAATGATTTGGGCACAGGGAGAGAGGAGGGGGGCTACATTAGTTGTTCTGGGGGTGTAGCATTCAAAGCCCAAATGACAATTCAGTTAGTCTGAGATGACTAAGATCATGTCTGATGCTGAACTGATTAATCGATCAGTCAGAGAGAAACTGATAATAATAATTGTTAGTTAGCCCAACAGATTAAGAACATCTTTTCTAATTGAGATGAGTTAGATTTGGACTGTATCACAAAATTATCATTTTCTTGGTCAGGTTCAATCACTGACAGAAAAAAAATGCACAGCGTATGCTCAAAATCTGTGGCTCTTGCTGCCGCCATGTTGGCAGTCCTGCCTCTTCTGCTTTCTGGCTAACCTAAAAATAGGCAAAGACGTGGATCATCAATGACGTCTGTGTAACTTCACCCACCTGTCAATCAAAGCGTCCACGCTCTTAATTCTGCATAACTTTAAGCCTTAATATAATCTGAACAGGTGAGTTGTATAAAAATTCACCCTCAGTACAGTTGTCATGAACGGGGAAATTAGCTATAGAGACCAAAACTGTTTTTTGTACCAGGCTGTAAACATGTTTATTTCTGCTGTGAAGTTGGACATTTTAACATGGGGACTGATGGAGACTGACTCACTTCTGGAGCCAGCCTCAAGTGGACGAGCAGTTTTTTGGTACTTCACAGCCACGGAAAGCAGCGCTGCAACACGAGCAGGTAACAGTTTAATAATGATTAGATTTGGCCTGGCTTTATTTGACCCCACACTGACTCATTTCTGGAGCCAGTTAAGTGGATGTTTGGGGAACTGCAGTTTTTGGCTTCACTTCACAGCCACAGAGGTTGGAAGCAGAACTTTTCTTCCAAAACTCTCCTGAACTGCAACAAACCAACAAAGTCTGATCCTTCTGCAAATGATTATTTTCATCCTCTTGTTCCTCTCAGTCAATAAAAATATGAAACTTAGTTCAGAGCAGTGAGTATTTCCTATAACTGTCACCTCACCGCTCTCTCACACCGATCTGTAATGTAAACTCTGTTAGTTCATCCATCATAGGCCAAACCTCAGATGAAACGATGCACTTCAACTCAATCAAAGGAAAGTGCATCTACACAAAGTATTCTCCGGTTCTGCACCCACCTACTTGAACGTCCTCATACAGACGTATGTTACCTCCTCCAATGAACGGCACCTGGCTCTGCCACCCGTACGCTCAGGGCGATCCAAACTTTTCTTGTCTGTTGTTCCCCGTTGGTGGAACGTCCTACCAGTTCCTACCAGATCAGGGGCGTCCCTCTCTACCTTCACAAACCTCCTGAAGACCTCCAGCTCTTCAGAGAGGACCTCCTCTACAACACTACCAACAACTGGACATGAGAAATCTGTCCTGACAACAAAGGTAAAGGTGAGTGAAGACGAAATGTAAATGTGAACACAGATTGACAGCCACAGTGAACGCCATCAACATGAATGTAGCTCAATGCAGAACAACATGTTGGATACTGGTGTGGACTCAGTGTGTGTGTGTGTGTGTGTGTGTGTGTGTGTGTGTGTGTGTGTAGTCTTGTTCTCTTGACCTATGCTCTCCCTCCTGCCATCCCTAATTGTAGCCCACAGTGACTGGTTCTTTTATCTAAGGTCACAGGTTCACTTTTCTCTCTTTCTCTCTCCCTCCCTGTCTTCTCACTCACTTTCTCTCTCTCTCTCTCTCTCCCTCGGCCTCTTAGTTTGTGTCCATCCACTCCATTTTCTCTCTTCTTTCTTTCACCGTCTTCACTTTCTGCCTGCCCTTTGTATTCCTCTGTTTCTCCCCCATATCTCGTCGTCTAGCTGTCTGTGTTCTTTGATGGACAAGCAACTACTAACAGTTTGAGCCCTCCTCCTCCTCCTCCTCCTCCTCATAGGTGGCCTTCACAACAAATCAGTAGTCACGGTGCAGACGTCTTGTAATGTTGTAATGTCACCACCCCCTACCCACACAGCAGCCAGATGGGTAATTAATGAGCTTTCCTAGAAACATCTAGGGCAGCGACTTTATTCTCTCGTCTTCGACTTACTGCATCCCAATTTTTGTTTGTCTTCTTCTTTTTACTCTTTGAGTCTTTCCCACTGTTATTATTTTAATGGAGAAGTGTGTGTGTGTGTGTGTGTGTGTGTGTGTGTGTGTGTGTGTGTGTGTGTGTGTGTGTGTGTGTGTGTGTGTGTGTGTGTGTGTGTGTGTGTGTGTGTGTCTGTTCGCTTCAGGTCTTCTCATCCATTAGCAGACGAGAACAGTAATTTCACACCGGCCTGGCCAGGCTAATTATCAGGATTCACACTAGGTTTGGGAGAAGTGTATGTATGAGTGTGTGTGTGTTTTTGTGCATGTGGTCACACAAGCATATGCTCCTATATGTGTGTGTGTGTCCTTACAATATATATGTGTGTAAGTTTAAAGGACCTGTGCACTGTGCATTCTTTTGAGCGTGTGCGTCTGGTACGCGTTTGAGAGTGCACGCGAATGCCTCAGTGTTTTCCAGGTAAGAGAGTTCCCCTGCTCACTGACTCGTTGTGATTCCTATAATTGGGTCCCGTTTGATTTTTGCCGACCAGCACCCCGACCTCCTCCTCCTCCTCTCTCTTCCCCTCTGCCCCTCCCTCTCCTCCTCCTCCCCCTCTCAGGAGTGGAGGGGGACTCCTGGGTCTCTGCTGTTGTGACCTGTGGGTGTTGTCATCTACTCCCATCTGCTGTCCGCCCTCTGATCCTGACTCGGCTGCATTCATGTCCTCATTTTCTCCTCTATGCTCCTTTTTTTTTTCCTTCTTCTTCTTTCTGACGTTCATTCATGTCACTGCTGGTCAAAACAAAGCCCTCTGGCTGAACCTCGGCATTCCTAAATATTCCCAAAAATGACAAACAGGTTGTGTCAGAGTTTTTCCGATTGTTCTGTATTTTATCTAAGAGATTATAAAAAATATAAGCACATTATTACAGGTATGTGTTAGCTGGCTGTTGGCCCTAATTGCCAAACACTGGACAAGTGGAGCGTTTAGGAAGCACATTTATCACTCGCTCGCTCACTCTCATTCACTGTATGTCTCCCGACCAAAGCTCTCTCAAACTATCGGACACAAACCAAATTAAACTTCTTTGTGTCACTATTTTTTAGCGTAAATTGAGAGTCAGACGTTTGACTGGTCTGAGCGTCTGACTGGCGGTCGCAGAGTGACATCGGGCTGCGTTTTTTTTTACAAAAGTTGTATCCGGCTCAACATCTCTGTTGCAGGTCATTGAAGCAAAAACATACTACCTCCACTCAAATGAATGGTAAAACCTGCGCCGGATCCTGTCTGAATGTCAGTGTTTAGAGTTGTGTACTTTGTACATGCTCATAAATCAAACGCTAACATTATTATCTCAACCTGCAAATGAGAAAGCATTTTGTTAATCAGAACACTGTTAGTTTACTTACTTCTCTTTCCATAGACTTACAGTAAATGCACCTAATCCAACATAGTCCTGTCATCATAATAATGTTCTAACTCCAGAATACAAATCCTCTAATTGCACGATGTTTTAAAAAAAGAAGATTTAAGCCACAACTCTGCTTTTGGATTCGACCTTTGAAAGGCTGAAGGGCTGTCTTTGCAGCAAATATAGAAGAAATGTCTATTTTGAAAATGCAAATATGGCCTTGTGCACTCTCCTTTTTGTCCACACTTTGTCCTTTACTCCCTCCTCCTCCTCCTGTCCTCTCTCCTTTTCAACTTTCTCCCAGCAGTAATAGTTTTTCTCCAGGTCTCATTTTAATGTGGCTGCCGTCCCTTTCTTCTTACAGCTCTTTTTTTCCCCCCTCTCTTCTCTTCTTCCTCTTTCTTCACCCCCCTCCTCCTCCTCCTCCTCCTCCCTCCTTTTTCTCTCTCCTCTCTCTTCTTTTTGAAGAAGCTGTGCCTAATGAAACTAAATAGTTTGCTGGGCAGTTTCTTTGGACTGTGTGTGTGTGTGCTTGCGTTGGAGTGTGAGGGTATGTGTCGTGGCTGAATTGGCTGGAGTGGAGATCAAAGGCAGTCTCTAAATTGAGAGTGTGTGTGTGTGTGTGTGTGTGTGTGTGTGTGTGTGTGTGTGTGTGTGTGTGTGTGTGTTAACGAGCAGGAGAAAGACAGCTCTCTCAATTACATCACAAGAACTGATCAAGCCATCAGAGAGGAAAGCTGTAACACACACACACTTACATACCTCTCTTTCTTTCTTTCTTTCTCTCTTCTCTCTCTGTCAAGTTTTCACATGCCTCGTGTTCACGTTTGACCAAGTGGAAGTGCCAAATGTTTTTCACGTCCACCCTTTAGCGCTGGACTCTCTCTCTCTGCTTTGTATGAGAAAATATGCAAGATGAAGTCCTCAGACGGGAGAATATTTAACGTTCGTTGCATATGAAATTACAGTAATCCCACAAGTTTACTAAGAGAATTTGTTTTAGCTTAAATTACTCTGTCCATGTGTGTGCACTGGTGAAATGTGATATTAAAAAGTATTTTCATGTGTGTTTACATACTTCTGACAGCTGTGATATTTTGCCTTCTTAATGAGTGACTTTACATTTCTCTGATTTTACTAAATAATCCCAAACTTTCTCTCAGGAAGACAAGACAAGACAGACTTATTGATTCCACACTGGGAGAATTCACTTGTTACAGCAGCTCACAATATACAAGGTGGATAAATAGCAGCACCCTGGTGGCTCAACTGGTAGAGCGGGCTCCCCACATAAATGGATGTGCCGCGGCCGTTGGAGCTAGTCGCAGCCGTTCTAGTCAGTGTTTCGAACCCCACCAGTCCTGTCGTGGCCCTGTTCTATTTTTGTCGGACGTCGTGAGCAGCCCACGTCAATCTGCACAGAGCAGATCGAGCTAGGCGGAAGTCAGACATAGAAACGGCATAAAGAATCTGTTGGATTTTCAAAAAATAAACGGTCCAGCTTCTCTTGTTTGCTCTGACTTCTCATGACTAAACTGTCATTTAAACATCAGTATCATTCAAATAATTTTCAATCCTCAGTCCTGATGACAGTTGGGACTACCAGGATGTGCATGTAGTCTGAATGGATGCCATTCACAGCTTGTAGTGGTGTTTGTGTTTGACATCACCCGTCAACACTGTCGAGTGCTGTAAACTCCACCCTGATCGTTCCTGGGCCATCGGAAAAGACTTCCTAAAGGGGGCAGGACTGTTATTAGGTTCCTGCAGCTGAGAGGAAGGTGACGTTCCTGATTCCTGAGTCAGTCGGAGGCGATAAGTCGGGAAAATTACATGTTGATCTCTTTAAATTACTTTAATTGTATCAGTCACTACTAGTTAGACGGCTCTGTCTCGTTAACGTCACTGACAGTAGCCTGTATAACCACTCACTATCAACAATCCCCTTTCAAAATCACACTTTCTGTCCCTTTCCTACACGTTACAGGTTACCTGTGTTCTTCTGTCACAAATTTCAGCTCATGTTCTCGTCTCTTTCTTTCTACCTGGCTCCCTCTCTCTCTCTCTGCTGCAATTATCCTGTCTATTTAAAGGGCAAAACCTTCCCATCTTACTCACCTGTCACAGTGACGAGCTCCTCTGTCTTTACTGTCTGTGTGTGTGTGTGTGTGTGTGTGTGTGTGTGTGTGTGTGTGTGTGTGTGTGTGTGTGTGTGTGTGTGTGTGTGTGTGTGTGTGTGTGTGTGTGTGTGTGTGTTGAGTCGTCTCCGTGCTCCGCTCTACTGGTTCTACCTGTCCTACTGTACGAGAGTCCTCGTTAAGCACAGACAGAGACGCACAGTGCTGTGGACAAACTGTCAATTCAAATTCAAACAAAGTTCAACAGAACCTCAGAGGTCAAACACACACACACACACGTTTGCACAAAAAATGTCAGCTTCATATTGCACACACACGCACACACACCTTTGTTCTGTGAATTTGTGACACACATTCAGCGCATCATCAATATTTGTTTAATTCTTACAAATACAAACAATATTCTCTGTACAACACACGCTATTTGAAGACGTGCACTCGTGTGCTGCTGCTGCTGTGGTGTCAAAATAATAATGTTTATATTTATTGTTTGTTTTTATAGGGACACGTTCACGGTATGGACCAAAGTCACAGCTAATACACGCACCACAATACACCACAAACAGGAAAACCCAGACACGAAATTACGATAAACAAACAATAAAAATACAATAAAACAACTTAATGAAATGAATCATTTATGACACACACACTCGTTTATTAATATATTTACACATATAGTGTGTCATCCAAAACCATAAACCACGACAGCATATCTGAAAAAACACACACAGTCCACACGTGTACACGTATACAGTGACACACAGGTACACATCCTGCACTTCCACACTGACATCTCGCAGATTTATATTTATGTAACACACACACACACACACACACACACACACACACACACACACACACACACACACACACACACACACACACACACAGAGACCCCTATCATGGGCACGCACCCGTCGAATCATAATTAGGCCGTGTCCTGGTTCTTTGATAGCCATGTACAGTGGCTCTTCTTTAATTCTTTATCAAATGCATTGATCGCTGTGGGCCTCGCATGCTCATTGATCCGCGGACTCCGTCTGGAGCCAGCCGATAAGCTCTCTCTCTCTCCCTCTCTCTCTTTTTGCCTCTCCCCCTCTCTCTATCTCTAAAAAAATTGAGCAATAAGAGGTTTTGAAAGTAATAGATTTCAAAATTTTGGTACATGTAATGCTTTTTTTTTTTTAAATCTTACATTGTTGTTGATTTAATTGCAAATCTTTGTGGTACGCAAATAATTTAGCCAATTTTGAAGCGTCTGTTGTGGTTTTCAAAATGAAGACCACATTTCCCATGAATCCCACAGAGAGTATGCCGCTGCACCTTTTTGTCGACCCTCTTTTTCAAAACATGACCTGGTGACACATCCTTTTTTTTTATTTATTTTTTTTTTTACAATGATCTTCTAAAGATAATCCATAAATATTCTATTAATTATACAATATATTTAAATAAATGTTAATATTCAACTGCTGGCTTGTTAAAAATATAAATAGTATGAATTATGAGGCCTATGTTGACATCTACGACAACTGGCTGGTGTACACCTTCAAAATTCCTAAATATCGTGATGAGACGCTAAACTAACAAGCTAATTTGCGATCTTTAGCACTTAAATCTCTTTTAAGTATCTACAAGTACTTTGCTGAAGATTATCATAAGGTAGGCATATTATTTCATAGTTTTAGAAAAGATATTACGTGTTTCAGTAAGTCCTGAGTATGATAAGTCAATTTATTTATAGAGTATAATTTAGAACACACGTAGTGTAGCTCACCGTGTTTGGCTTTTAGTAGTTTAACCACGATCTGAGTTCTACCTGCATCTGCGTCACGTCTGGATCATCATTCTGGCGTTTGAAATAATGTTTTTGAGTGTGTGATTACAGAGCTATGTGATTGGTTTTGTGTGTGTGTACATGCTGTAGCTCTTTAGAATGTGTGTGTGTGTGTGTGTGTGTGTGTGTGTGTGTGTGTGTGTGCCTGGACAAGATAGAGACCTAAAGCACCTCTTGACTGTGAATTAGCCTGTCATGACAAATGTCTGGAACTGCATGACTGGCTGCCAGACTGGCTGGCTATCTGGGAGGTTGGCAAACCCTTTTAGATAGTGATTGTGTGTGCATCCCTGTGTGTGTGTGTGCGTGTGTGTTTGTGTGGCATCACTCTGTGCCCACGCCAGGTCTCTGTACATGACCAGTGGTGCGTGTCCTCCCTCCCTCTTTCTCCTTGCCCAGAAAAGAGCAACCAAGGCGACAACCTGCTCCCCTCGCTCAAAAAAAGAGCTTCCAGAGCGGAGAGGGGTCCTCACCCCGACGCCAAGCCCACAGTGGAGCCCTCTGTCTCAGCCTTGCACTCAACCGTTTAGCCTCTCTCCCCCTGGAGGTTCCCAGCAGTCAATGGGAGACACAGTGCACGATTGTTCTCGCTGTCGCCATTTAAAAAAGAAAAGTCTTTTCTCCTCCTGAGTTTCTATTCTTGAAGACGAGCTACCCACTGACCACCAGCTGACACGCTTTCTCTCCTGCTTCTTTTTTCATCCTGGCTTTGATCATGTAACGATGCGGCTGGTTGCGTCTGGGTGTTTTGCTTTTTTGTCAAAGTTGCGTCCCCGTTGCTTTTACATCCACTGGTTATTGGTGTCCTGTGTTGCCAAATAAGATGTCTGTATGTGCTTGTTTTCCCTGTTATGCATGATATCTATCACCACTTTCCGAGTGGGAAATGGCGAGTGTGATGTCCACTAGATGGCATTTCATAACCACTTGGTCAACAAGAATAAAAAACATCGTTCTTGTACTCCGTGTTCCTGCAGAACAATTAGTTGTAATTGGGATGTTAGTGTTGACAGACATGAAGAGCTTTACCCAAAATCTGTATGGGAATAATGCCCCTGTGGGCGCCGCCCCCCATTGTGTCCCACTGTTTTACAAACAGTAAAGTTGACTCCCTAGCTCTCGACCCTACCTAGGCAGCGAGACACTTAGGAGTCATGATCGATGACCAGCTAACCACCTCTGATCACGTTGCCTCGGTTGCCCCCTTGTGTTGCTTCGCACTTCACAACATCAGAAAAATCAGGCCTTACCTGACTGAACGTGTTACCTCCTCCAATGAACGACACCAACCAACGACTGGGTATGCTAAATCTATCCCCCTCTACAACTGTCACACATCACAAATCACACATGCACACGAGTATACTATACAGGGAAATATTTTATCCTAGATCATATGATACATAGTCCTTTACACAATAAAAAGCCTCTCCTCTCCTCTCCTCTCCTCTCCTCTCTCTTTCCAAACACATACTCATATTTTCTAATCAGCGGCTCTGTAGCTGACCGAGCTAGGCGCTGGTCAGATGCATTTTTCTGTAGCGTTAATCCTAGCCTCTGGATAGGCAAAGTCAATTTCCCATTTCCTGTCCCCAAAATGGCTGACAACAATAATGCAGCAGGATGTTTTTGGAGTGTGTTGGGGGGGCCCGGGCTGTATATATACATATATATACACACCCAGGCACACTTAAATTGGTAGTTGTATCCGTATCTGTAAAGGCCAGATTGGATATCAGAACTAGTCCGTAGCCGGAAGGCCATCAGTGACATTACTGGTTATCATATTACATTTATAAAAGCAGAGGGAAACCTGCATAGAAAACATAGTGAGAAAGAAGTAAGTGAGGATGGAAAGAAAGAAATATTGGAAGAAAACAACACAGCAAGTATAAAGAAGGAACGACTGAATAAATTTTTATGTCATGACGAATTGCTGCAATCCAGCTATACCACTGCACAATGAGTTCTGCCAACAAATTGACCACAGAGACCTTAACACTGATTTTCTGTTGAACATTGGCCTTCTAACTAACTCATTTTAAGGTCTCTCAAATGAAATCCTCCACCTTATCACCACAGATTCTTCAAAGAGTATTTCAAGAAGTCTGTCCTGAACTCTTCTGTCCTCTTCTCTGGCTCATTTCTCTCTCTTCACCCTGCTGAAGCGCTCATTTGTACTCAAAATACTGTTTTTATCTCCTTGATTTATGTAATGAATACTGCAGTGTCTCGTGGTGTTCCACAGGGGTCAATCTTAGGTCCTCTATGGTTTTTCATTTATATCACGTTCTCAGGTCAGATAAACACAAACAAACATTGAACTTACACTGATAATGATTCTTTATATTGTTGGTTAAAACCTTGTAATCCTGGTCTCATATTTTATCTGTTTATTGTTAAATTGTGGATGTCACAGAATGTCCTACAGCAAAATTAATCAAAGTCAGCAACCCCCATAATTCTGTTAACCACCTAAAATTGAGCCTTGGAGCTCTCTCTGTCGACGTCATGCATGCTTACAGGTAGCTGCAATGCTTGACCTTACCTCTGAATAAACCATGTTTGTCTTGTTCCCAAAATTTAGTCATTTTATGTCTTTTTTACTGACATATTTTGTTTTGTCTTGTAAGGCGCGTTGTAACCTTTAAATGCTAAACAACTTTTAATTATAATAACTAATTTTATTTCAAATTACAAATCATAGCTCCCTGCATGAATTGCTGCCTGGAACTGTGCTGCATGAGAGCCAGGAAAGTGTGGTTATGTTTGACACCCAATACTTTTCTACAAGCAAGTATCAACACCCGTTACTCTTCTCACTCCCCCTCCTCACTCTTTATCTCTCTGTCTCTCCCTCTCTCTACCCTCTCTCTCTCTCTCTCTTTATCTGTCTCTCTCTAAGGTGTGTTCCCTTCTCCCTGTGGGCATCCCCTTGGGCTCTCTCCCTCTCTCACACAAACACACACACACACACACACACACACACACACACACACACACATATACACAGAGTGCATTAGGGTTGCTGTCATTTACAATACAGCCCTATTGTCCCACCTTAACAATGGCTACAAACAAACAATTGACATGGAAATGGAGAGATGTAGCTCATTAGCGGGCGCTGCTTGTTTTGTTAATGGATAAATGGGTGGCTTCAATAGGCCAGCCCTAAAACCCCTGCCTCAATATGGAGAAGCCTGATTAACAGGAAACCACAGGGAGGGAGAGCAGCGACAGAGAAATGCAGTTTCACTCTCCCTTGGGTCATGTGTGGTTGTGTATCTTTGGGTGGAGGTGGAGGAGGGTGGTGTATGGTGGCGTTTTTAGTGTGTTTGTGCTTAGGTTGAGTTGTGTTAGATGTGTTTGTGGGTGGGTGTGAGTGTGAGGTGGACTTTGTGTTGGCGTGCCTCTAAACTTCTTGTTGTTTTTGTCACATCATCCAGAATTGACTTCTCCAGCTGCCACGACTAAAGTCTTAAAAATATCACCACCCAACAGCCTCAGTGCTCTCTGAATCTCTCCACCTTGCTCCATCAGCTTTTCAGAGCAGCTTTGAATTACTTATACACTCCTTCCTGTTGCTTTTTATCTTTTCTGTGTCCCTCATTGTGACAATCTTCAAACTGTCCTGGACATTTGTGTATTTCTGCCTGCTTCACAGTATAAAACCACAGCCTGCGCGTCGAGTGTGTGCTCGGCTGGGTCGTCATCAGTTAAGTGTTTGTGGGTAGACATCATCAAGGTTTTCCTGTTTGCTCTGTAAGTGTGTGTGTGTGTGTGTGTGTGTGTGTGTGTGTGTGTGTGTGTGTGTGTGTGTGTGTGTGTTATCAGTAGGATCAGATTAGATCGGCCTGAAAATGGCATTTCTGCCATTACTCTGATGGTGACGGCTCAATACTGTATGTCTAGTGCCAAGATGATGTGTGTGTGTGTGTGTGTGTGTCTACAGTATACACTCCTAACTCCATAATGCACTAAGATGTGTGCATCCATTTTGATAACAAAACTTCTTGTTATTTATTCTGTGGTAGTTGGGTGGTGATGTGAAATTTTATAATGTTTGAGGACCAGCTGATCAGTGTGGGGTCAAATAAAGCCAGTCCAAATCTAATCATTACTAAACTGTTACCTGCTCGTGTAACGGCGCTGCTTTCCGTGGCTGTGTATAGCCAAAAAACTGCAGTTCCTCTTGTCGTCCACTTGAGGCTGGCTCCAGAAGTGAGTCAGTCTCCATAAGTCCCCATGTTAAAACTTCACAGCAGAAATAAACATGTTTACAGCCTGGTACAAAAAACAGTTTTGGTCTCTATAGCTAATTTCCCCGTTCATGACAACTGTACTGAGGGTGAATTTTTATACAACTCACCTGTTCAGATTATATTAAGGCTTAAAGTTATGCAGGATTAAGAGCGTGGACGCTTTGATTGACAGGTGGGTGTCGTCACAGATGGCTTGTTTGAGTCTCAGGTCCACCGATGATCCACGTCTTTGCCGATTTTTAGATTTAGCCTGAGAGGCAGAAGAAGCAAGAAGCCAATACGGCAGCGGCCAGAGCCACCACACTGAGCATCACAAAGTTATACTGTCAGTTGGTTGAACCAGTGATTGACACCAAGGTCGACTCTTTGACCAAAGGTTTTGTATGATCTCAAAGAAGCTCCACTCTGTAACACCACTGTACAACAGTGAGTGTTTCTGAAGTGATACGTCGTCTCTCTTGTGGGTTTAATCAGTTTCTGTCACATTCTCCCAGTTAAACCTTCACTCCTATCATATCAGTAATTTAAGATTATCGACTGCATAGTTTTGGATCACTGCTTCAGTATTTGTATCAGTATCTGGGCCAAAAAAAACCTGATCGTGTCATGTGTGCGGCTACTGTAAACAACTAATTATGTAACACTTCCTAAGATTACAGATTTGAGAGTTATTCTTTTGTTCATGTTTGTGTGTGCAGGAGCGGGATGCGGAGCGACGGAGACAGCTGAGAGAGCGAGCCAGGCAGCTGATAGCCGAGGCTCGATCCGGAGTCAAGATGTCTGACATGAGCCTGCTGGACGTGTCGAGCACTGAGAGAGGCAAGGGCAGCAAGGCTGGCCCTGCTGGAGGTCAGCACACACACGCACACACACACACACATAGAAGCAAACATAAACACATAACACAACCGTTTTATGGACATATTTCAGAGTTTGATTAGAAGACTCATTAACTCTGACACAAAAGAGAAGTCAGACTAGCATGTTTTTGACATGCGCTCCCTTTCTTTATCCGAACATGCCATGACTCACACGTTTCCATTATGCTCTCTAAAGGGGTTCTGACTAATCCTCAGAGAAAAACAAAATGCCATTTGACGACGGCCGCAGGTCTAAAATGAATGCACCACCCTCATATTCAGAGCAGCAATTTACCCTGCCACTCCTCCCTCGTCTCGTTCGCCCTGTAATTGTTAATCAACACAACACATTGTGCGGCTAAATTATGCTCAAAAACACCAAACACTTCTAATAATGGCTTGCAGGGGTAGCAAATGCTGCTACACGCGTTTCCCCACTGCTTTCCATTTCCTTGAAATTGGGGTTATTATGATAATGACCATTATTAGGCTTCTCTTGTCATTTGTTTCAGATTCCTCCACATTACAGCCTTCTGTTTGGGTTGTACTGTTCAGGTAGATCGGGTGCTCTGCATGCAAATGAAATGTAGACAGGTGAGGATGAAGAGTGCAAGAAGTTGAGAAAGAAATAGGAACATATGAGCGAAGAAGCCTCTTTATGTTTTAAAAGTGGGGATGAAGGAAGGAATGACTCGGAGAGACGTGAACATGACATGACCTCTCATTGGCTAAGAGAGGAGAGATGGCGGGGATGAATTCCACGGCAGCCGTTCTAGTCAATGCTTCAAACACCACCAGAAGCGCCGCGGTGTCCCAGTGGCAGGTCTTCACTCGGCTCCACCGAGAATATGTGGTTGTTTTATTTTTGACGGACGACGTCCGGAGCAGCTCGAGCTGACAGGAAGTCAGACACAGAAACGGCATAGAGAGAGGAAATAATTAAACTACGTGGCATATTTGCATATTTAGAAGCACAAAAACCAGAAAAATTACCAAATCTGAGCAAGTTAACAAAGTCTGGCAGGTAAAATGCTTCTGAAGCACTCCTGGTGGGGTTTGAAGTCGCGTGGAGAACAGACCAAAACAGCATCATGACGTGACAGAGACATGCCTGGTGGGGTTTTGGCCTAAGTGACAAGTGGTAGCAGTAAGTAATGGCGATGATTTACATTATGGATATATTTCCTAGATTGATCGTTTGGTCTATAAAATATCAGAAAAATGTCCCCACATTGTTTTGTTTTGTTTAACTGAGAATCCAAAACACAAAAACACTCACAGAAAGGTGTAAAATCCTCAAAATTCAGATGATGGCACCAGAGAATGTTTGATATTTTGACTTGAAAAATGACTCAAAGGATTGGATGGATTATTAAATAATGTAGTTGCCGATTATTTTTCTGCCAATCAACTAATTGATTAATCGACTAACCATTGCCAAGAAGGACAGGTAACCTGAGAGTGATGGTGGGTTCGGAAAGTGAGATCAGCGACTTGTTCGGTAAAACAACAGAAGAAAGACAGCGAGGCAGAGGGAGGGGAGCACTTGATTTATTTGCTCTTTCAGCTTTTCTGAATTGGACTAATTGTTGATCTCATTAAAAATGGAGTTGGAGGAAAGAACGGAACAAGAGAGGAGGAGGAGGAGGAGGAGGAGGAGGTGAGGAGGAGAGAGAAATGCTGTTAGCTGTGATACACAAGGCCTGCCGAGCAGAACGGCTAATCCTAGCCCCCGCACTCTCTCTCTCTCTCCCCTCAACACCATTCACGGTCCTTTAATGCAGCCCGGGCTGCCCCCTCCAAGTGTCTGCCCGCAAAGAAACTTTCCAAACTCCATCACCATGGCCTCCCATTAATTAGGCCCCAGCCAGCCACGCAGGAACGGCGCTTGCGAGCACGCTCCGCATCGTAGCTAGCAAATTAGAAAAAAAAAACAGGAAATGCTGTTATTTTGATTCTCCCTCCTTCTCTCTTTGTTCTCCGTCTCTCTACCCACCAAGTAGTAAATAGCAGAGGAGGGAGCCTGCAATGTCAGACGCTGTTTACTGATTGTTTTGTTTTAATCCATGGTGGGTTATCCATGCAGCTAGAGCCGCTCAGGTCTCCATTTGAGTTTCTTCTAACATGTTTTTGTCTTTTGTTCCTAATGTGGAGACACTGTTGTTTCTATTGAACCCCTCAGGAGACTTAATGGAATATGTGCTTTCATGTTTTTTGTGGTTTTTGTTTTGCCTTTCCTCTTTTATCTGGAACAAGAAAAGCAGGCAGCAGATCTTAAAATGAGAGGAATTAAACCGAGGTCTCAGTTTCACTGTGTGTGCCAGATATTAGTGCGCCGATGCACACGAACCCAAACAGATAGACGGACAGCAATCAGTCAAAATCCCTCCTTGTCACTCAGGTGTAGCCTTTTCACACCTTTAATTTGGTTCATTACATGAGAGGGTGTGCTTTATCATCATTATTGGCACGACCGTGATGCAGTCAAGACCCGGGCACTTGCATCAAGTGTAACTGAAGTGCCAATATTCAGGTAAAGCTCACCTTTTCATATAATGTTGCAAATATACAACAAATACTGACTTAAACCATATTTTGGGACAATTCGGTCTCAAATTAAACATTTTCTTTCTTGCCGTTTCCGTTTCGACCTCTGTTTCCATGGAGCTTCATGGGGTCTGACTAATACCTGGCAAACAATCAGTCACAGCAGCTGACTCTTATATGTAATGGAGCCCAGTTTACTACTCCAGCAAGTAGTTCGGGCCTTAGTAATGACCTAGCAACAGAGACGATGTCTAGTCTTAGCCATGAAACGTTCATGGAGATTCCCAAACTGAATAAATACCACACACATAAACACTAAACTGCTTTACTAATTCAGTCTTGTGCTGACAAAGGTCATTTTTCCATGGACAGATTTACCTCCTCATTCCGTGAACTTTTTTAGGCTAGTAGCGCTGTACAGCACAGCTGATGGAGGATGTGATCCAAACATTTCCAGCAACTCCACAGCGTCCAAGTCCTAAAGTCAAAATGTGTTGAACAAAGATCGATGTAATCATTTCCAAAAACAAACTGTTCCTCTTCCGTCCATATTAGTCGACCTTTAGTCTTGAAAAACAACATTTTCTCTGCGCTCACTGAACTGTTCGATCCCCTGAACACACTTGTGTTAACCATGTGGTCAAACAGCTCCATAAAATCCAGAATATTCATGAAAGATGTATTACTTAATTCAAAGTTGACTTCCAGTGTACTTATTCATATTTATTTACGTGTCATATATTTTCAGGATGTGGTGTGCTGAGCACGCTCTAAACCTCTAGTTGACCAATCAGATTCCTCGGCCTGAACTACTTGTTGTATAAATTAGATTTATGAATTAGTTGCGCACATTTAAATGCAACAATCCTTCACAGACACACCAAGTTTCAGAGTCTCTAAATGAGTACACTAAATATTAGAGTGTTAACATGTGTCATCATCTTATCATCTCTGATTCATAAGGGGACAGACGGATGTTGGATTATATGTTTTCAGACATTTAAGATGAGGATTATTGAAACTGGTCACAACTGTTAACACAAACTAACCTTTAACTTCTTTTTCCTCCTCCCTGTGTCTTCATTTATTCTTTTAACACCTTCCCTCTCACTTCTGTTAAACTCATCCCTATTCCCTTTTTCCTCACATCCTCACTTCCTCTGTATCCACTCTCACTTCTTACTTTCCTTCCTTGTCTCCCCGACTCACCCCCTTTTTCATATTTCCTCCCCTCTCTCCCCCACTCCTCACCCACAGATGTTTTGGATGGAGTGAGAGGTCATCATGAGGATGATGCCGTTGATGGTGAAAGGGGTGAGGATGAGGAAGAGGGGAGGGCTGAGGAGGAGCAGCTTCACTTTGGTGGTGGTGATGGTGATGATGAGGATGATGAGGATGATACTATTGCTGCTGCTGCCACATCTGCGTCTGCGCTGGTTACTAACCCACTGCCACTGGAGGCCCCTCAACCAGCCACCTCCAGCACCCTAGGGCCCCTGGAGCTTACTAACCCCGGCTCTGAGCTAACATCTCTGGGTAAAATCACTGGCTGAGGCTGTGCGGTGCTGCATGTCTGGTTTCTAACTAACTCATTCACCTGCTTAGACCCTCTTTCATGTATTTCCTGCATATTCAGTGTTCAGTTTTTAATCTTTATGTCATTGATAACACTCTAATTCACTCACTTGTCTGTCTTTAATGACGCATTCAACAAAATATCACATTGACCATTTATAAACAACATTTACCAGATAATGTGTGAGACAAACATGAACTAAAAATCATCCTGAAGATCCAAACAGCACTAACGTGGTCGTGTTTCTGGGGGTTTTTCCCCCTCCTTGTGTCTTATCACCTTCACCCAGTAAGCACACCTTTTCAAAGCAGTGCAGTGCAAGCATTTACTCCTGCAGACCGGTCATGTGGTCCAAACTGCCTTCATCAAAATTTGAACAGGCTGGCAGTCTGATCGAAGCTTTACTCGCTCACTCACTCACTCATTCACACTCGGCCTTGTTTTCTCACTCACAGTGCATGCTGTCTATCTTTTAGTGCATCATCATGAAGTATCCTGTATTTACATGACCCCTGCGTCCTATTGGCTCCGTACGCATAGAAGGAGCCTAACTTACAGTATACATTCGTGTGCTGTCATATTGTTGTTTTTCTTTCATTAGAAACTTCTTTAAGTCGTAATTAATTAACTCTAAAAAAAAAAAAAAGTGTTCCTTGGACAAAAATAAAATCATATCTTCAGGGAAGCATTTGCTCGAATCTTCAGAGGTAAACTTAATTAATTTGTTTTGTATTTAATTTATTTTATTTGCTTCAGTTTCCTGCCGATGTGCGATAGGTGTGAGTACAGCGAGGTACCAGAAGAAACAAACATGAAAACGGACAAACTCTTCCTCCAGCTTTGAAGTGCAGTATCTCTGCACTATTTGTTGTTTTTTTTCCACGTTCACACGTTTCTCTTTTTTTGTTGGTAACTTTTATGTAGTCCTGAAAGCAATGGATGGCGTGATTATAACACTTTTCCCGCCACTTTCCTGCAGCCCTCCTCCTCCGCTCTGTACATGCTGCATTTGTATTTTGGCTTATACTGTTTATGAGTCTGTTTGTGTGTTTCTTTGTATTTCCTTGTGTGTGTGTGTGTGTGTGTGTGTGTGTGTGTGTGTGTGTGTTTTTGATAAAGTTAAACAGAGTGTGTCTATGTTTGGCATCCATATGCATGCATCATGGGATGTGTGTGTTGGTGTGTGTGTGTGTGTGTGTGTGTCACAGAGGGAGGTGACACATGAAACGGTTGCCCTCCTGTTCTTTCATCTTCTTCAGTGCAGTGGTCTGTCCTGGCAGGGGAGCTGTGGTTACCAGTCCCTGGAAAATAAAGCTGTATGCAGTAACTGGAAGGCAGGGAGAGAGAGAGAGAGTGAGGGAGCAGGAGAGGAAGGAAGGAAGATGAGGAGGAAGAAAGACAAAAACCAACAATTTAGGGATGGATGGACGTAAATGAACGGAGGATGTTAGGTTTGATAGATGGAACGAGAGGAAAGACAAAGAATGTAAAAGGTGAAAGAAAATTGTTAGAACAGGCCATTATTTTCATAGAAATTTCATTAAAATATTTTTGCGATATAGAGTGTAATCCCACTGTGGTAAATATGGACAACTGTACTCGAGTATTTGTTCTGATTACATTACTTCTGATCAAAAACTAGCGAGTCGACAACTTTGCTAACAGCCAAACATCAACAAGGTCACCAACAGCAGACACAGCAGCCAGCTAATATTACTGACTAGTCCAACAGCAGTCAGCCCAGCTCGGCGTCTGTCTTTCAGCCTTTTATTTCACCAAGCTCTCACCAACCACTAAAAGTCAGTCCCAGATTTACTCTTGTCCGGCGGCTTCTTGCTCGCTCACTCTCTCCTTTTCTCTTCTTAGCTTCCTCCGTCAACGTCCTCTTCTCCTCCGCCACTACGTCCATAGAGGGCTGCTGACCCGGTTACATTGCCCGTGTGCCCAGCTCCAGTTCTCGTGTTGTGAATTCTGCTTTCATAAATGCTAAAATATGAATTTGTTTTTTGGCAATTTTTAATATAGATCGACTAAATATTTTGAACTTGTGAGAGAACAAACACTTTTTAAAAAATCACCCATTTTCTCTCATTTTCCCTCCATCTTGCCCTGTGGTTACCATGGTGATACTCCCAATGCAATGTACACGGAGTACCTGAGCAGCTCTCTGCAGTACAAACAGGACTGAAGGCTGCCTCGTCTGTCCAGATCTCTATCTCTCTCACACATCATATGTGTGTGTGTGTGTGTGTATATATATATATATATATATATATATATATATAGTATACTGTGTATCTCTTCCCACTCGTGTGTTTGGGTGTATACGTTCCTTATCAATGGCTTTGCCTGAGTGTGTGTGTGTGTGTGTGTGTACATGAATGCAAACTAAGTTGTCTCCCCTTTGTCGCCTTTTAACTTCCTCAGAGACACACACACACACACACGCACACACACACACACACACACACACTCTGTTTGTACTCACTACCCTCTTGTTCTCTCTCTCTCTCTTCAGGTACAAACAGTAAGCACGTGGACCTGAAGCTGAAGAAGCTGGTGGACGTCAGCCCAAGAAGAGTCACCTCTCCTTCATCCCCATCCTCCACCTCCTCCTCATCCTCGCCCACTGCCTCCTCCACCTCCCCGCTCAGCCCTACAGAAGGACTGGAGGTACGCACGCCTCTAAACACCCGCTGGATATATTTTTTTACTTTAGTTCTCTCCACCTCTCTTCTCTTTTATGTCTACCTCTCTCTCTCTCCTGACACCATCAAAGGGTCATCCAATCAATCATGTCCGATTGACCCTGGTTGTCAGCCCGCTGACCCTGTGTACACATCAGTCAGTCGGACCACTTCATGTAACACTGCAGTTTATCCTCTCGTGTCCATATGAGTCTGTATAAAGCCACGAGACACACACACTGGCATCATAATGCCCTACATAACATGTAGCAATCCCCTCTATTGACTATGACCTTTTCAGACAGTCGTTGGGGTGTGTGTGTGTGTGTGTGTGTGTGTGTGTGTGTGTGTGTGTGTGTGTGTGTGTGTGTGTGTGTGTGTGTGTGTGTGTGTGTGTGTGTGTGTGTGTGTGTGTGTGGGGATAGGTGGGAAGAGGGGTTGTCGCTGCTGCGTGCGTCTATATCTTCTGATGTGAATATTGAGTCCACAACAAGTAGTCAGCCAGTCTTAACCACTGTTTAATTGATTTTGAATGTCAGATGGAATAAGGTGTGTGTGCGCGTGTTTGTGTGTGTGTGTGTGGCTGTCAGTACAAGTGAAACCCTGCAAGCTTATGGCGACACAGGGTGTCTTTGATCATCGATTCACATAAACACCCTCTTGTGTTCAAAGCCTAAAAGGCTTAGTCCTTTATGGCCAATGGAGTGCGTATGTGTGTGTGTTACCACTTGACCATCACAGAGGTAAAATCATGTCACACTATTCACTACTACCTCAGCCAAAAGTGCATTCAGCGGCTGATGTTTGATTGTTGATTGAGCTACAAACTTCTCCTGAGTCAGCAGTCGGCACCTTAGAGCTCCACCGCTGTCGTTGATCGTGAGGCATTGCATGCTCTCAAGATAAAGGCCCTTTTATGTGAGACGTTACATTTAACAGCTAATGAGATTTTTGAACACACTACCTGACCATTCTCAAAAGAATCTACTTCAGTGTTTCTCAAACTTTTTACAACACCTACCACCTCAGAAAATATTTGGCTCCAGCAGCGTGGGCCGACCCTGTTCAGCCACAGCCAGCTCACACAGTCGGCAGGTTTTCTTCTTCTTTTAATAAGATTATTGCTGAATGTTGTTGAACAGCTAATTTGGTGTTAAAGTGGTGCTCCTCATCCACACTTCTCTTATATTTCCCGTTTGAAGCCACAACTTCAGTGTTTTTGAGCCTTTCATTTTACCTCCACTTACTGTCCCCCCCCCCGTCGCATTTTAGCTCGTAACTAATCATGAATGTACGCTTGAATGTAACAACGTAGCGGGCCAATATCGACACAAAACATTACAGGAAACGCAAACCTTAATTTCAATTACATCCCGGAAGCCTCATAGTTTATTTTCACGTGTAATAGACCCTTTTTGACATGAAATAGTATACATAGTAAACACAGGTGTTACCACTGATACTAATTAAGGTTCAGTTCCATTTACAGCAGCACGCTGACTCTGAATGGAACTGAATCTTAATTAGTATCGTTGTAAACGTATTTCATGTCGAAATGGCTGCTGTAAAAAGGTCTATTGTGTAGGATTTTGATAGTATAATATGTTTTTTTTTTATTTCCTTTATAGAAAATATTCTCTACGTACCTCTGGAGGAAGGTCGTGTACCCCCCTGTGGTAGCAAAGTTTGAGACCCAGTAATCTAAGCTAATTATAACTGTCGTGTTATGAATATGTTTGGTTTGCGCATCATGATCAGCCGTCGCATTTTAGGATTGAAGGTGCAACAGTTCTGATTTCTGCGTTGTGTCATGAACAAAACAAACAATTTAAAGACGACACAGCCGAGCTGAGACGACTGTAAAATTACTACACACGACTTCTGTATCCAACCATTATATTTTAGGTATAACTCTATCGATGCTCAGTGCATTACAGCCACACAAGCACTACTTTTATTATTGTTATATGTAATATTAAGCCATTATTTGTACTCAGCTGCTTCTGTAATGTACCTCCATGTCAGTGCCATTTATTGCCAAGAATGCAACATAAATGTGAATACGTACAACATGAATACACAGAAACAACAAGTCATGTGTCAATCACGTCTTTATAATTAATGTGCATGAATCTGTGTGTGAAGTTGAGTTTACTCCTTCTGTCCTTTCGAAGTAAAGATAAACTGTGTTGTCCCGGGAGGATTGGGCGTCCCCAAAAGTCCTTCAGGCGGGTGGAACGACCTGCAGGAACATCACACACACTCACCCTCTCATTAGCGATTGTGTATATGCGCAGCCTTGGTAGCGCACGATAAGGCCGCGTGACGCTCAGCAGACTGCAACGTTAGTCACGCAGCCCCCCGCATGCACATTCACAGACTCGCACACACCAAAAGCACTGACTCACCGCCGCCACGGCGATGATAGCAGCGATAAGAGATAAAGCGGGAGAGTGGAAGAAAGGGAGGGAGGGGACGCCCCAATATCTGCCCGTCCCAGAGTGTGAAAGGGAGACGGAGCGGTAGCCAAGTGGGCAGGTGTTTTGTGTATGTGTGACTGAGAGAGGAAGACAGTTTTTAAGAAGGTGCTGAAGGCCAGTCGAGGGTGTTGTCTTTGTGGTGGCAGCAGTTTAACTTTCAAGCAGTGCTGTTTAACCTCCAGTGAACAAGTCAGATTCACAGCAGTTAAACAATGAGTAATAATTGGGTAGACAGCCTCAGGGTCCTAATCAGTCTCCCCAGGGATTTACTCTTTTGCTAAATCAACAGTTCCATGTAGATATCGCAGGGGCTTGCAGTTTTTTTTATTTTTTTACCAATCAACACACTAAAATTTAAAAAAAAGAAAAAACAAATCCTCCTCCTGAAAATATGACAAGGACAGCAACATTAATCCAATAAATCCTTTGACGTCCAATTATCAGTGATTGTTCCACTTTTCCTGCAAACAAACAAACAAATTAAATATTCATAAAATCAGTCACTTGATGGACTCCTGTCCATAGCAACACGAGTACTTTGCGGCTTAATTGATCTCTATAAAATGAGGAAATAACTTTGATTAATCGACTTCAGTGAGCCTGCGCTCGCTCACTCTCATTCACTCTCTATGTCTCCCAACCACTGCTTTCTCTTGCTCTCAAACCATCGGACACAAAGCAAATTAAACTTCTTCGTGTCACTATTCTGCAGCGTAAACTGCGAGTCAGACTCGCTGGTTAATGAAATAAACAAAGCACACAGAACACAACAGGTAGAGTATCAGAGTTTAGATAGTCTCAGTTTCAGAGACGTTTCAGGCTGACTGTGGACCGTCTGATTGGCGTCTGCAGCGTCACGTCGGGCTACGTTTTTCCTAAAGTTGGATGCGGCTGAATTTCTCTGCTGCAGGATGATGAGTTTTTTGGTGGCCCACCGATGTACCGCCATAGCCAAAGCACACTACTCACCACTCAAATGAATGGAGAAACCTGCATTTTCACCTGATCCTCTCCGAATGCGGCCTATAAACAGTATAACAAAATGTGCTTTTTGAGTGCTGCTGTCCTAGTTCACATGATGTTGTGACCTCAGCAGAGAAAGTGTGCATTTAAATAGCATGTGACGTTTAAAAAAAAAATATCCTGTAACAAGTTAAGTTGGCTATCACAATGACATTCCTCCAAAGAAGAGACATTCATGTGAAAATACATGATATGAGGCTGTAACGTGACTGGAAATCAAACATCAATTTAACACACAAAACAACACATTTTTGTGATTGTTACTCTTTGTTGGAAGATGCTGAGTTAAGTTTAGTTTTATTTAGGAGGTAAGTAAAAACCATCAGACAGTGAGAGAAGGCCTTCATCCTCCTCTGCCATTAGTAATTTAAATGTACTCCTCTGGATTGTATCAGTTCTGCCCTTAAAGTTTAAAGCGCACACACACACAAGCAGCAGCGCTTTCACACATCCCAGCTTTATGTTTTTAAAATGTGTAATTGGGCATTTTGTATACAGCACTTCATAAATAAATTTGCCTCCTTTTGACTTGACATAAGGTTTGAAGCCGACAGACTAATGGACAAAACAAACTGAAAACAGACTAATTGCTGACATTGTTTCTGAAAGTCAATAATCTGAAGCTAAACTAACAACTCCCCATCTACAGCCTGTTCCCCGCCCACGCCGTCTCTATTAGCTTTCCTCGCTCCACACACCCTGCTCGACTATCTCCCTCCGTCTCAAGCAGTGGAACATGTTTGCCCTAATTGTCGACTTTATTACACGATTCGCCTTCTTATTAACGTTGCCACGACGTCAATCTTTAGCCCCCGAGTCGGTTTCTTTTCCACTCGGCTTGGCATATTTGGAGGCCTGGTAATAAAGCATTTCTGCGTGCCGTTTTTTGATAGTGGGAGAAGCGAGCGTGTAGCTTTTTAACACATGTTCACTTTGAAAACAATAGCGTTTTTTTGCATTTTGCATAATCTGAATATATTTTCTGGCTCGGGGTTTTGTTGAAAGTCAAGTTAATTGCCTCCTTTTTGTCTCTCTCATGAGTGAGGAAGAGAATGAGTGTGTGTGTGTGTGTGTGTGTGTGTGTGTGTGTGTGTGTGTGTGTGTGTGTGTGTGTGTGTGTGTGTGTGTGTGTGTGTGTGTGTGTGTGTGTGTGTGTGTGTGTGAGAGAGAGAGAGAGAGAGAGAGAGAGACATAGAGAGAGAGGGGTGTTCACGCAAACCACAATGTGTTAACATATCAACTTCTACCATATTTATCTCCAACCCTGTCAGTTGGTGTGTTTGCATGTGCACTAATGTGTGTGTGTGTGTGTGTGTGCGCGCGTGTGTGTGTGTTTGATCACAATAATCACAGAGCAGCTGTGAAATAGTGAAAGCCTGAGAGCAGATCTAAGTGGCTGGTAGAATAATAGACGAGCTGTGGAGAGGCAGCAAACGAATTGCTGACATTGTTTTTTTTAAGTTAATAATTTAAAGAATTTATTTTTTACATTTTTGCACATCTTATGTGTTCCAAGCTGTTAGAGCAACAGCAGAAATACTGCACAACATGCCTGTTATATTCCTGTGACATGTGGCATCAGCGGTAAGTGATATTTGTCCAAACTGAACGCATGTTTTTTCTCTTCGTTTGACAGATTAACGCCGAGGAGTTGCGAGCAGAGCGTCTCCGCAGAGCGACGGAGAGGTTGCGTAGCCCCGTGGTCTTCAACAAGGATTCTACGGTCAGGAAAACACAGCTGAAGTCCTTCAGCCAGTATGTGGAGAGCAGACCAGGTGAGGAACACACACAATGTGTACATTATTTACCCAGGGAGGTATGTTTGCTTACACACAACTTGATTTACATGCATCCAGTTCACACCTGAGAGCAGGTTGGACAGATAGTTTGTGGGGCAGCGGTTCGATTCCTTCCTTCTTTCCTTTCCTTTACTCCTAACCACCAATTCAACACTAAGATATAAACAACGCTGACATTTTTTCCTCAGGTCTTTCAAGCCAAACATGCGAATCATCCAAAATGACTAAATGAATCCCTAACAGTCACTAAAAGAGCTGAAAGCTGACACTAAAGTTGAAGACTACTTTGCTTGTTTAGTAGCAATTAGCAACAATATTCTAAATAAATCTAGTAATAAGTCTCACTGTGGTTGTCTCTACTTTCACACTCCTTCCTGTCCTTTGTCCCACCAGAGGTGAAGAGACAGAAGTCTATTCCTGAGGATCTGAGGAGGGCTGAGGAGGACAGAGGTTCACCGACAGAGCTCGATATTCGCCGACCATTTGAAGAGGAGGTTTGTCATATTCTATCATTTTCCTCCTAAATCATACTTCTACAGAGCTTCTGCTCGGCCGGGGTCACCAGGTCCCTCCTGGTCCTCCTTGGTCCTTAAAGCCTGCAGCTTTAACTTTATATAAGGCCTTTGTGGTCAGCTCGGCAAGGTGAAATAGGAGAGTTAGTGATTGGGAGAGAGGTGAGAGGTCGTTTCCCTTTAATTACTCCCACTTGGCCTTTTTTGTGTTTCCTGTTAGTCAGCTCTCTTTCTGTCTTGTCTTGGATGAATCTATCACTGAGCTCTTCACTCCTCCTCTTCACCTCGTCCACCTCTCACGCACTCACACTTCTTCTACTGTCCTCTCTTCTCCACAGAGACATCCGAGTATTGATCTAACAGACGGCCGTTTTAATTATAACAATGGTAGATATCAGCTGCTCTGCCATTTAGGTGTGTGTGTGTGCCTACGTGTCCTTCAAGTGTACACACACACACACTCTCTCTCTCTTCTCAGCCTGTGTTTGAACTTGTGCGTACAAAGAGTGTGTCTATAAGAATGCTATTATTTCAGTGAGTGTGTGTGTGCCACCAGAGACCACGGGGGTGAATCTCTCTCTTCCCAAGCAGCCCTCGCCTACCCTCCACCCTCCACCCTCCACCCCAGTCCCATGCATGCACACACACACACCCACGCACACACGCACCCTCCTCCTCCTCCCAGTGCCTGGGCCCCAGGGTTAATGGGTGTTCAACCTTTCCATTATCCCGATCAGCCAAGAATTACCTGCTGAATGATGTTTGCATTAATATAATATATATGGTAATTTCCCTCCTCTTAATTACGGCTGGGCCGAGCGTGGCAAGGGGAGTGGGCTGATCATGTGTAAAATTGATTTGCCAAGGAAAAATATGGTGATAGAGCGAGAGCGCGCAAGGAGGGAGGGAGGGACAGAGAGGCTGCTGGGAATCAATGCGCACACACACACACACACTTAGTTGCACAAATCACACGTGCACAGAAGCACACACTCGAACGCTGGAAAGAGTACAGGGGAAAAGTGCTGGCCTGGGTGGAATAAAAAAAAAAAGAAAAAACTTTCTCTCTCTCTCTCCTGCTCACTAGTTCTCCTTCCCATTAAGAAAAATGAAGTGCATCAGCAATAAAATGGAGATATTTTTTCGGATGCATCCTCAGTGGTGAATTTGAATAAACATTTCTCCTCACTCAGAGGAAGCTCCTCCGGAGAATAGCAAGCAGTCAGGAGACAGAGGTGAAGAGGGGTCAGAAATGGAGTGTGTATTAAGAGTTACAGAGTGATGGGTGTGTGTGTGTGTGTCTAAGTATGTATAGTGATGGAGAGGCTGGTGTTTGTGCGCCTGAGAAGTTGGAAGAAAGACTTATCTGAAATGCCAGAGTGTGTACAGTGTGTGTGTGTGTGTGTGTGTGTGTGTGTGTGTGTGTGTGTGTGTGTGTGTGTGTGTGTGTGTGTGTTGTGTTTGTGTTTGTGTGAGTGAGAGGAGAGCTGAATGTAAGGGACCATGGAGACACTTTAACCTGCAGGTGAGTTAAGACTACACTGCAAAAATGCGAGTTTAAAATATAGAAACACAGAAAACAGGAGTCAGTAAATATTTATTTTAAATACACGTTGCATTCAGGGGCACTTGGAAATTACCACATTATGGATCTCTACATGACAGGCCAAAGCTCAGACCGCCTGGACTCACTATGAGTATTAGTATTGATCGTAGATTGAGCAGAGATGTCGACAGTGTGAGATAAAACCGGACAATATTCTGTGCTGTTAGGGATTTGAATAAAAAATCGATCATCTATGAATCAACACAGTTCGTTTAACGGCGTCAGTGTGCCGTGAGCAACAATAAACAAACAGGAAAATTGTTGTTTAGCTTGATGGTGTGCAGGAGATTTGAGTTCTTCATCTAACCTGTTCAGGTTATTCTACTACCGATCCTGCTTTTGAATATCGTCGCTTCATCAACACATACGACTCATGGCGCTCAAATCTATACATGGAAACTGGTGTGATTTAAGGACATTTGTAGGCGACCTATAAAACTGGGTTGTCTTTAAGTTCTCTACCTGTTTAGTCTCTTTACGAGTTCCTTAAAATTTGCTGCGTTGCCTCGATTGTTTGGTGTGAATAAAGATTTGCTTCAGTTCACTGTACTCTGATGAGGCGTTTAAAGCTTTGCCGCTCTTTTTTTATTACAAAGTTGTGAGCGAGAAATTCACCAAAGCTCAGAAACGAGAGGCGGCAACAGTTCAACGTCATGAGCTATATTTATTATTAAACTCTTTTGTTTTTGAGTGTGGAAGATTTACGGACATCTATTCAAACATTTTCACTTTCCTCCACCCGTCGCTTTGTATCTTCTTTTCTTTTCTTCATTTGCTTCATTCCATCTCTCTCTATTCTCCCTCCATCCTTTTTTCTCGGCCTCTGTTTAATGCTATATCGCACTACTTTTCCTTTTCTCTCATAACCATTCTCTCTCTCTCCCTCCCTCTCTCTCCCTCCCTCTCTCTCGCTCTCTCTGGTTGACAGAAGGCGTTCAAAGACACCAGTCAGTATGTGGTTGGGGAGCTGTCTGCACTGGAGAGCGAGCAGAGGCACATAGACGCCCGAGCAGCTCGCGTGGAGAAGAGGCTGCGCTATCTCATGGACACAGGTACCCCAAGCCCAATTACACTGGAAAAACTGTTTTGGCAAATTGAGCGTACGCACGCACATACACACGCATGTGCACTCAGGGAGTTGTGTGTGTGTGTGTGCGTTTATGTGTGCGTTTTGTGTGAGAGAGAATCTTTGAAGCCCCCCTCCTCCTCCTCCTCCTCCTCCTCCTCCTCATCCACCACCACCTCCTCCTCCTCTCCCTCCCTCTCGGTTGAATGTTGCACGACGGAGCGCTGGGTGGATATGAAAGGAGGGGATGGGAGGGGGAGGAGGAGGTGGAGAAGGGAGGGAAAAGGGTGGGTGGGGAGGGAGAAAGAGAGAGAGAGAGGGGGAGTGTGTCTCGGGGATGGGAGAAGAAGGGAGACCTCTCTGGGCTGGGGTGATAAGGGAGCCCTTCATGGGGGAAACGATAACTGGGTGCGATAGCGGAGCCCCAGCCGAAGTCTCCGCTGCAGCCGTTTGCCAGGCGCAGCCCCAGCCAGCCAGCCAGCCTCCACACTATTGAACAGTGCGCTCAGCCATGCACGGCTACACACATACACACACCTACACCCTCCTTCCCCTAGTACATATCTGGCCTTCATTGATATGCTGTATAAGGAAAGACGGGGGTGAGTTAAAGAGAGGAGAGAGGGGAGAGGCAAAGAAATGTTTAAAAAAAAAAACACGAGGCAACACAACATGAGCACTGACACAGTTCACAAATCCACGACAGACACACACAAATGCTTACACACCCGTGCATACAAAGTGCAATCTGGTTTTTGGCGTATGGAGCCAGATTCGGAAGGTTTTTATTTAAGATTTGGCCGGGGGTAAAGCCTTGTTAAGACATGAGACAGTGTGCCGAGCCAAAAGAGGGGCCTTGGCTCCGTTAAGTCCCTAACTGAAATTGGAGAATAGCATCCCATTTGTGATACTAAACCATCCCATTCCTCACCCAAGAATGCTGGAAAAAAAAAAAAAAAAACATGGTTCCAGGAAGTGTAAAATTTTTATGTTTGCAAATGTTCTGAAAGTGTTAGCTGCAGTATTTGCTGTAGTAATTTAGTAGCAGCTCTCGTGCTTCTTTCTGATATATCAGTGCCCACCTCAGTGGATTTAGCCCCCCAAATCCTAAAAAAAAGCAACACAGGAAGGATAGAAGAGGAGGTTTTTTTTTTAAGAAAAGGAAACTGGGGCGGTGGGATTTGCGCTCACCTTCCCCATCCCATTTGGGTCCTGATATCGAGACTATCTCTCCTCCGTTTGTTGTGTTCGCTTTCCTCTTTTTTTTTTTTTCTGCCTCCCTCCCTGCCTCTGTGCCCTCTTCCCCTGTCGGAGCGCACGCCATTGTGTCAATCTGAAGGGCTGTTTTTCCTTCTTCTTCTTCACCCACTGATAAACCAGCCGCTAGCCAGCAAGACGCCAGGTTATTTACTTCCAAACACCTTCAGCCATAAAGATTTCTCTTTATATAAAAAATATATATATATAGATATATATTTATATACCTGCGGTCCCCTCCTGAAAAATATGATTCACTAGAAAAGGAAGAGGGTGACAACAGGGAAGGCGAGGACAAAATAATAAAAGGATATCACGAAGAGAAATTCACCTTGGTTGCTTTTCACCTCCTTATATCATCAGTGGGGAATGAAATCGGAAAATGTTTCCACACATCAACACACCGACTGCCGGGTGATGTAGTACAAAATATATACGGGTGATACAGGGTGTATTATATACTATAAAGCTGCTGCATTCAGCAGTGAAACCTGTACAGTTAGCTCCTCACATGTTTATGCTGAGGAAGACCTGAAGCATCGGTCTTTAGAATAAAAACACACACCCTTCCACACTGGCATTGGGTTTCCAGCAAGGGGAAAGAAAGTTGCCGCACGATGTCGAGCGCCTTTCTCACTTCCTCGAAGTGCATTTCTGTTTCCATATCTCATTTTGCAGCACTTATCCCAGAGACTCATCCAATAGGTTATGGATTGTGCCTTTAGGCCAAGGTCCGGAGGCATCAGAGCGAGATGCAGCGGTGACAGGTGGTAACTAAAGTAACCTTTATCACCTCAGCAGCCGAGGTCACCTTTCTATACGCTGTCATAGATGATAGATATTTTTTCTCTGGGCCCAGAATGTCTGATTGAAGCTGCGGCTGATTGGCTGTAAGCAAAACATCCAGTATTGATTCATCACATCTGACTGGTGCCTGTACTTTACTAGGGGACATGGTGAGAAATTACCACAAGCTACCAGCAAATGCTGATATTCTTTACTCTGTCAGACACATTTTTGAAGGCCAGAAACCAGCCAGTGTCCAGAGGTCCTTTTTAATTTCCTCAATATCAAAGAATATCTCTGGTTGAAGTTTTGGACAAAATGATAATAAAATAAATAAAAGTTAATAAAGATAAAAATAAAAGTTCATGATAATGGCTATAAATCAGCCAGATTAAGTTCAACAGAGCCAGTCACCGATTTGCCATAAAATTATAAGCATATTGGCACTACAAGTCCACACAGCATGGACATTAGCATGCATGTTGAAACAATTATTTAGTCTCCTACTACTGTGAGTTAATACCTGGTTGTCTCTGTCCAAAGTAAACCAGGACCAGCACCTTTAGCCAAACGACTACAACCTTCAGACAGTTGTTGCAGGCAAAAGCTTGTTCAGAAATAAAAATTTGACACCGCCGTCCACTATTTTAATTAAGCTGGAGTCCAAAGTTGATCTCAACGGTTGATTAGGTAATGAGGAACTTGGTTAAAAATTCGATACTTCAGGGAAAGAAGTAGAGGAAGTGGAGGTGAAAAGAGGTAATCATGTGTTGACTAATGTTCTGCTTGGTTGTATAAACGTCCTTTATTGATGAATCTTACATTAACACACCGTTGCCATCTGTTTAACAATGTGTGCGTGCCGATGCACAGCAGACTTTGTAAGCAGGGTTTGATATCATAGCAGCACATGTGATCATATGATTCAGACCTCTTGAGGTAAGTTTGGGTGAGATCAGTGTGCACAGTGTGCAGTGGTATTGTGTGTTAGCGCACAGCACTACAGGACTGATGGGCAGATGTGAACAGACAGACCGACTGACCCATGACTGATTGTTCATCTCTCTGCTCCAGCAGCAGAAAGCCTGGGAAGATCCACTGTGCTCTGCTGGTCCTCCGTATTCCTTCTTTGATACCACATGCTTTGTCATTCTCCCCTCTCTCCTTGAGTAAGGAGTTTCTGCTTATATATGCATGTATAATGTTTGCCACAAGGAATTAAGTATTTAATAATCTTATTTTTTTATGTTTTATGTCTCCATCGCTACGTCACTTTTTATTCCTTATGTTCCTTTTTATCCCTGTAAATCTTCATTTCTGTCTCCTTTCCCTCACCCCTTGCTCTCCCTCCTTTCCTAAACACCTCCTCCCTCTCTCCCCCCCTGGTTTGGGCACAATGCAGCTTTCTGCGGCATTTTCTATTACGCCGCGGCCCTCCCCAGATGAATCCCAAGTAATTGGGGTGGTTAATTTATTTACTCAGAGGCAGTTCACAGCACATTAAATAATAGAGATAATTGAACAAGAATTGTCAAGTGTCTTCTGATATCAGACACATTACAGGAGGGAGTGTGCATAAAACTCCATTTCTATGCCCCCATTGTTTATGGTAATTAAGTACACAGATTTATTCCTTGGTTGCCTTCCAAGCTTATGGCAAGCGCCATTGTTGTCTTCTATTAATATGTAATCAGTAAATAGTTTAATTTTCTAATCTGCGGTTGGAGAATTCACTTTCTAACAACTCTTAATTACTGCTGGGCTCTAATGAGTCTCGCCATGCCGACGCAGCCAGCCAATCAGAGGCCGGGCCTGGGCCGGGGGGGAATTTGAATTCCTGCGGCGCCCCCCCCTCGACTAATGAACTTGTTATTCTTGCACCAGTGGGAGCACTGTCCTTCACACATGCAACATTAGGAGAACGTTCACCTCCTGCAACACGGCCAATATTTATATTTGTTTATTGATTATAGGAAAATAATCAACAGACGCTGTGTGTTCATTACGGATATTATTCCACGGCTGACTTTAAGGTGTAGCATAAAACTTAGTAACAGACACCCAACAAAAAAAAGCAGCTTTTGATGTCGTCATTAACGTGTTTTATTGCCATGCATCAGTGTGTTTATACCTCTTCATGTAATGCGTCTGACCTTGGCATTGTTAGTTTTCTAAAGGTATTGTTACACAGAAAAACATATCAGACGCTCCTTATTGAAAATTCAGCTTGAGCTATGAAGAGAAGTATTCAAATGCGTCATGTAGCCTTCGTAGAAAATCCCCTGGCCCCATCTCAGCCACCCCCTACCTGGCCCCCTTGCACCTATTTACACACACCTCCCATTTCAAATAGCTATATAACCCGCAACAATGGACGCAATTATCCAAATAATGGCACTTAGCCGCACCGCAAAGCTGCCTCTCACCTACTGCGCATTTGATAAGCGATAAACAAGCAGAGAGAGAGCAGAGAATGAGTTTTAGCTCTGCCAGATTAACATATGTTTAAAAATTGCACTCGAAGCCGATAAGATTGACACAGGGTTTTTATGGCGCCGCGCTCCTTTAATCTGCCTTTGTGTCTGCGAGTCGACGAGAGGAGAATGGCACAGGGATGGATCCAGCAAGAGCTTAATGTACTTTATACATGCAGCCTATCCCCGTCAGTATCTGAGAAAGGGACAGACCGGACTGTCAATGCCTTCGCGTTGGAAGGGGCTGCTGGCCTTGACTCGGTGTGTGTGTGTGTGTGTGTGTGTGTCTGAGATTGTGTGAAGGATTGCAGGATGGCTTAAACGTCAACCTGTGGCTCTCAATCACAACCGTCCAAACTAAAGCCTGCAGCCACATTTTGATTCATCTAATTTTACTTTTATTTGCTATGATCAAGAGATTTAAGACACTATAACTCATATTTTGAATCTAGCTTTAATTTCTTTTCCTTCCTTTAAAGCTTTTATTTTGTTAACCACTTGTTGTCCTAACAAATATGTTGATTGGGGCGGAGGCGTCATTGTCACAGCGCGTTTTGTTACGTTTATATTTCCTCAGCATCAAGTGAGCCCTCCTCTCACTCTTTTTCCCAGGCCTGTCGTCCTAATCCAGCATTGTGGCAGCATCAGCTTATAGTTTGACTAAAGATTTAAGCTGAGCTACGTGAGTGGCATAGGGACTCTCTCACACGCACACGTGCACATGCACACATACACGCAAGCACATCAAGCCCCGTCTTGTCTTGTTGCGGCAACACAAACAGCGTGTGCAGCTTTAAGTATATTATCAGGGCCCAGTTCCTTTCACAAACGTATTGCTGAAGAAGCTTAACATTAATTATTGTAACTTTGGGCAGATTACATCCGTGCCCGCCTTGTAAGCGCAGGCAGACTCATCTTGACCTCCTATACGAGAGCTTAAAGACACAAGAATGGCATTTTACCAACTTTAATGGGATAACCAGTCTAATCTTTCAGCGCTGACAGAAGAAAAAGTGTTTAGAATATAATACCCTTCCCAGTTCACACACTGAAAAATGGAGAAAGAGGAGCTTTTTTTGGCATTTGCTTTGTTTTTCAGGTGCTGCTTGTTGGATTTTGTCGGTGTTAAATAAAAAAAAGTTTGTCAGTCCACATCAACTTTAAGCTTCTTGAATCTTCCAATAAAGGTGGACTTGAAAATAAAGCCAGGCTACGCTAAAGGCTCGTCCACCCTGCGAATCGCGACTGTTGTTTATCCGTAATCACAGACTCCATTCGTAAGCTAAGCTCGTGGCGACGGAGATAGACAACAGCCGAGAGAAGATGCGTCGTCGAAGCCTTTGGTCATTTTCTTGTTGGTGTTGTTGTTGTCAGGGTTACGAAAAGAGCACTCACTTTGAATCGAATCGGTTTTTGTGTCAGAGCGCGGTGGAATGTGTTTGTGGTCATCTTGAATTCACTTGAGGAGCGAACGCGGCGCTCTTCCCTATGGGGGGAAGAAAAGAAATCTATGGATCACTCCTTTAAAACCCCATTGCCTTTTTCTTGCCTTTGAGGGGACAAAACAAAGGATTTGAGCTTTTTTTTGTTTTGTGTGAAAATGTGTGTGTGTGTGACTCCAAGGTTCAACTGGGTCAGAACACAGATTAACACCCCCCCACACACACACACACACACACACACACACACATACACTCCCATCGCCGTTCATGCCCTTAATCTCCTCGGCCATTTGAATGTTTGAGCAGCAAAACAGTTTAATTAGTCAACTTGCAAGGACTCTGCACAAGCGACCAATGCTGAGCCCTCCTGCCTCCCAGCACAGTGACACCACCCACACTCCCAGATGTGCACCACTTCTTTTTTCTTTTTTTTTCTCCCCCCCTCCACTTCTTTTCTCCAGCTCGGTGTCAGCCTTTCATACATTCTTTAACAGTGGGGATGAAAGGAGGATTTTTAGGAAGATTAGGGAACGGGATCCTCTAGGTATTGTCTGAGAATCTTCAGATAAAACAAGCTGGGTGGATGGAGTCAACGGGAGGGATGTAGGGGGAAAAGGGGGTGTAGCTACTCGTCGCATCCCAGAAGACACGCAAGTTGTTTGTAAACTAAAGCAGGAAGTATTGTGTGCTACTCCTTTATTTTTCCCTTTCTCTAAATCAGTTAAAGTTTCAGCGACTGAGCTGAGCACTCCTCTTTCCCTCAGCCTGCCAGCGATAGGGCCGATTAACATTTTCAGCAGAGGGGTGAGTAAAGTGGGGATGTAGGGAGGGCGGGATGGATGGATGGATGGGGAGGGGGTTGTGTTGGAGAGAATTGGGAGGTGGACAATGGCCGCTTATGATAATCTGCTCTTTATTGGAGCATCCCGCCAGTGCTTTCATCAGCCGCCTCTCTGCCTGAGACCCCTTATGCAGCGAGCCGGTCCAACAAACCGTGCTGCTGCTGCTGCTGCTGCAAGCTGCCAAACACGTCGTCACAGACATACAAACACAGAGTATACACATACACAGGCACTGAATACACAAGTTACACTTTAACAAACACACACACACACACAGCTACACACACAGTGATGCACGTAATCAAGTAAAGCAGAGCCACTGTGGTTTTATTTTGTTGTTTTTGTGCTGCAGTCTTTCATGTAAATTCATCTGAAGGGTTAATTTGTTGTTTTTTAATCCACCTCCACATATTTTCTGTCTTTCTTTCATCTCAGAGGAGATCAGCAGTTTAGATTCAAAGAAAAATATTCCTCCGTAGCTCAGATTCGGATTTGTTTTTGTTTTTTTAATGCGTGTTGGTTGATTATTATTTAGTTAACAAACTCCGGCCCAACGACATAATTGAATTTCAACCTTGCAGTCAATTAATCGAGGCTTTCTTATGGTAACGGATGTGGTGGCACTCGACAATGCAGGTTAATGACAGAGGTTTGGCCAGTAATTACACCATTCACTTGCTAACACAGCTGCTCGCCATGCTACCGTTGTCATCACCCTCCTCCTCCCCATACACACTCCTCCCCATTTCCCCATTGTAATGAGCACTCCAGGCTACAAATACCAACAGCTGTCTTTCCCAATACATTTCCATTTAAATATCTATTTAAACACGGCAATTTTGCATTTGTGTATTGAATCAAAGCTCGAGCCATGGGCCAGAAACAGCCTGGCGGCGGTGTCAGCTGTAATGTGACGCTGTCGGGGGATTTATTTGACACTTTTACAAACAATGTAAATTAGGGAGTGTATTAAACAAACCTCTAAAGAAGTTTTTTTTTTTACTAAAATAAGTGTTTCGTTGAGCTGTTGTCCTTTCTGCAAAGCTCTGAGAGTGGAGATGTAAGAAGGACAGGACGCAGCGATTGCGTAACAGAAGGCAGAAACTGGTGAACGGCGGCACAGAGATGTAAGAAGGATGACTAATGTTGTTAGCAGAGCCATTACTGGTCCGCAGATTAATTCATCAAGCAAATTCATCATTCACGTCCCCTCTGCCTCTTGTCACAAGGCGTGTAATATTACACCCCTCAAATTTGTTCTAACATCTACCCCAGAGGGGGTCGAGCTCTCGCCTCCTCACACGCACACACACACACACACACACACCCTCCTTCTCTTTGCTAATGGAGCAGGCGGAGCCACTTATGCTAAAAAGATTGCAGCTGTCTGTCAGCAGGTTGAGGGTGGAGGGTGGGGGTCTTCCTCCACTGGGGGTTATCACTGCTCTCTCACACGTTTTCATTCAGAAATTTCTCTTCCTCATTCTCACTAATAAATATAACTACCTTTACACGTGTGTCAACCTCTGTGGAGGCCAGTGTTTAAAACTAAATGGGACTTTATACACCGCTGTGAACAGTCTTATTGGAGTTCGGATTCTCTACATTTAAATAGTGTCCTATTTCTGGAGAACATTCATATTAATTCAAAGATTAATAACCTCTTCAATACTTTGTATAAACTGACACTTTTTTTGGAACACACACTCTGCATGTGTAAACTATGTATATATTTATTCTATTTTATTTATATCACTTAATTTTTTCTTAAATATTTATTGGATTTTATTTCTTTAGATTATTTTTATCTGCTATATCTGGTGCAGTTATGCAACTAGTGCTCTTAATGCTGAGCTTTTAGCTTCAATAAAGAGGAATAATAAAATAAAAACTGCAATATAAGCCAAATATAAATGACTAAAATGACTCATGAAGCAATAATAGTAACAAAAAAACAGAGTCGCCAACAGAAGGCATCAAAAAATTACACAGCTAAAACAAAATAAGATCTATGTGAGATTAATACATTTTTGTTTTAGTGGCTTTTAAATCTACAATCTGTTTTTGTGGACTTGATCCTACCAGAGCTGACCCGTTTTTCTCATCCAACAAATCTGACAAATAAAACGTTCGCCTTGGTATTTTGGTGCACCATAAACATATTAGGAGAAATGAAAGAATAAGTACTGCAAAAATATAAAAATGTACAATAAAAAAAAGTGTATTTATTTTAAATGAGAAATAACTGTACGGTAGAGCAAAGAATTTTAACAAAAGAATCTGTAATTGAAAGTATGAAGATTAAAGTATTACAAAACCTCTTTTCCATTTAATGAACTGAGAGTTCTCAAATGTTAAATGTATAAAAGATTGGCAGCATTTTGATATAAATCATGAAATATTAAATAGAATATATAGAATAGGAGCTGCTAATCTGACCAGACGTTTGTTGTCTGCTGTTTGTACTCGACAGTCTTCATTAAATTTATTTTTTACCCTGTTTGTATCTCTACGATATCAGTGTGTATATTCCCCTGAAGGATGTTCAATCTGACTCCTGGCCCTGATGCTGACGTTTGTGTTAAGCCGTCCCAATTAACACCATCAACAGGTACTGAGGTTTACACTAGCACTAAATCAACTCGTGTTTCTCCGCCCCTCTAAGCTCCCCAAATGGTTCACACCTCAGTGTGTGTGTAAACACATACTCAGGGAGCTAAACCACCTGGCTTAACCTTAGCTTAGCTCCACAGAGCTCCCGGCTTATCTGCAAATTTCAACAGTGATTCCACAACACAGCTTTTTTAGCTCTGGAGCTGCATGTGGCAGAGAGGAATGTTTAGCACGGTTTTATAGATGTGAGCTGATAGAAACGAATAAAGAAAGGCTGACCGTGTGACATGACCATGAAACGAAATATAACAGATGTTATAGTTTAAGTCAGTGTTTTCCAAAGTTTTTACACCTCGTACCACCTCAGAAGATATTTGTCTCTCCGAGTACGACCATCATGACAGCTTAGACAGTTCAGTACAGACAGTTCATAACTAATCATGGATGTATGACAGAGCAGCCTGATGTTGAAACAAAATATGGAAATGCAAAACTTATTTATAAAGTATTAAGGTAGTATTAAATGTTTCTAAATGAATTTATTTAATGAAAAAAAAATAGATTTCAGAGATTTCTCTGCATACTGTCAGTGGTGCATTCAAATTATTGTAGTATAGATGGAATTAACTATTTCTAAATTTTAATTTATTTAATTAAAACGTGGTGGTACCACAGTTTGAGAACCAGTGAGTTACGGTTTAACCAGGACTGATTTTTTATTTTTTACTTTGGCTGAACATCTGATTAGATATATCATTGATTGTAGTTTTTCTCTGTTTAATTATGTGGAAGTCTTTTCATTGATAATTATGATAAGATTAAATTGAAGTCAGTGAGAGATTCTCGATATATTTTTAGTTTTATTTCATTTGATGTATGAAGGTGACAAGAAACAAGAAAAATGTTGTTTTGTGGTCCATCTGTAACAGTGCGTGCACCATAAATCAGATGATTTATTTAGTTGGGATTGGCTAAATTAATCAGGGCAAGTTAAATTATTGTTTGAACCTTTAACTTCTGTGAAGACTTTTTGTTTTTGCAGCAAACAAACAAACAAGGTTACAAATTTCAGCTCAGACTTTAAAAAGAGTCCAGCTAGATGGCATTGTAGACCCCCTCTTCATGCGTCTCCTCCTAGCTGTACTGATTTTGTGAAGAAGAAGAAGAAGAAGAAGAAGAAGAAGGAGGGAAAAAAAAAAAAACTCCCCCCAGCCCGGCCACACTCAAGCAGAGCAGTCAGAGGAGAAAACGAACCCAGGGCCTAACAAATACATGAAGGTTTGGTTTAACTAAATCCCACAGATAATGGCTACTGTGTCAAAGACTAAAGATAGCAGGAGGGGTGGTGGTGGTGGTGGTGGATGGAGGGGATGTGGAGGGGGGATTACTCCGGCGTTTTGCATCACTTGCTTTCTGCTGGGTGGCCCTGCTTGTCAAAAAAAAAAAAAAAAAGAAAGAAAGAAAGAAAAAAGGGAGAGACGGAGGGAAAAAGAAGGAGAGAAAAGCATTTAACGCGGCACATTGAGAAGAAGAGGGCTCTTAATGCCATCAAAGCAAGGGGGAGAAATCAGCCATTAATTTATTCTGGCCCTCACACACACACACACACACACACACACACACACACACACACCGTGAACACACACACACACCGTTAACTCACATACAAAACATGTACAGCCTTCTGTTGTTGCCTCCGATTGTTGATAATTTCAGTAACATCTGGTCCACGCCAGCCTTGGAAGCCCACCAGGACCAAGGCTGACAAAATGTTACCACTGATCCCCCTTCCCTCTGTCCACGAGTGTGTGTGTGTGTGTGTGTGTGTGTGTGTGTGTGTGTGTGTGTGTGTGTGTGTGTGTGTGTGTGTGTGTGTGTGTGTGTGTGTGTGTGTGTGCGCGTGTGTACCTTAAACGATTGTGTGTGTGGATTGAATTATATTCCTGACGTGAGGAGAAATTTTTCACCCTCAGATTCAGGAGGAGGGGCAGATGACTGGGCTATTCATTGGCTGATAAGAACTGATGGGGAGGTTAATAAGCTACACACCCAGGTCATCACAGGCTTTTTATGGGGCTACAGAGGAGAATGGAGGACGATGACGGTGATGAGAAGAGGTGTGTGTGTGTGTGTGAGGCTGTAAGCCGGTGGAGTTTGATGGAGTGCATCTCTTCAGTATCTGTACTTTGACATACCTTTAAAGGTCCTTCAGAGTCCTCTATATTGCACTGAATTAGCTAAATTCTGACTTTGATGGAGACTCAGTGTGAAGCATGTAACATTAATGTTAAATTAAAGTTACACCAGAGCAAACCTGTGGACACATACAGGATACAAACATTCTACAGAAAATTATCTTTATTACCTTTAAACAGACTGACCTTTAAATTCCACCGGGAACGGCTGCGACGCGTTCCGGCTGCGCCATGGCAGGCCAAGTCGATCGTTCAAACTAAAACACCCCGTGCAGAGTCCAGACCGTAAAAAACTGTTTAACTACGTAATCTACTCACTCATGGCAGAAACACACAAACCAAGAAAAAACATGACCAGATCTGAGCAAGTTCACTCAGTCCTGTTGGGGTTTGAAGCCACACGGAGGACGGACTAAAACAGCATCTCAGCTGCAACGTCACAGAGCTGTGTCCGGTTAGATGTAGCATTAAGTAGAACACCTCTTATAGTATATAGTATAGTACTGTACAGTAGTTGGTCAGTCCACGAGCTAAACTCTGTGTTTGCTCGGTTACTTTTCCTGGTAACCAGCTAGTCAGCTTTCTGTCTTCTGTTGTCTTGTTTTTTATTGACAATACCTGTTTGTATGACTCAGAGTCACAGTAATGAACACCAGTTCAGTCCTCTGTTACATGGAAAATAATACTATAGTATTGTAGTAGTATGTTTGGAGTCAAAGTAATGTCATGAGTTTTCATATTTTATACGGTACATAAATAATACCAAAGAAAGGACTTTAGTCTGACCGGACGGCCAGGTTAATATCCGAGTTTTCAGAATCTGCACATTAGTAACAACATTGTAAAACTTACTTCTCCTGATTTACATCCACATAAATTCATCACAGTGATTTGGAGACATGCCTGATGTTTCATCAGTGGTAAACTGTCCTGACAGAATTCAGCTTAAATCTGAGAATCGTATCTACGTATACGTGTTTTTAAGTTTTAGGATTAAAGCACTTCAGATAACTTTACTGAAAGCTGACTGTACACTAACAAAAGAAGCAGTACGAGTGTTTTTCATGTGTGTATATTTGTATTAAGCAGCCTCACCTTTTCACCGAGCCCGGCATTCACAAACACAGCTCGAGCTACTTTTTTTTCCCACAATTCCCCTGTGTAACCTGAGGCTAGAGGCAAGCACCCCCACTGAGCAGAAGACAAAACACTGGAACAGAAAAACAGACTAATCTCTCTTCCCCTCACTAGTTCCCTCTCTCTCTCTCACACACACACACACGCACACACACACACACACACACACACACACACACACACACACACACAGACTATTTTAACATTGCTGTTGTTGGATCTAAAGACAAAAATGTCCCTTCACCTTTAAATACTGCAGATCTCTTTCCTTTAACGCCGTGGAAGAGCTGCAGATACTGACGTGATCAACAGCAACGTGTCGCAGCATCTTCACATATTCTTCAGTTATAAACAGGCAGCAGAGAAATCAGTATCTTCATGTTGTAACTGTATCACAGTCAGTATTTTAGGTTTTAAAGTAGTCAACGCATACCAAAAGCAAAACCTGTAATACAGGCCAACAAACAAAGGATAAAACCTCACCACAGATTCTCTCAGTTTCAGGATATATTTATTGTTTTCATCAAACTATAAAGAAAACAGTTCCTCCCAGAAAATCCCGAAATTGAGTCCTTATTTTCTCCTCCGGTAAATCCCCACAACAGAATAATCCGTCAGTTCAGTTGCAAAACAAACAATTTCGTTAAAGTCTGACAAAAAGAAAACCAAAATATGTCCAGTCCAGATTTAGATAGACTCCAACAGTCCTGGCAGCATCATCTCAACACTTTCTCAGAGCCTGCGTCATCTTTGATTTTCAGCATCTTCACTATTTAAAAACAAAAGTTGAATTAATGGATATGTTTTGTCAAACCAAAATATAATAACCCCCCGTGGTCGTGATAGCAGGTCGCTACAAAACAAACAAACTACTGTTTATTGAGCATCAATCAAAATGTACAGGACTTTATAGGCTGATGCAACAGAAGACAACAAATACCAACAAAGTGCTCATTCCTTCAGACCACAGCATAATCATGATGTGAACAGCAGCCTTGACCATTTTGGAGTAGAAATACTAAAACAAAATGAATGTAGAGCGGGTAACACTACTATATGTGAAGTATACTGTGAGAGTGTTCCCTTAACATCTCATCCCTGACATGTTAATGTCTGTGGTGGTGCTGAGGAGCAGTACGAATCGGCCTCAAATGAGCTTTAAAAGGTGGAGCTGGAGATGTTTTCCCAGTGAGCATCACGGCTGGAGCTGAGGTGTTTGATTGAAGAACATATCACTGGAGCTTAATAGAAAGGCAGCCCCCGAAGGTCCAAGCAAAGGCGCTCACACTGAAGAATAGAAAAAGGCACCAAGCACAGGACCCTAGCATGGGGTCTCTCTCCTCTCTCCTCTCCCCCTCCATACCTACTCTTGTCCCAGGGCTAATAGGGAGGCGCCGGGCGCCTTTCCTGCTCCCTATCACCCACTCACCTTCATAATAAAAAGGGAGCCCCCTGTGGAAAGGAGCTAGCATGAGCTGGTGAAGATCACGCTGTTAATAGGATGATGCCTTTTTGCCTTTTGTCATGAGATTATGAACGGGGATAGCCTCTCCTCGCCTCTCCTCTTCGCTCCTCCACTCTTCTTTTTACTCTTCCCACACACAGCTACAGGCGTCCTGGAGGGCCCCGTTGAGTTGGAGTGGAGACAGGCGTAACCGAGGCTTTGTTCCTCTGCTTGTATGGTAAAAGACTCGCTAATGAAATACCTTTTAGGGGGTATCGGCAGGTGAGCTCCCCAATCAGGCATTTCAGCAAAAACACACACAGGCGTTCATACACTCACATATTCTCTGTCTCCTCTCATCTGCCCCCTCTTGCTATATTAATTACCTGGAGTGCTTTGGCCTTGCAAGAAAAAAAAAAAAGCTCTCTTCATCCAACGCGACAGCCACAACGGCCTAAGCTAGCCTAAAGTGGGGGGGTGCAGCAGATAATGGTGGTAATGAACACGGGTGACAATAATGAGAAAGGTAATTGAGAAATGGTGTATGGCAGGCCCCCTGATTTTCCTTTTCCAGCCCCAAGCTAAGTGGGGACAGGTTGAAAATCATCTTATTTGGAGCTCGGTTAAATGCTTCTGAGAGAGCGACGATGTCTGACGCTAAAGCTAAAGCGAGCTGACAAGCATAGAGTGCTGATACAGCGGCCTAATGGGTTAGGGAGTGTTTAAAGTCGATCTTCTTTTAATTTCTTATTGACGTTGAGTGGCGCCGTCCAAACAGCCTGCGTCTGTACCGTTAGGATTATTGTTAAACACCTCAACGCTTCACTGCGGCTCTTTTTCTTTTCCAGTCTGCTCACTTTGATTGTCTCTGTATGTATGGATGTGAGAAGTCGCTCTCTGTAGGACCGAAACACGCATCAAAGACTCGCTGTTTGATCATCTGTGCGTCTTTCTGCTTTTATATGTATGTATTCTGCTCCCACGTCCCATGTTGCATGTATTTTTAGTGCTGCTGTTGGCGTGTGTGTGTGTGTGTGTGTGTGTTTGTTGGATCTCGTCTACCTTTTTCTTGTGTGTTTCCTTCTGGCCTTCTCGCCCGGGCTGTGATAGAGACAGGGCGGTCTGAGCTTTAACAGACAGAGGCTGCCTCCACCGGCCCATAGTCTGCCACTCTCTGATAATGTTTATTGATTTGTGGCAAAAACACAATTTGATGGAGTGGGGCGAAGGAGGGAGAGGAGGTGAGGCGATGTGGGGGATGAGTCGAGGAGGGGGAGGATTGTATTTGTGTGATTGTCACAGCTCGGCTGGTTCTGTTAGACGAACAGAAAAATACTCCAGATGTGGCATTTATTATCTCGTATGACCTCCTTTTAATTAGTTTAATTAAGTGCAAGTTTAACTCATAAACACACCTTTAATTTAAATAGTTATTTCTGTTCTTTCACTTGCAAACACACCCTTCATCCCTCGGTGTGTGTGTGTGCACAGTGAAGTCTCCTAATATGAACATTTCATCTCCAGAGTGAGTCTATTATGTGAACTGTGTTTGCCCGAGCCCCCGCCTTCTTCTTAACCTCAAAGGTGGAGGAATGAGAGGTGTCTTGAGGTTAGCCTACTGTTAGCTCTGAGGTCAAACATGTTTGCCCAAGTGTGTGTGTGTGTGTGTGTGTGTGTGTGTGTGTGTGTGTGTGTGTGTGTGTGATGGCAGAGGAGGCGTGAGGAGGAAACATATTAGCAGGACAAACCTATCGTCTGTGTTTAACATGGTCTCTGAACACAAATGTTCAAACAGTGACATGATAGGCGATGCGTGTGTACACTCTCCTGCTCATTAAAAAAGGCTTTGGCAATCCAACTTACCACCGCGCATAGTTCATCTCTCCTTCAAACAGAGCTCATGATCAGGGCTGCATGATAACGCCTAACATGGAGACGGCGCTTTCTCTGGCACGATTATACAAACAACTTTTAGCTAAACTCAAATACAGAAAGTCTTTTCGAGAAAAAACGTAATGCTGCCACAGTTTACAGTCTACATGTTTAATGAATCCATCTGCAAATATTCAAACTGAACATATCTGCTTGAAGGAAAATGAAATCATGGCAATTACAGCATGATTAACATACTTTGCAGTTATGTGTGGACCCTCACAGCTCTTGGTTAAGGTCAGAGGCAGATTGTGGTCTTGGTTAAATATTGAAAAAGTGTTAAATATGTAACTGAAACCACAATCTGAACTAAACTGCATCTGATGCCTAAACATAGCCACAAACAGGACTCAGGATCCTCGCTCCGTCCTTCGCTTTGTACCTCCACCAACCACCCTGACCTACGACTTACTTGGAGCTCAAGAAAGTACGTAGCATTTACTTCACTGAGCATGATGCAAGCTGGCTCCAGAAGTGAGTCAGTCTCCATAAGTCCCCATGTTAAAATGTCCAACTTCACAGCAGAAATAAACATGTTTACAGCCTGGTACAAAAAACAGTTTTGGTCTCTATAGCTAATTTCCCCGTTCATGACAACTGTACTGAGGGTGAATTTTTATACAACTCACCTGTTCAGATTATATTAAGGCTTAAAGTTATGCAGGATTAAGAGCGTGGACGCTTTGATTGACAGGTGGGTGTCGTCACAGGTGGCTTGTTTGAACAACCAGGCTTCATTCAGCCCGCCTCTGGCCCGCTGATGATTCACGTCTTTGCTGATTTTTAGATTAGCCGGGAGACGGAAGAGGCAGGGCTGCCAACATGGCGGTGACGAGAGTCATTGGTTTTCTCCAAAATACATTTGCAAATCAAAAATATAAACATTTATTATTATTTCTAGAAGACTAGAAGAGATGTGCTGTCTGAAAATGACAAGAATCATCTTTACCAGCCGTGGTAACCACTATCTTTTTTTTTTTATGTCACACACTGGAATATCATGTGCAGTAGATGTAGCATTTAACTTAATAATGTTTGTGTGTCATCAGTAGCAGACACACAACAAGCAAGCTTTTCTATCTCAACAGCTGTTCAGTTCAAACCTTTATCAGTCTCTGAATTATTTTTATTGGACTGGATTCTACTTCAGTATTTTAACATTCGACTCTTGCTCCCGTGATTGATTATGGAAACAAGGTCCAATGTTTCTTATGCAACACCGCCACACTGACTGAAAGACGGACCTCCACCGTTGATAGAAATTAGAAACAAATAATTCTGCAGCCCACTTATGATTCTGGAAAAAGACCCAATTCATCGCTCTTCCCCCTCAAACTCTCACTCATACCCCACTCCTGCTTCTCCTGCTCTCTCCTCCACCTCCGCCTCTTTTGTACGTTGTAAAGCAAGCAGTGGTTGACAAATGACACCGGTGGAAAAGGCAGTCATTGTGCCTCAGTGTGAGAGGAGGTTTTTTTTTTTCTTATTTCACTTTTCTCCTTTTTTTTTTTTTTTCTAAGCGGGGTGGGGGGAGGCCGGCAAAGAGGTGAGAGTGAATCGGTTAATGTGTTCCATTCAGCAGACATTATACACAGGTTCAATAAAGCAGGAATCTGCTCTATACGCTGGGACCATTGTACCATTGAGGGGCGGCTAAAAAGGCCTCGAACAAGCCTCCCTGCAAAAAAAAAAAAAAAAAAAAAAAGCCCTCAGCACCACTCCAGTAGAGAGCAGAGCAGAATAGAGCTGAGAGCTGCTGGAGAAATCACATGTGCAATGTGGAGACGATTTGGAGGGGAGGATTTTGAGGTGGAGGAGGTTGATTCTTACACATATCACAAGTGTTGTAATGTTGCCAGGTTGTGAATTGCAGCAACTGTTGCACTCATTGAGCCTCAACTGAAACTTTAAAGTGCAACATCGGAGGAAAAGGCGAAGAGCAGAGAAAGAAACGCCGCTCTCTCTCAGGCCGGAGCTGAATTTACAAGCACCCTAACCTTTCTTTCTTACAAGCTACACTCTCGGTCTCTCTGTGTCTCCTTCCTAACAAGACACTCCTCTACTCACATTAATTAAATCAAGTCTTCAGTAGGCTACTTACGCACAATCCTCTCCCCCCTCCTCCTCCGGTCCTCGCCGCAGACCTCTCTGATTAGGCCGGCCCCTGTCATGCATATTCACATCGCTGCAGTGACAGCCTTTTAACGAGCTCTTACCTAATCACAGGAAACAATGTTCATCCTGTTCTTTTTATTCCTTCTTTTCTCGTTTCCTTTCATGCGTCTTGGCTTTCATCTTCGCCTGATCCCCGCTGATATCAGACGGGCTTGACGGTCGGATGGAGAGAGCGATGGGAGAGAGGCACAAGTGCGGCTCGTCCCTAAATAAACCTCAATTCAGAAAGTGACTTGGACACAGAAGAGAAGTTCAGTTCTATCTCCGCCCTTTCCCCTCCTCCTCCTCCTCTCCTCCTTTCTCCTCCTCCTCCTCCTCCTCCCTGCCTTTTTACATGTCCGATAGACAAATTGGATTAGCAGCTATTGGATTAAATGGCAAAATGGTAGGATAAGAAATGAGATGAACGTGCTGTGATCACAGCTTTTAATGTTTTTCTCTTTCTGTCTTGTTCATTTCCTCCTTCTCATCCAAGCTCCCTCCTCCACAGCGCAGAGAGAAGTTTGTCTAGTGAATACGAATGTTACCATATTCATAAAGTTTGAACAAATACAGCTCAGAAGTGGCCTGATGGTTAAAAAGCCTGTCAGTTCCTGGAAAGTCAAAGTATTGATCCCAGTCAGTTAATCTTTGAAGTCATTTATTCATTTATTTTCTGTGTTTCTGGTTGATATAATTGGAAATAGAATAACTTTTGGATTTCAACTGTTGCTCAGACGTCACCTCAGTCTCCGAGGGGGATTTTTCACCACTTTCTCACATTTCACAGATGGAAAGATTCATTGAGCAAGTACTCTACAGCAAAGTGGCAATGAAAATCAACATTAATTACATCCTAGGATCCGGCATTGTGCAGTCCATTCCATTCATTTGAGTGGGGGTCGTCCGAGTAGTTGAGCCGCATCCAACTTTTGGAAAAATGCAAGCCCGACGTCACGCTGCCTCCACCAATCAGACGCTCAGACGACCGCTCAAACCTCCACAGTCAGCCTGAAATGTCTCTGAAACTGAGACTATCTAAACTGTGATATTCTACCTGTCGCGTTCTGGCTGTGACTCACAATGTGTGCTGCAAAATAGAGACACGAAGAAGTTTATTTTGGTTTGTGTCCGATGGTTTGAGAGCGAGAGAGACAGCAGCCGGTTAATCAGTGAATTAAAAAGTTATTTCCCGATTGTTTCACGGCGTTTACGTTCAACACAAATAAACACACCGCCGCACAGCTCGCCTGAGCCTGTCTGAATGTACCCTTAGTCACCAAGCAACGATGAAGTGTGCACACAATTAATGTGTCTTAATATGCCTCAGATTCATGAGATCAGATTTCTGGTTGTGTGTCTGGCATCTTTCAGCATCCTAACAAATGAAAACAGTCAAATCAATCAGTGTTCACTAAAACTACTCCTTGAGTGAGAGACACTTAATTAAAAAGCAGCGCAGGCCAGCAGCAGCAGCAGTTTGACCACCTCAGGGCGGGTTTCATTATTCCTATCTACCCTGAATGGAACAGGGGCCAAGATAACTATCTTAATCTTATTTGGCTATAGAGGCTCACTCTGTCTTTTCACCCCATCTCTTCCTTCTTTCTTTTATTCCTCTCTCTCTCTTTGCCTCTCCTGCGGATGCATACAAACGCACAGTCTTCCTCCACACACACACACACACACACACGGTGTGTGTCATTGTATCCCGATGGCGTTTGTGTGAGAGAGTGAAACAAGAGAAGAGGGAGACAGGCAATCAGATAGAGGGGTTGTCGGGATGTGTGTATCAGTTGTATCTTGGCTGTGTTTGTGTGTGTCTGACTCGATTGTATCTTGTGTGTTTCTCGCCATCGCAGCCGCGTTGATAGCTGAGCATGATATTAACGACGATAAAGTTTACTGTAGGTTGGGAAGCCCTGTGTATCTCCATCAGACATATTTCACTAATCCTTTGATGTCCTGATCAAACATTGTACCGATGCCAAACTTCCAGCTTCAGTCTCAGCAGATTTTGGCCTGTTTTTTTTTTTTTTTTTTCGCTCTGCCCCGCTCTGTGTTTGAGCACTGAGAAATGGCGTGTAAGGCAAGCAGCAAGACCCAGAATACAATCTGCCAAACTGCCAGATGCTTTGATCCAAGATGGCCCCCCGAGAGCCAGCATGGATCCACAGCTTCTCAGAGCCAAGGCTGGATTCACAGACACTGTGTCAGCGCTGCTTGCCAGGGATATTTACACCATTTGTCTTCATGCAACACAACATTCACCAGTTTGTTTCTCTCTCTCTTTCTCTCTCTCTCTGTTGTTGTCACTCTTAACATATGCCATTTGGTGGGCGAGATCATTACAGTACAGCCAGAGGATCCAACTTTTAGAAAAAGGGTTTTCCCAGTGAGAGTCGAACCTCCAACCCTGCATTAGAGCCTTCATTTATGCATGTCATTAATGAATTTTACTGTATGTTTCTGCTCACTTATATAACATAAAGCGATTAAGCTAATAAGCAGGTGGAATGATGTAAACATTAGCCTCTAACAAGTTGATTAATTGATTCATTCATCAAACAGAAATAACAAATGTTCTTCGGGCTCACGCTTCTTAAATTTGAGGATTTTTTTTCTGCTTGTAATTTGAATATATTTGGACAAAACAAGCAATTTGTACTCCGGGAAATACAAATTAAAAAGACAAATAAGTGATTAATCAAGCAGTAAAGGTCAGAGTAATGAAAATAAAACGTAGTTAGTTTTATTATTAAAAACAGCAGGGACTTAAATACTTTTTACTCCACAAATGTTTTTTTATTCTTCTGCCTTAAAAAGAACAATAAAATATTAATAATCACGTTCTCCACGATCTAATAATCAAGTTCTCATCTTGATAGTTGTAAACTGTAAAATCTGAATGTGTATTAAAGACTTTTAGCTCCCCGACATGAACATCAGACTCCGTAAACGTGACTGGATGTGGCGAGAAAACACTGCAGACACACCTCCGTCTCTTTCTGAGTCAGGTAGTATCTGGAGGTCAGAGTTCAGCTCTGGAGAGGTTGAGGGAAGGGAAGGGAGGAGGATGCTGAGCAGCTGTTGAGCCGGCCTGCCACCACCACTCGTCCTCCCACCATCCCTCCATCCCCTCCTCTCTTTCTCCGCTTTGAATCCGCTCACCTGCTTGCCCTTATTCCCTCCTTCACTCCCTCCTCCAGTCATCTCATTTCCCCTTTCCACATTCACCGTTTTCCTCTCATCTCTCCCTTTCTCCTACCTTCCCCCTGACCTCCCTGCCTTTCTCCCTTTCCTCTCCTCCTTTCCTCTCTCCCTCCCCTCCCTCCCTTTCATAAAATACGGCTGGTGGTTGGCTGGTAGCTGCTGGCTGGCTGGCTGGCTAGCGGTAGGGGATATAGCTTTATAATCCCTCCTCGTCTTCCAGCCCGCCTCGCCACAATGTCACAGGAGCTTAATATTTGCCATTATTATTTGCTTGTTTTATTTGACTTCGAGGCAGCACAATGACCTGTCAGCGCCGGCTTTATCCCCCCTCCGAGTGTCGTCCGTTTCAAAGTTGACTACAGTAATCCACGAGCCCCCGATTCCGCTAAATCCTGAAGCTTTCTTTCATTCGCTCGTTTTTTTTTTTTTTTTCCTCCCCTCTCTGTCGCTTCCCCCCCTCCTCCCCGCTCCACCCTCTTAAATGAAATTACATACATCTGCTGGCTCAGAGTATCACAAATGTCCACACACTCACCGGTGTCCGCGCACACATCCACGCGCCTGGCTTTTTGTCGTCCTCTGCAGCGAGCGGCGGTATGTGTTTGACTCAACACGACACATTTCTCTTCCAGACTGAGCAGCTGAATCATTCATGCACAGATTGTGATCGTATTTAGGTGCACCAAACTTATTATGAATGTGTTTGGCTTAGACTCACCTCAAAGTCTGGGAGTATAATGAGCTTAAAACACAACAACGCTGATGTTTGAGTCCATCAAAAGAAAATTTAAACTCTAACCAATGTATAAGAAATATAAAACATCAAACTTCCACTTTACATTGCACCGAAGCCTGCTTATTATTTAGAGGACCCCAATTATTAAATAAGTGGTATGAAATGTCTTCTTAGCGTTAATTCTGTGATGATCCCTGTCGTAGCTTCCCAGCTATTAAACCTCCCTCTTGAGAAAGAGAGAGAGATAATAACATAAGCTTTAAGACTTTCATCTTTCATCTCGCGTTGTTGTGTTTTCATCCATTTCTTCTCTCTGCAGACGTGCTGAGTGTCAGATTAATGCTGCTGTCGCTGTTTAAATGGCCTCCAGTGCAACAAGGCTTAGACAACATGAAGTGACCACAGCAGTTTATTTACGCAGTGATAGAAAGAAAAAAAGAGACTGAGTTATAAAACATGTCGGCCTTAACACACGTTTAACCGACGGGTCTACTCCTATTCCTGCTGTCCATGCTCAAACAAGCCACCTGTAACGACACCCACCTGTCAATCAAAGCGTCCAGGCTCTTAATCCTGCATAACTTTAAGCCTTAATATAATCTGAACAGGTGAGTTGTATAAAAATTCACCCTCAGTACAGTTGTCATGAACGGGGAAATTAGCTATAGAGACCAAAACTGTTTTTTGTACCAGGCTGTAAACATGTTTATTTCTGCTGTGAAGTTGGACATTTTAACATGGGGACTTATGGAGACTGACTCACTTCTGGAGCCAGCCTCAAGTGGACGTTTGAGGAACTGCAGCTTTTGTCCACCATGTTTCTACAGTAGCAGTGAATGGACAAACTAAAACCTAGCTCTAGATAGTCTTTCGTGCTTGTCCCTCACGCTAGAAAGAAAGAAGAGGGTGAGACTAGTAGGTTGCAATCAGCAACTACACTACTAGATGTTACTAAATCCTACACACTGCTCCTTTAATGACAACAGTTCATCTTACTGTTTACCACTAAACTAAAAAACTTTATTTACCTCCAGAAAACTTTAATAGCTTTAGTTGTCTCTTTAGTTCCAAATCACCTAAACTTTAATCTAAATTATTGTTTCATTCATATATCATTATGATCAACATGATGTCTCTCACACACACACACACACACAGGTCCTCTTCTATTATTCCAGATCTGTTTGTCTGTATCACTTGTGTGCATCCTGTTGTGCCCTGTAAGTAAGTTACAGCACAGAGCTTTAGCCCCAGGCGTGGGCGAAGCTTACATTGGCCATGCATCCAAGCCGCCTTGCTACCTCTCCGCGTGTCGAGCAGGTATTACGCTAAGCGTCAGAGAGTACCTTTTTTTTTTTTTTTTTTGAAGGCCCGCTGAGTGATTGGTGGGATATGTATCGCCCTACAGTGAGTGAGAGCCTCCACTCTGTAAAGGCGCTCGGCGGTAATCACTGAGTTAATCCCGCCCCGGTTGAAGCTGTATTGACGTTGTGAAGAAGACATGGTGTGAAGTATGTGAATGTTTACACAAGGAACGTAAGCAAGCAGTGTATATACACACACACACACACACACACACACACACACACACACACATATCTAGTGACTCTGCAGAGGCAAAAAGACTTAAAGGAGTCGACTATCTGCATCATCTCTGTCATGCGTGTGCCTGTATACGCTGTGTGCTTGAATTTAGCATTTACAGGCGGTATAATGTGACCTTTTGTCTGTCTGATTTAGCTTGTGATGTTCTTGAATCGTGTGTGTAACTCTTGTTTTTGTGTGTGTGTTTTCCAGGCAACAACAAGGAGGAGGAGGAGGCCATGATGCAGGAGTGGTTCATGTTGGTGAACAAGAAGAACGCACTCATCAGGAGACAGAACCAGCTCTCTCTACTGTATGTATCTTTTAGCCACAATATTTTTATTTTCCATAACATCCCATCTGGTAAATACACACATAACTTGCACAAATATCAGGTAGAATACAAATAAAACATTATTTACAGCTTCTCTTCGTGTAAAGACACATTTCCATCTTTAATGAGATTCGTGTTTGGTTCCCAGAGCTTGACAAAGTCCTTCCGCTTGCCCTGAGCGATGTAGGTTAGTCTGTCCACACCAAAACAATGCAAAGGTTTCCTGATCCACGCCCTCAACGATGGTGCGTCCTTACTCTTCCAACATAGTGCAGCAGCCTTCAGTCCAGAAGTTTAGTCTGCTCAGAGTCCTTCAGATTTACTGTACGTATCTTAAAGGTCCAGTGTATACGATTTATTCTATTTACAGAATGAGGCAAAACATAACAAACATAACTATGTTTGTAATCACCTGAAAAATAAGAATCATGCTTTCGTTACCTTAGAATGAGACGTTTATATCTATATCTATCTTTTACATCGTCTTGTTGAGCCGCCGTGTTTCTACAGTGGCCCAGAATGGACAAACTAAACACTGACTCGCACATTTCGTACTTTTTCCAACATGTGAGGGTGAAAAAAAGTCACACTGCTCCTTTAACTGTTTACCGTCTGTGAACATGTTTGTCCCACGGTTCTCGTCAGTGACTGACCTCCACGTGCATCGTTTTTAAAATTTTATGCAAATCAACACTCACACTATTTGTTTATTTTTACATTTTTGTTTTAATGTCTAACTATTTTGAAAAAAACATTTCCTGTTGGCCTTTTTGTTTTTCTATGACTCCTCCGCGTTCAGGCATGAGATCAAACTCTGTGTGGGGAGTGTACTTTCCACTCCATTCACCCCCTCTTCTGTCTCTCCGCTCATTGATTTACATGTGGACGCGATATGAAATCAATAGAAATGTGGCGATCATCACTCTATCACTAGTCTCTTTGTATGTGGTCAGCTGCGACAGGTGGATACACACATTCACACTCACACACACACACACACGCACATCGCTGCTTTTTTTTTCCCCTCATTTGCGGCTGTTGAGATTTCAAAGTGTGCGAGCGGAGGAGAGATTGAAGTATTCATAATCACATTACATCGTGGGAAAGGGGAGGCTTTTAAAGTGGCCAATTGACAGAAGGGCTGATTATTATTAGCCCTTTCTGTTCTCTCTTTGTGCAGGCGAAGAGAGAAAAGGCGCCTGTGAAGGACAAATTCTATTAGGGCAGCGAATAAGCTCATTTTTAATATGGCTGAAAGAGGAAAGAATTCAATTTGTGCTGCGTACACACACACACATGCAGACCACACACACACACACGACATGTCCATGGATGTACATTCATTTCCCCTCTCTCTTGTTTCACCTTTTTCTTTCCCCTCACACAAACACACACACTTTCACCCAGGGCTGTCTGAGGTGTCGCGGTGTGTGTATCAGTTATGTGCAGTAGATTAATGCGAAGCCGGAGAAGGTTTGGGCGAGTAGCTGAATCGATGTTTATTGCAGGTTTCTTTAAGTGCTTAATGATTTAGTCATTAACATATTGATGAACTTTGTTGCGCGTGTGTGTGTGTGTTTCGCTTTCTAACTTGCCACAGGGAGAAAGAGCACGATCTGGAGAGACGCTTCGAACTGCTGAACAGAGAGCTGAGAGCCATGCTGGCCATCGAGGGTAAGACACACACACACACACACACACACACACACACACATTCAGGAGGCGTTGGGATGTAATGTGGTGTCTGCAGGTGTGAGGCAGTGTCTCCTCTCTCTTGTGTTTAAATGTCAAACTCTTGGATGGATTTTGACACCTCGTAGCTCCACTTAAATTAATCAAACAGTCTGGACTTTTCTCTCCCAGCGTCTCACTGATACATAAATCTGCCCGCGTAGCGTCCATCCAGAGTAAAAAACACAAGCAGCAACAGTTTCAGGTGATAAAAGTGGACGTAAATCTACTGTCTTGGTTGTTGATTCATCTCTCTGCACCTGTATTGTTTTCCTTTGTCCAGCCTTCATCGAAGAGCCTAAAGCGGGATGATTTGAATTCTGCGTCGGCTTCTTGATGAGGATTAAGATGCGAGCTTTGCGAGGGGATTTCACTCTCTGATACGTGATCAATGCTATCTGTTTCCTAGCCGGACCCCGACTAGCCGATGCCTGATTTGAAATCTAGCCGTGGCCACATTGAGAGACGGTTTGTGAGGCGGCAGCAACAACAACAAAAAAAAATGTGGTTATATTATTGAAAGCTTGTTAACTATACCGCAGCCAGAGGAGCAGCCATTGTGTCGTATCAAAGTTGTCAGGAGGCCAGGGAAGTTTAATCCCTTTCGACTGCGTCCTCTTTGGCAAAATGAACCTTTTGCCAATCAATGCTAATTGATTTTGCCATTCGACATTGACCACCGCCGCCCCCCACCCTCTTCCACAACCCCCTCCTGCCTTTCTCCTCACAGCCTTCGGACACCCATTGTAATTTCACCGGGCACCTGATAAGCAACCTGGTCCATAATAAATCAATTGTAATTAGCAAGAAGGGAGGAGGGCCAAGCAGCAGCAGGAGGAGGAGGAGGTGGGGGAGGTGGAGGAGGAGCAGCAGACATGCGTAGCCAAGCAGACGGTGCCACGCTGCCTGCGTCCAGGTTGATTTCTTCTGTCATCGCCCGGCCGTTTTATTTATTAATTTTTATCGAGCTGTCGGCGGCTCGAGTCGCTTTCTCTGCTTCATATTCCAGCGTGTGTGTGTGTGTGTGTGTGTGTGTGTGTGTGTGTGTGTGTGTGTGTGTGTGTTGTGTGTGTGTTTGTGTGTGTGTGTGTGTGTGTGTGTGTGTGTGTGTGTGTGTTTGTACTGAGGTGAAGTGTGTGTAAGTTTCCTGGTGTTTCTCTGAGTGCATATTTCTTCATATATCTGCTGTGTATTGTGTGTGTGTGAGTGAAAGTGAGAGAGCAGAGATAGTGTGTGAGGTGAGGTGTAGAAGCAGTGTGTGTGTGTGTGTGTGTGTGTGTGTGTGTGTGTGTGTGTGTCGCCGCGCTCTCTCTCTGCCTTCATGTGGACTTGTTGGATTTGCAGCTGACTAACTTATCAGCCGGCCTTATTTTCCTCCCTTAGGGAGGCACTTAACATTCACAGGCTCTACCTTTCTGTAGCGGCCACAGATAGTTCTGAGCTGCTGGGAACAGGTGTGTGTGGGTTTACGTGTGTGTGTGTTTAAGTGAGTGTGTATGTGTGTGTTTAAGTGTGTGTGAGAGAGGAAGGATCTGTTGGTTTGTCTGCATCTGCGTGTTTACATCTCACAGGTGTGTTTGTGTGTCCACCTGTGTGCATGTCTTTTTCCATGTGTGTTTATGTCTCTGTTAGTGTGTGTGAGTGTGAGTGTGTGAGTGAGTGTGTGTGTGTGTGAGTGTGTTCGGCGGCCATCTCCCCAGCTCTTATTTGGTGCTTGGGCAGGTCCATTGAGCGATGGTCGGGCGTGCGAGTAATTGCTGATTTGGTTGGCCAGTCGATGACAGAGAGAGAGAGAGATGCACCGTGAGTCCGAGCAGAGAGGACACACACACACACACACACACACACACCCTGCTGAGAAAAATATATACCTGCAATAACACACACACACACACACACTCTTCCTGTCTGTTGACCCACATAGCTAACACAATGCTAACACTTACTGTGTGTGCCAATTAGCATAAAAAGTTGACGCTCCAGTTTCAGCACAAACACAGACACACGCTCAGAACAGTCTGTATAATTATGAGTTAAAAGCAGCAGAATAATAATTAGAAGCTGAGAGCTGCACACTCATGACGTTTGTATTTCTGACTTCAGCTGCATGAGAGGAAAGATGAGAGGAAGAAGAGTGCTCTGAGGTGGAAAGAGGAGTCAGGAGGAGACGAGTGAACTCTGAAGATGAACAACAACATCCTTCTAAACAGATTATGGAATCACGGAGAGAAAGGCAGAGCGTTAGCCTGAAGTACGGAAGCCCGAAGCAGATCTCCAGTTATTTATGTCAGAGTAACAAATGTTATCCCGAGACGATGATTGATTCAAGATCTCGAGAAAACAAAAGGATAGTCTCAAACATTAAATCAATGCAGTTGCAACATCCTCTGACATTGCTACACGGAATTATGTTTCCTGCTGTGATTTAATACACATGCATAATAATATATCGACGTAAATAACTCGAGATCTCAAGAAAATAAATGAACTGTATGAACGTATGACCGCTCGGGGCTTCCGTACTGAAGCATTACAGCTGCCGTTATAATCATTTTATTGTCATAACTCAGCAATGCTAAGTTATTTTAGAAGATATGAACTGAAACAGAGAATAAAATAAAAAGAAATCAGCAAAAAATGGGTAAAATTCCACTAATACAGGGCAAATAATAGAAATAAAGTAACAGGTAAGATTACTTGAACACCAGAGAGATCACGGCTCTTGTTTCCTGGCCTACGTTATTTAAAATCCTCTGAGCTTCACGGCGAGGAAACGTTTAATAACCTCGAATCATGACACGTTCAGCCGATGTTTGTCCAACGAACAAAGCTGTTGCAGAATAAAACACGGGCGGAGGCTGCAGAGGCCGTCGTCGATGTCGTCTCTGAGCATGCTCAGTGATAACCACCTCCGCGTTACCTTGTTGTCGTGATGCCAGGCGGGAAAATGCCATCTGTATGCCACACTCATCTCCCTGCCCCAAAATTGATCCACTATGCCCTCTTTATCTGCTTACTGATTCACACCTATGTATGCACACACACTAAACTGTGCCTTGGCTCCCTTCGAGGGCCTGTGTGTGTGTGTGTGTGTGTGTGTGTGTGTGTGTGTGTGTGTGTGTGTGTGTGTGTTCTAAAGTGGACGCCCTCTCGCCATCTAAAAGGGATTTATGCATAGCTGGGTCCCAGAGTTTTTCCTGTTACGGTTTGATATGATAAGCTTTTTTATATGTTTAAAATCAATATGTAATCCTATGCAGGAGCTTATCCCTCTCCACACCCCCCCCCACACACACACGCACACAAACACACACACACACACACACTTCCCATTTGTAAATCTATTTGGGCTTTGTAACACATCGGGGCGGCGTGCTACAGACCCTGATTGATTAGGTGCACTACAGAATCCTATCACATGGCCGACTTTTGATGATGTTGCCAACTCTTTCAGGGTTGCTAGTTGACTGGAACCGCCGATAACGAGTAGGTCCGTTCCACAAGTTTGTCCGACTCGAGTTTTTGGGGAATTATTTATTCACACAAAGCTTTTTTAGTCTCGTCGCTCAGTCAGGTGTCTTTAGTTCACATGTAGATCTTCTCATCGCTCCACAGTGTGGCTAACGTGAGATTATGCGCTGGTTGTTGGCACAGGTGTTGAGATTCAGAGATCCAGTTGTTGGTAGTGTTGGAGAGGAGGTCCTCTCTGAAGAGCTGGAGGTCTTCAGGAGGTTTGTGAAGGTAGAGAGGGACGCCCCTGATCTGGTAGGAACTGGTAGGACGTTCCACCAACGGGGAACAACAGACGAGAAAAGTTTGGATTGTCCTGAGCGTACGGGTGGCAGAGCCAGGCGTCGTTCACTGGAGGAGGTAACATATGTCTGTATGAGGACGTTCAAGAACCGGAGACTACTTTGTAGTCAGCGTTAGAGGTTTGAATTTAAAGTAGGCTGCTACAGGGAACCAGAGGAGCTCGATCAGCAGCGGGGTAACGTGACCTCTGTAGTTTCTGTTTTTTTTAAGTTGTTCTGGAGTTAAACTGGTGATATTTAATATTTTTCTTATTGTCAACAAACACCTTGTTCCATCTCAGTGTTTTCCTCTGTAGCTCTCAGCCGTGAGCTCTTTGACCTTTAAATCAGGTCACAGATATGAAATATTATTTTTTTCAATGGTCCACACTTTAATGAAACAGCTGCCCGCTGTAGATTGTGCAGGAGTGAACTGTGACTATTTTCTACCGCACATTTCCTCCTATAGTGAGTGTTTGCAACAGCAGAGTTAAAATAAAGTATGACGTGTGAAAGTGTGGCTTATTAATGTGTTTTATATATATATCAGACTTTACTCATTATTATTAACTTCTTACCGGGATCAGTTCGTTGTTTTGTTGACGACTTGTCACGAGGAAAGTTTCCTTAAATCATGAAACTTTTACATCTTTCCTCGCGTGTCGTGACAGAGACAGAATCAGTCTCCTGGCTGCTGTTGTGATCATTTGTATTTTTCCCGGGCCTGTCGACTTTCTTCTTCTCTGGTGACACTTTTTGTCTCTTGACTCCACTTGGATCTCGGCCAAAACCAGCTTCTTTTTTAAACACGAGAACAAGAGGTGGAGAGAAGCAGAGCGGAGAGGACGAAGAGAGAGAGAGAGAGAAAAAACAAAGAAACTAAGAGGGGAAAGTTTACAGGCTGGAGATCCTGTGATGTCACGGCGTTTGAATCGTGTGCGAGACAGAAAACGAGAGCGAGACAGAGGAGGACGCTCTCTCTCTCTCTCTCTCTCTCTCTCTCTCTCTCTCTCTCCACAGTTCGCTCTCTTGAATAAATTTCAGCGTCGTGGAGCTCGGGCGGGGAGGAGGTGGTGGAGGAGGAGGGGTGGGGTGGGGTGGGGGGGGGGGGTTCATGGGGATTTGAACCAGCGCATTCTTGTGTGCCTTGTGCAGACTCACATGGTTACCGTTGGCGTGCATGGTGAGGGTTATCTGAATATGCACCCACCATGTGAGTTGTACACACTCCTCTAAGTCTTTAACCTCTCTCTCTCTCTCTCTCTCTCTCTCTCATGGGGGAGGCGGGGTTTATGTGGAGGGGTGAGGGTGAAGCGGGGGTTCGCTGAGTGGCTGCAGGGTGTTTTGTTTGTTCCTGGGTGTCTGGTTACCCAGCTTGCCCTGCTCTGGTGTTGCCTGGTCACGTCTCTCATCGGCTCTCTTTATTGTTTACCTTCCTAATGAGGGGGGCGGGACTCTAAGACATGTGATTGACAGCAGTGTGCTTGCCCCCCCTTTAACCCTCCACCACCACCACCACCACCACCTCCACCGCTGCCTCCACCGCAGCCCCTCGACCAGGATTTTGGCTTTTTGGCTGGATCAGTTTTTTTTTAACACACCTCTCTCTGTTTTCCTCTCTCTCTCTCTCTCTCTCTCCCCGATCCCTCCTCTTGTGGGCCGTCCTTGTGGAGAGAGGATTGTGGGAGAGTTATGGACAGATATGAAGCCACACATTCCTGTCTCACAATTATCCAAAAGATGATGACTCACGTGATGACTCATCTGCTTTTTTCTTTTCTCCACACTTGACACAATTTCTCTCTCGATTTCTCGGTAGCCTAAACCATAAAAAACAAAAAAAACAAAACACTCCTCAGCTGCAGGTTTGGGCGTATTTGGCGCTTCTGAAGTGTTTGTCGAAGACAGAAGAGGAAAAAATTTGTTTCCTGAGAGAGAAGAAAGAAGTCGGGGAGGGAGAGAGAGCCAAATATTGGGACTGTGTTCATTTCGCTCTGTGGTCGACTTCAAAGAGACGAGCGGGGCCAATGAAGAGAGCGCAGACCTTTCAGGACAAACACACTGAGCCCAGCGTGACACACACACACACACACACACACACACACACACACACACACACACACACACACACACACACACACACCGACTGCCGCAATTTGACTCAATGAAGGATGGGAGGAGGGAGGAGGAGGAGTGAGGAGGGAATATTTATTTTTAATAAAGCCACACTTATTTTGGGACTGACATTTTACAACATCCCTTTTATTTTCCAAATCAATACACGCTTAAATATTGATTAGAGGGGTGAAGTTGCCTACGCGCCACGTCTTTTTAAATACATGAAACGATGGAGGCCGCTCGAGGCCGAGGAGGAGCTGACAGATCAGGAGGATTTAAGATGCCAAACGTTGCGTCGCGATAAGATGCTGGATTGTTGCTGAAATTGTCAAAAAAATGACGTCGGTGTTCGGGGTGAGTTTTTGGAGGAAGGAGTGCTGCCCCTGGTGTTGGGTGAATGTGGAGCCAAGGGCGCCAGGCGGATATTTGAGCCCCAGGAGGGGAGCGAGGGCTCTCCTGTGGGGCATCCCCAACCCCCTTCCTCCTCCTCCCCTCCAGGGAGAGGCTGAAGGGATTTGGATCAGGGTCCCACCTGGACCCTGTGGGGCCCTGTGGGGCCCCTTCCTGCAAAGACCCCCGGAGAACCGAGAGACGGGAGTCAGCGTCTCACCTGTTTGTTTGTTTGTTTAGAGAAACAGAATTTCAGACTTTAACCTCAAAAAAAGCTCCAAAAAGTTTTAATAGATGAGACATAAAGACGAAACTTTGACTACAAAATGAGATTTACATCATTTTTATCAAACTACATGAATTATTTTGAATTTTTGAGTCACAGAAATTCATTTTAAACCATCAGACGACATCGTCCTGTGGGAATGTGACTCCTCTCATATCTCCGTGTGAATCGTGAGGCTGTAGATTAACATGACAAAGTCCTTCGAGTGTGTTTGCTCAGGTCAACACATCATTGCTGTGCACACACACACACACACACACATAACCTGACCTCGGTGTGTTTACACGTCATATGTACACACTCGTCCATACGTGGAGCTGATCTGGTGTTCGTCTCTGCACAGTCCAGCAGGATGAAGCTCTAAAGTCGTGTCAGAAGTGTTTTTAGAGTGTTTCTATTCCAGGAGGATGCAGTGTACGACGTTTCATCCATCAGAGTGTCTCCTGGTCTGAAGGAGTTTGTTCCTCTCTTGTCGTTGCAGACTGGCAGAAGACGGAGGCCCAGAAGAGGCGCGAGCAGCTGCTGCTGGATGAGCTGGTCATACTGGTCAACAAACGAGACGCGCTGGTCAGGGACCTGGACGCCCAGGAGAAACAGTAAGTTACCCACAAATCCTCCAGAACCAGACAAAACACACACACAGACACACACTTCAGAGTTCAGTCTCTCAGTCTGCGGACATCCAACCTCACTTTGAGTTCGAGAACGTCTGCTGCCTATCTGTAAACGTCCAGAGGTCCCCCAGAAACCTCAGACACAGCGGAGACACACTGCAGGTTCTGCAGCATCCGTGCACGGCGTGGGCAGCAGCAGCAGCAGCAGCAGCACACCTGCATGGGTGGGATCCCTTCCAGATTGGCGCCGCCATCCTCCAACAGGGTGCCAGGCGGGTGAAAGGTCGGAGCTCGGCCCCTGGCGCTAGGCCACTCGACAGGCGGCGGTTGCCGTGGCATCGACTGTGTGTTACCTGTGTGTGTGTGTGTGTGTTTGTGTGTGTGCACCTCCACCTCCACCGCCTCCTCCAGACACTCCTGACCTTTTGACCTTTCACCCTCTGCAGAGCCGAGGAGGAGGACGAGCACCTGGAGAGGACGCTGGAGCAGAACAAAGGAAAGATGGCCAAGAAAGAGGAGAAGTGTGTGCTTCAATGATTGTCAGAGGAAAAAAAAGAAACACAACCGACAAAATGTAGCCGATAAAAGAAATGTATCGTTATTATTAATCTTACTCTGATTTGATCGTGGCTTTCCTGACGTGGTTGTTGTTTTTTTGGGCGGGGGTCAAATTAACCGCAGAGACTTGGACCTCCTGCGTCCTGAAGCCTTTGCACCAACTTTATACTGACTCCAACTGTCCGACTTCTATACGATATTTTTTAATTTCGCTTTACCAAGAAACGGTACTTCTGTATGTGAAATAAATACGTATGAGACAAGATAGACGGTGTGTGATATTTGCATGTAACGATGCAGCAGCAGCAGCCTCTCTCTGTCTGAATGTGGAGACCAGTGAGGTACAGCAGCACAACAAACTAAACTGGGTTTAATGGGAGGGATCTGTTTTTTTTTTCTTCATCATGCTGAGATGAGTCGATGTTTCAGTTCAGACTTAAAAAAAAAAAGGAAAAAAAAATCTCTTCAAGCTCCGTCATGACTTGACCTGTTGTATCTTTTAATGGTTTCACTTTTTACCTGTAAAATATCTTAAAGGGGAACTCATACCTGTTCATAAATCTTAACTTTTCCTATTGCTTTTTTTTTTATTATTATAATTATTATTATTATTGTCTTGGCTTGAAAGCAGTTTACCAAAAGAAAGATTTAAAGAAAACAAAAAGTCTCATGTTGTATATTTTCATCACTGCTCTGACCAACAGCTTCCATCATTTCTTGTTTTGTTTTTTTGTCAGGATTAATGCAGTCAAAAACAAAAAAGATATATATATTATTTATTGCCGTTTGTCCTTTGTCACATTTCATTTTTTTTTTTTGTTTGCTCATCAGCTTTCTGTTTTTTTGGTTTCTATTTATTGTATCCTGAAGAAGAGAATTATGCTCCCACTGTGCATCACTTTAGAGAGCTCCACATCAACCTGGTGCAGTTTGTCCTTTTTACTGTGTTCAACATTTATCGTGTTTATTTATTCCAGTGTCATAACCCAAAAGTCTTCAATAATAATAAAGTCCTTTATGATTTCATACTCCAGTAAAGGCAGCTCGTGTGTTTATTTTTAAAAGCTGCACAAACATTTTTATAATTCTTTTTATATTTTAAAGATGAATTTTGGTGCCTTTAAAGTGTTTATTTATTTTATTTATCTCACACACTCTTCTAAAACTTTATTTTAAAATTTCATTTTTTCCTTCTTTTCTGTATCAGTTTATCATTTTTTCCTCCAATCCGAGCCGATCCAAACAGTATTTCTGTGTTTATTTGACTAAAACTTGAGATGCATGCACGCCTTTGGCTGCAGCCTCTGTCACTGCATTCAGCAGCGAGCCTCTCTCCTTCATAGCAGTGCTTTTTATTATTCGGCGCTCTGTTCTGTTCAATTCCCCTGCGACCTGCGCGTGTTTCCAAATGAAAACTGGCGTTTTTTTGTTTTGTTTGAGGTCGAGCAGGTTCCTCTAAGGAAGATTAGAGAAATCACTTTGTACCGAGCAGATGTTTTTCTCCCTCTCTCTCCTTGGGCCGCTTCTGTGCGCTCTGGAGACGCGGGGGGACAGAGCTTGGAGAGGCTCGGTCACCCGCAGCCAGAGGATGGAGAGGGGGAATAAAAAATAAAACAAATTTTAAATGTAGAAAAAATCCTTACATTTTAACTTTATATTAAAGGTTTTTTTTAATGCATCCTGATATCAAACTAAAATAATGAGCAGTGTCTGTGGTTGAACTCTCCACACCATCCCTGCAGGCTGCCTCACATCCGCGATTAAAGCAGGAAAATCGGTTGTGACAGCGGACGTCCTCCCCTCGGCCTTTCTGATACTTTCAAATTAATTTGCTGATTCGTTTCTTCTCTGCTTGGGACCGGACCCGGACCTGTGCGTGCACATTTACGCACTCCGCGTTCCCCCCTCGAGGAGGGCTTTGTTTTACTGTGTATTATAGCGCGTTTATCACGGCTGTCTGTAGTCTGGAGAAGAAAAGCGGTGAAGGACGTTTCGCTGTTCGGTGCCGTCAGATGGCTGCACGTAGCTCTGTGTGTGTGTGAAAGAGAGAGAAGAGCGTGAGTGTGTGTGTAGACAACATTAAAAATTACCCACATCGCCTGTCACTTCTTCATGGATTTAAACATGTTCTGTTTTGTTGATTTTGGCACAAATGTTCGTGCGTAAAAATCAACTTTTCCTCCCGAATTTGACTCAGAGTTTTCACGTTTCTCCCTCTTTAATATCAGTTCAAAAATCACTATGAATGCATCTCATCTCGGATTAGTCCAGGTTTAGTAGACATGACTTTAAGGCCTAACATCAGGTGATAAATGTTAATAATTTTCATTTTTCTGGATGTTTTTTCAGGATAAAGAGAGAATAAAATGGCAGAAACAGTCCTGTCTTACCTCCACAGCATCACTCTGCTTTCTTTAACGTCCCTGCTGAAGCTGAAGGAGTGAAAAAAAAAATCATTTGCAGTCAGTTTCCTATTTTTCTGTGAATAAGAGCGACGCGCTGCGTGCGTAAAAAAAAAAAGGCGCCGGTGCCTCGGCGCTGCTGTGCAGCTGAGGATCCTTCAGCTGAATGGATTATCTCCTGAGCTTTTGATGTCTCCTGGCCTCACCTTCACAGGTGCTGAGGCGCCGCTCGGCCCTCTGCATTTGTTGCTCCCTTTTTTCCCCGCCACAGTCCAACCAACCAACAAAACAAACAAAAAAAGCAGCACCTGAGGGAGCCCCGGGTCTCTGCGTGCAGCGCCGGGGCTCCTACAGCACTGTGTTTTATGCATCATCGTTTTAATAAGCACCGACAACATCCCCGCAGATCCCCGCTTCCAATCCTGCCGGCTGAAGGGACAAAACTTTTCCCCCTCCTCTCTCCTCGCCGCCTTAATCCCAGGCTTTACCAGCTCAGCATTAAGAAAATTCAACTGCAATTTGGGATTAGACAAAATACTCTTATTACAAAAGGTTGGTGCAACTTGATAACTTGATACTTGTTCAGGGCTTTATCGCGGGGTCTTACTCACATCGAGAGAGGAAAAAAATACAAGAAATGTTGGAGAAATGTCAGAATAACCGGAGTCTTTTGTGTTGTGAGGGCCATATTTGTTGAATGGCCTTTTTGCATAATTTAACGATGTGTGTGTGTGTGTGTGTGTGTGTGTGTGTGTGTGTGTGTGTGTGTGTGTGTGTGTGTGTGTGTGTGTGTGTGTGTGTGTGTGTGTGTGTGTGTGTGTGTGTGCAGAGGAGAGAGGAGAGGAGAGGAGGGGTGATGGTATTTCGGTCAGACCCTCCACGGGCCCTCTGACTGCTCGGACTTTAGATGTTGGTGCAAATAAAAGAAAGAAGAAGAAGAAAAAAAAAGAAAGGTGCGTAAAAGAAGTGTTTGACCTCCAGTCAGCAGCGCAGGGCAGCACAAACCCATCAGGAAATAGCGTCATCTCTCTCTCTGTGCACATGTTTGATCACACCGTGCCAACATCAGGCTGATTTTTCGAAGTTCGGTTTCGTGCGTAAAAACGTTGGATAGGTTGGTTCCTCTGTGTGTGTGTGTGTGTTATGGTGCGTTCAGGTGCCCTTCTCCTCCCCGTGTGTTCCTGCCTGTAATAAGCAGCATCACTACAGGCCTCCACACACAACCAGCGTTACTTTGTTCCCCCCTTTTTTTAGACACTATTGATGTCTAAGTTTCTCTGTCAGAGAGCTCTCGTGGATGACTTTTAAGTCCACTTTGATTCTCCTCCTCACACACACACACACACACACACACACGTAAAAATGTAATTTCCATCCCTGCAGCCTCTCTCTCTCTCTCTGAACATTAGCTCTCTTTCAGTTTAGGCCTCATTTACAAAAAGTTTTTTGCACAGATCCACATAGGATAGCCGAGCCGAGCCGAGCCGTGCTGCATCTTTCACGACCCTCATCGACAACACAGGCCTGAGAAGAAGCCACAGTTTGTTTTGCGTCTGCGTGTGTGTGTGTGTGTGTGTGTGTGTGTGATGGGTTAAAAACACATTAAAAACATAAAGTGCGGGATTTGATTCAGTGACCGCAGCTTCTTCTTCTTCTTCTTTTTCCTCCGCGCTGAGTTTGAGGTCTATCCCTATTAAACTTTACGTCAACCATCCTCAAATGTAATTCTAAATGGGGATTAGACCTCATTAATATTCATGAGACTGGTGTGTGTGTGGAGAGAGAGAGAGAGAGAGAGGAGGAGGAGGTGGGGTATCACAATAAAATCAAAATTTAACTTCTGTTCGTCTTTTTTTTTACTTTTCACGCAGGACGCAGGAATTAACACCAATAATAAGAGTATTATTAATTTAAAAAAGCCTTCTGGGAAATGTATTTTGAGGTGTTGATAAATTAAACTGAACTAAAACGCTTTGAAACATTTTGAATCCTCAAATTAAACATTTTCTTTCATTCGCAACCGTTTTTTATTTGATTTAACAGCTGATTTGATGTTTGAGACACTTTAAAGCGACAAAAAGACAAAAAATATATCGTGATTTTTAAATAAAATAAGTTTAAATGCAGGAAAATATCTCCTCCTCTTGTTGGCGGCTCCAGTTTTTCTCCTTCTTCCTCTAAAATGTGCTAAAATCTCCTTTTACGCACGGCGCACTTCCTCCTGCGGGCCTGTGAAACACTTCCATCTTTTTTACTCTTTGGTTCGTCCGGTCGGTCTCGGGACCAGGACCAAAGAGGAGGGAGGTGGTGGAGGAGGAGGAGGTGGTGGAGGAGGAGGAGGAGGAGAAGAAGAAGGAGGATGTGGTGGAGGTGGGGGTGAGTGGGAGTGGGCTCTCCCCGGGCTGCCTCTGCGCGCCTATAGGCCGCCCTCTCCGTCCGTCAGCCCATTGACGCGCGCCGATTGGGTCGAGGAGGCGGATCCGCAGGTGTCGTCCGCTCATAGAGGCGCAGGGCGGAGAGAAGGTGATCAATCTCCTCTGTCTCCATTAGCAATCACCTTAACACTCTGACAGACAACGACAAGCCCCCTGAAAGCAAATGAGTTTGATTTATTTGGCTGTAAAAACACCCGGAACCGCACCGAGGACGCGGTGACGCCCGTGTGTGTGCTGTTATTTGCGCCGTTTCTCCGTGATGCTGCTCGGTTTTGCACACTGTTGTTTGTTTCTGAGTTTCAAGTCTGCGGCTGTTTGAGTTTTTTGCCCTGCAGACTTCCTACTGCTGGATATTTTTTTTCTTTTCTTGCTTTTGCTGCTGCTGCTCGCTGCTTGTGGCCCGGAGAGCTCCGGTGGGAGAAGAGAGGACGGAGGAACAAAAACAAGGTAACGACTCTCTGCTGTTTGTCACGATTTGAAAGTTTGTGTGCATCAGGAGCGGAAGCAGCTGACGCGTAGAAGCGACTAAAAGTGACTTAAAAAAAGTGTCACATGTGACGGAGGATTTCAATTTGCACCGCGGCGCGTTTAGTGCCGCTTTTTTAAAAAAATATCAATTAATCCTGAAGACTTGAACTGGATAAATTGAGTCAACTTCCTCCAGAGTAGATAATTTTCATATTTCTATTCCTCCTTTTTTTTATTATTTGGAGAGCAATTGTCCATTAAAACGTTTGAAGCACTTAGCAGATAATTGGAGAGGCGTGTTTTTGGTTTTTGTTAATTTATTTCGCTGATAAGAGCTCTTCTCAAACGCGCTCTCTCTCCCCGGAGGTCTAATCTAAATTCTAATTGAGTTCATTTGCACCGAGATCTGCTCCTTTTCACTCGGCCCGGCCTCTGGCAGAGCTGGAATACACGTTTGGTTAGCTCAGGTTGGAGTTTGAGTCAGTTAGGAGCTCATTGTTAAAATAATCAGAGCCTCTTTAATTTAATTCACACGCTCCAAAACCTTCACGTGGATTCATGTTTATTTAGTTAAACTGTTAAACATCCATCAGGGAGATTTTTCTCAATGTTTTTTATGAGTTAAATTAATGCGTTCATCCAACCTAAATAAAATCTTCACCTGTGTCCTGTTTACTGAGAGAAATGAGCTCAAAATAAAATACAGTAGAGCTTTTATTTTAAAAGGAAACACAGGAAATGTGTGGAAGTGTTAGTTAAAGTAAAGAGAATTATATTTTTTATTATTCGTGTTTTAATCTGGTCAAAAAAATCAAGAGGTGAATAAATAATTTGACGTTTTTTTAAATGAGATTCGGTGCGTTTTCTTTCAAAATAAAAGCATTTTAATAATAACAATAATAAAGGTTTATTTCCAGACAGACTGCATGGAGTTTATTTTGTGGATTCATCAGGATCCACAGGAGGTCAAAACACACACAGAAAGTTTGACGACCCGAAACAAACAGAGTGAGCGAGTTTACAGAAAAGACTTGAGACGAGCACAGCTGTGATTTTTATAGATTATCAAACCACAAACATAATCCATCTTTTTACATGTGTGTGTGTGTGTGTGTGTGTGTGTGCAGGCCTACACACACTTTAACACACACACACTTAACTCAGGAGGCTTCAACTTATTTTGACTTTCAAAATTAATCCAACACATTTGCAGGAAGTGACACAGTTAAATGTGTAAATTAAGATTTAAAAAAAAATTAAACTCCTTGAGCTGTTTGAGATTAAATGTGTCACATGAACGCTGGCAGCTGTTTTCAGACATTTAAAAGGTTTCATTACATTAATAAAGGTCAGATTATATTTTGATTTATTAATTGGTGTTTTGAGAAAAGAGGATTTAGATCAAACTTTGTGTTATTATAAATATTCTGCAGAGAGGAGCTCACACAAATGAACACAACGTGATTTATTAGAAATAAAACTTACACATGCATCCAGTTTTTCTTTTGAAGATCTGTCAGCTTGAAATAAAATCAGCTTTTGTAAATAAAAATCTGTTTTTATTATTATTATAATCACAATATTCCTCCTCTGAGGCTGAGCTGCAGATGTTTGACCTTTCACCAAAATAAAAATCCAATATTCCTAAAAGGGATTCAAAGCGCGTCTCTGCTCCTGAATTATGAGTTTATTCTCCGTTTATTTACGGGTTTATATCCCGCTATAGATAAATAATTATCAGACAGTGATGTGACTTTATTTCTTGATGTTTTTATGGAGGCTTGGAAGAGATTTCCTTTAGATGAATGTAAAGAAATGACAGACAGAAGCTCATTTGTTGGTTGTAATTTTAATAGAGTTCATTTCTTTTGCATGAAATCTTTGTTAACATATATTAATATATAATCCGTTGTCCTCCGTGCCGGGTGCAGTGACTTGGATCGGCCCCCTGTCCCGTCAAGCTGCAGCATCGGGGGAAACCGAACCACTGGCCTGAGCTGGGTGGAGCAGTGACCGCCTGTAGCATGATGTCCTACCTCAAACAGCCCCCCTACGGCGTCAACGGCCTGGGGCTCAGCGGCGCTGCCATGGACCTGCTGCATCCGTCAGTGGGCTACCCAGGTAAGACACACACCTTTTTAAAGACGAATGCACGAGGGAAAAACACTGGCCGAGAGACCGAAAGATGTTTTTAGCTGCAATAAAAATAAAAGTTTACAACAACAAACAGAATGATACAAATAAAATAAAAACAAGAGATTATAAAAGTATGATTTAAGCTATAATGTGTGCAGTGAATTAACATTATAAAGTAAATATCAGGTAGACAGGACAGGTGATATAAAGACGTTTAAACCGCCTGTCAGTGCCGGTTTAAATAACGTTAAATAGTCCTTTAGTTAAACACACTGGTACTCTTTAATTTAACGTTAAACTTCTTTATTTCATCGTCTGTAAATTAAATCTGTGTATAAACAATGAAAATACAAGAAAGAAATACAATAATAATAAATTAAACTTTGGATATTTAAAATGTAGACCCTCTTATTTTAATGTCTTTATTTAAAAAGTTAAATTTTAATTAATTATTCCAGTTTTATTAACGCTTCCTTCACGTCTTTTCTTTCTTTCTTTCTTCTCTTCCCCGCAGCGACTCCCAGGAAGCAGCGGCGGGAACGGACAACTTTTACCCGGTCCCAGCTCGACGTGTTGGAGGCTCTGTTCGCCAAAACCCGGTACCCGGATATTTTCATGCGGGAGGAGGTGGCACTGAAAATCAACCTGCCGGAGTCCAGAGTCCAGGTGACGAATGACGGACTGTTGTTTTTACCGTGCAGTTTACCGAGTGGAAACGTCCCAAAAAACACGAACCTTGCCCGAAGTTAACGGATGACTCTAAATAAACGTGAATTTATGAAGATAAATTATACTAATAACGTTAAATGAGTCATATATTTACAGACAGACACCAGTGTAACACAGGCCCGTACAGTAGCCTAAATGTCGTTACAAACAGTCAAAGCACGACTATAACGTTAAAATCTCATTAAAAGTGATTAAATACGTATTTATTTAAAAGTTTATTAGTTGAATTATTTCTTTGTTTTATTAGTTTTTAACAGTTAAAGTGTTTAACGTTTAAAAACGTCGTTTTTTTAAAACGAATTTAAAATTGACCGTTAGTGACGTCATGTGATTTTAAAAATTTAACGGTTAATGTGAGCTAGCTAACTAACTAGCTAGCTGACTTTGTGTACAATATAGTCGATAAAATCTGATTTTATCAGGTTTTAGGTTCAATATTTTTGTAATATTTATATCAGTAAATGTTACTAAAAACCCACTTTGTCATGTAATGTAACAGGAAGGTCATATATTTAACTTATGAGGGGAAATATTGGAGGTAGTTTTACATTTGGTAGCTGTGTGATTCAAGCCTCCTTTTCAAAAAGAGGATAATAATGATTGATTGTGACAGTGGTGACATTATGACAGGGCTGTTATTAGTTACTTTGAGAGTAACTGTAACGTGTAATACCGTTAAAAGTGTGCATTCAAGTGTTGTGGTTATTTTATATAATCTCTTTCCCATGTCTCCGGTTCACCACCTCATTCTATGCAAGGGATCAGACGAAGAGCGAAACAGTTTGAACATGTCGATGCAAACAAAATTCAGCTTCATATTTTCTAACTGAAGCCTGTGTAATTCTATCTGGAATATAAATTTATAATGACGAGTAAGGCCAAGCAAATACTCCCAACAAGCAGCTTGCTGGTGTACTACGACGTTGAACAAATACTACTCTTGAGAGGCATTAGGGGAAAACCAAGGCAGGCCTCTCTCACAATTTGAGTTATTCTCAGAATGTGTGTGTGAAACAAAATGCTCTACATGATCCGACCCTCTCGGTGCTCTAGAGTTACCCCACTGTGTGGTGAAACCCAATAGCCTGTTATCTTAGAGCCGTCTACCAGGTATGAAATTGGACCCCTGGCTGGTCCGAGCCAAGGGGCCGGGGTGGAAATGAACCTTGATGGCTAATAACCCCCAATTTTCCTCCATAATGTACTCCCAGCGTGGCCTGGGAGTATCTTTTTTTTGTGCTGTTGTATGAAATGCTGTTTGTACGGTTGCTAACTCCTGGCTGGTGTTCTCGGTTGTAGGTGTGGTTCAAGAACCGGAGGGCCAAGTGTCGTCAGCAGCAGCAGAGTGGCAGCAGTGCCAAAGCCAGGCCGCCCAAGAAGAAGTCCTCTCCGGCCAGGGAGAGCACCGGCTCCGAGAGCAGCGGCCAGTTCACGCCACCTGCCGTCTCCAGCACGGGCTCGTCCTCGTCTTCGTCCTCCTCCACCAATCACACGGGCCCGGCGGCGCTCAGCAGCACCTCTACCTCCATCAGCACCGTCTCCTCCATCTGGAGCCCCGCTATCTCCCCTGGAAACGCTCCTGCACCTGCAGTGGCCCCGCTCCCAGAACCCGGACCCCCTTCTAACGCCTCCTGTATGCAGCGTTCAATGTCAGGCTCCGCCGCCGCCGCCACCTCCTACCCCATGTCCTACAACCAGACGCCGGGCTACGGCCAGGGCTACCCCGCCCCGTCCAGCTCTTACTTCAGCGGCGTGGACTGTGGCTCCTACCTGGCCCCCATGCACTCCCACCACCACCCCCACCAGCTCAGCCCCATGACGGCCTCCTCCATGTCAGGCCACCCGCACCACCACATCAGCCAGTCGTCAGGCCACCACCACCATCACCACCACCACCAGGCCTACGGCGGCTCCGGCCTGGCCTTCAACTCCTCCGACTGCCTGGATTACAAAGAGCAGACTGCAGCCTCCTCGTGGAAACTCAACTTTAACACCACAGACTGCTTGGACTACAAAGACCAGGCCTCCTGGAGGTTCCAAGTCTTGTGATCAGGCTTTTTCTCCTTCTTCCCTCCCTGCTTGTCTGCTCCCTCTTCTTCTTCTTCTTCTTCTTTTTTATTTTCCAGATTAGCATACTGCTTTTTAAAAGACAAAAAGAGTTTATGAACCATAAGACAACAAAGATGCTCTGCATTAAATTGGACTTCCTCGGTTTTTTTCCTCCCTCTCGTCCTCAAACGTCTTTTTTTAAAAAAAAAAAAGAAAAAAAAAGAGAAACAGTCACTCCAGGAGCGTTTTTAAGACGCCCTCGCCTCCGTCTTGGATGATCTTAAACTGTTTCAACACAAAACACACAAAAAAAGTCATTTCAACCAAACTCCTTCGACCACCAGCTCTCTCTCTGGCTCTCTGGATGATGGGAGGAATATTTACCCCTCCGGTGCACCGACAGGAACTTGCCCCATGCCCTCCTCTCTCTTTACCTCCAACCAAACCCTGTAAAGTTTGTTATTTTAGGACGACAGAGATTTTTAGTCAGCGACGTCGAGGAGCTGAAATATGTAAATATGTATTTGGGTCAGTTACAGTGACCATGTTTAGTTGGTGTTTTATTTTTATTTTTTTTTCCGAATTTGAAAAAAAATTGTTTATTATTACGACTTTGGGAGAAAAAAAAAAGTACAAAAAAAAAAAAAATGTATGTAAATCTTTCCAAATATTCCAAAGAGAACAAATTGGCCATAAAGTTTAACGTTCAGCTTTTATATTCATTGTTTTAACAGGAAGAAAAAATAAAAATTTGGGCAAATTTTGTCTTGGAAAACTCTAAAAAAAGAAATATATAGATATATATAAAAAGGCAGATTTGTTTTCCAGACTCCAGCCTCAGACCTCTCTCTCTCTCTCTTGGGCATTGTCGTGATTTATTGGACATGTTTGAACCGCAGCACTTGGCTTGATTATTGGAGTCAGAGCATTTTTTTTTTTAATTATTATTTTTATTATTATTTTTGTTCTTTTGGAGAGAAAATGTGGATTTATAGCTCCAAAAATGACAGTGAGATGTTGAATGTATCTTTACAAAAGGCGACCACCCTTACATACATGTTCATCCAATAAAGATCCTTAAGTCATAATTTTTATTTATTTTGTCTCACTTTGATTCCCAGCAGGGAGTCAAGTTTGATGCATGTACACCAGCAAATTACAAACTCGACATTCCTGTTTGTTGATTTTTTTTTTTCTTAATTATAAGGGCGTAAATGCAAATTAGTGCATAATTAATACAAGCCGTGAACGCGTGTAGGCCCCGCATTTCCATTTTAGAGAGCTCCGAGTTTAATCTCCGTCTTTAAATTGAAACACTAACATCTCCCCTCCTCCTCCTCTCGTCTTTTTCTTGCTTTAGGGACACTAAGTGTCTTTTTTAAACTGCGGCGTTAAAAAAGGTCTTTAAATATTGAGCCGGCAGTCATTTGATCGAGGCGTAATTGAACGCAGCAGCGCTGTAATGGCGTGATAATTACTCCTGCGCCCCTGAGTTGGTTTCTCCAAAATAACCTGCAGGAATTTCACCGCCTCTGATGCGGTAATTACGTAGGTGGGGCCAGGTTAGGGGGTCACATGTAAGTGTGTGTGTTGTGCCTCCGAGCATAAACGCATTATAAAAAGAGGAGATATCGCGTCAGTTCTCTGGCAAGGTTGTTGTTTTTGGACGAGCGGTGTTGTTAAACCCGTGAAGGCCGCACTGAGAGCAGAGGAGGCAATAAAAAATAATCAAAACAGGATTCATGCAAATTAATTACCCCAATAATATAATACAAATGCGTCCTTGTGCAGAGAAATTAACCCCCAAAAGAGCAGCCAGTGCGCACTTTTTTAATTTAATGAAGACAAATGTTTATTTTCCGACTTTCTCCTCGAGGCCATGCAGACATTAAATCTGTTCTAATTGAGGCTCCGTTCAAATTTAATCTGCTGATGATTTTGTCCGATGTGACCTCTTCATGGTTCACTTTTTTTTTTTTTTCCCAGTACAAATCAAATCACCACGTGAAGTAAAGAAAAGCAGCAAAACGTCACATTTTAAAGGAGAAACTGCAAACAGTTTGGCTTCTTTTGCTCCATAAACGGTAAAAAGGTGAAATTCACTCACAGCTCATCGTGCTGAAGATTTTAAGGATAAAAAAAACGCATAATTAAGTTTATTTCTGTGATTTTCTTCGATGTTTTTCTCTCATATTTGATGTTTTTCTCTTTTCAGACCTCTAAAAAAATCTATATGAGAAAAGTAAATTTAAGACGTCGTATTTTTTTATTTTATTTTATTTTAAACTCTAACGATCAGATCGATAGGCCACATATTGCAGGTGTGTGTCCGCCTGTGCAGAGCATGTTTCAGCTGCAGCCGTGTGTGTGTGTGCTCTCTCTCTCTCTCTTTATGTAAATGAAGCTGCAGCAGCTGAATAAATATCTGCTCCGAACCAGGACATTAAAAACATGTTTGCGCCAAGACGCGCAAACAGCGCAGCGAGTGTCCACCAACAGCGGCGGATTTGTTCGGATTTGCATCAAAACAAACATTTGCTACCAATCTTGTGGGATTGTTTAAGGAGCCTGAGACAGACAGACAGGGAGCCACAGGTCCCACACGAGGCAGCTGCTCACCTTCAAAAACCCGCAGAAAAAATGAAAAGAGGGACGAGAGGAAGGCAGACATGCAGGAGATGTTTCAGGACAATAATGCATATTAATATAAATAAACTACATGTTGCTTTGGAAGATATTTGGCTCCCCAGCATGAGCATGATCACATTTATTTATACATAAATATTTGTTTACCATCTCCAAGCTGCAGGAGGTGAAACAAGGTCAGGACTTCTTCTTCTTAAATATGCTGTGCTATAAACAGTTTGAGCTGCACAACACGCACATTTTTTAATGTCATCAGCATCTTCATTTCCTGTGGCTGTTTAAGGAGCAAACAGCTCCTCCTTAAGCTGCCTTCAGATCTTTTCAAACATTTGATTGAATTTATTTGTTCTGTTTGTTTTTACGTGAGCGAGGAGACTCAATCTGATGCACTTCAGATACTTCAGCTGCTGCTAGTTTCATTATTTGGGGTCAACATTTAGGAATTTACAGTGTTAGTGAGAATAACGTCCATGTTTAGGACAGGAAACTAATGTAAATGTAGTGTTTTCTTCATGTATTTAACTTTAAATTTGAATTATTTTGATGGATTTATGTTCCATCATATATCAAACACACACACACACACGTCTTTTAGCTCCACAAAGGTGTTAAAACACACCTTGAATCAACAGGTATCTGAAACTAATCCTGACACATCACGAACACACTGCTCAAAGATGGAAACGATTATTAAAAAAACAAGGACAGACGTTCAGATTTTTTTCTTTCCCACACTGAAGTTTTAATCTATGAAGCGAATATTCATCAGGGTTTGTTATTCAGCATGTTGTGAACAAAACAAAGTAAATACGTTGCTGTTCAAGTGTTTGGCTGCTCGAGGGGAAAGAAGAACCAATAAAAAAAAAGCTTTCACCTGAGAAAATGTTTATCAGTAATGAAGTTAACAATGTAAATTTATCTGTTTATTTCACACACCTTGTTTTAAAGACAAATTCTTGGTGAAGATTTTAGGTCGAACTTGCACAAGGACACTTCATTTCTAACTGATAATCGATGCTGAAAATCTTTTAATTTGACCATTTTCTTATCAAAAACTGCATGATTAGTTCTTTAATCAGCATTTCTTTAATTTAAGGGTTGAAAACTGACGTTAAGAGACTTAAAATTAGGAGCCGAGGTTGAAAAATTAAACCTAAAAAAATAAAATCTGCTCAGAAAATAAATGTCACGCGGCTTCGCGGTGGTTTTTCGTTCAAGGTAAAGTCTGTCACGACTTCATAAAAAACTGTGTGTGTGTGATGAATGTCGTTTTAACCTGAGCTGAGGGTCTGACGCCTTCACTCTCTGTTCAATAGGACAAATCGATTGCACCACGTCGCCCTGTTGTCAACCGTCGACCTTTTGGCCCCTCGCCTGCTCCGGTGACGGTGTCTGAATGTGGGTGGACTGGAAACTGTTGACATTTTGTTCACACTTGTCCAGGAAATGAACTGGAACCGAGCTGGACTTTTTTTTTTTTTTTTTGCATGAGTGGTTTTGATTTGTATCTAGAGAAAGAGAATCAGAGACAGAGAGATAAAGAGTAGAAACCGGACTGATCCTCCTGTCTTATTTAGACCTCACAGGCCTCGATATGACCAGCAGATGCTCTGATAGCAGCCTGCATGCTGGGACTGTTTTCTTGTCTTCCATTTCCATGCAGGACAGGAAAAGAAAAACAACACACCCGTCTGTCATTGGCTGTCGCCAGACCTTGGCATCCCCGTGTGTTTATAGGCCTGTATGAGGAGTGAGAGGTGATACAGAGGAGGATTATATTTACCTGGGAGGTTAATCTGGGGTCAACTGTACACTCAACATGGGTGGAGTCCGGGCCACCGTCTCCAGTTTCTCTGCTCTGTCAGAAATAAGTTTTGTTTTGTTTAATATCACATAAAACTTGCAGTTGCCGTAGATTTTAAACGTCATTTTGAAGTGTTTACTGGTGTGAAATACTACCCCCAAAACCAAAATAAAACCCGCAGACAACCTCTTGAATCCGTCATCCAAACTCAAAGCAGGTGAGAGTACCATTGGTTCCTATGAGGGGATTTCACAGTTGAGTCCAGGCGGCCAACACAGCAGAGCTGGGTGGACTGAAAAGCAGCTTAGTCACCCCTTATGACAAAAGGCACTGAGAGCATTCATGAAATTCCTCGTGGGTTTACATACTGTAGGTTTAAGTTGAGCAGAGGACACAGTTGGGGACGGCACACCGTCTTTTTCTGCCGGGCCGAGCTTCTTCTGATTCTGATTCCACGCAGCTGTGACGGGAATTAACGGTGCATGCTGACTTTTTGGGGGGAATTTTGGCCCGTTGGTCGCCTCAAACAAACAGACGTCTGTAGTCACTGTGTCTGGCAGCAGAGCTGGATTAGCATTTACCTAAATGTGACACAATAATACAGAAAAACACACAGGATAAATGATGCAAACAAACACTTTGAGCAAGCCTCGTAGATTAAAGATGTTTTGACTTTACTGACATTTTAAATCATACTGAAGGCTGATTTTCACGTGTTGTTATAATAAATCTACAGTTCATAGGAGTAACCCACCAAAAATGCTAACAAAGCCAAAAGGAGCTGCAGCAGTTAGTCAGTTAAAATTCAAATTAATCTGCAACTTTGTCGATCAAATAAAGTTAATTTTAAAAGTACAAAACATCTCAACGTCCTCTCATTTGACCGTCTCAAATGTGAACAACTGCTGATTTACAGTGAGCTGAATATTTTGGGAGTTTTTGTCGGACAAAACGAAACATTCTCCCTGTGCGGTAGGACATTTAAACTGATTCCTGATGTGATATCGGCCAAAATATGAAACTAAACATCACTTGAAGGTCTAATGATGATGCTATGGGTGATGGGAATGTGATTTAGCTTTGCAGGTATGTTGATCATGAACCGAGCTGCAACCTGATGATGGTGCTTGGTTTAAAGTTTGCACCAAATTTCACTGCAATTCATCGAACAAATCCGCCAAATGTGAACCTCATCCAGAGGAAACATCTCAATAAAGTCAACAGGGTTTATCCTCTGGGGAGCATGATTCCACATCAGTCCAAAGTGGTGGACAAACACACCAACATCAGTCGTGATGTGACGCTAGCGTAACTAAAAAAGGATGCAAACATGTTTATCTAAATTAAAGACTTCTCTCCAGCAGCTGTTCTGAGGTCAGCAGAGCAGCCAAACACTTCCTTCCTTCTTTCCTTCCTTCTTTGAAGTAGCTGATGAGGAAACCAGACAAGACCTGACGGGTGAAAGCAGCTTTTTCTGGACAGAACACCTCCCTTCATATCTGACTCCTCACTTTCCCCCCATTCCTTGTAAACCGGTAGCGTTGGGGGTAAGGAAAGGTATTTGAAGAGGGCTTGTATTATCTCATCTGGAAAGGATGCAGCAGACCCACGTCCCAAGTCACAACTTGTCTCCTTCCCCTCCCTTAAGCCCTGCAGACACGGGGAAAGCTTAATGGAGGCTTGTTGGCCTGCAGGCTTTAGTGTTTCCCACCGAGGACGACGTGTCTGCGTGTCAACAGACTGCCGTCTGATGCGTCGTTGGTCACATTTAGTTTTTAGCTCCTCATTGACAGATTTCTCTCATTGACACATTCGGAGCCAGAGGGCAGCGAGAAAAAGTCGACTGATGTGCAACATGCTAAGAGAACATGCAGCGCTGTTACTGGTACAAAATCTAAAACGTAGTCATGAACTTTGACCTTTCAAATCACAGATGAAGATGAAGAAGCTCTGCTCCAAATATGAAGAATAAATTATTTGCAAATATGTCTAATTAGTAAATTAACTTTACAGAAGAAGAAAATTATGTTTATATTCTTATTAAACCCAACGTGTAGAAAAGTCTAGAACATGTAGAAACTGGGTTTGTGGGAATATACCATGTTTTTAACTTTTATGAGGTATGCACGAGCAAATATAGATTTATTTTAGACGTATAAAGCAGATGTAATATAGAAATGTGCAGCATGTTATCCTTCATCGTGATGTTTCTTATTTTTGTCTGTGTTTTTTGGAAAATCCACATTTTACAGCTGAAAATATTCTGAAACATTTTAAAATCACGTTCAGAAGCAAGTCTCATAAAATGAGTCAAAGTCAGGAAGTGTTGGTCAACAAGAAACAAAGGGCGCGTCACCTGGTTTTTGACCAAAAGTTGTAACATTTATCTCAACTTTAGTCTCATCAGAGTGCGTATGTTTCTTTCTTTAATCACAGAGCATCAAATTGTTTTTTGTTTCAGCAAACACAGATATTCAATCCAGCTCTTTCCTGATGTAAAGTACGTCTCATTCAACACTTCTCACACACTCTGAGAATAACATCAGTCCAATTAGCCTCAGTCGTCAGTAATTATGTCTCTTTGATGTCTTGACCATATCTGTCTATAATATTTTGGTCGATCAGTGAAACAAACCTATACAAAAAAAAAAAAAAAAAAACTCAACATACAACCTCCCCGTGAGGGGAAATCAGAGCCATCATTAGATGTGATAAGACCTCCACAGAAACACTGCACAGCTGTTGCACAGAGGAGAGAGAGGAAGAAAACACACACACACACACACACACACACACACAGATAACCTGGATAATAGTAAGTGCCGGGGGCTTGATTCATTTCCAAATGTTAACAAGGCCGTTTCACAGCTCCAGCATGCCGCGCAGTATGTTAATACTACTAATAAGCCTATCTCTGCGAGTCATCTCGGATGGCAATGGAGATTTGAGCGCGAGGCGCTGTTTTACAATAAAAAGCTGCTGGCCACATTTAAATGAAGCATAACTATTTATGATTTTTTTTTTTTTACAAAGCTGACATAATTGCTTAAAGGGTAACTGAGGAGAGCGTTTGGGTGTGCACTTTGTTTTCTGCATTATGGAAAGAAGAGATTTCACTGTTTGCATGTCAGAAAGGGGCTACTGTGTAAGGCCATCAGAGAGATGGGAGGAAAACTCGTGCTCGCCTGTTAGGCAATTTTGCAGCTTTTATTCGAGCTGTCAAGTCAAACAATCAGGAGATAATGCAGCCTTGGTTTGTAAATTATAAACGTGTCAAGAGACGCACTAAAGGCATCGACAGATGCCACTTATCTCCAGCAGGCTCTGCAGTGTGACTGTATCATCAGAAGGGAAATATAACATTTTGATGTTTACATAAGAGAAGTATTAGTATCAGTCAGAAATGTAATTCCTTTCACCCATCCCTCTCGCAGGGGATTGACTCCCCAAAAAACATACAATGATTTCTCTCTCTTTTTTTTTTCTTTAAAGCGAACAAAACAAACAAACAAACAGGAGCAGAAAAGCATCCTTGCTGATCTTCTGTCCATTTCCAACATCGCTTCTTGTATATTTTTTGGTGGAAATCCTCTTAGAATGCAAAGTAAATAGATTACGATACAGTGAGGGATTAGGGCTCGCGCGGCGCTGTCAGATTAGTCGGTGAGCGCAGCGCGTCGACAGCTCTGACACGGCCATGGCTGCTGTTCAGGAAAGGGGCTCCGCGCGATGCTTTAAAGACGCTGGTTGGCTCCTATTCATGAATAAAACTGTGGCCCGTAATCTCGGCCAACACACACACACACACACACACATTTATACAGCACACACACACAGAGAGAGAGAGAGAGAGAGAGAGAGAGAGAGGAAAGCCTGGAACATTCAATATCAGCGGTGTTGGAACTATAATACAAGTCTTTATTTTTTCCGGCTGATTAATGGCGACGTTTAAAACATTTTCTCGTGTTTTTAACGGCAGAAGTCGGTGTAACTGTTCATTTAGTTTAGACTTCACCAAGACAGAAAATAACCTGAAGTCACCTCCACGGAGCTGCTCAGTGTTCACAGAAATACAATAACAGGTCAACTTACTAAAAAAATACTTTATCGCACAGCTACTGTACAATTATCCAGGTGATGTTACAGGTAAATAACTACTTCACAACACACACAGAGAGGCTGTCACTGGTCAGATGTTGTTGTTGTTGTCTCTCCAGAGTCCCACTGGGATTAATAAAGTGTTCTTATCGTGTCTTAATTTGTTTTTTCAGACCGTTCCTAAATGGACCACGTGAAGCATCCCGAGGTCTTCGTCTTCCTGAGAGAGAACAAACAGAGAAGTCACGTTTAATATAAAATGTGTGCGAGTGTAGAGACAGCACGTGGAGATTTTAAAGGCTTCCTGTACACTGCTGTAATATATCTATATATGAGTTAACTGTAAATTTACAGGTGATACGTAATATGACGTCGAGGACAGGACGCTACATTAAAGCTGCAACTGATGATTATTTTAGTGAGAATGAGTCTATGAAACATCAGAAAGTGGCCAAAGAGATCCAAACCAACAGCTGGAAACTAAAAAAATGTCTAATTTTATAATCATAGATGATAAAAAGCTGCAGATTCTCATGTTTGAGCTTGTTTTGGTTATTTCTGTCTGAAAACAACTGAAATAATGAATTCATTATTAAAACTGTTTGCAATAATTTTCTTTCAGTCCACTAAATATGAGCATGCAGCTCTGAACTGCTAACTAAACAGGACACTTCTAATATTCTCCAGTTTATAGTGCAGTATAAAAGGTGGTTGAGCAGTGAAATTTAATTTACTGAAGAGGTGAAAATATACAGCTGTGAGAAAACATTTAATAAACATTTATCAAGTATTTGTGGGCAAGCTGCTGTATAAATAAATAATAAATAACAATATACACTCAGTGGCCACTTTATTAGGTACACCTGTACAATCCAATGTAACAGCTCTGACATAAAGCGACTTTCATGACGCCTATAATGTTTTTTGGCACCATCACAAAGGTGTTCATTTAATTATATGTTTTAGCACAGAGCTCATAGTTAGTGGTGTTGTTGTACTGGACTCCATGTTTAGAGGTGTTTCATGGATGTTAATGTGGAGGACAAATAATTAGAAACACCTTTCTGACAACGTCAACCAACGCTGATCATTATTAACTGTAAAGGTAAGAGCTGCGGTGTACGCACAACTACATTATAGTGCTTTATAAACATTAAGACACTCTATACTGCTTATAAACACTAAATATGGTGTTAAAGTCAAGTGTTACCACGTAAACATCATTTTGGATGGCAGCTGCTCTGACAGGAAGGTAAATGTGAATGCTAACATTAGCAGCTAACGTGCTAACAGTGCCGAAACGAGCTGCGCTACGATTGGTCGATCAACATAGAATTAACCTGCAACTGCAACTTTTTTTTGATCAATTTAAGTTATTTTTTAAATTATAAACATCTTAACATACTCTCGTTCAAGCTGCCGCTTTATAGTTGGATGAATATTTCTGTCGAAACATGTACTGACATCACCTTAGGAGATGTGTCCTGATGTTATATGGTCCAAATTATGAAAATAATCATTACTTAAAGACCTAATGACAATGTTAAAATACCAAGGTACGTCTGAGGCTGATGGAGATGTGATCAATATAATATTCATGGATGTAAATAAACACCTTTCTGACAATGTCAACAAAGACTGGTCATTATAAACTTTGTAAATGACACATTTATGTTAACGCAGTGTAATAAAACAGTTATTATACATTACAAGTGTTGAAATTAAAACAAAACATCAGTTTCGGGTCGGTGAACTTACATTCCTGTTGTCTCTGTCACCTTCACTGCTTCCTGCAGAACAAAATGAAACGATAGAAGATGTCGGAGGATGTTAGACGTTCCTGCAAAGCGGCCGTGACACAGGTACAACAACCTGAACATTAGGCATGCACAATCACACACGGCAGCCCTACAGCACAAAAACACACACACACACACACGGCTGCATGCCTGAGCAGGTTGCATGCTCGCTCAGTGGGTCGGACGTGCCGCCTTTTCTGGGTTTTAACGAATGTAAACCGTTGTCACTCGTGGCGATCTGTCTCTTGCTCTGAGCTCTGCGTTAATAAGGTTATGATTGACATTAAAACCCCGGCATGCCTTATACAGATATTTAAAAAGCTGATGCAAATTTCCCTCCAATAGCCTAAAGTCGGGATTATCAAATGACAGAGCGATTTGATAGCGAGACAATTGCTAATCACCCGAAAAATGGAATTATTAAAATGGAAGGAGCAGGAAGGAGGAGAGGAGGAGAAGAAGGAGTGATGTTTTCTTAATGGGTGTTTTTCCTAAATGACCAGTTAGTCATCTCAGACATCTGAGACCGGCAGGAGGAGAGCACTCAGGCTACATTTAGAGAATAAAACAGGTTGAATGTCGCCAGAGAATTGTTGCAGGGCTTAAAACGTGACCTGAAACCGACATGTTGAACATGAGTTATAATGGGCTGACTCGCTCTCTCGGCTGCTGTTGGAGGCAGTTTGGGGAGAATTTGGAGCAACTTTGAGGGTGATTTAGGTTAAAGTTAAAAGGAAATAAAGTGTAGATGTTTCTGTAATTTAATGTATTTCCAGTTGGGTCGAGTTAAAGTGTTTAAAGATTTTGTGTTAAGAAAATCAGCTTTTATGTTCGTCTACTGGTACACCATGAGGTAACCATCATACAAAACATGGATGTTTTATCCGTGACGTCACTCACAGGTTTCCAAAGAGCTGTTGTGAAGCTCAACGTGGTCGCTCTGTCCACATTGGAGCGTGGGTGGAGCTGAGGAAGGCTAAACGGCGCCTGGTTGCTTAAACATGTTACCTGGCTAGTAGTGGCTAAAGTAGCCTTGACGGATGAGGAGCAGTCTGGTAAACAAACTTCTTTCTAACTCATCAAGTGACATCTGATCAGACTTCACGCAGCTGACTCTTTTCCCCTTTAATCATCTGCGACTCAAAAAAGACCCGATGTTTCGGCTTGTGGTTTTTCTTTCATGCATACATGAAGCTTCACAAACAATCCTCTACATTTCTCTTGATGGTCAGATCGCTCTAAAGATCGTCCTGAAGCAGCGGCCATTAATCTTCAGGTTAAATGCTGCTTATCTATATTCTCAGAAAGGTTAAGCTGCGGAATTAGATAACTCTTCACAGACACGACAGAGATACAGGTGATGTAAGTACGACAGACAGACGGACGGACTGACCTGTTTCTCTCAGTATCCTGAACACGTCCGGACTCACGGTGACACGTATGTTCTCGGCCTGTGGTCTCCTCTGATTGGCTCTTCCATCAACACTGAGGAACAAAAAGAAAACCGAGTTACGTCAGATGAATTCAGTCTGTTTTTCTTTCAATCGATCTCAGCAGGTTTCTACTTCAGTCTGTGATTTCCTGACAACAAACAACGTGGCTGAGAATTTGCTGATAACTGTTACGGCATGGTTATGTGTATGTATGTACAGTTCACTCTCTGTACTGTGCATCTTTATCGCCCCTTTTCTAATGAACAACAGCTAAGCTGTCTTCAGTCTGCACCAGCATCATCAACACAAATGTGTGGATGTTTGTTTTGCTGATGAAAATTACCGGGCTGCAGGATTAGAGTCTTCTCTCTTCACCTCCTCCCGAAAACATAAAACTGCTTCTATTATAATTTAATTTTTACAGGATGCAAACAGCTGCAGAAACTTAAAAAAACATTCAGATGTTTATTCTGTGATTATCTGATCCACATGAGTGTGTAACAGGTTAAACAAAAGCTGACGGTGAAAGCCAAAGAGTGATCTTTATTTCATCATCGGATGTCCTGATGTATGTATCATCACTCTGATTAATAATGTATCCAGTGGTAATACCACACTGTGGAAATACTCCACTACAAGTAAAAGTACACGTTCTGAAGTAAAACTGTCCCTGTCAGTGTTATAAGATATTTTTGAATTAATCTGAAAAGTAACTAGTAACTAAAGCTGTCAGATAAATGTAATGGAGTAAAGAGCACAGTATTATTCTTTGAGATGTAGCGGAGTAGAAGAAAGTTGCAAAAAATGGAAATCACATTTCTACCATACTTGAGTAAATGTACTTAGTTACAGTCAACCACTGAATACATATGACTAAAGGCATGAATATTATTCTATGTGAAGTTTTAAATGGACAGCTTTCTCCACGTCTTCATCCTGTTTCTCGTGTCTTTGAACAACACAAAACTTCCAGTTTTGTAGGAGCGAGACGCTCCCCGGACAATAATCTCTGCAGCCAGAATCTGCCACTACAAACACTGAACATCTATTAAATTAAGCTCATTATGCAGAACTTTTTAGGTTATTCTGGGCAGTGTGAGGCCAATCTATTTGGCATATTCTGGCCTCCATCATATGGCACCGACAGGCAACTCTGGACTACTTCAGAAGTGTAACCTTAGTGCTTCTGTTTCAGGATTCGGTTCGATAATCAAACCCTTTCCTGCTCACATGAATATCAAATAAATAAAAATTGAAAGTTCATTTGTAAAATCTAAAAAGGTTCGTCTCTCATCGTATCACATTAACTTTGGCCTCCACTAAAGCAAAAATAAAAATAACCTCCGCTGACGGAGGAGTACGTGACGAGTGAGCGAGGCCAGCAGCTGTCAAAAGGAACGTTGGGATGCTTCCCAGATTCCCGTCTTGTTCTCGTTCACTCCTCCGAGCATCGAGTCGGATTTGGGGGAATGCGGGAATCGAGCGAGGAGCCCCCAAAACTGCCATTGTGCTGCCTCGCCTGCCTCGCTCTCTCTCTTTTCTCCTCAGCGAGCCAAACGGGAGAACGCCTGCGCTACAATGCCTCCCCTACTCCATCTCAGCTAAGCTGTCATTGGCTTCACATGAGAAACAATGAAACTTCATCGGAGACCAGATTACAAAAAGACAGAGAGAGAGGGGGGGGGGTTAAAAAATTGTTCTAAAGGAAGGGGAGAAATTGTGGAATAAAAAAAGGCAGAGGCTTTTGTCTCTTTCTCTCTGTGGCCTTTATCTGTTGGGAGGTTTTGGGATCTGCTTTCTTAGCCTCTGTCAGCAGTGCAGGGGAAGACCTGGGGTTGTACGACCGGGCTTTTGGCTGCCAAATCACCCTAACCCTCTTTACCACTCTTTTTTTCCCCCCTCCTCTCGTTCCTTTTTACTGTTTTTAAAAAGAGCTTAGGACAGAGCATCTCTCTCTGTCTCTTCCTCTCTCTCTCTCTCTCTCTCTCTCTGGACCCAGCTTGTTTAAATTGGCTGATAGGAAGGGATTTGGGATGGATGGAGGGGGCTTAGAGAAACGCAGAGTGGAAGGGGTTGGAGGTGGAGGGGTGCAGAGAGTCATCAGTGTTACAGTCAAACAGCCATGAAAAGCCTATGAGGATGAAGAGAACAAGAGCGCCTTTTTATCTAATACACACAAATCCCATATAAATACTCCAATATGTTAGTTGGGGTATGACAAGGAATGCCCCCCCCTCCCCACTCCTCATATCGTACAATAATAGAGACGTGGATGGCTATATTTGTATGTCTCTGTTTGTGTGTGTGTGTGTGTGTGTGAGACACAAAGAGAGGGATGCTCTCATTGTGTCTTTAGTCACACTGCTTCAACACGTCATTCATGTAGACGAGTGTATTAAACAATCACTCTGAAACAGTGAGTTTTGGTCCTGACCCGTGGTGAAAATGGACTCCGGTGGAGTTTTTAAATGTGGCTCCGGGTTTGCCAGCGTTGGAAATCGCTGGAAGCGTAAGACCCGGAACTGATGTGGGTTTGACATTTGAAATGTGTACTGGGAGTGAAGGCTTTTAGAGGCTGCGAGCTCGGTCATTTGGCCACAGACGCCTCTCATGCAATTCATGTAGAGACAATGGCAAATCGCTGCGGGGGGAGGACATGACATGTACGAGTGGAAGTAAAAACAGTGAATCATGTGCACACGACATCTGTCTGGGGTTCAACTTAATATTTTGTTTTCATTCGAAGCAGCTTTAATAAATCTAATTTAATTTTATAATGACAGCGGATCGAATTAAAAGCTTTATTAGCGAGTTTCATCTTTTTGTTTAACTGTCTGTACTTTGGTTCGCTCTCGCTGCTCTGATGGCGTCATTTTCAGCAGCAGCTGTCAGCAAAAAGGCTGTAAAAGCTCATTGAACGCTACCTGCTACAGGTAATAACCAGTTGGTGGTAGCGATGGGCAGATCGAGAATCACTTCTTTCGAGGCGACGGACGTAAAAGTATCAAATCTTTTGAGTTTCTCCATGAGGAGTTCATGCATGCTCGCGCTGCCTGCGCCGGAAAACTTCCCCCGACACACGTTTCCTGCTTCCTATGTTTTGAGCGACTGCACTAGTGTTGCAGGCAGCGTGAGCGGTAAGCACTCATGGTTCAGAGCAGGTTAAACTCCAACATATGGTTCTCACACGAGGCCTGGTCTCCATGAGTCTTGGAGGTAATGTCGTTCTTGACTTTGACCATTTGGAGTTGTAGTCCCTGCAGGATGGTCAGCATGTGTTTGGACCAATCCCAGAGGCTGCTGCAGGTTCTGGTTGTCCAGCGCATAGGATGAATAATTCCAGATTTCCTGCTGCTCTCCATGAATAACACAGTGTTTGTGGAAAAACGTGAGGGGCACGAAGGCGTAGGAACGTCGGGTAGCCAGTGATCTTCTCCAGCTGGGGACAGCCAGTGACCAGTGGGCAGGGAAAAGTTGAGGATTCATGATATTCGTGAGTAGTGACCACTCAGTACGTTGGACAGGCTTACATGGAACATACCAGACACTAAAAAGAGTGGAGCACTTAGCAGCTAAAGTGCCAGATACTGCCCTCAGGAGCTGGTAGAGACCGAAACAGAGATAAAACAGAGTGAATATTGAACTTTAAGAGGCTGGAGACAGGACAAATGACTGATAATGTTTCTGTAACTGCTGGATGTATAAGCAACTGCTTCTCCGTTGAAGTTCTCAGTATGAACTGAAAAAAAAGTGATGATATGACACTGTTATTGGCCAAAACACACACACAGTACACGTAACTCACTGTGTAGTGGGAGTTCCCGGGAACGAAGGTCCTGTTACACTCTGGTTCCTCTCAGTCTGTCTGTCCCCAAGGCTGGAACCACACAACACACCATTCCTGCCTCTGAGAGGATCGTCTAGAATACACAAACACACACAAACACACAAAGAGAGAGGCATGAGGATGAGCAACAGTTCAGACCATCAAACCACTCACTGACCTCTCATGCCCTGCCTGTAGGAAGCATTTGAAACTCATTTATTCATGTTTTTTCTTTAATTTGTCGTCGTCTTTATGTTGCATGTTCTTCTTTGTCCACCTGACAAAGCACGAAGATCTCTGTGGGATCAAAATCACATTTATTGGCACTGATCAGTCTGCAGTATGTAATCGATCATCTCTGTATGGTTTTTGTCATCGCCTGCACGTACATGAGCGTAGGCTGCCTTGACAATCTTGTTTCTGATGAACACGTCATGCCAGTAAAGTTTCTGAATCGAGCCGAGAAGTCGAACAGCAGCGGAGGTTTGGTGTGAACGCGGCAACCGACGAGAGCTGAGAGAGAGGAACAGAAAAAAAACGCTGCTTTCCTTTAAAACACACACCGGAGCTAACAGGCTTTCACCATAACGACCAAGAAAGCAGAGAGAGAGAGAGGAGGTGGAGAAGTGGATCTTCAGATAAAGCTCTTGTCTCGTTGCCCGATGAAAGGCCCTGCAGTCACATCAACCTTTGTGAGGGGGAGACAGAACGATCAGGCGAACAACTTGGCGTCTCCTCTTGGCAAAGCGCTACTCCAAAAAGAAAAAGAGATAGAGAGGAAGAGAAAGAGGCCTTCCCTCGCACTTGTTCGCTACTCTGCCTCTCACAATGCCGTATCTATCCGAATCAACACACTTGTCAGCCAGACGGCTATAAGCGATTTCCAACGGCGTTATAAAAAGGGACCATTTCTAAGCTGAGATGTGTGTCCTCTATTGTGTACAAGCGAAGGCAGCATCTCTGTTCACCGAGGGGGTTTACAAAAGGATGCAGATAAATATGAGAAGAAGTGCGTAGAAATGTGGCGCCTCTGCCCGATCTGATTCCAAGTCCGAGACTGATGCCGATGCATCGCGAAAAAAAGACATCCATCACAAAACAAACCGGATCTGGTAGAAGAAGAAACGCTCTTCTTTTCCGATGCAAATCAACTCGTTTCTCTGATTTTCTTGGAGTGAAATGAAATAAGTCAGGGTGGCGACGGCCTAGATCAGCTGATTTCAAGAAAAGCAGAGCTGGTTGGCGTTTTTTCTGTGCAAGCAGGCGGCTAATTGCAGGTGTAAAACAGCATGAGATTACATGAAAACCAGCAGAGCTTTGAGCCCTGAGGACTAAAACTAAAACCCACTGACCTCGAGTTAAAGGAAAAGTTTGCTCTCTTGCTGAAAGTTAGATGAGAAGATTGACACCTCTCTCATGTTTAGCACATTTTGAGCGTCAAACAAATTCAACTCATCAACAATTCAATGGTTTCTTCTCTGGCAAATACTCCCGTCGTGTTGCCCATGAGCAAGGCACTAACGCCCTACAGCTTCCACAGCAAATGTGTGAACACGAAGAGGGGCATCCACCCACAACACATCGCTGCTTCACATGAACACAGGCTGCTCAGTTCACATACACGCAGGATTCATTATGACCTGCTTCCAGGTTGGGTGTGACCCCAACCGCACACAAACTGTACACACATTTACACAAACGTGTCTGTGTGAGTGTGTGACTGAGAACAAACAAATTTAAGCCCGTTCAAACTGAAAAAATTCATCTGCGCTGTGGGAAAAGAGAGTCACGGCCAAATACATGCATCATGTGACTGTATGTCAACCAAACATGGAGACACCTGCTACTGCGTTTTCACAGCAAGTTGCAAAACAAACAGTAACAATTGTTAGTTTAGTAAGTCCCGCATTCAAAATTCGACTTAAATAGAAGTACAAAAAGCAACATGATGTAACAGATTTAAAATCCTGTTGCTGCTACACTGACCTGTCATCAGGTGAATGGTGTCTCTGTCATTCGTACGTCTGTTCTCACACTATGTAACTTTGGGCTCCGGGTCGGAAGAAGTACGTAACGCTTTACGGCACTAAGTCACACACCACCAACTATTTCACTGATTTTGGTGAAACTGGATCATATTTTATGGAGAAAATGTTTTCTGGTTTTCCCTCTGATGTCCTCCGGCTGCTCCGCCTCAACTCTCTGTGATTTACAGAGTTTCCTGATGGACAGTGAAGTAAACTGTAGCTGCTGTTAGCTCAATTTGTTAGCCGGGCTGTCCAGACTGTGAGCTCAGAGCACCGGGGAAGTGTTAAGTGTTTGCACCACCGGGAAGAAGAAGAGGAGGTTTACAGGCCAATGCTAATGGGGAGCAGAATTGGTGTCGTGCTAGAACCGGAGCTGAGCAAGTAGGTAGTGTAACCGGGCTCAGCAGCCTCTATAGATGCAATGGCAGAGGAGAAGAGAGCGAAGAGGACGCTGACGGAGGAAGCTAAGAAGAGAAAAGGAGAGAGTGAGCGAGCAAGAAGCCGCCGGACAAGAGTAAATCTGGGACTGACTTTTAGTGGTTGGTGAGAGCTTGGTGAAATAAAAGGCTGAAAGACAGACGCCGAGCTGGGCTGACTGCTGTTGGACTAGTCAGTAATATTAGCTGGCTGCTGTGTCTGCTGTTGTTGACCTTGTTGATGTTTGGCTGTTAGCAAAGTTGTCGACTTGCTTCGTTTTTGATCATAAGTAATGTAATCAGAACAAATACTCGAGTACAGCTGAACATATTTAGTGGGATTACACTGAAACTGGGGAGCTAAATCACAAAAATATGATTCAATGTTGCTTTGAGAGACAAAACTAGAAATGAAACAAACAAACGATCAATATTCATCCGTCCTTCCTTCCTCTCTCTCTTCAATTCTTTCCTCTTCTGTCATCCCTCCTTTCTCTTCCTCTCCTCTCCTCTGTCCCTTCCTCCCTCTTTCTCTGCAGTGCCGCTGTCCAAGGATAGGACACGCTGCAGGTGATGGGAGGTAAATCATCGAGGACATAATTAAGAGGCTTATGAGGAGGAGTGTGTGTGTTACGCATCGCATTAGAAAGAAGGAACTGCTTGCAAACAGGCCTCATAGTTACAGTTGCTCATTTTCATTCACAGACAAACACACAGACACTCAGCCTAAAGGGTTTGACCTTATACAGTAGAGTTAAATACCTCTCTCACTTCATTTTATTGTGTGTGAGTACACACACAAACAAACACACACGCACACAAACACTCGAGCACATTGCCTTCTGGTGTTTTTTTAAGCACCAATGAAGGACTCATCAGACATGTTCATCTAGTTCCCTCACAAATTTGAATGTTTTCTGCTCACCCGTTGGCTCTCGAAACCTCTCTGTGAGTGTGTGTGTGTGTTTGTCAGTGTGTGTGTGTGTGTAATCAGGAACTCGGCTTGATCCCCTCTGGTATGTGCTTTCGGGGAGTGTTTGTCAAAGGGCAGCAGCACAGCCTGCAGTAACGACAAAAAAAAAAAAAAAAAAAAAAAAGGGCCTTCGTTGGTTTTCCTCCATTTGCTGGCTACTCCAAAAATCTTTGGTGTAACATATTTCATCAGTCTGAGAGTAAAGACTTTATATCACAACACTTTGTACTCAATTTGAGGGGAAAAAACATCATCTAGAACCACCAACGTCCAAAAAACATGAGGAAATTCTTGATTCTGTGCTGGTAGTGATTATGTAAAAAGGTTGACGTCACTTTCTATTTAATTTTACAAACATGCATGAAAAACTTCATCCAGTATCTCACGTTTAATCATCACTATAGATCATATCGCCTTTAAAAAAAAACAACTGAATTTTACATGAACATTACTCCGTCAGACATGATCTGATTCAACTTTCTTTTGTGCCGTTAAAAGAGGGTGAGAGCCTGAGAAAATACCCGGTGTTAGATGTCAGGAAAGTGGGTGAGTTGCTGAGGTTATCGCTGGGGTGTCCGCCTCCCATTTTTCAGATGTAAGGAGAAATAACGAGTCACATTTGGTGTTTGGTGGACATTTATGATTATTTTCTTACCGCCGCCTGCGACGTCGGCCCGGGCCTCGATTTCATTAGCTTTCCTCTTGGCCACATCCGCTAGTACCACCTCGTCCTTATCGCTGGCAACATAATGGAGGTCCTTTGAAGGTAATGCAAGAAAGAAAGAGACGTGAACGTTAATCTAAAATGAATCTAGGCTCCGATGACAATAGGCTTTTTTTTTTTTTTTTTTGGAGGGGGGTGTTTTGGCGGGAGAAGGAAGAAACAGATGAAATGACAGAAAAAAATGAGCCGTTTGAAGCCCGACATCAGAAAGAGCACTGGTTGGATGAAATGCCGGTTTCCTCCAAAAACTTTGAAATCAGCCCCCCACCTCTCTGCATCACACACACACACACACACACACACACACACACACACACACACACACACACACACACACACACACACACACTCGTCTCTCTGGTTTTGAACTAAGGGAGGATGTTATCTGTCACATTTTCAAAAGTGCGAGAGGAGGCGAGAGACTGTTCACCTTTCAGAACCGCTCGTATTCTCTCTTTACGCAGAAACACATCCAGCCGAGCACATTACTATATCAGCCTGCGACAATATTGGAAACAGCGTGTATCCTCTGTATCTCACTGTTTGAGGCTTGCAGGGCCATAAAGAGAGATAATATTGCTAAATGATGTCTGAGGGTGGCTGATTTGAAGCTCAACGCCGCCATAATATTCATTACTAACCTCACTGCATCAGACAGCTGTTCTTATTTTTAAAGGTGCTTTGGGCTACGAGCAAGTCTGAGGTCAATTCATCTATTTAAATACCTGAAATAAATTAGATTCACTTCAAATCTCGATTGTCCTGTGAGGGACATGTACTGTGTGCCAAATCCAAGCGGTAAGCAGGGTTTGTAACAGCTCCAGGAATAATATAATCTTTAAAATTTGAACCAAATCAGACGCTTTTATGATGTAAAATTGGTTTAGTTTAAAAAAAAAATGTGTTCTGATATAAAAAGCTGAATCAGAGGACCTGAAAAATTCAGGACGTTTGCTCAAATGACGACTAAATTATGCTCTAAACAGCACAACCAGCGATAGTTACACAGTTGCTCAAACAGGGGCAGCAGCATGATGTTCTAAAACGTGGTCTCGTGCAGAAAGGTCACTGATTTGAATCCCCCAGAACAGCTGTGAAGTAAATGAAAAACACACCCTTAACAACGGTCAACATGTTGCTCGAGTGGCACCGGTGGAGCCCGTCGATAACCAGCGGTAAAAGCTGAAAATGTGCTGGTCAGCTCCCAGTGTGAATGTGTCTGAGTGGAAAGGAGGCAGGCTGAAGGAGCAAAATTAAAAAAGATACATGGCCTGAAGCTGCAAAAAAAAAAGAGCTGAATTTCCTAAATTGATTGAACAGAGTGAATCACACCCTCATCCTGGCACCCAACGAGGGGCTACTCGGGGTCGCAGGGTTTCCTCAGGGCGAGTGCAGGGCCTTGAAGGGCCCATCAAAGGGTACGGCGTGTTAAGGAAAGTCTTCCGCCTCAGCGACATCACAGGACATCTAGTGCTGTGACTCGGGGCTCGCCATGGATAACCCTCAGCTGGCTAAAGCCAGCCCCCAGCTGAGCCTGCACCCGGCCCTAATACCCCCATATTGTAACCCAGCTTTTGTACCCCAAGAGTTAAAAAAAAAAAAAAAAAAAAAAAAGAGAGAGAGAGAGGAGGGGAGGAGGGGTGCTGGTTTCCAAAAAAAGAGGTGGGGAGCAGAGAGGGATTGAGGCAAGGGGGAGAAGAGGAGGGGGGAGTGAAAGAGAATGAGAGAGAGGTGCTGAAATTGAAGAGTATGAATGGGAACAGATTGGGTAATTATAGTGTGGTGCCTGCCCTCTGTGGCGAGGAGTTAGGAGGAAATGCGAAAATGGCCGACAACAAAATGGCCTCAAAAGAACCTTAAATCGGCTCCCAGGACTGAGGTGGCTAATTCAGCCGGCGCTGAACGAGGACGCGGCCCCTCAATTAGGTACGAGTGAGGCGTCCTAATTGATAACAAACACGAGCGACGGCGACGAAGAGAGGAGGCTGAAATGACAGTGAGGTGTGTGAGAGAGAGACGTGACGAAGGAGGCATAAAAAGACGTGAGGAAGGCAACATTCAACAACAAGGGTTTTCACGTGAGGGAGGGAGAGCGGCGGGGAGAGAGATTGTATGACAGACAGAACAGAACAATATGAACATTTGATGCCGGGGCGCTTTATTCCAGCTTAGCTCCTCATAATACTGTCTGAATCTGGAGAGAGGGACCCGGAGAAAGAATAAACGAATGAACAAACGTGAAACGAGAGAGACAAACTGAGAACTGAGAGAGAGAGAGAGAGAGAGAGGAGTATCAGCCTGACTAAGAAGGGATAACAATAATACTGCATATAAAACCATCAGATATTACACCTCTTATTCCCCGACGCTCAAACGCGACACTAATCTTATTTATATAAGAGCTTTAGGGGTTGCAGCGCCTGATAAAGAGGGGCGTTTTAGTGGGCCATTTTTGGGGAGTAAAGAGGGGAGGAGAGGGAGGGAGGTGGTGGACGCTAAGAGCCCGATATTGACTGATATTTGGGCTACCTCCAAATAAACGAGGGATTAGGGTTAACTGGCACACAGCAGCGCTTACGACACATTAACAGACGGGCTCATGTCTGCATGTTTGCAGTGTGTGTGTATGTGTTACTGTCAAACAGGATCAATAGGAAAGTATACATGTGGACGTTCAGCGCGGATTTACACTTATTACCGACAAACTGCAGCACATGAACCAGCTGCAGATCTTTCTGACCAGCATGTGTGCACGTGATGGTGGGAAATCAGTTTTAAAGCATCCCTGAAGCTAGTTTGTGATTTGGAGAATCACATCCACAGAACGGGAAACAACTTGTTGCACAGAGAGATAATAATAGCAACAGCAACATAGAAACATATCTTGTGTCCAAAAGGTCCTTCCCATTTATCCTGGGTTATTTTAAACTTTATTTTTAATGATATTCTCACTGAAAATGAGATAAGACATCTAAATGACAGTCACCGTCATGTTTTCTAGTATTTTTAGATTTGTTTTGGATCATTGTCTAAAACAAATCAATCAAACAACAATTTCATTGATAACTCCAGTCCAGTCGTCCTTTATTGGACAGTTTGCCTGCAGACACGTGACAGCCAAAAGTCTGTTTATCTGTGGTTTTCTTCAAGCAGTCAACTAATATTTCATAATTTTCATAATTTCTTTGGCAGTCATGTCCGAACTCTAAGTAAAAAGTATTATATCACTGGTTCTCAAACTGTGGTACAAGTACAACTGGTGATATGTGTTAAAATAGTTAAACTATGATACCCGCAGGAATGTAATTTAAAATAAGTTCTACATTTCCTGTAATATTTTGTTCCTCTGTAGTCACAGTCATGCAGGTAGCACGTGTACATCCATGATTAGTTATGAGCTAAAATATGATGCTAAGATAGAAAACAAAACACTGCAGTCGTGGCTCCAAACTTGAAATATTAGGAAGAGAAATGCAGATCAGGAGAACCTCTTTTGCAGCCCAAGTAGCTCGGGTTCTGTTCAGGAGGCGCAAACTGGCTGTAGCTGAACTGGGCCAACCCACGCTGTCATGATGAAGTTATATAAGTTGTTTAGCTGATCTTTTAGCGCCCTATGTCCTCGGGTGCATCATTCCTGGTTGTTCCTCGGTTCAGATTTATACACAAAGGTGACGGAGACGTTACAATCAGGGCTCCAAAACTGTGGAGTGACCTGAAGAGAGACCTTTTTATGTTCAATGTCACATTTTGTTCCAATTTTTTACTGATTTATTGCTTTTAGCTGATTGTTATTGCGGTTTATTTTATTGCAACTGTGTTTTAAAAGGTGCTATATTAATAAAGTTTATTATTTATTATTCTGGAGGTGGTACAAGGTGTAAAAGCTCCCTCAAAAGTAGTAGACCAGCACCACGGGGCTTTTAATTTAAAATGCCACAGTGCAAAGTCATCCAACACCTGAAAACTGAATATGTAGAGAACAGTGAATGAAGTGAAAGAGGGATTTCTCTCCTTGTACGACTGTAAAATATCAGCATCAAACGGCGGCTCTAGAGAGAAGCCTTTGCTCTTTGATTCTGAGGGACGGACATCAAATCCTGATGATTACTTTTGAAGGTTTCAGGCTTCGTTTGCAACCCCTGAGAAATATCTCAGGCAAATGTCACATCGTCTGCATTCAGCCAGTTTATACCGAGGAATAAGAGAAACACAATGACAATTAGACGAGCGGATAAGACGGACTAAAATGTTTTAGCTGAGTTTTCCTTTGCTAAAAAAAACATACAGTTGAATCGAGGACACAAATCCACATAAGGCATGAAATCCATATTCACTGACGAACATAATCCCTGGACACGAGCACATTCGCTGAATCTGCACACACACACTTGTTTTTCTGACACACCTGTTATCCAGAAGCCTTGTGTTTGACTAACGCTTCTATCAGATAGGTGTTAAGGACTTAACGTTTTAATAACGCTAATTACTCATCTGAGCGACAACAATGAGCTTATTGCCAAAGACGTGCGATACCTCCTCCTCCTCCTCCTCCTCCTCCGGCGTCAGATAGGAGGAAGATAGGGGGGTGAACCCAACAGACGCTTGCTTTGCCTTACTGCTAAGCGTATCTAACAAGAAACAGTACAAGCCCTCATTGGGGAACAAAAGAGCCCGCATCAGATTGGGCTATCACACAATTTGATTTAATTAACGAGCTACATCAAGAGCCAAAGACCCACGAAGAGGAAGAAGATGGAGAATAAGAGGGGGGAGGGAGGTGGAGGAGAAAAAAACTTGTCATCGGCTTGACTTGGCTGACGAATGACCTAATTGGTTACATTATCAACTCATTATCAAAGGCTAATTAGGGAGCTACAGAACAGCGCCAATTATGAGGAAAAAATGCAAAGGACTCAGTAACCCCCCTACTAACTACTACCTCTACATACACCCCCTTCCCCAACCTCCACCTCCGCCAAAACACCCCCCAACCACCACCGCCACCAATTCCTCCTCCCACTCAATTTAGCCTGACACTAACGTGTTTCATTTGAACAAAAGGTTTCTTTTTTTTTTGGAGGGTCTCTATTGTTAGCTTGGAAACAATGGGGGCTTGAAGGGGTGGGGGTCCGGTGATAAAGAGGTGGGGGTGTATCATGCTGGGTATTTCTAGAAGAGGCGAGAGTGTGTGTTATCTCGATGGTCGACGGTGCGTTGTTGAGTTTGGAAGTTGGAAAGAGTTCGGCGCAGGTTGGGGGGGGGGGTTGCCCTTATTAACCCCCTCCACCTCAACTCAATCAGTCGACCAGCGGGTTAAAGCAACAACACAACCTAATTAGAGCGGAGGACAGAGCGAGGGGTGAAATGTCAACGTCCTCTTTTGCTCGGTCGCTCTTTTCAGACGACGAGTCGCTGCTCTCTTGGTCGCTGGAGCCAAAGAAGTGCTTGAAAACGCTTGTCGAGACGGAGTTTAACTTTGTTACAGATCAACGATGAGAAGGATTCGCTCCTTGTGTTTGATGAGCCAGATATAGGATCGACAAAAGCCTTCTGACTTCACCTCCTAAATGTATTTGTACCAAATGTATACAAGCATAATACTACAGATCATACCAGTGTTATGTTTGAGTTCGATTTAAAACAGCCAATAAAAAAAGAAACATCTGATGACCGTCAGGTCCAAACAACTGAACTGGCTCCATAAATTGCAGTTTAAAGGTCCAGTGTGTAACATTTAAGGGGACAGAAATGTAATATAATATAATATACTGTGCAGCCCAGTAGGGACAAACCAGACACTGGCTCTACGTAAGACATTTCGCGTTTCATGGCCACTATAGTTTCTTTGTGCTTAAAACGAGAAGGTGAGGTGAGGGGTATTCAGCCGTCCTGCAGTCTGAAGAACCACCAGCTCTGCATAACATCACACAATCAGATATTTTACGTGGCAGTGATCTAAATTATTTCTGGGATTCCCCCGAGAGCTCGCCTCCTTTAGTTTACTGTGTCTGAAAAGGTGGCTCATCTTTTATTTGTAGGGTGATTCTCCTGTTGTTCCACGCATAGAAACTTATTAAAATTGTAGAAAGCAGTAATTCTATTACAATGTTTCATGTTTTATATTTTAAAATGTGTCACTTGAACTTCATTTCCTATTCCATGGTTAATAACTTCAGGTGTAAAAGAAAGAAAGTGTTCCAGAAATGTACATTTTCTTCTTTTACAACAAATATTTCAGAAAAAAGAAGAACAATAATTCTTTTTAGAGATATTCTTTGGCGTTTTTAATTCGATAGTGACAGCTGGAAAGATGAACAGGAAATTCAGACATGCAGCAAAGGACCCAAACACAGGTCGCCATGGTAAGGACTTTATCCTTGATACGTGGGGTGCTACCAGGTGAGCTGTCGGGACACGACTTAAAGGCCTTAGTTTGCATACTACTACTATCTGTAAGAACAAACTATTTGAGGAATAATTCACATAAATACAAGGAGTCTGATAAGGTAGCGTACATGCAGTACATACATTGGGCTGTGTAGCTCTTGGAATAATTGCTGTAACTGGAGCATCTTTTGGACCAAACTGTTGACAGCTCAGGTTTGTTCGGCACAGATTAGTCCTTTAAAAGCCTCCAGTTCTTCAGAGAGGACCTCCTCTACAACACTACCAGCAACTGGACATGATACATCTATCCCCCTCTACAACTGGACCTTTGTGAGTAGTACTAAAAACCAAACCCAGAATTATTATTTGACTCCATCCACCTCCATCTCCAAAGTGACAGACTGTTTTCTCTCTCTCTGCATTTGTCATATAGCTTTCCATCTACACCACCACCCCCTCCTCTCCTCTCCTCTCCTCTCCTCTCCTCTCTGACTCCCCCTGCCTTCCTCCCTTCCTTCCTTTGCGCTCTTTCAAGGTCCACAGGCTCGACTCCACCTTTTCAATTCGGCTTCCCAGCAGCACTACTTAGTGGGGAGGTAATTGGAACCAGTGCTATCAGTGTGATTGAGGGAGCAAGAGGAGTGTGTGTGCCAATGTGTGCGTGTGTGTGTGTGTGTGTGTGTGTGTGTGTGTGTGTATGGGGGTCTGTATTAATGTCTAGGGTGTTGGTGAAGCATGGAGCAAAGGGGGCCCCGTGAAAAAAAAAAAAAGGGGGTCAAACACATAGAAGAGCATTTCAGCGTGGAGTGGAAGAAAGAGCGAGTCAGAGGGGAGATGAGGGGAGAGGAGACGGCCGAGCCGAGTCGAGCCGAGGCCATGGAGGTTGTGAAAAGATAGGGGCCCACACTGAGATCACACCTGCTCTCTGACACACACACACACACACACACACACACACACACACACACACACACACGCACGCACACACACACACACACACACACACACACAGAATGAACAATCAAAATAGGTTGTTTAGTATTAGAGGAGCTGCAGTCCACTATTACGTTTTAATAAAACGCTACTTAAGATCCACCAGAAAATTTTGTGACTCCGTAAAATACTTGAACACTTCTTCCTGTGGATTTTTGCACTAAAATGTGAACATATTTAAATAATAATAGTCTGGGAGAACAATATAATCAAACCGGGGAACTCTCTTCTAACATTTCCTGTGAGGATCTTCACTGTCAATCTCTCCAATAAAAGCAAAAATACTCCACAAATATTCTTTAATTTTTAGAATGAGCATTGCCTGATCTTCATGGTGGTTCTGGTACCGATCACTCCATGTGGGAAGGCGCTGTAACTGGCTACATCTGCAAACCTAAAACATTTAAACCGCTTCAACAAAACTGTTTGTTTCCTTCATGGAGCACCTGTGCTGATTGTTGAACATACATGCACTGACCAGCCACTTAATTATATTCACCTGTACAATCCAGTGTGCTCCAATACAACAACTCTGCCATAAATTCAACTTTTAAGAAGCTTTCAGTAAAAAATTAAGTTCATCTAAGATTTTTGCTGATTCGGTGAGCTTCCTCACTACTGTAGCTAGCTGCAGTGACTGTGTTCGCTCAGGTCTGATGGCGCAGACACAAACTCTACAAAAAAGGATTGAACAGCCTCCTGCATGAACCACTTTAAATTTATGGGTGTATAACGTCTCTTAACAGCGGCCCAGAGTTCGAATCCGACCTTTGGCCCTTTGCTGCATGTCATTCCCCATCTTTCTCCCCACATTCCTGTCACTTCTTCAGCCGTCTCCGACAAATAAAAAGCTTGAAAATGGCCCAAAAAAATATCTTAAAAAAAAAAAAAGAACTAATATTACTCCCTACAGCAGGCAAGAAACAAGATTTAAGACTTTTAATGCCTTCTAAGGTCTCCGTGACGTCCCCACAGACTGTCTAAAACCTGGACGTAGTCTCCGTGACGTCCCCGCAGACTGTCTAAAACCTGGACGTAGTCTCCGTGACGTCTCCACTGAGGAATATGATGCTTTTTTAAGACTTTCCTGCCATTTGGTGTTCTGATAAGGATCATTGTCATGTTTTTATCATTTTGTGAACATATTATGGTAGCTGTTTATAAATTTAAGAAAGCAACTTAAATGAAATGTGGTTCCTTCATCATCATCACATCATCACTACAGAAGAAACAACATACGTCACACTCACCATGAATAAATCTCTGGCCTCTAAATCTACAGCAAGGAGGAAGGCCTTCTCAAAGCGCTGGTGTCTGCAGAGGAAGTGGAGAGAGTTAAAGAGCGACATCCTGATTAAAGAGACAAAAACAATCAGAAAATATATACATGCAAACATCCTTTAGTCTGCACACACATCCAGCATACAAAACTGTCAATAATTGAACTGAGAGTAGCAGGTCCTCTTCCTATTATACAGAATTAAAGCTGGGAGAGAGAGAGCGCTGTATCTCCTAGTACAAAACACCTCAACTTTTCCCGTCTTCAGCCAACATGAAACAAACAAACACAAGCAGCAAGAGGAGGTGTTGGGGGAAGGGGGGGGGGCTTCCTTCATTTGATGTCGATGAAGAGAAAAAGAATGCAGGTAGGTGATAAGAGAGGAGAGGAGGAGGGATGCCAAACAACGCTCCGGCGCTGCTACTACAGAGGAAAGGGAAAGAAAGGAGAGAGGAAACGGGAGGTAATTGCATGATGGAGAGCGGTAAGCAGCAGTGTGTGGGAACAACAGGGTCTATTTCAGTCAAACAGGCATTTCAAAAGGCTCTCATGGCAGAAGGGAAAATGAAACAACAGTCTAAACAGGTGCATGTGAGGTGCTTCGCCTCATGAATGACTCAAAGCTGCATCACAGTGTGTGTGCGCGCGAGGAAAATTCAAAAAGCTATTTCCTTTTTAGAATTTTTAAAATAGCAATAGTGAGCGGCAAATAAGCAGAATTAAATTGTATCTTCAATGGATGTCATCTTCTGAAAGACCTGATTCTGATTCTGCACCATGTGTGGATAATCTGAATCAAATGTTCTTGTAATGCCTTAAAAATAGTGATTTATATTTTAATTACTGATTAGCCGACGGAGGAACGTAATGTTTATAAATGCTCTACTCTAAATAGACCTGTCTCTGAACTCTGACCCCCCACTTGAAGAGTTACGTAACAGCAGATCAAATTAGGACCACGGTGGACCATGGAGTTACCTGAGGAGGTGGTGAAAAAAGCGGCGGGCGTACTTGCTGATTGGCTCCCTGTACTCAAGTATCACCGCATCAGAGTGAGGGGCAGACGGGGCATAAAACACACCCAGAGCCGCTTCGAGCTGGGCTACACACAGAACAGAAACACACACGATCGAACAAATAAATAACATTCACAGGGTTTCAGTGGAGGTGTGTCAAGAAGAGAAGAAAGTCTACTGAAATGTAATGTGTTCTAAATTTTGCAGGAATATCTGGATCTTAACGTGCCGTGTTTGACCCTCACCCTCTCTCTCCGCGTTCAGCTCCAGCCTCAGCAGGTGGTTGGTGATCGAGCTCAGGCCTCGGTAGCACTCGTCCCCCATGATGCTCCAGTCCATGGCCTCCAGGATGCCCAGCGCGTCCCTGACCTGGCCGCAACGCAGCCGCTGCTGCAGCAGCTCCTCGTGGCCCATCTGGCCCCCGGTCAGAGCCCCTGTTAGAGTCAGAGTTTAGTTTATTATAACATGAAATAAAGCACCAGGATCTCATTTATCTCTGACAGTTCTCACAGAATATTTCCTGATATATCAAAATCTTTAACACCATGGTGCAAATTGATCCTAACTTCAGGAAACTAAGTGTCCTGTGGATCGGTCTAAACTCTGAGGCGGCACTAGATTAGTTAGACTGACACTGACCTGTCAATCAGTTAGCTGTCTTAATCACTGGTGTGTAACTACAAAATAAAAACCAGGTTCTCCTCATCAACATCCAATTAAATTCATATTAAAAACAATATTTTTGCCTGAGACTGTCTATTGAGAAGATGAGAGGTGATGAGGCCTTTTGACCAGAGGTGATTGATCATGCTTTTGTTTGTGCGTGTGATCACATCAGGACTGCTGAATAATAGAAGAACAAGGTTTTGTAGTCAAGGTGTCTCGTTCTGTGTGTGAAAGGGCAAAACGTGCGTGTGTTTTTATGTGTACTACTTCAGTACACATCCGAGAGGTGAAGGTGTTGAATGCCGGGTTGTTGGGGGTGATTATTGTCCGCCGTCACTCGATCACAATGATGTAACGGTCTGCTTGTTTTGATAGAGGCTGACGTTGGTTCGCAGAGCAGAACCAAAGCACCAGAGAGCCACACACAGTTCATGCTACATGTAATATTCTGCTACACTAAACTAAATTTGGACATACGTAAGCTGGCGGCACTGTTCTGGACAGTGAAGTTGATCACTGACGGTGTCAACAGACCAGGCTGCAGGACGGCAAAGTCACCACTGACTCTTGTCTAATTAATTGAAGAAGTCGTGTGTGTGTGTGTGTGTGTGTGTCTGTGTGTGATGTGGGGGATTGGGGTGGGGTGTACGGGCAATTAAAATGACAAGCTGGCAATTAGCAAGCCCCCAAATCCCCTAAAGAGTGGGCTAATGTGGCTAATACATCAGCTGAGCGTGGTGCAGTTTGTGTGTGTGTGTGTGTTTATGCGTGTGCGTAGGGGTCCTTGAGCTGGGCGTTAACGTCTGCTCTGAGCAAACTCTGAGCTCAGACAATGGATCACTGTGGAGGCCAAGGACAAGTCAGTTCTCTCCCACACCTGTCCGCACTAACTTATTTGACCAGACATCAGACGCTAAACAACACCTGAGCCGGACAAGACGAGCAGCAGACCGGAACAAACAGCAACACAGAATTAGTGCTCGTGCTGCGCGACATCGACACGACAAGAGACAAAAGTACTGACAGAGTTCAACTCCAGCACCTGAGCTTTTGAGTCCTCTTTGTGGACAGACATGAGACATGAGAATACTTAAAAATTATTACAATTTTTCATTTTAATGACACATATAAGCTGCCAAACTAATCACTTAGACTCAAATTGTTGCCTTGGATAGACTCGCTGCTTTAAAAATTAGCAAGCACCGGCCTGTTTGAGGACAGGACGCACCTTTTTTGTTACCTCGACGCCTGCTGAGAAAATTATTTAAAATAAACGTCAAATAAAGACCAGCTCTGCCTCCCTCTCTCTCTCTCTCTTTCTTTGACACTAGCTGTATACCCAGTTACGTAATTCTTCTTTCAAACATCAATGTGTCGCTAAAATTCCCATCACTACAGTAAAAAAGAATTTTCATCTCGTGTCGTGCTGCACATTCTCCGGTCTGCCCGTTCCACACAGCCTGTACCGGTGCAGGCCCAGCCACGGCCAACGTGTGCCCAGATGAGATAACTCAGTACAGGCAGGAGGGTGGAGGTGGGGTGGGCACCAGGGAGGGCTGCCTCCTATGGAAAAAAAAAAAGAGAGAACTTGGAGCTCGGCCAAGTCTTTCTTCCTCGCCGCCTCCCGACTCGCTCCTTCTGTCATGTAGCGGGGCCTTATGAAACAAGTCAATACAGAGAAGGAACGCAAGCAAACAAACAAACGAGTTTGAGTGTGCGTGTGTGTGCACAGAAATAGAAGAATACACACACACACACACACACACACACACACACACACGTGTATGTGTGTGTGTGTGTGTGTGAGTGTGGTGGGGGGGAATTATCATGGAGAAAAGACGTGCAGTGACTTTCTTCATCAAAACCTTGGCAGACGATCAGAGGAGGGGAAGCTATTGTTGGAAGACACCCTCCCCTTTCCCTGTGCACACACACACACACACAGTTGAATACACACACACACAGTCAAACACACACCAACTCGAATGCACACAATCTTCTACCTTCCTCCATCCATCCACCCGCCCGCCCCCGCACTCCTGCTTTCAAACTTCAGCAGAGAGCTGCTGTCACATCTTCTTTTCCAAAGTCACAATTAAAAGACGCTGAGTGTGTGTGTGTGTGTGTGTGTGTGTGTGTGTGTGTGTGTGTGTGTGTGTGTGCGTGCGCGAGGCCGTACGAGTGTGTTTGTGTGTGTGTGTGTGTGTGTGTGTGTGTGTGTGTGTTTGAGAGTGTGATGTGGCTGTTCGGAAAAAAATAAATAAAAAATTTTGATTGGCAAACTTTATCTGGGGGCCCCGAGGGACTGCGCAGCCACTGTAAACGATTTATCGGAAAAATGCATCCCAGAATGCACCTGGGGGGCTCTTGCCCCGGGGCGATTATTGAATGACCTCTGAGAGCGTGACTCCTGCTAACCTTCCAGCCCGTCAACAAATTAAACTTCCCTCAGCAGTGAAGGAGGTCGAGACGTTCGGCGCGCCGTATTTACACCGCGAGGTTCAGATACGGTGTCAGATCCAAAACAGACGGAGAGTCTCTGAAGGGAGGAGGGCGCCTTCATTAGGAGGAGATGACGGAGGGGAAGCTTTGCAGCCCGGACGCAGCGTCTCAAACTTTTTATACCGTGTACCACCTCAGAAAATATCAGGCGGACGTTCAAATATTCAGCTCTGTTGTTGAAGCCTGAATGTGACCAGGTTAAGAACTAATGCTAACTCAGGGGAAAAGTGGTACTCTTGACCTGCTTTGAGCCCCGTTTGCAGTGTTTTTGAACCGTTCATTTGACCTCTACTTACTGTGCTGACGTCACATTTCAGCTTCCTTGAAGCATGTGTGTGGTATATGCTAGAATGTGACTACCAGCAGGCTAATAATGAAACTAAATATAACAGATAAACCTCATTTTAAATTACATTCCAGCTATCTCACAGTTTATTTTCATTCAAAATGAAACTACTACCACTACAGGGAGGTCACGTACCACCAGTGGTACTTTGAGAGACAGTGACATAACTGCATTGCTCTCAGACAGCGTTATTAAAAACTAGTTAATGTATTTTTACAAGTACACCATTATACGTTGATGAAGAGACTTATAAATATATATAAACAGAGTGCAAATCTTTGCCCAACATATTTAACTTCTAGCGCTACGTCCATAAATCACTGTCGAGACTATTGTTAATTAGTCACTCAACAGAAAACTATTTGATAGTCGCTATGAGTTATCAAACATTTGGTTCGATCATCGTGGATTTTAGGCTTTTCTCTCTATTTTTGGGTTTTCTTGTCCGGACATATATGGACGAAACAGTTAGTCAGCTAATCAAACTGATTAATCAATAAAAAAATAATAAAACCATGTTGAGTTTTGGTTTCTATTCCACAAATATTCCAACCTGTATTTCCAATCCTGTATTTTTAGTCGTCATTTGTTTTCCTGCATCTTGTTTTACCCACCTAGTCTGAATCTCAGTGTTCCCAGTGGTCCCCCATGATAGGCCAACATCAGGATATCTGTCCCCTCCGGGCCTCCTTCCAGGCTCGTCCCCCACCGCACTCCCTCCAGGCCTCCAAAGCAGCGCAGGTGCTGATCTAGTCTTAGCGTGGCAGCTGAAACTACCTCCTCTGCTACCAGTGCCATGCTTACAGGTGCCAAGCCCACATCAAAGCACATCAGCTCCCCTTGTCCTCCCCCTACCATGACCAAGGCCCCAGCAGGGTGCCAGGCGAGGAGGGTGGGCAGCACAGGGCAGGAAGCCAGGAGAGAGACCCCCCGTCGCTGGTCATACAGGACCAGGGAGGAGTCGCTTAAGCCCAGGAGGAGCGTGGTCTCACAGGGGTGACGTGAGCAGGAGACAGGGCGGGATGGTAGTGGGATGCGGGTGACCGATAGCCGGTGCAGGCGCTCTCGTGCACAGTCGTACACACAGGCCTCAGCCCAGGACCCCTCTCTGTATCCTTGCTGTCCGGCAGGTAGCTCCACTGTTAGCAGCTGGTAGGGCTGCAGCAGGCTGAAGTGGCAGTCGAGGGGATTGCCTTCTGTCCGGACGGAGCCGAGGACCTTTCAGAGGGAGAAAATGTAGAGAGGAGAGTGAAATATGAGACTTGAACATCCTCACAAAATATAACAATATCAGATATGAACTGTTTTCTCTTGTCTGAGTAGGACGACAAACCACAAAAGATGCTTCAAGCGATGCATTCAAACTTTGAGCTAGAAAAGTTAGAGAGAACTGAGCATCTGCGAGGCACTTTTTAAGCTATGCTATTCATGGTCCCAAGAAGATGAACCCAGATGACTTTGGTGACGCTCTGACTTTTCATCTAGCGCCACCATGAGAGTAACATTTTTGTTTTTTTTGTTGAAATATCTCAACAAATACTGTGCGATTGGATTGCCATGAACTGTAATAACGTTGGTGGTCCTTCGTCATCTAGGGTCTATCATCTGGCATCTTCCAATTCCTCAGAAGAAGAATGTGTTAGATCAACAACAAAAGAGTCTCCTGGATGCTATAAGTTTATGTTTATGCTCATTGGTTGTTCACTTTTTTGTCCCATCTGTCTACTACAGACTCATCTTTCAATATCGTGGGCCATTGGAGATCCTGTAGGAGACAGATGGGGCAAAAAAAGAAAAAAAACGAGCATAACATGAACTTACAGCATCCAGGAGACCCCTGTGTGTCTATATGTTGAGAAACATTAAGGTTATCGTTCACTTTCAGTTGTGAATTTCTTCACTACAAGTCTACAAACTCAAGTCAAGTCAATGGACATGCAGTATGTTGTGACATGTTCCACATAGTGGAATTTCTCTGTTGATATTCGACTGGTTAGAGTGACGATTCAGCCAGTAGTTAAGCGTTACAAAACATTGTTTGTGCAACTCGATCTCATGATTTTGTTGTTGATTTAACACACTCTGCCTCTTAGAAATTGGCTGTACCAGTACTGTTGATGAACTAACCTGTTTTTGAATAAATAATAAAGAATAGAGAGACAGAGAAATGAGTTAAACCCCTGGAGACGGAAGAAATAGAGCCTTCCACGGTTCCTCATAAACACACGGCTGTCAATCAAGACAGCTAATGATAAGAACTCCATTTTAACTCAAGGTCAACAACATCTTCTCCCAGAGCATGCCGCAGCTTGGCACCCTGCGATAAACAACCGCCTCTGTTTACCTGCGCGAGGAGCCAAGAGCTCAACACTAGACACGGTGAATGACACGAAACGAGCCCTTTTCAATATTAAGAGGATGATATGTGATGGTCAAAAACGGAATTACTCCCGTCCTGAACCACAACCAGGTTGGTGGGAGTCGGCACAATGGGCCCCGTTAAGCTAGATAGGCCCGTGTCACGGGTGGCGCTGTCGATAAAACACCCACAAGGAAGCAGGAACAGTAGGTGGATGACAGGAGACAACAGCCTGCACTAAACAGCAGCCCAACACTTCCACAGTCACTAACAGAGCTTTTTTAGGAGGGATTTCACCTTACCAAAGCTTCTATCAGAGCCCTGCATTGACCGTGGCAGCTTTGGCTAAATGAGCCCATTTCTTTTCGCCGTGCAGACAGAAAGAGGGATCGGCTGCCTGCCTGCCTTCCTTTTCCTTTCACAAAGCTGCCCGGCCCAGTTTTTTGGCAGGCATTGCCAAAAAGGGACTTAGAGAGGGAGGAAGAGAGGAGCTTTTTTTTTTGCCTGCCCATGGTCTACAGCAGGAGAGAAGCAGATGACTGTCCTCCTGAAAGCTCTTTTTTTTTTTCCATCTCCCCCTCCATAATCCCCCAGAGCTAGCTCCTGCTGCTCCCCAGGGGGTGGGTGCTTTGTGTGTATGTGTGTTTATTCGAGGCAGCAGGCAAAGAGGGGCTCAATTCATGTAAGGGGTGGGGTATCTTCGGGAGGGTGCGGTTCTCTGGATGGCTACATTTCCGCAGGGACAAAGTGACAGAAAACTTGCAGGTGAGAGTCCGTCAGGTCCGTCCCGCAGAACGCCGTCACAAGAATCACAGTACCTACTTCAAGTCCACAAACCCTGACCCCCTCCCCCAGCCAATCACATGTCATCCTCTCAGCTTTTCATCCCGTGCCCAGCTTTTGCCAGTGCCCGCTGCCTGCTGTGCCAGCATGCCACCGTCAGGGATGAGGTGCAGCTGATTCAGCTCTGCACCCCCCCTCCCCGATAGGTGACCCTCCAAGAGGAGGAGAGAGAAGGGGGACCGTGTCAGCTACAGCTCAGAGTCAACGAGTAAATACATGCGTGACCTGGTTCAACCTGCACAGTCAATATTTTTAAAGAGTTCGAGACAGTCGTGTTTTTATTTTGACACATTAACACACGTCAGTTCAATGCTAAATAATGTTTGAGGGGGAATTTTCACCAGTTACATGATAAGTTTGGTTCATGTTTACAAATGAGACATTTTTTACTGTCACTTAGAGAATGAAACGCCCTGAGGAGACCTCCCACTCCCACAGAATCTTTTCTAGTAAATATAAAGAGTGGTGAAACATCGTATCACAAATGTATATAAAAGGTTTACAATCACACATGTCAGGGAGTACGTCGGATACAAAAGAAAAAAGTGTGAGCTGGAGATGAATGTCATCGTCAAAGATGAATCATAGAAAGAAGAGTGTGAACAGACATAAAGTAAGAACTCAAAATGTGACAGAAGTAACATGAATCTGTGTTGGAGGGATCGTACGGGAGAGATCACACGCACATATTTAAACTCATACTGGGAGGCGATTCAAAGAGCAATACTCGACATTTTGAATATCGATTGACATCTTGAGCCATTCTCTTATATTATCGGAGCAATCCCAGATGGAGCGATGGAAAAAGGAAGATTTACTTGTTGCACATCAAAAAAAAGATACTTTGGTCTGGGCTCACTCTACATTAATGACAGGACATGTTAATGTTCATGTACTTGATAGAAAATAATGACAGCAAAACTCTGTAAACACAGACGTACAGTATTTTTAATCTGAGGGGCTCCTGCAATTGAGTACTTTGGACTACCAAGGTGGTAAGGTGCTAAACGTACGTGGTTAATGCACTACAATCAATAAAAGGCATTTCTTTGCTGGAGTCCAAACAGGCCTCAAACAGTTAATCATTTTATCAGTGTTACTTGGATGTTACAGCGTATTATAAATCTGATTTAAGAAACTCCTCAATCATATAGTTTCAGGACATTTTAGAGTTCAGTGACATTTAAAGATCTTCAGATTTCAGATATTTGCATTCAATATTCAGTAATCAATACATTTTTTTGCCCTGATCTCAGCGGCACCTGGGCATTGAATGTTTATTTGAACTTCCTTTTTGAGTGTTTCATAAAAGTGTAATATTTAAGAGTCTATAAATCTGTAAAAGTGTTACAGTAAAACACAGAACAAAAACTGCATATTCTCACACTCAGTCACAGTGAGCACAGCAGCAGCGTTTTGACTCCGGATCAGGGTTTTTAGGTCATGCTGTGACCTGTTTTACATCCCATGACTGAGCAAAGGCACCTGAAGGCAACAAATCTGAATAGGAGATTAGATCATGAGACTCAAGACTTTCAGGGGTTGCTGAGTTTGAATCTTTTGACACATAAACTGTAAACACTTGTGCCACAATAAGCAGGAATGAGACGTGAACTAATTCAACCTCTGTCTAATAGAAAAAACACATTTTGCAGCTCAAAACAACGGCAAACCTTTAGAAGAAGTGTAGAGGAAGGACTTCTGAAATGCAGCATGCATGTGTCAGTTTTATATATTCATAAAAGCACAGCTTTGTTTGCCTGTGAACTATATTGCGGCTTGTGAACGTACTGTATTCCCCGCTTCTGAGAGCGTAAAATAGAAAAATGATGAATAAGGTCAAGAGAGGGAGTGAGTGAAAGGATGTGCAAGAGAGACTGATAGAGAAGGGAGACAGACACAAAAGATGATGAGAAAGAGTTGGAATGGATGTGAGGAAAGAGAGGAGACATGGACAGAAAGATGCAAAGAGAGCAGAGACAGAGAGAGAGAGACAGACAGAAAGAGAGAGAGAGGCCTCTAGTAAGTAGCTTTCTCCTGGTTATTGGTTTCAGTGACTGGTCAAAACTATTCTTCTCCATTCTTCTTGTCTCTCTCTCGCCAGCACCTTTTTTTCCCCCTCCGTGGCGTGAAAGATAAAGCGGACGGGCCCAACTGTGTGGCTGGCCCTTGTTCACAGCAGTGGCCTTTTGAAGCCAATTTTCCAGCTCACGGAGCAGAGAAAGACAGGGAGAGAGACGGGCAGAGAGAGAGAGAGAGAGAGAGAGAGAGAGACAGAGACAGAGAGAGAGAGAGAGAGAGAGACAGAGAGAGAGAGAGTCGTCGGAGAGTCGAGGGATGAAGGGAAGGGAGGGGGAAGTTTTAGGTGTGTGAATTAGGGTTAGTGTTGAGGTACTGATGTGAGAAAATGCATGGGCACAGTGGGATTACTAACCAAAATATTCCTCACACCTTAACCATCATAATTGGTACCACTGAACATAATGGTAGTAGGCAAGGAGGGAACGTTATTCACTGGACCTCAAACTGTAGCAGCAGCAGCAGCAGCGTTTCCTGTGGGATTTTTTTCTTACAGAGCAGTGGAGCTCGGGGGTAATTCTGCACTTTGGAGTCCACACACGACCCCTTCATGTTCCAAATTATGATGGCGGTTGCATCGCTGAAAAATTGTACTGTACATTATGCACATTAAAACTGCAGCTTTTTCGAGGTTATCGAAGATATACTCTGATATTATCAACTCCTGCAGCCTTACCTACATGTTTTGGTCATACTCATAACTGAACCGATTATTGGAATCCCTTCTTTGAGGTTGATCCATCACCACATTTGACATTCCTGGAGAAGATGTTGGTGTTTCGGTGAAAGCGGCACATGTTAGGGGAGTGTTAGTGTTAGTGTCACAGGCGTTTTCGACCACTGAGGAGGTTTTCAGGCCCGGGGAGCAACGCCAGTGTTGTGCCAGAACAGGAGCTGGGCAAGCAGGCAATGTAACCAGGCTCAGCAGCCTCTATGGACATAATGACAGAGGAGAAAAGACAGAAGAGGACGTTGACGGAGGAAGTTAAGAAGAGAAAAGGAGAGCGAATGAGCAAGAAGCCGCCGGACAAGAGTAAATCTGGGACTGACTTTTAGTCGTTGCCATGTTTCGGTGAAAGAGGCACACGTTATTTCATTTGCCTCATTGATAACTGGCAGAAGAAAACTTCTGGTACCTCTTGGCTAAGTGACATAAGGTCTTTCTTAGACGTGGAGAAGATCAAATTCTCACTGCAGCATTTCAACGGCAGTTTTTTAACCCCTCTGACTAGTTGGTTAATTTTGCTTTTAAATCCACATTGAAAGACCTGGAGAATGAATCATTGGGGTTTCGTTGCTTTAACTGACATTGTTGAATTCATGGCTTGTACTGTACTTTTATTATTTTTCTAGGCCGCTGTGTTGTAATATTGTCTGTGCGTCTTGTATCTGCTGCCTGTCTCGGCCAGGACTCCCTTGAACAAGAGTATTTAATCTCAATATGACCCTTCCTCGATATTTAAAGGATAAAATAAAAAATAAAATAAAATTCCTCCAAGCCGTGCTGTCGCTTAGAGGGTGGTTGTTTATTTATCTGTACATATGTATGCGTCCATATCTGTGTATTGTTATAAACTGTGGTGAGCCACAGCAGTGGGGTGGGATTTGCTAAGGGCTGTTTGGATCTATTGTTTAAATATGTAAAATGCTTTCCCTTGTGATAAAGATGTCTTTGTTACTGCTCTATTGCAATAAAATTTGTGTACAAAGATGGCAGCTTTTTATGATTTTGAAGCCGTTTTACACTGGTAGTTTATCCCTTTTAATCATAGTGTTGTTGCAGCTATGGAGGAGATTCAATTATATATTCTTATATATTCTTTCTATACGTGTTATTGCCGTTAAGGTTCCTTTAAGGTTGTCTGTTAAGGTTTCTTGTTTTTCTTGTTTCGCCTCGCAGCGTTGTGGCAATGTCAATAATCATTAAAAGACAACAGAAATCACACAAATTGCACATCAAACAACTGCAGACAAACTGTTTCGTGACAGATAACCGGATAGTCACACACGTTAAAGAATTAAAAAAAAAAGAAAAAAAAAAAGTACGCTCACAAACACAAACACACAGCAGAAATCTGACTAAAAAAAGCAGGAAAACATCTTTTCATTAAGATTATTAAATTCCAGGAGAAGGTTTGTGTGTGTTTGTTTTTTTTTGGGGGGGGTTAAAGGAGGGAAGCATGAAGGAAAGGATAATTAAAAATGTTAACTGGCTGCATAAAAACGAACTATGTATGTGTTTTTCTCTCCTTCCCACCCTCCTCCACCCCCCTGCGTGCCGTGGCTCCACTTATCAGCATGAGGAGGGTGGAGGAGGAGGGTGGTGGTGGGGGGGCATACGAATTAAGACCACATAGGGAAAGAAATCAGACTTTTTTAAATGCCGAGAGACTGGCTAGAAAATTGGCTTAGTGCGGCAGATAGCGAACTGAACAAAAGGAACATATATATGAGCTTGAAGTGATTGAAGTAGCTGGCGTCTCCCGATGTGTGCCCGGCGTTTGATTCCCGCCACGGCTCTTACATAAACTGCTCGCTTAATTTCACACCGCGCATCTGAAAAATGACAACAAACGCTTTCATTAGAGCGCGATGCCGCAGCCCCGCGAAGAGACTTTAATGTTCTTGAAGCGTGGAGGAAGGAAGGAGGAGAAGGAGGAGAGGAAGGGAAGGGGGGGTTGAAGGAGACAGAGGGAATAAACTAGGTGAAGGAGTGTGATAAATGTGAAGAGCGTTCCAAAAAACAAGAAGTGGAAAAAGCAGCGAACAACATCTGCTTTGCTTATTTCAATATTCAAGTGCCCCCCTCCCTTAGCTCCAATCCCTCCCTCATTCTCTCCTGCGTGAATTTGTTTTCCTAGCATGCAATTGGTAACGCTCATCTTTCCTCCCTCTCGCAGACTCTCTCCCTTCTCTCTCCGGCGTGGTGAATATTTTGCATACGCTTACCGACGTACACGGGTATGAGGAGTAGAGTTAAGCCCGGTTCGGTAATTTGGGATCTTTCATCTGCTCTCGGCACAAGGCCAATTCTACGTTTGACACAGAATCGGGTCACGGGTAGGGTTTTTTTTGCCGGAGGCCATGAGGATGTGTGTCTAAGCATGTGTGTGTGTGTGTGTGTGTGTGTGTGTGTGGATGTGTAGGCGTTCTCCTTCACGCTGTACCACAGCTTAGCTCTCCTGCTTATTTCATATGGTGATGCACAGAGGTGCAACACAGAGGTGCCACCCTTGAGGTGACTAACACACCATCCCCAATCCCATCCACCACAAACACAGGTCTCCACTCAAAACAGCGGCTTTGTTGCCTTTTTCACTATGTGTCTTCACTCTGTGTGTGTGTGTGTGTGTGTGTGTGTGTGTGTGTGTGTGTAAAAGAATATGAAAACAAACAGCTGGCATTATGATTTGTGTACCGAGTTTAAGGCTTCAAACAGCAACTAAACCTTTAAGCACTCCTGTTGATCTACACTGACCTGTAATCAGGTGAATGGTGTCTCTGTCATTCGTACGTCTGTTCTCACACTATGTAACTTTGGGCTCCGGGTCGGGAGAAGTACGTAATGCTTTACGGCACTAAGTCACACACCACCAACTATTTCACTGATTTTGGTGAAACTGGATCATATTTTATGGAGAAAATGTTTTCTGGTTT